>VBSM01000949.1:4485495-4515541 GCA_008086735.1 Cheirogaleus medius
AAAAAAAAAAAAAAAAAAAAATGGCAGTGCTGACAGAAAGACAAAGACAATGTGCTTGGATTAGAGTTCTTAATTAGGGGTGACTAACAAATGAATACTCCATTACTGAGAAGAAAGAACAGGGTTTTGTCTCCTTAGTGTTGATAATAGTGTAAGTCAGCTAAATGAGTAACATCTATATAACGCCTTTCTCATTTCCTTTTCTGTGATGCATCCACATTTACAAAGCATCCCCAAAGAACTAAGTAGCATTATGTTAAAAAGCAAGGCCATAATATATTTAACATAAGACATAAAATGTTATTTTATTTCATAAGGAAGTTTTATCAAAATTCACTATCTCCTTTAAATAGAATGTAGCAAATTATCCAAACAGATATTATGAACCAAATTGTACTCTTCCAATTAAATATAGTGTATACATAGACCATTGAGAAATCAAACAGATACCTATAGGTAGGCCAGAAAACAGCCTGAGACATTACTTATATTTTGCTAATCATTCTAAAACAGCTAAAACTAGACTGAAATAAATACCTTTGAACCAATATAACTTTTTTTTAAAATCTTGTTAAATATATGTCAGCTTAAGAATGAAAAACATACACAAAACAGACTAAAAAAATGATCTATGGCCTTTAGATGTTATAAACATTAGGTTAAAGGAAACAGTAATCTAGACTTGGTCCTCAAAAAATAATGAAATAGATTAAATGTTCTCTGTGAGTAAAAGACTTAACAATAAATCAGTTCATATTAGCTCCAAATTAATACTGATAAGAAGTGTCCTTCAAGAAGGATTTTCTGATCTAATTGTTATTGTTAAAGTTGGTACAGGCTTAAAACAAATACCTCCAATGTGTACCCACAAACCAGACAAAATTAGAATAGGTTTTCCCTAAAGACTTGGTAAACATTCAATTAAAACTTAACAAGTGCAAAGTGCAAGCCAGCTCCTCCTCTAACAGATATCTCAGTATCTGAAATTTCCTCGAAGCTTTCACACAGGTTAAAACTCACTCTTCATTTTTTAAAGTAAGGTGATTGAGGTATTCCCTGGGATAAAATTAATTTTCACATTAACAATTTTCTTATCTATTGTTTCAATATTGGAAAGGGAGAGTGAGGTAATTACCATGCCATTAGGCTGATAAGCTGGATTTCAACTGCTCATGGGTGAACAAAAATTATTTTAATGATATTTTCAGTTAGGTTATGAAATTGCATCCTATTTTCCAATTCATATTCTACCCTCTTGCACAAAGCTAATATTTTTTTACCTTCATTTTTCTTGATGGTGAAATTTGGATTGTTGACCATTTCTGGAAGAAGACTGTATAAGAAATAATGTCCATTTTTGGGATCATCCTTGTCCATGGCGCTTACTGTTTGAATGACCTGTAACACAAAATTTGATGTCAACAATTCTAATGATATCAGAGTGCTCCTACTGCCTATAAAACCTCACAGACATCCCTTTTGTGGTCTGACATTTTGGCCCAAAGACTTTTTTCAGCTTTCTAGATTGTCATGGATGGTTTGTGCCAAGAATAAGAAGAAAAATGTATCACTTTAAAACCTCAGCTTCGATAAGTTGATGAAAATTAAGAGGATTACCTTTTTGTCCACTTGGTGTCTGTGGCTTGAAATAGCAAAGTTAAGTGTATTTGAAAATTCCACTGGGCAATTACAGGTTTCTTTCCAATTTGAGTATTTACAGGCATCTAGAATGAGATTTGGAATTGTTACAGTGATTGCAGTGTGGCTCTTGGGAGGATCTTGGAGGTAAATGACTTAAATCTTGAATCCTAATAACTCTTATTTTTCTCATCAGGTTTACAAATGTTTGCCAAATAGAGTGTTCCTCGGCACAAACATCACTGCAACCAACCTTTCTGATAAGTTGCATTTGTTCCTTCTCAATAATGAATACTGTCTTTAAAGCTAGTGGATAACACATGCAAACAATACTTTGGAGTGTATCCTGAGATGAATAAATTATAGGGATTAGAATTACCACTGTGTAGAGAACCGTTTGGATAGATACAGATACTTGGAATCAGTGTCTGTTGAATGTGCTTGTTTCGTTTGCAAAGCTGCACGCACTTAATGCAAGTTGTTTCTTGGGATGCTAGAGAATTATCGTAATAATTTGTATTCATGATTCTGTGATATTATTACTTCAATAAGCAACATTGGACAAGAGTTAATGTAGTAAAAGTTCTAGCTTACACTTCTATTATGATAATAGATTTGCCATAAAAATAGTTAACAGTGAAATGCTCTCAGGTTTATTAAATTTAGAGAATGTAATGGTGATGCCGAATATATTATGTCTGTTTGAACAATTATGTCCCATTGAACTTTGCAAATTCATTTAAGAGAAAAAAATAGATCTCTTCATTTTGAGAAAAGGTTGTCATTAGTTTGTAATTTACCACTCAAACAAGTGTGAGAACCACAATTCCAGAACCTTTAGCAGGGATGGAGTTTTGCATTGATTCAGGCACATGCTATATGATAGAAAATTTATGAAAGTTATTTGAGGCAAAAATTAAATAACTTTTTTCAGCTTCAAAGTCTTCATTTTTAAAATGGAACATATTCTTACTTTGTAGGTGTTTAACTTTTGTTAAGGGCCTTGTTGCCTAGTTATATTGTCTTATAACTAACTATAATTGTACGTAGCTGAGCAACAATATAACATAAAGTGGCAAAAATTATAGCTTATGGTTAAGACAATGAGGTAGTCATTAAAAGAAAGGACGCTGGAATTAAGTTGCCTCAATAAAAGTCCCAGTATTACCGTTTGCTCATTATGTGACATTGAAAGACTTACTTAACTCTTTCTGAAACTCAGTTTTCTTGTGTGCTTAAAATGCAAATGAAAGGGTATTTTTTCTCATATGTTTGTTTAGATTATTGATTTAAATTTATATAAATTTCTTGACAAAGTGATTTCTAGTAAAAGTTCAATGAAATGTTAATTATCATCATTGTTATCATTATTGCTTTTATTAGGGTCATTTCTGTTTATTGATGACATGGCACTTTGATAAGTGTGACAACTCTAATGTTACCCAACTAGGAGATCAGATTAGGGAAGAATGCAATTATAGTTACTGGGTCTAAACACATAGTATATTTGCTTTGACATTTTAGTGCAGAGAGAGGCCAGCCCTGGGTTTCTAGTTTCATAAAAATAAACATGAATTGCAGCGCAAGTGTACACGATGTAAAACATAGATAACTCTTTAGGACAGCCTGCATGTACAAATATTTAACAGAAAAATATGAGTTGAACACATCACCTAGTAACAGCTGTGCTAGATTTTCATGTTAGAAAGTCAAGGGAATGACTGTCTTTGACAAGAGCCTTGTTTCAGGCAGTTATAAAGAAAAGAAGGGGAAAAGTTGGGTGTGAGCAGATGTAGCTCCCCCATTTATCCAATCTGTCTCCATCCCCAGGTGTAACCACGGAAGATGTAACTTCCGAATTGTGTGAGTACATGTGAAAAATAAGAGAAAATGAAGAGAGGCTTTCTTGGGATTGTGTGGTAGACATCAGTCATAATTAAATGCATTCCTATAGTATACTTAGTGAGTACAGCTCCTAGTACCACTCATTCTATTTCTAAATGATCTACATAAAAAAGGACCATGTATGCTGATGAGTGCATCTACATGAGAGTTATTTGATTAGCTAAACCACCATAACTAAAACAAAAGATACAATCATTTAGCTCACCTGTAGTAAGGGAATACAACTACCTGCCATACCACTTCTCAGAATTTTGCTTTAAACCTCGCATCAGAAATGAATACATTTTTCCCACCATTTATTTAAGCCAGGAACTCTTTAGACAAGTAATTTCTTGAGCCTTACTCTAGAACTGTTGACCCAAACGGTCTTGGAGTACAGCCCAGCAAACTGTATTTTAAACAGCCCTTTGGGTGAGTTTGGTGTGCACTCAAGTCTGAGACCCATTGTTTTGAGCCAAGGAAAATGACTGGGTTTCAGAGCTCCCTCATCATCATTCTCTAAAAGAGATTGTATTGTCAAGCTCACATCAAGCCCAGTGCATAATGTATTGGGGAGAAAGTTGTTGAAATGGTGAATCATTACATCATCTTCCAACTATCCCATAAACTGGCTGTGGTTGAGATTTTTGGTTAAACCATGTTTGACACTTCATTTTATTTTATTGTAGATATCTATGGCTCTGGCATTTTATCTGAGAGTGGATGCCCAGGAGATCACTTGAAGGACATTTTGCCATGGAAATGCATTCAAATATCCATACAAATAAGGCTGAAATTTTTATTGATGTAATAACTTCTGAATACACTTAGCATTAAACAGTAGAAGAAAAACAAGAAGAGATTTATTCAAGGAAGTGAACCTTCACAGAAGCAGACTGTGTAGACATACAGAGTAAATGGCAAATGGAAATGCACATGTCATCCACTGTGAACTACCATGACCTCAGTTGATTTTTAACAATAATTAGACAATTATTTTATGGGGATAATATAAAATATTTGGAGTAATCATAAATGTTTAAGAGTGTGCATCTAACTTTGAGGTTAAATATTTTCTTTTCTACTCATAAACTTAGGACACAACTGAAAAATCTAATGTTTGATAATTTATTGTAAAATTGATTCAATTTCAAGGGAAACTGAAAGCAAAATATATATCTCTATCCACAGAAACAAAGCATATCTAGTATGTTGGGGTGAGGAAATGAATTCCAGAGCCATGCAAGGATTTTGATGGAAGCAAACTCTGTTCTATTTCTTGAGACTACAGATTTGAAATCAAATAACCTTTCTAAGGCATGAAACTGAAAAGAAAAAATGAGAATTGGGTGCCATAACATAATTCTGACTCTTAAATAAACAACAAAACTTTTCATTGCTTATCAATAATTTTAAATCTAAATCAGATTGTTTTTAACAGAGTTTATTATACTTTATTTTGGACTATTTTACATTCACTCAAAATATTTAGTAGCAGTGGGGAATCGCTGCCATTATTAACTTTTGAAAAGGCCAACAGTCAGTAAACAAATACATTTCTGATGATCCGACCTGTTAACAGGCATAGCAGTACCATGGGATCTATTAGAACCTTTCTTATGAGTTCCTATAGATATGATTTATTGATTTGTTCTTAGATGCCAGATCTGATAATATATGGAATTTTCCTCCCTCACGGCTATTAGAACAATGTCTGGCACTTGGTAACTATTGAATAAGTATTGGCTAAATGAAATAATGGATGGATGAGTAAATAAATGATGGCAAGTACATTTTTGCATCATCACTAAGCTTTACAATATATTGAGAGGTAAATATTAAGAGACTTATCAGCACCCTAGTGCATAATGTCTGATCCCAGATATGTCTGATTACAAATTTCCTGTATTCCCTCCTCCCAAATATGCCAGGCTGCCTCAAACCCTTGTTGACATTCATACTTTCTGTATATGTATTTCAGTCAAACTGGGGCTTAGCCCTTCAATGTTTTGGAGAGAGTGTAAGGATGACTCATCTATCTTTGCCGTTTGTTATCTTTCCTTTAGCAGGATAAAGGTTCGCTATTGATTCTGACTGCACAACAAAATAAACATTTAGAAGTCAGTTCATTCTAAGTATGAACAAGATGAAGAGACCTATTCTGTTGCAACTTCTGGAATGTTTTCCAAGGCCTCTGGAATATATATTTATGCTTCAGGAAGACTCAGAAGTGATAGCCAACATGGTATCTACCAATGAAACACATAACATTGAGGATTTTCTACTAATTCTTCTATTACTGCCAGTTTATTTCTGACTTTCCTGAAATACTAATGTCTATCTCCTAGAACAGTAGTTTTCAACTTGAGAAAGGAAAATACAATCCCTGAATGAGCTTCATATGGCTCATATTCTTCAACTTGAAAGTAAAATCATATGAAATTACTTATATATGCACATATGAGGAGAAAGGCCGCAGCTTTTATCAGATTATCAGTGGTTTTCATAACTAAATGAAACAAAACAAAGTAGGGTGAGCACCAACACCTTAAAGAGGGGTCCTTAAAAATAGCAATAATGCGTACAAGACAAATCAAGTTATAACAATGATGGAGAAAGGAGAAAATATAGGTATTTGAAAAATTATATCAAAATCTACAGAATGACCCAATTATTTCAAAATTGTATAACATTAGTCAAATATAATCACAGTTCACATCCATTTAAAGGATATTGCCTGGATATTTTTGATAATTTGTGTAGCAATCCAGACTCTAAGATTTTTATTTTACTACCTATTCAAAGTGTTTCCCCATGTCATCTTTTTTCCCCATGAAACAATGCTGGCTAAATGTCTTAGGTGGCTATTCAGAGTATGCAGCTTAGAAGTAGAACCTATAGAAAATACAGAGGAAGGAGGTAGATAAGATCTTATGTCTCACTGAAACACTAAGTGAAGTCCTCAGGCATCTGTGTGGACATTTGAGACTTGTGCCTTCATAAACCCATTGCAGAACTTTGAATATTCTCTTCAGTGTCAGTTTTTTCATCCTCTTTACCTTTATTGTCACTAAATTGAATAAAACAACACAAAGTGTTCCTGAAGTATAAGACTATACAAAGTTTAGATTTTCCAGTGTCTTCCACTTTTGATCTTTTGCTGGACCCTACTTTGTGGAATTATCTCCTGATATCTCCTTAAGATTATAAACATCACCTCCCAAATTGAAAATGTGTCCTACTGTTAATCCTCCAAGAGCAAGATTTTTCCAATTGGTTCTCATCTACCATTAACTCTATAATTCTCGCTGAGGGAAATTTCAAAGATTTTATCTTTCGAATGCCAAATGTCCTATAACCCTTTTGGAGATTAATATATATTTATAAATGCAGGGGAAATTTGTAGTAAAACAAAACAGATTCTATTTAATTTTGTCTAATTCAGTGCTTCCCAACCTTATTAGGTAAAGCATACACACACATATACACACACACACACACACACACACACCAAACCACACCACATATTGGCATGCTACAGCACAAGTGTTTCTCAGAAACTCACTTTGAGGAATGTTATCCTCTAAAACTCCACCTGAATCTTAAAGGCTTGGAAGTTTTTCTCAACCTCTACTCGAAGATGTTGTGTCTACATAGCTTAATGGTGAGTGATAGCACTGTTACCATCAGTTTCTTGCCTTTTCAAGAATATGTCAGCTCCTCTGGTACCAGATTGTTCATTAAATTTATGTCACAAGCACAAAGACTGGGCTTAAAACCTCTTACTATCTAGAGCCAATTTGACTTTCTTTAAACAGTAGACTCATCATCATGGCTTCTATGAACAACTGGAAACAAGCATACCCAGGTGCACACACCTGTCTTGTAGTCTAAATTCTTACTCAGTATTCTATAGGTTGAAAATGAAAACAATGAGAATACACCAGGCTATAATAGCTCAAGGATTTTCAATAATCTTTTATAGCATTTTCTCTGTGGATCATCAATGGCAATTAAATTAGGGTCCAGAATAAAACATATGGAATTTGTAATCACACAGGAGGCTCAGCCAATATATACAGAGGCTTCAAGCAAGACATCTCAAAAGATTTAGATGACCTAAATTTAAATTTAGATTTAGATTTATGATGATTCTAAAGAATTTGAAAAAAAAAATAACACACAAATTGATATGGGGAAGAATGAAGGATGAGGCCTTCCTTCACCCTTGACATGAGTGCTTATAAGTCTTTCTCAACTTCTTGTAAATTATCTGAGGAAGAGTTATTTCAATATAGCACAGTAGATTGCCATTTATTATATTGATCCATTTAGGAATCATTTATAGTGTATTGCTCCAAACCAACTCATGAGGATAAAGCACAACAAATCTAATACTAAATAATAAAGTGTATTTTGCTCTATAGACTATGAAATTGGTTAAAATATATACTAATAATAATTACAAGTTTTTATTGAGCATGTCGATACAAGAGCTGTCCAGAAAGTATCTAGCCGTTAATATAACGAGAACATATTACATGGCCAGATACTTCCCAGACAGCCCTCATATATCTATGCCTATATATCAATATATATCTAGTTATTCCTAAAATATGAGGGTTTAAACTAACAAAGGTTAGGGTTCCAGGTCACAAAACTAGTAAATGGAAAAGGTGTGACTCACATTTAGGTTTTTTCTAGCCCCAAACCCTTCAATTACATTTTATCACTTAGGATTTCTTTTCCTGTCAAAATTGTGCTCTGAAAGTCATGCTTCTGTTAATGACTGTCTTGAAATGTGTTTTGCTACATATGGTTTCTTCAAATATTGTTTTACGCATTCCATTAATTTACCATCACCTTACTCCACCCAAGATAAAGTGAAAAGAATGTTTTATGCATTTCGTTGAGACCATCAATTTCATCTGCTTTAAAATCAATCCTGTCTCCCTCTTGTGTATGCAGATAGATCATGAAAGATGCCTGCTGGCAGGAAAGTTAAAATTAAATCTCCTATATTTATTGTTTCACGAGTGTTATAAAATGCTGTAATTTCATTTTATTGTTTCACATTTATTAGAAGAAGACTCACAGAAACTAGAAAAAGTATAAATAAACAAACCCACTCATTGCTCATGTTTATCAAAGGATAATTAGTTTTACCTTTTTTTTTTTTTTTGGAAGGCTTTATTTCTTTTCATTAAAGGTTTCACAGAATGCTTGAGTAAAGTATGTCATCGGTGACAGGAGTTGATTTTTTCTTTCGAAAAAATGCTCACTCTTGATCAGACTCTTATTCTCATGACTATTTTTCTAAGAAGTGTGTCACATAGGCAATGCAATTTCAAAATTCTACTTTCTTGGGAAATACTGTGAGATCCTAGGAAGTATAGGGACTTTGACACCTCCAAATGCTGACTTTGAAACCCATCTTTGCCGATTTTCACGGTCTCAGGTTAAGACTTGTACGCTTTTACAGTCTCAGCTTTTATATCTGTAAAATGTGGTTGCCAACACCAAACTCCCAGAGCCAGGATGTTAATTGTATGTTAGATGTCGGTATATATTATTTCACTTATGTAAGCAAGCAGCTTTCTCAATTCTTCTCTCTGTCTTCATTGCTACCACCTTAGAATAGGCTACCACTATTTATTGCAGTTACAACCTCCTAAATGTAAATGTGTGTGTGTGCATGAGTATATTTTATTCAAACATGAAACTTTTTGTGTCCACTCTCAGTTTTGCTCATTACATGCTAACTACAGATATCTTCAAATCTGCAAACAAACCAAGGCCATTCTCCCTTCAGGGTCTTTGTACATGCTTATGCTGTTGGCTAGAAGGTTCCTTTCATGCCCAGCTCTTTATAATTTTTCCAGTTTCAGCTTAAATGACACCCACTGAAAAAGTAACTATCTCTGACAACATTATTTAAACTAGATCCTTGTGTTTTCTTTGTTCCCCTCAGTCTAGTTGCTTTAATGTTTATTTCAACCCAGTTTTCAAAAATTTAAACTATATTATTTATTAATTCTATTATTTTTTATAAAATCTCTCTTCCTCATTAATTTCCATAAGAACAAATACTTTTTTGCCCTTTCCCATTTTTGCCCAGATTGTATTACAAGGATTAGCATCTTGTAGATGCATAAAAATATTGTTCAATAAATAAATGAACAATTTTTCATCTGAAAAGGTTAGCATGTATGCTGTCTGTGAGTAAAACAAGTGTTTCCATGGTAATAACTACGGAATTAATTTTTGAAGTCGTTGCCATTGCTGAATGAAATGAATTAGAACCATGCTAGAATTTTGGGAATATCCATTATATGCCAAGCAATGGCTAAATGCATACTATCCAGAGGTATGGGGAACTACCTGTTTCTTTCTTAATTGTGATATGTCCATAATAAATAAACTTTATATTGCTATAGTGTTGGGCAGAAATAAGAAGATGAGATTAAAGGAGGTAAGTAAATTTTGTGTGTGTGTGTGTGTGTGTGTGTGTTTAATCAGACATAATTACTTGGCACCAAACAACTTTCAACTTGTATAGACGGTGAGGATGCTCAAATTATACTCGTGTAGATTTATGTTCAGTAACAGGGAAAATTCTTTCCTGAAAGAGAAAAGACCTAAAGCTGTCTGCCACCTAATTTTCAAACAATGAAATATTCTCTGAGACTAAACAAGAGAACTTGACTCATACCTAGAAAAACAATATTCAGTTCAGTCCCTACGCTGATGGACCATCTGGAACAAGTTACCGTAATTCTGTATATGGCAAGCAAGAGGTTAGCATCTAGAATAAAATCCTATGAAGGTCCTACTAAGAAGATAAGACACAGAACAGAGTTATAGAAGACACTTTGGCCAACACTGGTCACTGAAGCTGTATATTTTTCCTTCATGTTTGGTTCTGAGTGTTGGGTTGTCAAGCACATTGAAGAATGATGCTGGTTTCTCCACATTTATTACCTGTTCCTCCACCTGTTCAGCCAGTTTACCAATCTATTCAGACAGAATCTGGTTTATCCCCAGCTGACTCCTTTTCAGTACTTGATAGATGTTTTCTGTCTCTGGTGACACTTGTCCTACAATTGAGAGGTCTTTTCATTGAGATAGCTCCATTTTCCCTCCATCCCTTCAACATCCTTTCTGTCCAGAAGATTGACGGCATTTTCTTGCAATTCTATCATTTCTAATTTTAAATACATGTTTCCCAAAGAGAAACTTCTATGAAGGTAAAAGGCTGATTTTTAGGGTGTCATATGCTCCTTAATTTCCAGTGCCTCCCCAAGTCCTGGAACACAGATGGTGCTCAATGACTATTTACTGACTGACAAAAACCTATCACCCTATCAGACACATGAACGGTCACACATATATTTTGCTTTCTAATTTTTTAGAGAACACACACTCTCATTTTTGGCCTAGACATTAGAGAGGAGTAAGTGGAGAGTATCCTTTTTATGTATCCTGCTAAGCTAAGAAAAACTAAACTGTAGATGATTATATCGCACCATCATTGGGTTAGAGTCTAAAGATGTATATCATCTTGTATCTTCTGACTTAAAAGAAATTACCTAACACTGCCGAATTTTAAAATACGTGTGAGTGTGTGTGTGTAACTAGAAATCAGAAAATACTGCATTAACATTTAATTATGTAACATTTATAATCATTTAAAAGGATTCTAATCAGAAGGGATTCAGATTGATTTTGTATTATGGACTATAAGCTGTTATTCCCTGTGGTGGTAGTAGTTATACTTTTGAGGGAACAAATTCAAGGGAATGTCACCTTTAACTTTAGAATCATGAGAAGGTGGTAGGAACAGATATGATTTTCAATTCTACTTTCAAAGTCAATCTATATCTTTTTCTAGCACAGATGTATCATGAACTGGAGATGAATGCCTAGAAAGAGGAAATTGACCTCCCTCTTTTTCATTTTTTTTTAAAATCCTGACTGTGTTTAGATGAGTCCAATTCGGTGCAAAAGAATAAAGCATAATAGAATTCCCTATGTTCATGTTGATATTAGTTTTCATTTGGTGAGGTGTTTTAAAAATATCTTTACAAAGGCCTTCTCAATCCAGACAATTTTACATAGACTAGATTTTTTAATGGCGTGCCCTTGATCATTGCTAATAATCTCTCTCTGGCTGCACCATCTCTCAGGAAGCTGATCCATACCTTCCAGTTTAGCCTTAAATCCACGCCTTCCAGATAAATAAGACCACCTTTGAATGTCACCTGCAGTTTTTTTCCCTCTGACGCTGTTGCAAAGCCAATATTAATTATTGAAAAATATTGAGATGACTATGAATTTAGTGATAATTCAGTTTTTGGCATTTATTTTTTATGAGCATGTGATCATCTGATAATGAATATTCTAATTCCAAAGTAAGTCAGCCATTTCTGTGGTATTATGAGAGATAATTGAAAGTGTGTCTTTTTTGAACTTATGTAAGTGAATGCTGGTGTGGAAAACAAATACAAATAGTGGAAAATATTAAATATGACAATTAGATAAATGAGCATTAAAAGTGACCTAGAAGTGATGCAAGGAATGAAACATGAATTCTGACGAGCCCAAAGGATTCAGGAACATTGCTTGGACAACTGCGAGTACATCAGTCAGCCATAAGTCCAAAAACATTCTAAACCATCAAAGATCTGATCCTTTTATATAACTAATGGACTCTAATAAATATGCCTAAACTGATTCATTAGGAAATCAGATGGTGCAGGACACACACACACACAATACAGGCATTTCTTTATAGAATGAGTCATACATTGTGATTTGCAAAAGTCATAAAACAAAGAATCAACTTTTTTATTTTGATTTTTCATAAGAAATGTGAGGAAACAATGCATTTTTTTCTGAAGATAAGAACTGCTGAGAAATCATTAAAACCTTGGAAACAGTCAAATCCACAGAGTAAACCTACAGATTCTTAGAGATCCAAGAAGCATACTTGTCAATATCACAAGTGAAGCCAATGTTGGGTTTTTGAAATATCAATGTCATTGACTCCCTGAACTTGTGCGATGAGTTCCGCATGAGCAGTGGAGCTGTATTTAAATGCTAAACTATTTTACAGCTTCTGTGTGATTAAAAAAGTCTAGCTTATAAGTCCATGATTGGCTACACTATCTCAGCAATTATCTGGTCCACACAACCACCATATCCTTGAAACTGACCTGCCATATTTTGATCAAACTGTTTCTACCAACTCAATCCGCCAACTTTCCTAAATGATATTCACTGATATATGTGTGTACAAACAAACATACACACACACATGCACACAATACACACCCTTCTCAAAAGATCACAAATGAAGATGCTCAAAAGATATGATTGCTAGAGGGCATTTCCACATGATGAAATTAAGAAACTTTTAAGCTAATGTTAGAATACTATAAAAATAAATGTATCACTGCTATAGCTGAATGTTTTGATGAGAACACAATGTCTAGATGTTTTATTATTAGAATTTGAATGTGTGTGTGTTATTTTGGTAGATGGAAACAATGTTAATCCTCAGATATGTGAGAGTAGTCTATGGGGAAATGCCCACTGTGTTTTGAGAGGGGTAACACATTGATCTTTTATAATAAATAAAAGCATAGAACTACAGTGCTGTTCCTTTCTTTAGGGGAAAAAAAATCTGACTCTTGTCAGGTAAGCTGCTTGGCAAATAGTAAGTTTAATTCCTAACACCCACATGAGGCACAAGAATAGTTGGATTAACAACTCCAGTGTCATACTGTCAGCTGCTGTTTATTTAAATTAAAATGTCACCATCCAGAAATAAATTAGGAAGTTGAAAAATGATAAATTTCTTAAACATACAGCACTTTGGTACCTTGTTAAAATAAATCTATTACATTGGTGTTTTTGTAGAACTTTACATAGGCTATTTCCATTTTGACATTCAGAGTATAGCAGTTTTTGTTTTTGTTCTTCTTGCTTATTTAACTTTCTTCCTCCTTTTTCCTCTTCCCTTTTTCCCTCCATCCCTCCCTCCCTGCCTCTGCTTCTTTCTCACTCTCCTCTCCCTCTTTCTCTCTCTTTCTCTTTCTTTTTCTGTCTGTCCTCATTGCCCCATCATGCTATATGAGGCATATAAAAAAATTCTACTAATACGCATGTCTCAAACATGTAGTTCATCTTATGCTTAGCTAAATATATCTACACTTTTTACAGATTTCAATATTCATATCCTACAACTTTCTACAAATCATTGATTTAATTGGGTTCCACTATTATTTGTTATTCATATGTTTGATATGAAACAAGCATCACTTTTTTGTGAGCTTTCACCTTGCTTCTTGTTATTCAAAGGTTAAAATTCAGGCCCCATTACTCTAAGACATCCCCTACTATCATCCACATCCTGAGATATTTTAAGACAGTAATTTGGCGCTGGGTTCATGGCACAGCAGGTTGTTCCACTTTTGGAGCCAATTTGGTCATAAGCAGGAAGAGAAATAACATATGAGGAAGAAAGAATATTCCCTCTCTGTTCCCATTTGGATGTGTTTCTTGCCTGAGATTTTGCAGGTCATAAATGATGCAAATGCACACTATAATGCAGGTTAATCAAATATGAGACAGTGGTATACAAACATATTCAGCATTAACAACATGGAGATATTTACTTGGCCGGGTTTTCCATTTTCACATAAAAATGCCTCATATTCGGATGCGAATTCAGGGGCGTTGTCATTGACATCCAGCACTTTAATAGCAACAGGTACTCGTGATATCTGACTGTGGTTCCCTATGGGAAGGAAAAAATAACATCAGCATTGAGGGTATTTCATTGTAAAGTGCAACTCAACTTTCGCTTTGGAAGCATGTGTGTCTGTTTTCACTTCCCTTAATTAGGATGTTTTCAACATGGTGATTATAGAGTCTGACCCCTCAATAAGGAAAATAGTAAGTGCTTGGCTGCTTAAAAAAAAACCAAAAGCATAAATGATTATTCCAAACACAATTTGCTGGAGCTTAGCTTGATAAAGACCATATCTGAATAAACTAAAAGAGGTTTTTTTGATGAGCAAGTTTTATTTTATTGATAAAATTCATTATTTCAAAGAAAAAAATATTGTATGCAACAAAGATCTATGTCTTTGTTTATCTTGGGTAGAGCACAACCCATTTCAAGCTATTACTTGTTTGCTTATATAGTAGAAACAAACATTAAAAACGCAGCAAAAGGCCAAAATCAAATCACTTGTTGAGAAGGGATCCTTAACAATGATAAAAGAGATAAGATTAAAGATGAGGAATCATGTTTTTTATAAATTTTATTTTTTCATTAAAAATTGACCTTGGGATATTTTTGGAAAAGATGATCTCAAGTCATTTTAAGATTTTCATTTTCATAAAGATTTTCATCAATGTAAACAGATAATAATCTAATCTTTCCAGGTCAATTCCAATATCAGAGAACTCAATATGTAATCCTTAATCCTTAAATCTTTAAATATAAAAAATTACACATACACACGCACACACAGTTCGGGCCCATTAATACACATGATTTTTCACTTGTAATAAATGCAGTACAGTTTGATTTTGACTGTATCATGTAATAATCTTTTGATCTGTTGTAAATTATACAGAATGCATTGGAGATGGCCAATTATTTATTTGTGCTTCTGTGGCACTGAGTATAAGCAAGCCAAGAGGAGAAAAATGTTTGGTTTTTGAATATGAACAAACAGACTTGCATTTGATATATCAAACTCCTGTTTTTGACAATTGATTACATTCAGACCCTTAAAGCCTTCAAATATAAAAGTACTCTTAAAGCATACATCAAATAATCATAGACGTGTTATAAATTTACAGTTGATTAGTCCTGCTGGCTATGTTATAAGATTTGAATTTAGTTAACTACCAAGGCTACTCTCCAAAATTCTCTCTCTCTTTTTTTTTTTTTTTTTTTTTTTTTTTGAGATTGAGTCTCACTCTGTTGCCTGGGCTAGAATGCCACGGTATCAGCCTAGCTCACAGCAACCTCAAACTCCTGGGCTTAAGCGATCCTTCTGCCTCATCCTCCTAGGTAGCTGGGACTACTACCTGCCCAGCTAATATTTTTTGTTTTTTTTATTTTTAGTTGCCTGGATAATTTTTTTTCTATTTTTAGTAGAGATGGGGTCTGGCTCTTGCTAAGGCTGGTCTCAAACTCCTGACCTCAAGCAATCCTCCCGCCATGGCATCCCAGAATGCTAGGATTACAGACGTGAGCCACCGAGCCCTGCCAACTCTCCAATATTCTAATATGGTTAACTACAAATGGCTGCATGCTATCTGTGGAATTCCCAGCACTTCCATAATTGAACATAACCTCACTTCCCCAAAATCAAGGTGATGCCCTCAAATATCTCTCCTGACATACTCATTTTTCTTTACTATTTTATATCTAATGAATTGATTTATTCTTTATTCAGAGAGGAAGCATGCACCTCACTAGTTTTGATGGAAGGGAAAGTGTAAAGTATCACGCACTACTCAAAGATAAGAAGCGTACATTTTATGCTTTATCTACTCACCAAAACTCTACAATGGTTATATTTCAAATAAGGTATGATTATCTCATTAGAGAGTTACAAATCTTTTCTAGTCTGACTAGGAACTGAATGGCAGTTCCTGGAGAGTAAAAAATACAGTGTTTGCACGTAACAAACTTTGCAGCCCCAGCTTGGCCTTCTACTACCTAGCCAATACTGAGCAAGTTATTCAGCCTCACTTTATCCCTGAGGAAACTGAAACTCAAGAACTTAACACTTTATACAATTATTATAAATACTATATGAGAAAAAATTTGAAGTGCTCACATAATATTGGGCACCTATCCAAGGGCATTCTAGCCTTTGTGTTTTGTAATTGTCAACATCAACAATATCATGTACATTGAGTGTTTACTATACATAGTGAAAAATATTTCACATAATCGTATCTTACTCAATCCACAGAAAAAAGTTATGAAGTGGGTAATGGAATCCCCATATGTTAGATGTGGAAACTGACACTGAAAGAATTATATGTCATTACCAAGATTACTCAGTTAAGCATTAATTTTGACATGCAGTTTTGGCCTTCTAAATATGAGCCATTTTCATATTATAATAGTAATAAAGTAAAAAAAGGTATATATTTGTGTGTGTCGGGGGTGTATATGTAACTAGTCACTACCATCTCCTCAAGAATCTCTATATGTTTGTTATAAATATTTTTCTCAAGGATGACCAATATTTGAAATTAGAGTGCAAACCTCAAATACCAGCCTGGATATATCTAAGGAGCTGTATTTGCGTTAATCATATCAGAATTGCACTCATAATATTGCAACCATCTCTAAGAAACTATACAATTTAACTTTCAAAACTTTGCCCATGGTACTCTTTCGCCCAAGAAGAGTCTCTTTAATTGATTAACTTCTTTTCTTTGTAATTCTATTTTTTTCTTTTCTTTTCTTTTCTTTTTTTTTTTTTTAAGACAGAATCTCACTCTGTTGCCCAGGCTAGAGTGCCATGGCATCAGCCTAGCTCACAGAAACCTCAAATTCCTGGGCTCAAGTGATCCTTCTGCCTCAGCCTCCCTGGCAGCTGGGACTATAGGCATGTGCCACCATGCCCAGCTAATTTTTCTATTTTTAGTTATTTGGCTAATTTCTTTCCATTGCTTGCTCAAGCTGGTCTTGAACACTTCTGCCCTCAAGCTATCCTCCCACTTCGGCCTCCCAGAGTGCTAGGCTTACAGGCATGTACCACGGCGCCCAGCCCGTTTTTCAATTCCAAGAACTGATGGATATTAATTTATCTCTGTAGCAGTCATTCTTTTTATTCCACAACCTAGAACAATTCTTGTGTGTGTAAATAATTAAAAGAAATTTCTATTAGATATTTTTGTCTTTAATCTCTCCAGCTATTCAATTAACAAATAGCCAAGGATCAACATAGACTTAATAAACTACATTTACAGAATAAACATTGAATAATAGTTATATAGTCTTAGAAAGCTAAAAGTACAAAAAATACCATCATACTCCTAAATACTATTTTGCTCCTTCTGAAGTACAGAAAATGCTAATCTCATTGATTCAGATTCACTGACAATGGTTGATTGGGATAAGTCTACTAAATATGATATTTTTGTTTTCCTTCTGTTGCATGTTGCATGCACAAACACTCATATCCACACACAGCAGCAAACATACATATACAGATTTACTTCTGACTATTTTGGTAAAAAAAAAAAAAAAAAGCACATTCTTATTTTTCCTGTCTTCTGTCTTCTTGTCACCATACTTGCAATAAATTGCAATTATCTTGTAGATCTAAATGACCAAGCAGGTGGTAAAACTGAAGCATAAAAGATGGAAAACTCCATGAGCTTCTTCTTGGGGGCAATTTTAAACATTAATATATCTCTTTTCATATGTGGTATGCGAAAAGGTGGTATTTATTCCTGGGGCTCAGAGCCAAAATTCCTATTTTTTCAGGTATAATGTAGAATAAGGGAGATATTACTTAACACTGTTGGAAAACCATGAATGACAGAGAATGTTCTTCCAATTATCATATTTTATTTCATTTGTCCCAGCGTCTCTACAAATTATTTGTTTTACTATAATAGTCAGTGGACATTTTGTAAATGATTTTATTTTCTTTAGTTTGTGCTTTTTTTGTTTTGTTTTGTTTTTTAGTTTTTAGTTCAGCAGAAAACTCAGAGCTAAATTTGGAATTCACTTCTCATGGCTGTAAAGAATCTAATGGTGTACATTTTATATTTTATGTTTACCCAACATTCAAATAATTTTTTACATTTATTTAATTAACAATTGCCCAAATTTACTAAATTAATATCTTCTCAATTAGTTGCATTGTATATATTTCTAAATGTTTCATTTTAATTTAGTATTTTAAAGTCTAGTTCCTGCAAAAAATTTTAAAAAAGGAAAATGTAAACAGTTTATTTGGCACTGAAAAGCTAATAGAGTATGTCCAGATAGCTAGATTTTCTGTAGCCTTGGTGGTCATGTAAAGCATACAGGACTGTTAAAC
Organism: Cheirogaleus medius; assembly: GCA_008086735.1. NCBI lineage: Eukaryota > Metazoa > Chordata > Mammalia > Primates > Cheirogaleidae > Cheirogaleus > Cheirogaleus medius. The sequence continues at coordinate 4,504,113 of VBSM01000949.1, forward strand.
CTAACTAAAAAGAATTTAACTCCTCTCTTTTCTAACTCTTGAATTCCTTGTTATCCCTCAAGATTTAGCTTAAGACAGATCTCTACAAGATAGTCTTTTAAGCATATAGTTCGGTTTGTTTGCTAGCTTGTTTTGTTTTGTTTTTTTCACACTTATGGCATAATAGCCTGAGGAACTACTGGGACCCATTCTCCAGAAAAAATAGTCAAAATTATTTTTACAAAAGCAAAATCTTTGGAAAGAGTTCTAAGGCATACAGCAAACAAATAAATATTTATTCAAGAAAATATACTAAAACTCATTAAGAAAGTCTATGGTATTTGAACCAAGATCTGCTTGCTCCCTCCACCTTTGCATTTCAGTAAGACAGGAAATCTAGTCCAGATTAGTACAACCAAGAACAAAAGGCTCCCTCTTCTCCATGCTGTTAGTTGGAGGGTCATCTACCCATGAGGAACAGAATGTTAGCATTTCTCATCTTGCCTAACTACCAGTTCCTGAGGATAAGTTCTGGGCAAACACAGCAGAGAGGTGAGGATGGCTTTCTTCTATCAAGTCCTCACTCATGGGACAGGGGCTTTACCTTGGGCAAGGTGTCCCTAAGGATACTAGGGCCCTGATTACACTTCCATGGCTTATAAGGGAGAGGTTTCATGCTAGAACAGGTGAGCCAAAAAGAACAAGGCTACCACTTCCCCTTCACAACAAAACATTTAGCTACTAAAGTGAGGTATCACTTAGAAAAAAGTTCCAAAGCTATGACTCAGAGATGTTCCCTGGGAATCAGGGAGAAAAAATAGGCCATAAAACAGAGAGCCCTGACTCTTATAAAAGAACTGAGTTCAAATACATAGGGATGTGTTTCCAAAGTTTTCCTCTAGAATTCTAATAGTTTCATACCTTAGGTTTAAGTCTGTTACCCAGCGTGAGTTGATTTTTGTGAGAGGTGAAAGGTGTGGATCCTGCTTCAGCCTTCTACAAGTGGCTATCCAGTTTCCCCAGCACCATTTATTGAATAAGAATTATTTTCCCCAGTGAATGTTTTTGTCTGCTTTGTTGAAGATTAGATGGCTATATGAGGATGCCTAGGCAAAGAATTTATGAAGAAGACCCCTAAGGCAATCACAGCAGCCACAAAAATAAATAAATGGGACTTGATCAAACTAAAAAGCTTCTGCACAGCCAAAGAAACAGTCATGAGAGCAAACAGACAACCTACAGAATGGGAGAAAATTTTCTCATCCTACACATCTGATAAGGGGCTGATAACTAGAATCTAATTAGAACTCATGAAAATAAGCAAGAAAAAACCAAACAACCCTATCAAAAAATGGGCAAAGGACATGAACAGAAACTTTTCAAAAGAAGACAGAATAATGGCTAACAAACATGAAGAAATGCTCAACATCTTTAATCATTAGGGAAATGCAAATCAAAACTGCAATGAGATATCCCTTATCTCCAGTAAGAATGGCCCTTATCAAAAAGTCCCAAAATAATAAATGTTGGCATGGATGCGGAGAGATAGGAACACTCCTACATTGCTGGTGGGACTGCAAACTAGTTCAACCTCTGTGGAAAGCAGTATGGAGATACCTTAAATCAATACAAGTAGATCTACCATTTGATCCAGCAACCCCACTACTGGGCATCTACCCAAAAGAACAAAGGACAATCTACAATAAAGACACCTGCACTCGAATGTTTATAGCAGCACAATTCACAATTACAAAGCTGTGGAAACAACCCAAGTGCCCATCAATTCATGAGTGGATTAATAAAATGTAGTATATGTATACCATGGAGTCCTATTCAGCTCTAAGAAACAATGGTGTTATAGCACCTCTTGTATTTTCCTGGATAGAGCTGGAACTCATACTACTAAGTGAAGTATCCTAAGAATGGAAAAACAAGCACCACATATACTCACCAGCAAACTGGTATTAACTGATCAGCACCTAAGTGGACACAGAGGAAAACATTTATTGGGTATTGAGCAGGTGGGAGAGGGGAGGAGGGGATGGGTATCTACATACATAATGAGTGAGATGTGCACCGTCTGGGGGATGGTCACGCTTGAAGCTCAGACTTGTTGGGGGAGGGGGACATTATACGCCACCTTAAAATTCGTACCCCTATAATATGCTGGAAAAAAAATACAAAGGAATGTGAAGTTCAAGCCTAAGAGCAATCTCAAAATAGTAAGGGTTACTACGGAAGGCAAATGTGAGAAGATTGGTAGATTTGGTACATACATTGGAGATATGGGCTAAGCTATAGACTGGCTACTTGCCAAAGGGAATTGAAGAAAGAGTCAGGTGAAAGGAGTCCTCCAGAGGTAATAAAAAATCTCAAAAGTTTACTTAGGGAACTGCCCCTTCAAAGGAGTCAAAATTTAAATGGATTGTTCTGTGTACAAATTATGCCCTAGGGCCTTATTGAATACAATAGAGCAATCAGCCAGCAATTAGTCAAGCTTACCAGCTGGATGTGGTCAGGGACAGAGGCAAAGAGATCCTTGCCAAAAGCACTGTTTTGTCAGGTGTTTGTGGAAATACCCAAGACTGAACCTCCTGAGGAGAAAGATCAGAGGCTTTACACTGCTAGGGGAAATAGATTTTAATAAAATAACCCAGCAAGTCACAAACAAATAAGCAAACAATACCAAAGCGCAAAGGGAGAACCAATAACTACATTGTGTTATCTAAGATGCCTAGTTTCTAACAAAAAAAAGTTTGACATGAAAATAAACAAGAAAGTACCACAAGAAAAAAAGCAGGCAAAAGAAATTGCATGTGAGAGTGTTGCATGTCAGATTTAATAAAGAGTTTAAAATAGGCATTTTATGTTCAAAGAACTAACGGAAGTCATAACTAAAGAAGTAAAGGAAGATATGATGACAATATCACATTACATAGAGAATAGCACTAAAAAGACAGACTTTTTTATATAAATAGAGAAGCAAATAGAAATTCTGCAGTTCTAAAGTACCAACACTGAAGTGAAAAATTCACTAGAGGGGCTCAAGAGTAGATTTGAATTGGCAGAATAAAGAATTAGTAAACTTAAAGATAGATCAATAGAGATTATACAAACTAAAGAACAGAGGCAAAACAAAAGAAAGAAAGAAAGAAGTTAGGAAGAAAGGAAAGAAGGAAGGAGGGAAGGAGGGAAGGAAGGAAGGAAGGAAGGAAGGAAGGAAAGAAAAATGAGCAGAGCCTCCTAGAAACATGAAACACCTTTAAATGAACTGGCATATAAATAATTGGAATGACAGAAGGAGAGAAGAGAGAGAATGGAGAAGGAAAAATATTTGAACAAATAATGCCTGAAAACTTCCCAAACTTATTGAAAAACACTGGCTTATATATCCAAAAACTCCTCCAACAAACTGAGTAGGATAAACACAAAGAAATCCACAGACATACCATATTAAAAATTCTGAAAACCAAAAACAAGGAGAACATTTTGAAGGCAACAAGAGGGAACTAAAACAAAGCAAAACAAACAAACAAACAAACAAACTTATCCCCATAGATAGATTCAAAGTGCTCAAAGCAAAACAAACAAACAAATAAACAAACTTATCCCCATAGATTCAAAGTGCTCAAAGAAAAAAACTGACAATCAAAATTCTTTCATTCAACAAAACTATCTTTCAATAATTAAGGTGAAATAAATCATTACAAGATAAATAAAAACTAGGAAAATTTGTGACTAGCAGAACAAAATAATGAAGAAATTCTTTGGCTCAAAAACAGGTGATCCCAGACATTAATTCAAATCCACATAAGAAAGGGAAATAGTAAAGGTAATTATGCATTTATAAGAGACTATATAAATATGTATTTCTTTTCCTGTCTTCCTTTATCTATTTTAAAAGCAAATGTATAAAACTTTGTCTATGTATCTTTGTATCTACCTATATTCTGTTGGGTTTGTGACATATAAAAATGTAATATATTTGCTAATAACAGCAAAAAGGAGTACAAAAGTATATTTGGATAAGGAAATGACTTCAGGTGTAATTCAAATCTGCAGAAACAATAAAGAGAACAAAAAGATAAATAAGGAAGTTAATATAATAAAAGCTATGAATATATACTTCTTTTTTATCTTAGATTCTTTAAAAGACATATTATATAAAGTAATAATTATTACAATATAATTTAGGGTTTGTAACATTTGTACATGGAATATGTATATCAGTGATATCACAAAAAGGAGGGGGAAGCTATAGAGCTATATAGGAGTAACATTGTTAATATGTTTAATTAATTAATTAAATTGATAGCTTTAGTATCTACTGTGTGCCCTCATCTTGATTATTTAATATGTATGAACATTCTTCTATGTGCTGTAAACATAAGGAAAAGCAAACAGAGATAAGGACTCTGCTCTCTTGTAACTTATTACAAGAGAATCATTAAATAGGGTTGAATTATATGTGACATTAAGGTGAGAGACATGAAGAAAGGGATATTGTTTTAGTGCAGCACATGACAGAGACAGCCAGATGAAGCTGGAAGATTTAAAGAAGGTGCACCTGGAATGGTTGCAGTCAGAGTTGAGTTTGGTGAGCTGGAAAGTATTCCTTTTATAAAAAATATGGGGACTTTAATGACTCTGACTCATCAACTTTGCTGGCAGCGGGGGTTGGGGGGCCTGGAGAAGAATATCTTCAGGACTTGCAAGAATGCCAGAATGAGCCTGGGTCTTTAACTCTAGCGACAGACTAGTTTTTCACTTCTGTTTGCCTCCTGCCCCCCTTCTATGTTTATCTTCCAGAGTGCGTATTGTCTGAGCAGTTCTTTCCAGACTGGCCTATGCCAGTGCTGTGTCTACTTTGCAAAAAGCAAGTCTTCCCACTTCTTTAAGACTACCCTTCTTCCAAAGACTACCTTTTCTAAAAGGTGTTTGTTAATTAGAGACGGAACTAATCATTGTCTCCCTTTCTCCCTCTCATGTTTCTATCAAACATCACAAAAGTTAAGTTGTATAGTAAATGCTATACCTATCCAGTAAATGTGATTTATTCTCATCCTTTCAGCTACATTGAAAATATGTTTCAAGAAAAAAATAGCTTTTTTTCCTTTTTCTTGTATTAGTTTTCTAGGGCTGCCATCACTATCAGCTTCATGGTTTTATCTTCTCTTCTACCTCTTATAAGAACAATTGTTATTGGATTTAGGGCCCACCCAGGTAATTTAGGATGATCCCATGTCAAGATCCTTAACTTAATTACAACTGCAAAGACCCTTTTTCCAAATGTGTGATTGACAGAGTTTGGACCTAGACATATCTTTTTTTTTGGGGAGGGGGAGGCATCATTCAATCCACTGAATCCCTTCTTCCTTAAAACTAGGACATTTATAACAATCTAGAATAATACTATCACAAACATGCCCTTTTCCTAAAAAACAAAGATGTATAAAATTAATTTAGTTCTACATATATCTTTGAATTCATTCTTCAAAATATAATACACAACTTCAAGAAGGTTAGGTAACCCATAACTCTTTCCTGAGAATTGATAAAACTCTTTTGTCATTTATCCTTTCATCATTCTTCTATTTACTTATTTAATAAATATTTACAGATATGTTTCCAGTTAGTAAGACAAATTTCCTATAGTGAAGTAATCCATAGTACTTTGGGAGATAGTACATTATAAGCATTTGCTGATATCTTCTATCCTACAAATTATTCATTAATGTAGTGTTGTGGAAGAATGTAGAAAGAATAAATACTTTTCTAAAGTCACAAGAATGATTTAAAATAGGAGATGATCTTTTAATTTGCCTTAAATAATTAGTAAAAGTACTCTAGGTACAGAAAGGTGAAAGATCCTTTCAGATAGAGTCAATATCATGTTAAAAAAAAAAAACAGAGGCCCAGAGAACATGCCATCAACAAAAAATTAATAACTCTAATGTTAGGAATATGTAGAGATAAGGCCAGTGGTAAGGTCGGAAGAGAAAATTGGGGCCCAATCAGAAACAGTCTTGTTTTATATGCTAATGAGTATGAGATATATTATGTAATCACTGGAGAGCCATTGAAATATTTATGTACCAGATTTATGATTTTAAAAATTAGCATAAAGCAGCTTGGAAGAGAAGTTATCTCTTGTTTTGTTTTTCTCTAAATAAATGAACGTTTACAATAGGTATATGAATTCCCCAGAAATTTTACTCTGAGTATTCCTTGAAACTGCTAAAACAAGGAAAAAAACAATAAAACAACATAAAGCAAATAAAAAATATTGTCCTATATCCCCCAAACATCCCACAAATATGTTATATTTATCTATTTTAGATGAACACACATGATTGAAATTACAACTTATCATACTTTTCAACACAAGTGTCATATTTAAATACTAAAGATTCACTTTTATCTAAATTAATGAAATGATAGCAGTTCAAATTTTGAAGATATTATAGAGCAATAAAAGCAATAAAATTAATTAGATAAGCTTCTAAGGAAATTATTCATGTCCTTTGTGACTGGCCCCAAAATGTTTGCCTTTTATCTGATACACAAATATTAAATATAAAGATATTATAATTAGAAACTTGATTAGCATTCATTAAAGATTAATTTTCTAAACACCAGAGATGCGACAAAGTGGTCTGGAAAGAAAAACTCATTTCAATTGGCCACAAAAGTCAGGCTGTTTTCACATATGATGGAAGAAAAGGCTGAAATGGCACCTACTATAAACAGCTTCTTGACTTCTGCCATTTGAGTAGTAGTGACTTCCTGTCACCTCTCTGTCACATAACCTCATGAATTGCCCATTAATTTTGCCCTTTTATAATCAAAGGTAATGGAATACTGCCAAGTCTAAGTTACTTGGGAATTTGCTTCTAACTGGTTTCCATGAGCTGCTGTTTTTGCAGGCATCGATTGAAATAAACAGACTTGCCTTTTCAGACTATAAGAGAGAAAAATGATTTGACAAAATTAGATCTACTGATGGGGCTCAATAAATAATTCTTGAGCTTTCTACCAGTAGAAGGGTGAAAGCTATGAGCAGTAAATTACAGCCTATGGGGGAATGCAAAATAACAGAATTTATAATTGAATAGGGGATGAGAGGAACAGTGGAAACTTATAAAATAAGAAGATGTTAACTGAATATATGATAGAAAAAATTAGAAACTTACGAAGTTTGAAATAAAACTGATGGGAAGTTGAAAGAAGATGTTGGAAAATAATTTCAGCAGTGGGTTTAAATTCTGTAGTGACTAAAGATAAAACTTTTTGAGATACATTTGTCTGTACATTGTGTGATAATTTCTAAATCATTAGTGATGGCTTATGAATCCATCGAGTATTAGATAGCTCAGTTACAAGTTAGAATGTAATTAACCAATGGACACCAGCAGGGATATTTGGACAGGTTTTTCTGCTTATTGTACTATATTTATGTATTGCCCTTTCTCTGTCGCAGAAACTGCATTGACACAGTCATTTGACATATTCAAATATCTATCGAGAAATGTCTGCCCTCTATTGTACATAGGGTAGCAGTTGACCACCAGAATTTTAATAATTTTTGGTTATAGGATTGTGAAACTTCCAACAAGCCAGAGAGAATGAAGAGGAGTCACTTGGCTTCACTCCTTGAAATCTCAGTCATATCTACCGAGTAGTTTAGAATTAAATTAGAACTTTAATCAAATTGGGGCTTTAGTATCTAATGAACAAAGCTTATAAGTTATAGCTTTTCTATTAACCAAGAAGTAGCTCTCTCAAGAGAGGGGAAAAAAAATGCTTTCTCTCACTGAGAAAGCTGTGGGCTTAGACATATTTCAAAATGCCTTACACTCCCTGGAGAAATTGACTATTAAATGATAACTTTGGTTCAAACCCTCACTGACCCCTGTCTGTTTCCCCTGACTGCTAAAAAGCATGCTAGCTGGCTACAGCATTTTCAAATGCTCTCTAAATGGGGAGGAAATACGTAGGTCTCTTACTTATCATGTTCATCTTAAGTAAACCTGGAAACAGTGAAGTATCATATAATCACCTGGAAAGTTCTTCAGTCCACCTTTTTCCTACATATCTACAATGAACTCTCAGGATCCTTTCTCCAGCTCACAAGACTTGAGATCTTTAAAACTAAGGTAGATACATTTAGGACTGTAAAATTTTGATCCTACGGGGAAAAGATTTAGAGCCATTGCAGTAAGAGCTGACTTCATGAACCTCTTAGATACTTTATATTTCTTAAATGTAAAACTTTAACAATCACATTCTTAATAAAGGTAACATGAGTGACAGTTTATAAATGAAAAATTAGTACTACTGAGCATGAAACTATCATGCCTTCTATTTTTCTTTTAATATGTGTTCTATAATATTACCTGCATTTAATTCTTTAAGTATGCTTACAAATTTGTTTTCCTCTGTCATCTATACTGTGCATCTAAATTTCAACTTTGTTTTGTTTTTTGTTATGTGAATATGTTTGTGTGTGTGTGTGTACATACATGGCTTTTATTTGTTTATTTGTTTTATTTTGTTTAGCTCTGCCTCTCCATTCTATTGTGTATTGCTTTTGCTGAATTTGTGACTTAAAAATATTCACTCCTTCTTTTCACAGCTCTAAATACATATTTATACCCTACTTACACATATCTCTTTTCTCTGCAGTGCAACAGGTAAGGAAATGAAACTGTATAGTGAGTTTATTATTCCTGTGTTCTTTTTAGTGACCTAAGTCTTCTTTGCAAAAATCTCTAATTCTACACTCCCAACTAAATTGCATTATGCTTCTCTTACTAAATCCTCAGCAGTTTTGTTCCCCTAATTATTTCAAATAGGATTGATTCAAGATTATTGGAACTGAATTTCTTTAGGTTACTTTACAATGTGATTCTATTTAAATCCCTTATATATTAGAACCTTAAGGAGACTCCCAGTTTCAGAGAGATTAATGTGTAGACATATCTAATGCCCAGATTAAATGCACTTTTAATACAAATTTACAACAACGATGCCCCTGATACATACATACATAAGTGAATGCACACACAAGCAACACACATACTTTATTAGGGAAGAAAGCTAATACTGTAAACTATCTAGCATCTATTGTGTGGTCTGTTATACACCATCTAGGAGGTTTGTTGGATTACTTAAGTGAAAAATAAGTGAAGACTTTTTTTTTTCAAATAGGAACATGATTTCAGAGTATGTAAGGACTAAAATCAATCTATATGAGTTATATAACATAGTTTGTAATAAAGAAGTACCAATTCTTGAATATCCAATGAGTCCAAGAAGGGTATGGACCTTATCAGTTTGCTCTATTTATCTAAAGCCAGGAGGTGGTAATGCTGAAATATGAATCCAGGGCAGTCTGACCAACAAGTAAAGAAACAAACAGAAACAAACAAACAAACAAAAAAACTAATTACTCCCCACAGGCTCTTTTTAGTATGGCATTTGTAAAACATAATCTTAAAATATCATAACATTTTTAATATTGATCACTCTTCACCCAATGCATAACCATAATTAACAACATCAAAGGAAAGTTCTGATGATTCCATTTTCATGGAATTTTCTATTAGTATATTCACATTTTGAGATGTAATAGTTATATATTTTTTTAATTCCAGGGTGACTTTCTTAAAAATTTTGTGTGGGGTCAACTTTTGTAGTTAAAGTAAGCCATGAGAACAAAAAGCATATAAATCTTAAGGATTTATTACAGTGCATTTTCCCAAAATGTGCATACCCATGTAACCACCACCTAGATTATGATATCCAATATGTCCAGCATCCCAGAAGATTTTCATTTACCCCTTCTAAGTCATTATGCCCTTCAGATAACCTCTACTTGATTTCTTAACACCTTGAGGTAACCTCTACTTGGTTTCTTAACACTATGTTAATTTTCTTCTGAACTTTATAAAAATTGAATGAATATGATATATACACTTTTGTACCTGGATACTTTAGCTCCATATATTTAAGTCATTCATATGTTTGTATGTAGCAGTACCTTATACTTTTCCATTGTTTATAAAATAATTCCATTTTATGAATATACCACAACTTATTTATTCTTTTATTGGTGGACATCTGGGTTGTTTCAGTTTTGTGCTATTTTGAATTGTGCTTTTTCAAATATTCTGTGTATGTCTTTTGGTGCACAAATATATGAATTTCTGCATATTGCATATTTAGGAATAGAGTGAAAGACTGTAGGCTATGCATGCATTCAGCTTTAGTGTTTTTTCCAAGTATTTTTCTAATGTGGATATACTAATTTACACTCTGACCAGCAATGTATAGAAGATCAAGATGCTGCACATCTTCAACCACACTTGGTAAAACAAATAGTTTATTGTTCAGTTTTAATTTTAGTCATTGTAGGGTGTTGTAGTTAGTTAGATCTTAATTTGCAATGTCCTGATGATTTGATGCTGAGGTCTTATTCTTATGCTTACTGTCCACTGAGGCATCTTCTTTTGTGAAATACTTATTTAAGTTTTTGCCACTTTTAATTAGATTGTCTATGTTCTTCTACTGATATACATATTGCATATTATAGTAGATATATATTTACTAAAGGACCCATACCTTCTTTCACCCTATGGCTTTTTTACTCTCTTAATAGTGTCTTTTGATGAGCATACATTCTTAATTTAATAAAGCTGAGTTCATCAGTCTGTGCTCTTATTAATTTTAGTGATATTTGCATGTTATTAGTTAATTATATTCCTAACCCAGAATTTCAAAATTCCATGTTAAGTTTTAGAAAGTCTATTATTTTATTTTTCACCTTTACATCTTTGATCTATGTGAAGATTATTTATACTGATGGTCTGAGAGGTCAAGGTTCACTTTTTTCTACTCATGGGTATCCAACTTTACAATCGACATTACTGCAAGGTCTCTCCATGGTACCTTGTCATAAATCAGTTGAGCACTTTTGTGCAAGCTTATTTCTCAAGTTTTCTGTTCCATTGGTCTATTTTTCAATCTTTATATTCCTACAACCCTCTTTTAAGAACTCTATTTTTATAATAGACATTCATATGATGATGCTATAAGATCAATAATTTTGTTTTGTATTTTTTTAATTATTTTTTGCCCTTAAAATTTTCACACACATTTTAGTATCATTTGTCACATGATACACACATACATACACATGCAAGAGCTGTTAGAATTGATTAATAATGCTTAGAATCTACAGATAAATTTAGAGAGAATTGACATTTTACACTCGAATCTTTCAAATCATAAATTTTGTATAACATTTCATTTATTTATATATTTTCTTATTTCAGCATATTATGGAGGTACAAATATTACGGTTACGTATATTGCCCATGGCCACCTCCCACCTCGAGGCAGAGCTTCAAGCGTGACCATCCCCCAAACGTTGCACATGTCACTCATTA
>VBSM01000949.1:4515641-4646791 GCA_008086735.1 Cheirogaleus medius
CATATTGCTTTCCACAGAGGCTGAACTAGTTTGCAGTCCCACCAGCAGTGTATGCATGTTCCTATCTCACCGCATCCACGCCAACATTTATTGTTTGGGGACTTTTTGATAAAGGCCATTCTTACTGGAGATAAGTGATATCTCATTGCAGTTTTGATTTGCAATCTCTGATGATTTGTATCTTCTTTAATTTATTTCCCCAATAGTTTTTTGTTTAGAGGTCTTGCACTGGATTTTGTTATTATGTATTTGAAGTCTTCCACTATTTTATTTTATTAATATTTTCTGAATATTGCTAGAAAATAAAACTACAATAATTTTATAACTATCATTCAAACTTTACTTATTGCTTATAATAGTTTACAGATTTGTTTTCAGTTTTTTATACTCAGTCATGTTGTCTATGAATAATGACCACTGTATTTCTCCCTTTCCAATATTTATACCTTTATTTCTTCCTTGTACCTGTTGTACTGGCTAAAATCTTCAGCACAATTAAATAAAAGTAGCAACAGTAGACAACTTTATCTCATTTCCAATCTCAGGGAGAAAGATTTCAATATTTTACCATTAGGTCTGATATTTGCAATTTTTTTTTAAAAAAACTAACTTTTGTCAGATTAAGTACCCTTATATTTCTAGTGTGCACAGACATTTTTATCTTGAAGAAAAGATGCATATATAACTTTCTCTGCATCTGTAGAGATGAATTATGTTTTTCTCTTTTTTCTTCTCTTGCTATTTTAATTTGGATTAATAGATTTTCAAATTAATACATTTATAATCTGTCCCTGTATTCCATGAGTGTAATTGTTTTTATATGTTAGTAATTTCGTTTCACTGGTATGTTACCAAAGATTGTGCACATGAGAAGTAATATTCTTGTTAGGTTTTAGCATCAAGATTACACTGGCCTCCTGATATGAGATGGAAAATGCTCCTTCTTTTACTTTTTTCTGTTAATGTTTGTATTGGTGAGTTCATTTGAACATGAGGATTTATGTGTTGAGTTGGTAATTATGGATTCAATTTATTTCATAGAGAAAGTGATATACATATGTTACTCTTTTTTACTTTGTGCCAATTTGCAAAACCTGTGTTTTTAAACTTATTAGTCTGTGTCATAATACATTTAAAAATTATTGGCATAAATACTATAATTGGTTATGTTTATACCAAATATGTTCATATTTATGCCAATAAATTTTTAAATTGGAATAATTATTCCAATTATCTTTTTAATATCTATAGAAATTATAATAATTCCTCATTCTTCATTTCTGATATGGATGACTTATACCTTTTTTATTTTTTTCTTGTATGGCTTTATCAACTTTGTCTTTGTGAATAAGCAGCTGTTGGCTTTGTCACATTTCACTATTACACATTTGTTTTTAATTTCATTATTTTCTATTATATATTTATTTTAACATTTCTGCTACGTTTTAAATTTTAATTTTCTGTTCACTTTCAGCCTCTTTGAAGTGGATGCTGAGATAATTGATTTTCAGCACTTTCTTTTTTCTAATAAAGACATTTAAGTCCAATTTCCCTCTAGGCATTACATTAGCTGCATCCTACATGTTTTGTCTTGTCATTAGTTTGCTATCACTCATTTTTTTTTTTTTTTTTTTTTTTTTTTTTTTTTTTTTTTTTTTTAGAGACGGGGTCTCGCTCTTGGTCAGGCTGGTTTCGAACTCCTGACCTTGAGCTATCCACCCGCCTCGGCCTCCCAGAGTGCTAGGATTACAGGCGTGAGCCACCGCGCCCGGCCCTGCTATCACTCATTTTTTAGATGTGCTAATTTCTTTTGTGAGTTTATTCTGTTTTCCATGGGTTATTTAGAAGTATATGGTTTAATGTTCAAAACAGGATATTTATTTTATTACTAAATTTTCTAACTTAATTCCACTGTGTAAGAAGGCATACTCTGCATGTGTTAAGACTTGGTTTATGGCCCAGTTTGGGGCCATTTTGGGTAAATGTTTCAAGTGTGTTTGACAAGAGTGATTTTTTTGTAACTTTTTAGTACAGTATATTATATATTTCAATTAGATAAACGTATTAATCATGATATTCAAATGTTCTCTATCTTTAGTAAATTTGTTTTGCTGTTTATTGTTCTATTTGAGAGTTATGGGTTCTCTTCACCCACAATGGTTGATTTTTCTATTGCTCCTTTTGATTCTGCCAATTTTTACATTATATACTTGAAAAATACATTATTAGGAGCCTATGAATTTAATAGGATTTTTATATCTCCTTGTCAAATTTAATCATTTATCATTATGAAATTTTTCACCTTATTTTTGCAAATATTTCTCTTGCCTTATTCTACACCTGATCTAATTTCCTTTGGTTTGAATTTGCAGGCAGATCTTATTTCAATCCTTTAACTCTTTATCCTTATATTAAAGCTTTATCTGTGATAAGAAATGTGACTTTCATACTGTTTTCTTCTTTAGTCTGGTCTCACAATTTATGTCTATTAAATGAAGTCTGCAGTTAATTTATGTTTAATATGATTCTCATATGCCAGGACTTAAATTTATTTTTGGATTGAAAAAAAAATTATCAGTACTTTCTTATTTTCCCTCCTTTCTAAATTTTTTGATTAATTAGTTTTAATTATTCCATTCTCCCATTATTCTAATAGTTATTTAGTCTTGAATTCATATTACTTTATAACCCTAAATATAATATTTGTATATGTGTCCTTCACTTATTAGCATATATATTAAAGTATTCTTTCAAATATTTTGTATATTGCATTAATTGTGTATGAAAATGTATATTATACTCTTCCTTTTTCTGTGTCATTGTTGGCATATATTTTAATTATACATCTAACTTACACATGTAAGCCATTCCAATTATATTAAGTAGTACATATTCTTTTTTATTTTCCCACATATTAATATTTTTGATTTTCTTTTTTTCTACATTATTACATTGGCACATAGGCTAATTTTCCTTTTGTCTAAAGAACATTTTTCTAAAATTATTTTTAATGGAAAACTGCTGGTGATACATTTTATAAAATATTTTTTTCTGAAAGAAAATAACTTTATTTAAAGTTTTATGTAAAAGTTTTATGATATAACATTCTGGTTTGGTAGTTATTTTCCTTGTGTCCTTTAGAAATGCCATTTTTTTCCTCTGACTTTCATAATTTCTATGATAAAATCAGCTGTTAGTCTTAGAATACTTAATATTTTTCTTTTTATAGCTGAATTTTAAAATTCTCATTGTCTTTATTTTTCAGCAATAATATTATGATGTGTCCTGCTGTGGTTTTTTTGGTTTTTATCCTACTTAGGGTTTGCTGAGCTACTTAAATCCACATCTTGATATCATCTGTTAGATTTGGAACTTTGTGATCATTATTTCTTCAAATATTGCTTCTTCCTTGGCTTTGCTCTTCTCTTTTTGGAACATTGCTTACAAATATTTTAGACCTTTTCTCTATAAGCTCTGTTAAGACAGCTGCTCATATTTGTATTTTTTTTTTACTCTGTGTGATTCTTCCTGAATTTCTTTTTTCTCCCTCTTTTTCCTTTGTCTGTTTCTTTCTTTCTTTTTTCTATTCTAAATCGGATTTGCTAATCCATATTTATGCTGGATCTCATCTTCTGTTTAAATTGAATTATTAATGTTACTCATTGAATTATTTTTAGCTTTAGACTTTTTAAATTATTTTTATAGGTTCCAAATACATCTCATCTGTGATCTATTTTCTTGAACGTATTAATCATGTTTATTCTTAGTCTGATAATTTGAATAACCGAGTCACCTGAATTTTTTTATATTATCTGTTTTCTATTGTTGGTGGCTTGGTTCCCTTTCGTGGCATGCCAGATTATATTTTACTGAATTTTAACATTAGATGTTCAAATTAGGACATGAAAGATGTTGTCTCTCCTTAGACAAGATTTGATTTTCTTGTTTCTTTTCATTTGATTTTCAATGTTTAGATAGATTCTTTAATACTTCCAAGGCTGGATTTCAGAATTTATGAGGGTTAATTTAATTTCTGGTTTTCCCTTACTTCTGGGGCCCATCCTTTCTGTTAAACTGCTAAAATATTTGTTTCGCTTCTTAGCACATGCTCTCTGATAGGCTTAAATCCTCTTCTGCACATTTTAAAATTTGGTAAATGCATCAAGTGTAAAAAACACCCATAACATCTTGATCTCTTTTCTTCAATTATCTTTTCACTGTGATCCTGGCCTCTCAATTTCTAGATACCTTGATAAGCCTGAACTCAGACTTTTGTCTCCACAGTCCCATGAGATCCTCATAAACTACAGGTCACTGATTTCCATTTGGTCTCTATGCCCTGCGAATTGAATCAGTTAAACTTCTGAAAAGAATAAGCAGTGCTAGGTTTAGGAGTCACTTCAATTTGTTTCCTTTCTCTGTGGCATTTTGGCTCCTTAGGTACCGGCTACCTTCAAATTGTGTTTTTCTCTCCTAACTTTATGGTTCTCACTGGGATAGTTTGTCTGATATAAGCTACCATCAAAAATATAAGGAAAACAACTGATTTTTTTTTCTCTACATTATGGTGTAACGTGTTCATTATTTTCCAAAGATAATTAAACTGTAAATCACTCTGTACCTGTTAAGCAATGGACAAAATATTACTTTAAAACAACTCTAATCCTCTGCAAATTTAAGGGACATCATGGTCAGTGCCTAATAGCATTCATGGATGGTAATTAAGATTGTATTATCTTTAGTTAATGCTCTGACTGCAAAGTCAGACCAATCTCTTGAGACTGCTTTCCTCCGTATATGTTTTGTCTGCAATGAATTCTGCATTTACTATGACAATGGACCAGGATATATGCACCATATTGAGTTAAATAAACACAGACATAATTCAAGATAAATGGCTAGCAGAGCTGGTTGAAATGATTGCAGTACAGTCCACTACCTCACTGTCAAGTACGTGACAATAAAATAAATGGCATTGATTTACTCCTCTAGATGTTAATATTAAATGGCTTGAACATATGTGAATGTAAAAATAGATATACATAGTTACATTTATCCATTACTACTTCCTCCAACTGCATTTGTATCCACAACATCATATGTTCATCTATGTATATTAGAAAGGTAACTAGAGACAGAATATTATACTATGTATTCTTGTAATAAGATTTTGAAAGATATATTGCGTAAAATATGCAAATCTATAAGTAACAGGATGCATTCTTTTTGTTTTTTAATGTATTTATAGAGGTAATGCAGAGGGCCTGTGGATAATGGCATTACATTTCTCAGAATGTTTGTAAGCCTTTTCTATAAAGTCATACCTAAAAATCATGTGCTAGCTACACACTTTTAAAGGAAAGTTAATAAACTAATCTTGGATCCAGTAAATCTATTGTGGAGATTTGCAATGTAGAGCAACAGAGATGCTGACAAGAACACAAAATATCAAGCTTATTTCAAAATGATATGAGAAAGTGAGAGAACTTAGGCCAATATTGGAGTCTTCAATGTTATTAACAAAATAATTCCAAATAATGGTAAAAGGGAAAAACTGCTACAGGTTTATTTTTTCACGGAATTACGGAGGATGGGAAAATCCCTGAATGTTATCAGAAATACCTTAATTTCTAAAAAAATCAAAGACCAAAATGAAAAGTAATATTTTCTTAATACACAGCAAAAATATAAAAATTTAAAAAAAAGATACAGGAGAAATGCACCGCAAATAAAAATGCTAAGTTTTATTATTGTTGGCATCTACTTTTTTGCTATTGCAAATAATCCAGTTGTTTGCAGTGGTCTTGACGTGGCCTGGCAGGATTCAGGCAGGTCTTTGAACAAAGTTATTTGGGTAAAAAAAAAAAATCACTTAATTTAACTCCGTATGTTGGCACATTTCTCTCAGAACATTAATCAGTTTGATGTAGATTTTCTCCGTCAAGGCACTGGAACGAATCAGTGGAGAAAGAACCACTTTGGTAGACTTCTTCCTCAGCTGCACTAAGCAATTTAAAAATTAGTATGCTCAGGGTCCAAGTTTTCTGTTATCTTTATATAAGTCTTAGTGCAATCAAACTAACAGTGAGATCCTATTTGCAAACTGAAACCTTGCTCCATTAGTAAGCCATGCCTGCAGTATCAGAATGTCATGACCATCATCATCACCACTTTACAAGACTATGTGATACTTATTGAACACTTACTCTCAGGCACTGTGCATCCCCCCTCACCCCCCACCAATCCTATCGAGAAAGTGGTATAATTATTCTCTCATAAACATTTAACATATAATTGTAATTATAAAAGTACCTTTTCTAACATCTATTCATTCACAGATATTAACTATACCTGCTGAGTGCCAGATACTCTTAAAGGCAATAGAGGCACCAAATTGAAAAACAAACAATTGAACAAGTAAACCAAATACATATTCTATTATATTCATACATAAATGAGGGGGTTGACACTAAGGTAAAAATGAAACTTATGAGCAAAAATAAAACCAGGTAAAATAAAAGAGAGGAATGTTGGAAAGGGCTACCCCTTCTAAGTAAGTGAAATTTCCCCCACTCAACTTCCATTCTTTCATGCTTACAAACAATATATAGAGGAAATATCAAGTTATAGCTATGCTGACTTCCTTTCTCTGCTTTTTTTTTTCCAACAACCAATTTTTTACTTTCTTTACTTAATTCTGACAATATGACCCTGAACATTCATCCCCAATATGGAAATAAAATAAGACCTACTCTTTTTTCTTAGTAATTGCTGAGAAAATTTATTTACCCTTAGCAGCAAAACTGTTGGCAACTGATGGTGATCAGAGTAATGGCTTCAAAAGGTCGCATATGCCCTCTAATAGTTATGCTAACTGATGCTTTGGGAAGGGCATAGGTTCTTTGTAAAGAAAACCATTATTTTATTTTTAATTCTCTCCTATGGCGTAAACAAATAAGCTTATTGAATACTGGCCATTCAAGCCAGAGCTTATAATATTTAGGGAAAGTGAAGTAGCAAATTCACTCCATTTTTTTTCTTGAGTTCTTATGCGTTTCAGAACATTTGGTAAAATTTGACTCACTGGGTCTAGTTTAGAATGCAGAATAGGGACCCCAGAAGTTTGATCAGGGTCAAAATAATAAGAACCATAGTGGTAAAATTCCCCTCATTTAAGAATCTTCCTCTATCTATGTCTATAACATGAATCTTTTGAGGGTTTGGAAGACAGCATTAATGCTTGCTATATTTATTTACATTCTTTGTGAAGCTTTGCTTCTAGAAAGGAAGAATCTAGTCTAGCATCCCCCTAGCAGTAGAAATTTGACTTTTATTGGACTGGTAAGCAGGTATTAGGTTTGAAAAATCCCAGTTATGATTAATAGAATGTAAATTCCAGCTTGAGAGGAATTTTGAATCTCTTTTGTTCAAGGCTGCATTGAGCATATTGTTCACTGGTATATTCAGAACATTACCTGATACCCTAAAGTGAAGACAATGCCTTTTTTGAGGGTTATTGAAAGGCTTGAATGAAATCATACAGAAAAGCACCAAGCAAATTGCAGAGTGTTAGAAGAGTTAGATCTTGTTTATTGTCCCTTGTTGGATTTTGCTCTAAACTTTCAAGTTACCTTTTTACTAACTTAACTAACTCTGAGATCCTGACACATCAGTGTCTAATTCTACAAACATTATTTTCTCCTAAGCTATTATTTCATGAAACTTAGACAATGTCATATGAACAATTTTTTCAAGGAAATTCATATTCTACTGGGCAAAAGGAGACAAAATAAAACTTGAGGCACATTTTGGCTCACAGGAAGGAAGTGATTTCTAATTCAGCCGTTCAAGGGGAAAACTAATCCGTCTCCCAATGTCGTAAGTTTTTGACCCCTGAAAATATGCAACCACGGAGTGACACCATGGTTGAGGCAAATAGAGTGCCAAATGGTGGATGTCGGGTAGGTATAAGTATATTCTCTAGTCATTAAATTAAAAAGAACTTTGCTTTTAATTCTGACTCATGTTTTAACTACCAAATTTATATTGGGGAAGTTGTATTTCAGGGTTGACCCAGTCAAACTAAATTAGGAATTGTTATAATAATTTTCCATCTGATATGGTGCCTACATTGAAATTACAGGTCATGCAGTCATGACACTACAAGTTACTGTTTTTCCTATAAGCAGGTTGACTCTGTTTTATTGTACATCCTTTCAAGATTTTCCACCACTAAATTATTAGTCTTCGACTGGTGGTGATGTTGCCCCCAGAATTCTCTACCAAAAATAAAACCCTCAAATAAAAATGCTATCAATGAGTTCCACTGTGTGGTTTCTCATCCCAACATCCATATTTATTTCTAATTAACCGCATGAGAGCTATTCAGAATTTTATAATTCCAAATGTTGCCTATCCAGGTGATATTTTCATAACTATATGAGAATAAAAAGATTCCATAGCTTTTAATTTCTTGCACATAAACCTTCATTATAATTTATTCTCAGGAAATTGTTGGAATTTGCTCAACACTAAAAAGAATTAATTGCCTAATGTATTAAGGCAATTAAACAAATCATTTCATCATATGAATAACAATGAGTATAGTTTCAGGGTAACATAGAACATAAAGGCAAAGGAAAGGAAGGAAAGAAAGAAGCTAATAATGGTAGATTTTCAGTTACTGTTTATTCTCTTAGTGCCCAATGTACATATGGCAAAACAAAGGCAAAGAAACTATCTCACTTCACCGAAGTTAAACAATTCATAAATACTGATGCAGTACAGTGTTTGAAATTCATGTGTGCCTGATTCCAAAGCAAATCTAATTTCTTACAGTTATACAGTATTTGTCCTAAATTTTAGCTTGATATAGACACTGCAAAAGTGGAGTTGCAAAGTCGTACACCACTAGAGAGAACTTACTTTTAGCATTAACTCTGGGGTAAAATGATTTATCACAAACACTCTTCCATCTTCTTCATTTAAAAAAAAAACAGTTTAAGAGGTTTTTAAAAATTGGCTTACAGGAAACAAGACACATCTTAAGATAAAAGACTGTCCAATTACATTTTTGAGCCATCTTGACATGCTAAAAGACTCAAATGGGCAGAATGTATTAAAGTATTAAATTATTATGATGAATAAGAAGATAAAAAAGTTGTTTTATAGGGTAGCTGCATAAAAACAGTGTGGTGAGAACAACTCTGGATGAAAATGCAGGGTCAGCATAAGATTTATAACATGTTTTTCAACTATTTTGTGGGTAGCAGGGAACATATTTTCTCTCTCTATGCATTGCACTCTACTTTTTGAAAACTGAAAGGTGATAATATTACATAGTGTTGTGGTAAACTTTCCAGTTCAAATATTTGAAGATGTCTGTGAAAACTAACCATGTTATTATATTATGACTTAATTATCCAATGTAATTATGTATTACCAAATGCTCTTCAAGCCAAATGATAAACATTGATAATCTCATAATGGTTTACATATTCTCCCTACATACATCCGTTCAATAAATTGATGTTTCATTCAAGAAATAGTATTGAGTATTACTACTTCCAAACAATCTTCTTGATATGGGGGAGATATCAGTTTATGGAAAGAGTTTATGATCAATGAACATGATATGATAAGTAAATTATATGGTATGCTTGAAAGGATTAAGTGCTAATTAAAACAAATAAAGGCAGGGTAAGGAAGGTATGGTACTGGTAAAGATTAAGATATTTGAGCAAAGACTTGAAAATGAAGGAGTTAGCCCTGACTGGGCAAAACAATCCATATTCCAGGCAGAGGAAATAGTTATTGCAAATACCATCAAAGGAGAGCATGGTTAATGTCTGGAAGTAGTCAATCACAGATTTTGGATGATTTGCAAACAAAATTATTTTCTTAAGCATAGTAATAGTCTTGCGCATGGTACAGACAGCCTGCAAAGAGGATAAAACAACATCCTTTTCTTGATTACTGAATTGAGATAATGTAAGACAAAACTACTCTAGGTTTTAACAAAGAATTAGGTTTGGGTTATTAACTTTAAAAGATACAACCAACTGCTGTTCTAGTAGGATATTTTATTTCCTTAGGAAATTTCTCCTGGTACATCCCCACTGCAGAATATTTGCAAGCATTTTGTGCTAGTTTTTCTCACATCTTGATAGTCTGATATATATTTCCCTTTTTGAATAATATTAAGCATATTACAAGCAAGTGATTAAAAATCATGTAATGATATGCAAAAATAGCCATTAAGATTATTTATTCATTCAGTGAATATTTGCCTATTATTTATAATGTGATACTGTGCATGGTAGGAGCCATGAAGATTATAGAAAAGTGTAAGATGTATTTTCTGCCCTTGATGGCATTAGGCTGCAGAGGGAACAAAAGGCACATACACAAATAACTATAATTATGAATTAGATCATACTGCCTTGTCTGAACTCCCATAGAGTTGTAGCAACATATACAGCTTCCAAAAGGAGATGACATTTGATCTGGACCTTGAGGAAAAGTAGTATTTGGGAGTGCAAAGATATGACAAGATATTCAAGGCACAAAAAATATTGCCATGAGCAAAGTTCCAGAGGTAAGGCACTGCACACCACATCTGAGACACATGCAATGAACAACACTATTTTGACAAGATAGTGTATATACAAAGACATTATTCATTTTGGATGGGAAAAAAAATCACAGTATTTTATTCTAAAACATTTTATTCAAGTTTAAAATCAAAGTCATACATATTATTGATACTTGATATTTCTAACCCATGTTGAATATTCCAAAGATATAATGATAATAATTGTTTAAATTATTTTATTCATAAAGGGGCCTTTAAAAGATTTGTTTGCTCATGCACATTATAAAAATGGTAACTAAGACATTGCAAGTTCAGATTTCATACGTTAAAAATAGCTTGGATTTCTAAACTGTGATCAGGAAATAAGGACTACACTTTATGATTCAAATCCAACTAGTGGAACCAAAACACCTGCCATGTCAGTAAGGGAGTTTGTAAGATACTTACTTATTTGAGTGGAGGTACAAAATGTAGCAATGATAAATAATAATGAAACAACAGCTTTCATCTGCTTCTCATCTACCAGGTATCACATTAGATGTTATTATATACTACCTTTTACTCTATTTATTTCGTTAGTGAAAATTATATCAATATGACTATATTTTACCTGTAAGAAATAAATACAGGACTTCCAACATTTCTGGATTTCAGTGGAAGATCTCAAATTTAGTTTTGTCTGTATAGGAAATCCCTCCACTTTCCTAAGAAAATCTCCGGGTTCTTAAAAATAGAATCACTTCCAATGTCCTTCACATCTCATACAAAACTTGGCCCTGTGTTTTGTTTATAAGGGTTAGTCAATAAATGTTTATTAAATCACTAGATGAATGAAAATGTAATTAATCTATGGGTCAATAGTGGGATGGATGTGTGGGTAGATGGATGAACTGATGAGTCAAAGGAAGAATATTACCAGAAGCAGTATATTTTAGATAATATAAAATATAATAATTAAAAGCTCAAGTCAAGATGAGAGATATTTAATATAAGGCAACCAACCACTCTCGTCAGAAGAAAGGTTTTATGGTGGACTCAGTTTGCAAGAGTTATGATATGGGACCAAGATAAATTCAGCCCTAGAAATAAGTATGGGGTGAATGCCAACTATTTGTCAGTGGCTGAGTAATAATCTTAAACATAAAAATGATATCAAAATAAAATTTAAGGAAAAATAATCATTATCACAAGGGATCCCAATTAACATACCTGGGATAATCAGAAAACAATCAATTAATTGAACTGTGTGACTCTGAATATTAATATTTTTGTATATATGTATATTGTACACATTTGGTGTATCCATACCTTTATATATTAATTAAATATCTATATAAATGGTAGTGACATCAATTTATACTGTTTCTTCCAGTCAAATATTTCAAAATAGCAGAAACAATGAGGTAACTTAAACGATTCAAATTCTCAGATTAAAGAAAATTTTGTACAAATTATAATCTAGCCATATAATGGAATACAGTGTAGTCAGTAATATGATGCATATAAATATTTTTTATGGCATAGAAGGGGTAAAATGGCAAGTTAAATTTCATATGGAATGAGTTAAAATTATAGAAAAAATACTGAAAAGAAACATTAAGTGGTAACAGTGGCTGTCTCCCAGTTGTGAGATCATAAACAATTTTGTTTTTTAATGACTTTCCCTTCCATTTTGTTTATGTTATCTGTATTACTCATGTATCATATTTTAATCAAGAAAAAAATTAAATTTTATTTCATTTTTATCAATAAAGATTTTTAATCCAAATTGTTATTTCCAATCTCTCAAAACACAGACATTTTATATGTTTTTGTGTCTATAAAATATATAACACAAGAAATATTTTCTTATACATTTTCTGTCACCGTTGCCTCTTCTCTGCTTTCCCAATAATGAGGAAGATTCTTGTATTGGCAAATGTTTCAGGTAAATCTGAATTCATCTGTCATTCTCTCTACTTGCAAACTCACTTTACAAGACCATTGTAAACCATTTCAAGAAATTCCCCAGGGAAAAACATTATATAGAAAATTACTTGAAAAATAAGAGAAATCCCAAAGTATCCCTAGGAGAGGGACATATCCTTTTTAGACTTTAGGAGGCAACAGAGGCACACACATATACATACAAACACATGTAATTGTAACATATATTTATATAATGCTGAATGATTGAAATTTTTATTATATATAAAACAGCAAGATCAAAATTCTCATCTAAAGATAGCAATTATGTGGTAGTGGAATATTTAATATAATGTGCTGTACCAGCAAATTAAATGAAGAATATATTTTGTCTGAATCTCTACTTGGTCTTCATTCTTTTCCTCCATGGTGTTCCTCAAAGGACATTCCACAATTCATCCATATTGAAATTATTTGAGATATTTTCAAAAAGCATATATTATTAATCCTGACATAAGTCCTAGTGGATAAGAATCTCTGTGCTTTGGAAATGGGATTCTTGCTCTCCTGGAAGTTTGACTAACACAGCTCCAGTTTCCTATCTGCACATATTCACATGTTGAATAAATCTTAACACAAACAAATTTCCAGTAAGTAGGCTCCTGTAAACTCCTGCAGTTTACTCCCTTAGACTCTTTTTTTAGATTCCTAGAGCTCCTGACTGTAAAGCTTTTGCAATAAGGAAATGTAGATACTACATTCAGATCTACATTCTATTTTTTCATTTCCAATACATTGTCTTTATTGACCATCACAGAGTTCCTCTGAGTTAAGTAAGAGAAAAATTATTAATATTCTTAGTATACAGATGAAAAGGAAAAGAGGTTTGGTAAATGTAGGAAACATTCCCAGGTCACAAAGCTGATTAGACTGCAAAGACAAGCCTTAAAACTAAGACTGGTTTTACCCATAGAAAAGGCACAAAGAAAACATCTAAAGAGTTTTATGAAGGAATAGGCAAAGTACACAAACACTCTCTGCTTTTAGAATGTTCTAAAAGCAGAACTTTAGAAAGTTCTAGGACTTACAATTATACATATATTTAATATGTATTTTATAAGACCTTATCTATTAATATATATATTAATAAAATAAGTATTTAAATATTACTGCTTAATATGTTTAAAGTACTTTGAGAGTACCAATTGTCTTTTGTAACTTAATACTTTTGTATGACTCAAAAATCACACAACTGTAAAACATGACACAAAATTCTATGAAATGTCTCCCATTGAAAGGTGGGGTAAATCTTCCCTCCCCTTGAATGTAGGCTCTGTGACTCATCAATAGTATATGACAAAAATGACACTGTGCTAATTTCTAAGCTCAAGTTTTAAGAAGCTAGCAGCTTTTTATTTCCTAGCTTCCTTGGGATACTTACTCTTGAAACCCAAGCACTAGGCAGTGAAGAAGTCCAAACTATCCCTTTGTGAGGCAGCTGGAAGCCAGCACCATTTTGCCAGCCAGACAAGTGAGCCATCTTGGAATTGGGTAGTCAGCCCCTTCCAAACTTCCCCGGCTTGTACCATATTCTACAGAGAAAAGCTGCCCCTGACAAACCCTGCCCAAATTTCAGATTTATGAGCAAAATATTAATAAATGGTCTTATTGTTTTCTGTCACTAACTTCTGGGGTTATTTGTAACACAACATTAGATAATCAAAATGGATTTTAATGCCTGAAAGTAAGGTGCTGCTATAGTGAAAATGTAAAACATGGGGCAATGGTTCTGTGGATCATGTAGGAAAAAAGGAAATGTACCTCATGAATTTGATGACTTAATTAAAGAGATTCAAGGCAGAGGCAGACTATGAGAAGTGCCACCTAGCTTCTTCTTATTGCCTAAACAAAATGTGAATGGAGAGGAATTAGTTGAAGAAGAAATTTTTCCCGGAAGCAGGACTGTTTGGATTTGACAATCAAACTTTTTTAATTTGCAGCTTTTCCAGAGAAAAACAATTCTCCAATTACTAAAGAGTCTCAGCTTACAAATCAAATATAGAATGGGACAATATGATCTTTTGCTGTTAATGTCTCAGATATTATTGGAACTTTCAAAGAGATAAAAAGGTCTTCTGAGGATCTTAAAAGACAGGTTACATCTCAAAGACTCTCTACTAAGAGTCTTAAAAGCATTGACCACAGCAGATTCACTAGGTGTCCAAAGTCAAGAAGAGTTCATCTTCAAGAAATTTGTAAGTGTGATTTTTGTCTAATTATAAACTGATTTGTAAGATACATACAAAGTATTTAAAGGAAATATATTAGTTCTGACTAAAAGAGATAGTAAACAATGAAAAGAGGCTGCCAGACTGTCAAACGTTTATTGGCAGCATGGAAATTGAGAAGACACCTCAGCTGCAAACACAGATAGTTTGTTTATTTAAAAAAAATAATAAGAAGAAGAAGAGAAGAATGATTCAGAGGGCAGATCCAAGAGCCATGACAGTAGACCCAAAAGTCTAGCAGAATCAGTTCTCTGGAACAGTAATGAATGATAATCAAGAAACCAGCTACATGCACCCAAATGCACCCAGTGACTGCTACATGATGTCTGTCTTCTCTCTTCTTGAGTAATGGTGGCTATAGAAATTATCTTCATTGTTCCCACCATTTTTTGAGGCTGATGCTGCAAAGGATTTAAAATCTCAGAATGCAAATATTTGCTAGTACAAATGCAAATAATTTTGGCCAAAAGTGAATTATTTTGGTTTTAAAACATGACATGAAATTATTTAATACTCCTCTCACTGAGTCCCTTCCCCTGAGTCTGGGCTCTCTTACTGCTTAAGTAATAGAAGATAAATGAAGTAATGAATGTTGCATCGGTATCAGAGCTGCGTGGACCATAATAACTAGTAGGTTTCATTCTCTATTGTTCCTGGGATGGTTTGCATTAGAACTCAGACACTAATGCGACACAGGTACCAAGTCTTGAGAAACCCTTGTGGAGGAGACCAGAACAAGCACCAATTTCCCAGCTATTTGTGTGAGCCACGTGGATATTCCAGCCTGAGTCAAGCCACCACAGCTGACATTCTGTAGATTAGAAATGAGCTTCCCCTGTTATGCCTTGCCTAAATTATACATTTTTGAGTAAATTAATTGGTTGCTATTATTTTAAACCACTAAGTTTGGGGTCAGTTTTTTATGCAGTAACAGCTATGGGGAAGAGAATGTTCATGGTATCTCTTCTGAATTTAAAACTTTCAAAAATATTTAAGTAGGATCTCTCTTGATTTTACTTTTAGTAGATACTGCTGACTATTTGCCATATTAATCATGGGTACTGTAAACATAATAACATGAATCAGTATAAGAAACATCTATCAAATCATCCAATATATTAATATTATGTGCATATAATTTAAAATTAATTATAATAATTTTAAAAGAAAGAAGAATACTAATCTTTCTAATCTGGTTTAGATAATATTTGATTAGAGAAAGGAAAACATTTAAGTGTCCAAGGCAGAAATAATTGCCAACTTCAGTGTTCTAAACACTAATGTTACATTGGCATTTTAAAATAACTTTTTTTTCCAAATTATAATAGAAATAGAGCCAATCCTTACAGTATGAACAATGCTACTATTTGATTTAGAGGTAAATTGAAGATTTAGAGGCATATTCAAAATGCATTTTGAAGAAGATTTCTGATTTCAAAGGTTTGATGATAAGATCTCATTTTGACACATATGTACTGGTGTGTCTTTGACCACTGGAAAGGAAAATTCATTCATAAAATCCCTGGAGTTGTAAACAATCCATGAAGCTAAGGACCTCCCTTACTAATAGGCAAAGAGTATAAACCCTGTCTGATATTAGAATCCTTCCAAAAATACAAATGTATACACTATAATAAATAAGAATACAGTAGTGAGACCCAGGTACTAGCAAGCTTTAAAATATTTCTGTTGGATATATTAATATACTGCATGATTCCATTTGTTTGAAATTCTTAAAATGACAAAATTATGTAAATTGAAAATAAGTTAGCAATCGCCAGGGATTAGGGATGGGAAGTGAGGCTTTGGAGGGAGGCTGATGTGGAGCAATCCTTGTGGTGGTGGAGCTGCTCTGGATCTTGCCTGTGGTGGTGAACTTACACATGAACTTATACTTGCCATAGAACTAACCACCAACACATACAAACACTGAATACAAATAATCCTGGGGATACTGAATAAATTAGGTAGATTGTATCAATGCGAATATATTGTTATAATATTGCAGTAAAGTTTTGCAAGATGTTACCATTGGGAGAAACTGTATAAAGAGTACACAGAATCTCTCTATTATTTCTTACAACTGTATGCAAACATATCTAAAATAGAAAGTCTAATCAAAAAATAAAATGTCCTAAAAATAAAATAAAATAAAATGTCCTGCTCATTATCATCCTCCTAAAAGTGAAAAACCAAATATTGTTTTCAAAACTATTAACAGAAATTTCCAGATAGAGAAGGAACTGGCCTAGGTCAGTGTTTTTTAGTTAATGTGTTTTCCACACACTGCAGTACAAGTATCACTTAGAAATGTATTAAAAATGCAAATTGTCACACCCCAACTGAGACCAATGGAATCAGAAACTCTGAAGGTGGGGCCAAGTAATCTGTGCTGTAATAATCCTTCCAGGTGAGTGTGTGATGCACGCTGAACTTTGTGACACTAGTTTAGGCTTTTGTTTTGTAATAATTATTAAATATGTACGAATAACATTAAATATGTATTAAATATGAATAAAGCCTTGCTACTCAAAGTTATTCCACTGCCCAACAGCTTTAGCATCACCTGGAAGCTTATTAGAAATGCAGAATCTGTACCCCAGACTTACGGAATTCAAACCTGTGTTTTAACAAGATCCCCAGGTAATGCAAAGGCACGTTAAAGCTGGAGAAGCCGTGCCTTAGAGTATTCACTGAATAACTATCACGTGCATTCCATCAAGATGCCACTGTGCTTTTGTTGAGAGTAAGAGTGTTTGGGCACCAACTTCCTGCTAGGGCAGTGATGTTAAACAAATTGCCCTCAGTCACACCTCTCTTAAGTAGTCCACCTAGGATTTGAGCTTGCATGGGACATTAAAAAAAAAAACAAAAAAAAAACAAACAGGAAAGATCCTTCTGGGTCTTCTGGTCTGGATCCCTCCGAGAGCCTACGTTCACAAGCACTATGCTAAACTGCCCAGTATTTCTTCCACTGTTGGGTCAACTCTTGGGAGCCCGTTCTGTTTTCCAACCATTTGCAACAGGAAATGTCATGACTGCAAGTACAAATGCCAGAATCAGAAAAGATATCATTATTCACGTAGACAGCTCTAACCATATTAATATCTGAACAGTAAGCTCATGGCAGGAACTTCGAATCTACCACCCCAGGATTTTTTGGTTTTAGGATAATGGAGTTCCTGCATGTTCTCTTCCTCCTCTGCAAGGCGCCCCATTGATCCTTCCATATGAATCACAGCGGACACAGTCTCTAAGCGTGCAGAGTGCACATTAGCTGTAAAATAATAGTGTTGGAAGCTACAGTTGAAGGGAAATCTCTGATTGTCCCCGACTGGATTTTTCTGCATATTTATCTTCTAAACTTCAATTCTGTGGAAGTGTGCAGGCAGACCAAGTGTTACCTAAATGCACTACTAACAGCATAAAAAATCATTTACCATTTTGATGTCTAGGGTTTAACTTCAAGAAAATAGCGAAATTCACACTGGGATTTCATGGGTAGGAGTAGTTGTTTTTAATTCCTTTGCTGAATAAGTTAAGGAGAAAAGATTGGAAAATACTTCAACGCTGTTAGATGATAGATTAGGATTCTATATATTTCATAGATCCTCAAAGTGAATTGATAAATAAAGTTATATCTGTAACAGCAAAACAAATGGCTAGTGGAGCGAGGTAGACCTTCATTAATAACATTTAATAGCAACTAATATTATTGATTATGATGTTCTAGTTTTCTGATAGGCCCTGGGTATTCAAAGATGAATAATTTAGGATGAGCAATATAAGAATCAGGTTAATGAGTATGTCTACTATAATTAATTGACAATTGCAATGTGTTGGGAATAGTGCTAGGTGCTAAATATGGCTTCTCTACTTTAGGCCACATGATATTTTTTTTGATATTAATACTGTCATTCACATTTCACAAAGCAGGAGCCTGAAGGTCAGAAACATGAAGCAATTTTCCCATAGTCACACAGCATGTAGGTGAACCAAACAGAACTCCACCAAAGGCCTATTTCCCCAAATTCCTGTTTTTTGAATGAAAGAAGTGAAAGGAGACATAGAAAAGAGGTGGGGCAAGGTCAGGAGGAGTTAGTTGACAAAGGAATAGATTTTAGACCAAACCAAGGAGTCCTTCCTACCTTTAACACTTTTCCTTTCTTTCTCCCACAGATGGCTCAAAGTGTTCTTAGTTTATCTTTGGAAAAGTAAGACTAATTACTACCATTTATATGAACTGCTAGCCATTCACATCCATTTACTGATGCAATACAGGAACCATTATACATGTCCACAAAGTGTCAGATTAATGTTACTGTACATCTTGTTTTGTCTCAATGTTGAAATATACTAGACATCCTCTGACACCTTAGTCTGTTGTGTCATGAGTTATTATGGGGGAAAGTGCAGAAAAGGGACACATTTCAGATACATGTAAAGTACATATAAAATGTGGCATAATGTAATCAAAGAAGTGAACTTAAATTAGTTGGCAGTTCTCCAATATTCATTTTAATGTATAGAAACAATTTCTCCCCCTTTCCCTTGGGGTATAAATATGGATGTAGGTCTATAGATATATAGATATACACATATCTCATCATGATAAAAATTTACAAATAATTGCTATGTGATGGTTGAGAAATTAATGAGCTAATGTTTGCAAAGTGTTCAAAGCAGCATTGCAACTTCGAACATGGAGTGGTCTGGTCAAGCTTTCTTTTGCTGTCTTAGGGAAATGATTTTCTATCTCATTTTATCTTATTTTCTACACTTGAAAAATGGGTCTAATAATCCCTGCCCTTTACATACCTCAGAGAGATGCTGTAAGGTTTAATGAAATATGTGTAAAAAGCTGTGAACTGGATAAATTAAGATATCATCACCATTATTCTATTGAATTTGTCAAATAAAATTTCCAGTAGAACTATGAACCTTCCAACCTTTGTGAATAAGGCAGACACGAGAATTTAGTAATAATATAATTTTTAAAGAGGTCTTTGTTGTTTAAATTAAGTGCATAAATCAAATGTCTAAATCTGATAGATCTGAGAAACTAAACAATTTTGCTGGAAAAAAACAGAAAGAATGAACACACCGGAGGATCAAGAAATCAAGAAAGAACAGATATTCAAATACTGTAGGCTGACACGTCAGCTTGCCACCTAACCCCAAAATGAGATTATTGTCATTAGATCCATGATTCCAAAGATTTAATAAATGGACAATTAGCATTTGTTTCTCCTGGAATTCATCAAAATTAGTTGAGATACTCATTCAGCCTTTCCCCACATCTGTTGCTTGGCCATGTCTGGGGAAAATGCCAGTTGATTTAATTTTTCACTTTTGTTTCCAGATGTTTTGGCATCACATAGTTATAGATGTGTAATTTTATCTAAAAATGCTCTCAGATTAATACGGGAGAGTTCTAGTGTGGTTTTTTCTTCTTCTAGGATTTAACTATGATAAGAAAAGAAGTAATTGTATTATTTTAAAATACGAAACAGAAGAAGAAAATTTCATCTGCCTCCACCCAGTACAATAATGGACCTGTAGAAATTTTTTTAAAGTAGATACATGTCTTCGAGAAACCCATAGCTGATTCCATGGTAGGAGACAAAGGGGTTAAACAGAAAGGTTAGACTATAAACAAAAAGACAGAATATATCTAGGTACCTTCCAGGAATGCATGTGGCATTGAACTAAAGTCTATTTAGAAAGACAGACTTTGCGGACAATTTAATTCTATAAGGTGCTAGCTCAGTGACCTTGAGGAAATCACTTAACCTCTGTACATCTCGATTTTATATAAGGGGGATAATGTAACCTGTTTCAATATTTACTTATCCCAGTATTACAGGTAAGGAAATTGTGCTAAAAATGTTAATAGTCACTTGTCGTCTCATGCAAGTTACTTACGAAGAGGAGCTTCAAGCCAAGATGATGCTTGCATCTTTAAATGCACAACCAACCTTTGAGCTGCAAGCATACGCCACTCCAGGGATCCATTTATGTGCTTTGGAGAAGAAAATCTGCAGCTAGAGGAGAGGATGTGTACCCTGTATGAAGCAAGCCATCGGGCATCTGGCTCCCTTGAAGAGTGTGGAAATATACACAATCTAAATTCTTCTAAATACTTTTGCTACCCTGACACTCCGGTGTTTACCAGAGGTGTTCACCAAAATGGTATCTGCATGATCGGTGTGGGTGACACTATTCATACAGTTTCTAGGCAAATTAATCACTCTATGAATCTGATGGTGATTTACACTGTGACCAACAGTGGCTATTATTGTTATCATTGTCACAGTTTATATCTCAAGAATTGATCTGATGTATATCTGTTCTTGCAAAATGAATATTAGTAAAGCATGTTCTAATTATGAATTCATGAGAAACCTTAGGGTTGACAAATGCCTTTGCACTGTCTAGCTGAATGATCTTGAGGGAACGACTTAATCTGTCTGACCTTTGGTACATCACCTAAAATGCAGGACAATAATACCAGCAGTGGTCCGTTTTATATAGTTGTTCTGAGGCTTCATTGCAGTAAAGAATAAAAGAATCAATTTACAAAGTATCATAATTGAAATGTAAGGAATTCCTGTTACTAGCAGAAATTTTGGAAGCCAAAGTTATACTTAACTGGCAAGGGCCTTAATTTTGTTCTTAAATTTTTCAAAATGCCATTCACCTTGCTAGGTTCACTGAGATTTAGGGTTTTATCCTCAATTTGGCAGGAACAGAAACTTTAGTCTGTCAGCACATTCCTAAAGTAATGTTGCTTCAGCACAGACATGCATTAGCCAAGATTTCAGAGGATAGTCACCGAACAATAAAGCTAAATTGTTAATTTACAATGAAAAATAAAAGGTCTGCCAAAGGTTTTGTAGTGTTGCATATTGGTAAGGCAGAGGGTCTGGTGTCAAAGCTTGGCTCCATCAAGTATTTGTTGAAAAGTCTTTAGAGCTTAGAGATTGACAATAGCTACCTAATTTTCTCCTTTGAACAATGTTTAAAATATGATTTCCCACAACACAGGGCAGTTTGTAAAGTACATGGGCAACTCTCTTCAAAATGCTTTGTGTCAAGCACTGGGAGAAGTTGGCTCAAGAAATGATGAAATGGTAGATAATGTCATAGTTGTTATTATTATTGCTGTTTGAATCAGCATATTTTATTGCAGCTGTTTCTAAAATTGAAGAAAATATCACCATAAAGTAGCTTGAAAAACATATAGCTAAAATAATGGGAGGTTATATGTGCAATGTAAATCTTGGTGGCCTTATATGTTGATAATCTGTCTGGTTTCCAGAGGCAGGGATGCTCCCTGAAGACTACTTTGGGTTTGATGTTTACAGGAGAGCATCTCTCTCTCTCTGGCAGTGCCTGGAAGGGTCTCCCAGGTCTCCATCTGTGTGACACTCTTAATTATTCTGAGAGAGAAATACAAAACATTCAGCAATAGGCAAGTCTTGATCCTGCCTGGGAACAATTTTTTCTCTTGAGAAGGCAACCTTATTTGGTAAGACCCTAAACATATAAATTATAATATAAAACTATTTTCTTTTGAGTACCTTCATTTTCACCCTGCTCTTAACATTGATC
Organism: Cheirogaleus medius; assembly: GCA_008086735.1. Taxonomy (NCBI): domain Eukaryota; kingdom Metazoa; phylum Chordata; class Mammalia; order Primates; family Cheirogaleidae; genus Cheirogaleus; species Cheirogaleus medius. The sequence goes on from VBSM01000949.1 coordinate 4,538,043, forward strand.
AACATTTATTGTATTCTTACTACATATACCAAGAATTCCACTAAAGACATTATATGCATTAATTTTTTTCAGTATCCAGCTTAAACTTTATAGGTGATTGTTTTTTATCAATGTGATGTCCAAGGTATAGTAAAAAAAATTATTGTTATTATATCTCAAACTACCTCAAACTAATTGAGAAAATAAATGCCTCCCTAACACAGCAGCTCTCAATGTGGTTTCAGGGATTCTTTATATATTTAAAAAATTATTGAAGAAGCCAAAAATCTTCTACTCATTAAAGCTTTTGTTGTTGGGTTATACCTCTCAGTATTTACCATATTAGAACTTAGAACTTTTTTCACAAAACACAAGAATATACAAGCACACATTCCATTAGCCATTGAGCAATTATATCAACACGCACAACATAGCCTCTTGAAATCTCCACTTTCATTTGTGAGAGCATGAGAGAGAAAAAGGAAAATAGTATTTTCATGTAATTAGAAAATATTTTGGCCTTGAAGAACCCTTAAAAGTGTCTCAAAGACTCAAAAGTTCTCTGGGCCACACTTTGAATATTGCTGTCTTAAAGAATAAAAGACTCAACTACTCTTGTTATTTTTTTTTAAGAATAGACACTCTGTTAGATGCATCACACAAAAATATAGAAATACATTATTATCTGTACCTTAACATATGATACAACTGAGGCTTAAAAAAGATGAGTACTCTGCCTAACATCACATGATTTACAGATATTGTAGTCAGGTTTGCAATCTTATATCTTTCTGTCTCTATATCTCTGCTGTTCACTATCATGTGATGCTGCAACCACTAAAAATTCATCAAATAAAGATGCAAGAAAACCTAGTAACTATTTCATTTCACCCACATACTGAAGAGAATTATGATGTCCAGAGTTACAATTATAATAAACCAAGGAATTGAACCTACATTTACTAAATGGATTCCTCATACCCACCTCCTTGCCTTTTAAAATTAGATGCTCCTATAGCAGTTAAAATAATTATGGTGTGCGTACCCTAAAAAGAAAGACCAACGTATTCATGGGAAGGTGTTAGGGAGCTGAACATCATTGTAAAACTGCACTGGGTAAAATAAACATGATATCTTATATGACTGTCATTTATTTTTTATGACTCTCACCCAAAGTAAACTGGAAGCAATGTGATTCCTGGATTTTTCACCTATATGTATAGCATCTAACATGGGGCCTGGCAACTAATGGTACACTTGGAAATTTGCACAAAGATTAATAATTTTCAAAGGATGGTAGCCCATCTATCACATGTATTGGCACCAAAGAGTAGAAAGAGTTCAGGCTTTGACACCAAATCAAGTGGATTCAACCTCACTTTACTAGATCTGTGACCTTTCCCATGTCTCCTGACTTCCCTGAGGTTAGTTTCACACATTTCTATAACAGTGTTCAGGTTTCATCCATCTCAACATCGTTACAAGGATGAAACAAGTCGTGTCTATACACAACTACCAGCATTTTGCCTAACATAGCATCTCAAATGCTAGTTTATTTTCTGCCCTCTATTGTGACTCTCAGATACTGTTCAATTTTTCGAATCTAGACCTTGAGCCAATAGAGATCATGAGAACATGTGAGAGTATTTACTGCTCTTTTTGCATTCATGCTACTTCCCTAAATCATGATTCTTGTGAAGTCCAAAGAACAGTGAGCTTCTCAGGCCTTTCTTCAACCACAGATAAGCCTTCAACATCCATTTATACCAAGCCTTCCCTGGTAGTCTCCCAGTTATTCCTAAAGCACAGTCAAAGGTCCATGTGGCAATAAGATGCACATACAATGGAGGCTGCCTTAACGATGGCTGAATGAAATAGGCCAAGATCAACAAGTCCCACCTTTTCATCACAAAATTCCCAAAACCTCCTGGGTGGCCTCAGGCTATTCCCTTTGCCACTAACATTCTCGCTTTTCTTCTTCAGGTGTCGAAAAGTAGCATCTGGCTTGACTGTAAAGGGCACTGGAGAATGCATTATAAGGTACACATTTCTTTCTTATATAAGTTGTTTGGATGTTTTCTGTCTCTTTCAACTAGGCAATTTAACTGTGGTCCAAAAGGTGTCTTCCTTATGACAGAAGCTCCACCTCCAGGCCAAGAACTAGGTCTTCAACAACTTTTGTTTGTAGTGCCTAGGATAGCTGGGCAAAAACTGTGTTCTTCGACTCACTCGTGTTTTGTGTATTCATTCCGCAATTATCTGATGCACTTAACTTATTTGTTTGTTAGACCTTAAAGTTCTTTAAGATGGACACTACTGGGGACAAAAGCAATCATTCAGAGAACAAAACTCAGAGAATGATATCAAATTTAGCACTCCTTATTTCCAATAAGGTCTCCTATTTATCTGCCAGGGGCCATTTGTAGAATATATAACTGCCTTTTTAAATCCATGTCTAACCAATCACTTCTAATGGATAACCAGACATTTTTCAAGACTTATTTTAGTTATCAGTTACCCTAAGAAGTCACCTAAAACATCAGTTTCTGTCTTAGCTGCTTTTTATATCTTTTCTTAAGTAAACAAATGTGGGTTTCTATGGTATTCTGTGGAGTTCAGTCTTTGTTTCTTTGTAACTGCTACATAATTATATTGGAAATGTGAAAAACAGTTCAGCAGGAAATCAAATGCTGGCTCAGTATGGGTATTTTTATATCCAGAGATACTCAAATATGAACCGGCAAAGAGATTTGGATACTGTGCCACACACACAATCTAATGACAAGCCATTTTTAAAAGCCAGACGAAAAAAAAAAAAAAGAACAATTTTCCTAACCAATTTTTTCTTTACAGTGCATTAGAGCTGTTTATTTGTTTTGCTAAACAAAAACAAAGCCAGAACAGAAAGGTTCTAAAAATCAGTGTCCTTTAACATCAAGCTCAGAATAGTCGACCTGAAAGAACAGACTGATGAGAACTTGTCATTACCATTGTTAAAAACAGTGCCTTTGAATTGAAAATATTTTTATATGTCAAGTGACATATATATGTACACAAACATACATGCATATATATATATATTCTCTATTGATCAAGTGAATTATAGCTTTTGATTATTATTACTTCTTTTTAACCGATAAAAAAATAAATGAGATAGGTTAAAATAATTGTTTTTGTTCAAGTCAGTAATTGTTGATGGAAAGTAAACTGGAATTCATACTTGTTTGACTGCAATGCCAAAGCTTTTTCCTTCTACATTTGTTATCTACCAGTTTTATTCCTCGTCTCCCTTCTCCAGCCTAATGTTAAGCATTAATTATTAAATTGTGGCAAAGGGAGGGTGGAGTGGAGCACAACATTATTCCAGGCTTATCTCAGCAGGAAAGGAAGAACATTCAAATATAAGCTCCTCATCTGGACTTTAATTTATTTTAAAATTTAGGAACCAGAAGTTCCTAAAAATCCATATTCCTCTAGAACAGAGTTCACAGATGCAAATGTTAAGTTCATTACTCCCATCTGGACCCCTCCCCCATTATTAATCACCCCATTTAGTTCCCTCAGTGGGGATAAAAGCTGACCAATAATATTCCATTGTGTTCAAAACTCTTTCATGAAGAGCTGGCTGAAGAAAGGCTGGGGACACTTATATTTCAGGTCATCTTTTCTGTAATATGACTCATGGTATTCCTCAATAGCAACCGGGCTGTCACGAGGACAGGACTGATGCTAAACATTCAGAAATTGGGCTGAAGAGTTGGACATACCTGGCATCACATCCATACTCAGCCATCTAAATCTGGTGTGCTTGAACTTTGGTATCTTTATTAGGTGAAAGAACTGATGGTACTGACTCATGAAGTTATTAAGAGAATTAAACATGCTAAAGGACATAGAAGGAGCTAATACTGCCTAGCACACAGTAAGCAGCAGCATTTTTAATTGTATAATTATTTTTCTTTCTTTCCTGATCACTAAGGTTTACAATTTCCAACAGAATTTGCTTCTTTTCTTTCCTCATTAGTTTTAACCAGATGTCAGTTTCTATCCATTCAAACTCCATCTCTAACACAGCTTTAGTTTTATTCTGGACTAAGACTTCACGGATTATAGCAATGGTTCTCAAGGTGTGGTCCTTGGCCCAGCGGTATTAAGCCTCACATCGAAACATGTTAGAAATACCAATTATTGGCCCCAAAATATGTGTTTAACAAGCCCCCCAGGTGATTTTGATGCACCATAAAGTTTAAGAAACATCTGATCACAGCCATATTCTTTCCTTTCCCTTTCTTTATGGCATGGTCTCTCTACTCCATTGATCCTGCTCCTAAATTTGAATGCTAATATCCGGATCCTTATATACTTTTTTTTATTTCAATGCATTTGATAGGTCCCTTTTACACAGAGAATAAGACAATTTCCTTGATCTGGCATCCAAACGCAACCGTAACTTCACTTAACATCATAGGCTTCACTTAACTTTCCAACCATGACTACTTCATGCTCCTGACTTGCCTCCTCTTCAGAAGATAAGCAAACTCTTGTCCTCTTGATCAAGACATTTCCCAATTTTGAAATGCATCTCTGACAAAAGCTTACTGTATTTCATGCTCCTGATGAAAATATTCCTCCCACAAAGAATCTTCCCAGAGAACACTACCTCTCCCATCCAAAGGAGAAATCTCACTCTGCTCCACACTACATGCATTTTTAGTAAATGATATGCTAGATTTGCAAATATATGCCTGTACTTCTTTGTATTTTTTTTTCACTCTTGAGGCTTAAAGAGGAAGTGGTCATGTCTTCTTGTTTTCCAAGTGATCAACTCCTAACACATATTTGGTACACGTGGAACACTTGCTGAAATGAGCTGAGTCATATCTGCTCTGCGTATGTGTTTATTTGTTTATGAAACTTTAGGGAGATGATAAAGATGTGAGAAGATGAAAGTATCATGTTTTGATGAGACTTGCTTCATGGATTTTGGCTCTGTGGACTTGGGGAGGTGGTTACATACCTCAGAGTATTTCACAAATGATGATTTCTATGTGGCTGAAATAAAACAGGGCTTGTCAAGGGATCAACACAGTGTCTGGCCCAACATTGCTGCTGAAAAAATATTAATTTCTTTTTTTCTTAGCTGATTTGAATTCCTGGGTAGATAGAATTGGCAGCCATGAAAAGAGCAAGCATGAAATATCCTGTGACAAACAGCATAACCTTTGACCCTGGGTGACATGTGAGATGAGTCCTTGTCCTATGGAGGCTCCAGAGTCCAGAAAATATCAGCACCATAAGTCAGGGAGTAGAGTGACTGACACCTCACCTCCCCATATCAGATAGAAACCAAATTATCATAGTGCAAATGTCTGCCATCCGGCTAAAGGGCTACCTGACCCAGCACTGAAACGCCAGGTGGACGGAGGTGGGTAAAGATGGAATTGGTGCCTATTTTTAGCCCTAGTCTCTAAGCTTTGGATTAGAGATTCCTATAATCAGAAAACGTGCTGCATTTTCATTCTTGTGGCTTTGCTGCTTTGTAACTTGCTTCCACTTGTTCAATACAGATCAGATTAAATGATAAACGGTTTGTTGGGTAATGAAGTGTGGGCTGGCATTATTCAGGGCTTGCCTCAAGGCTCTCAGAAAGGAAGAGAAACCCAGGTTCCTAGATCAGAAGCCTGGCTCCTTGGGGAAAGAGACAGGGGACCTTAGGCTCCTCTCTGCCAACACCTTTCTCATGGTCCCTAACTCCCAAGATTGATTAATATTCTGTAGAAACCCTTCCCTGCGAGCACAGTCAATGCTCCACAATTTTCATACAAGGAGAGCATAGTTCTTCCTGCCCTTTATGTCTCAGCTTCAGTCACTTAGAAAAATATAATTTTTAAAAATCCAGAAATTTTTTAACAAAAGGCCGAGTGGGGTATGTTAAAGCAAAAAAAATCTTTCCACCAATCAATTAACAGTGTCTATTAATATTTGGAGTCAGAATTCATCAGGGTACTCCTTCATGGTACTAATTCATTATTGCCTTTATTCATTCATTCATTTAGGAAATATAGACTGGGAACCACAAGTACTGTGCTAAGCCCCCAGGATAAAACAATGACAGAATGTTTCATGAGAGTAGGGACCTTAACTCTTTCTTCCCTTAGAAATGTATTTTCGAAACTTCAAGCAAATAAGTGTCTATTATAAGCCTTGACCAAATATTTGAAAGGAAAGAGCACGTATTACAAAGTGTGAACTTAAAACAAAGGAACCTGATCCAGTCAGGGGGAAAATAAAATAATAATAATAATAATAATAATAATGGCTAATGCTTACATTAATGCTTACATAGTGAAAGTTGTTCTTAAGTTATAAAAGCATTAATTGATTTAATAGGAGTTAAGACAAATTACTATTTAAGCTGAGATTTTAAAGACTCCATATTTAAGCAGTTGATGGCTATTAGAAATATTGTATTTAATCATTTCCGCCAAATAATTAAAGCATTGGAGCAAAGAATTTTGAATGTGCATGCACTGTCTTTAGAAGAAGATTCTGGAAGGAAAGCAAGCTCCAGATCCATGTCCCTCATTGGTTCCCATGCTTAGATTCAGGATCCCAGTCTGAAGTAAATTATTAAAAAAGAAAAAAATAAATAAAATGGCCATATTGTTTTCAACTCCTCCCATCAAGAGATGACATTTCTCTACCCCCTTGAATCTACTCTTAATAGTGTGACTTGTTTGGGCCAATGAAATATTAGCAAACTAGATGCAAATAAAGGCTTTAAAAGAGACTGCTCACCGAGACTTGTTTTTTGCTACTTCTTGTACCCTTGAGACCACCACTAACAGAAACTGAGCTTGCCTACTAGAAGATGAGAGAAAATGTGGGGCAGAGACAGTGTCAGCTAGGGCACTCTGGAATAACCACCCTGCCATATATACACAGGAGGCCAAGATAGACCATTCAGCCCCAGATAACCCATCAGGTGACCAGAAACAGTAGCAAAACCAGTTTGAACCAAAATAACTACCCAGCTGTTCCACAAAACTAGGAGAAATACATGTTTATTATTTGAAGCAACTAAATTTTGCCATAATAAATTACACAGCAAAAGTAAACCAATATGTATCAGTGTCTATATGACTATTTCGGTCCTCTTTCTCCCCACATCCAAGTGGTTGGAGAAAAAGAGAGGAAATGACAAACAGGATATTTAGATCTAGGACTGAGATGACCGGGAATATGAGAGGTAGCAGGTACCAGGTTTCATCTGAAAGAAGATACAGAGGAGAAGAGAGGAGCAGGAAAGAGAGAAGAAAAAGAACATTATTGAGAACTTACTATATGCCGGGTTCTGTTTTATGTACTGTGTTATCTCATTTAACTCTCATAACAAACTTCAAATATAGCTATTGAAATTTAAAAAGATTATATAACCTACTCAAGTCTCATCCCTAGCATTGTTGGACCCAATATTTTGGCTGGGGATATTTGACTTCATAATTTATGTCTTTAATCAGCTCTACTGCTTACTGAACATGTGGTTATAGCAGTACCTATAAACTTGATTTTGGGTGAGAAAGGAGCTTTTAAAGTTGCCAACCTGGCCAGGATACTAAGGACTGACAGAGCCAGGAAGACTTTCCTACTGGATACATATCATTGAGGAAAATTATGCCCCTCAAATAATCTCAAAGTGATGCGTCCTGAGCAAACTCACATTTTAGGAGATTCTCAGGAAGAAGTGGGGTGGTTTTGCTTGATGACAAAAATAGTCACCTTTTGGCATATCCTCTTCAATTATATTATAATGATAAAATTAAGTTTATTTTATAACTAATATTATAATAGTTAATATCAGCATTGACATTATTATCAAAAGTTCACTCTATGTTAGGCAAGTTGATAGCACTTAAATATATTTATTCTTCATCATACCTCTAAAGGTGTACTAATACATTGCCCATTTTTATAGATGGGGAAACTAAGCTACAGAGAGAAGTAACTTACTAACAGAGTGAGTTTGGATAAGTGAAAAAGAAATGATTCCATCCTAGTAAATGGACTTAGAAGCCTGGTATCTTAACCCCTACGTTATTCCCTTTGACATCCAGACTGATATATCTGCACTTTCTCCCCCAGTCATTATGATTTCTCCATCCCTACAAAGAAACCAAAGCCTGAGGGTAAGGCAACCCAATATCAACTTATCTTTATAATCTGTTCAAATATCTAGAGTTTTTCCTACCTCCTTTTATCTGATACTCCAAAGCTGAAGATGACCACATGCTACAAATGGCCAGTTTGCAGCAACTTGCACCTGAAAAGCTGACATTTGTGTTTGGTGCTTACCTTCTTTCTATTCTTTGTCTACAGTAAGAGTTAACATTGAGGTTTTGGAGAAGATGGTCTATAAAGAGAGACCAGGGCAAGACATGGGCATAGGAATCTCTAACCTATTCTCCTTTTATAGGTTAGGACTAAAGGGCTATTAATCACACTGACATCCTAAAGGAGTGCTTGATTAAAATCTATATCTCCATTCTCAGGATACGTGCTCCCTCTGAGTAGACTAGAAGAAATGAGGGGGAAAAGATGAAGCGGTTGTGGGAGGAGATTGGTAGAATGGTTGCAGAACAAAGAGAAAATCTGGGAGAAATTCCCAAGTCAATATGCAAATAATTGGAACAGTTCTACATAAAGAGGGCAGAGGTAGCAGGACATTCATGAGAATTAAAATAAAACTGATATGGGCTACACATAGAATTACGTTCATTTGTGGCATGCATCAGTTAGCTCTATGGACTTGGAATGACAATGACTTCAATTCTTCCCTGTGGGGAATTGTGTTTTGAAAGCTGATTTCCTCCTTAAGAACCTGTAGCTTCCCTTTTACTTTCCCATATTTTATTTTTCACTTCCCTTCATTATATCCCTTTTTGCTAAGAACATAGATCCCTTATAGTACCTGCATGCCTATTGTAGGTGGGGCATCTCGATAGAAATTTGATATGTAACTACATTCCCAGACTGGCTTATCAGTCATACTGCTATACCTTCTGTGACATTTGGGAGCCCTTGTGCCACTCCTGCACCTGAATTTTTCTGTCCACTCTAGACTTTTATCACCTTTTCCCATCTGTGAGTGTTATCAAACTAGACATTAGCTTCTCTCCAGCTATGTCCATTCTACCCTACATGAGAGAATGGCATTAATCTTAATGAAGCTCTAATCCTGATTATGCCATAGGCAGTAGAGAGACATTGATATATTATGAGCAGGACCTTGATATAAAATCTGAAGGCTGCTCAAGCAGGTGCCCGATTTGTTTTGAAGGCCATTCCTTAGCCTTTGGTCAACCTACCATGCCTCAACCAAAGGCAAGAGGAAGGTCAGTGCACAAACATATTGGCTATGCAATGCAGCAACATGACTGCACCTAGCAGTAATTTTGTTGTGGGTAGAGGAAGGGGTCACAGATGATATAAACTAGGTAAATAATTTTAAATTAAGTAGTTATTCAAAGTCCAGGGTAAGGGTAGAATTAATAAGAAGAACATATGCAATGTATTCATCACATTCTAAAGATTATAGATGGATTCTGTGCTAAGAGGCACAATACTATCACTTTTCATTTAATTCTCACTACACCCAAGAATTTAAAGAATAATTGTTATTCCCATTTCCCAGATTAAGAAACTGAGAGTAAAAGAGGAAAATAATGTGTCCAAGGGTATACGGCCAAGACTTGGCCAAGATTCCAATGCCATCCAACTCCAGAACCCAAGATTCTTCTAAGCAATGATCCGCCTATAAAGATATATTTTTTCTAAGTAGCCTGGGTTGGACACAGCAATTATTCTGGCAACTGGGCCCCATGCCAGGAAGAAACATTCCTTAAGTGCTATAAAACTCGTGTTTTCCCTGGGAGATTTAACCATCATTAGCGAAAAGCTTCATTTGCAATATTGTGTGCGGCCTACTCTAGTGGGCCAGAGCAATGCATTATCACTAACACAAAGAGATTAATTTAATGGGCAATTATATGCTTCCTGCTTTGAAATACTTTCAGGTAACCAATAGTACGGTGTTTTCTGTAAATGCCAATTGCCTGTTCCTGGGCACAAAGCATCAGAGAGTTTTGCCATTCTATTCCACGCCATCAAGTTCTCTGTGAAGGACGCTGTTTGAAATCGGCATTCAATGCCTCTAGATCTAAGCAAATTGATTCTCTCCCTATCTCACAATACCGTTTATGCCTCCTATGGCTATGCTCATTGCTCCTCTTCTCTCATCTGACAAGCCTTAGCTCAAATCTCAACCAGTGAAATCTCACATAATCAGTACAAGAAAAACAAAAAAGAAACAACAACAACAACAAAAAACCAAACACCTTACACCTTTTTCTGCCCTCCTTTGCAGTACTGTCAAATTTTAATGTACATTTAAATGTGCAATTTTAATTTTTAATGTACAAATTTTTTTGGTGGAGGAAGGACAAGAGAGAAGTCGTGAAAGGTGGATTCCTGAATCCCTCCCCTGAGACTCTGATTCAGTAGTTCTTAGACGAAATCTAGCACTATTTTTTGTTCAGTTATTTGCTTTTAAAAATTATCTAGGTGATTCTGATCAATGGTCTTCATTGAAAAACACAGTCCCCTAAAATGTACTATGTTGTGTTCCCTATTCTCTGGTCCTCAATTTCCCAATCTGCAAAATGGGAATAGAATTCCAGCTTGAAAAGTTCGAAAGGTCTCCTTTGTCCGTTAGGCAATATTCCCACCCTCTGGAACAAAGGTTAGAATACGAGAATGATCTGATGATGCATGTTTGTTCTTTCCTGCATCGCACCCTTGTCCCTGCCCCAGCCTTCTGCTTTGCACAGAAAAATGACTTCCTTCGCTTACTTTAGGAAATGATGGAGCAGTATCAGAAGCTTAAATTGAGCAGGAGGATGAAAAGGAAAAAAGATCAAAGTGAGGCTTCTGTGGAAGGTGTGTAAGAACATATATTCTGCAGTTAAACCAGGGTCTCATCCCACACCTCCACCCACATCCCTTGCTCTCTATGAAACCTTGGCAAGTGACTTATCCTCTACCTGAATTTCTTTGTCTGAGAAATGCACAGAAGAATAGTATGTACTTTCAAAGAATGTTGTGAAAATTAAAGGCATATGGGGCTTACATAATACTTTTTCAGTGCTTATGTTAACTGATCAGCTAAATTTACCTTAAATCTTCACCATCATGGCAAACGACAGTCATGCACTGTAGTTTCAGGAGATGAGGTTGCTACTAGTAGAGATACGCTATAGAAGCCTAATCTCTTGTTAGCACATGGGCATCTAACTGCTAGCTTACATGATGAAATGTGCCCATTGATCATGATGGCAGGATAGATCTAGCGCCACTGAAATACTTGGGTAACAAACACAGTGAAGCACTCAGCATACCTCTCTTCTCATTAAGAAATAACAGATGGACTTCCCTAAAATCCACTTTTTAGCCTAATTTCATTTGTTTAAATCTTTCATCTGACAATACGGCATTCTGAGAGTAATTTTACATTGTTCTCCTTGGAATGAATGTTTCCTTCTTATTATTAGAACCTTCCCTTATGGTGTTCCATTATTCCGAGTAGTTTTAAATATTCATCTTTGATATATATAATAAATTTTCCTTTAATATTTTCCCCCAAGACATGGTTTGTGGCTTTGGAAGATAAACATTGCATGATAGGCTAAATAAACCAAATCAAAACAAGTATGTAAGCTATTTTCACAGTAATTCCAATTTTTCTTAATTTCTCTGTAATCTTTTTATTTCTACTTTCTTTCATGATTTAGAACAGAGATGGCTTAATTATACATTTAAAGTTTTCAGATTAATGCCTACCCCAGCTTTTATTTTACAGCTAAAATATAAAGTTCTCTTTTGTATTCTTAATCTTATTGGTTCTAAGAAAGTTATATACGATTTTTTAAAATATCATATTGGTAGCTAAGTTTATAGGTAAACCTTTCTTAAGACGTTTAACCTGAATTAAACTTATTTCTTGGCCAAAATACACCTATGCAGTTTGTTTAGTTTTCAATCTCTGACAAAAGCAAAAACGAAAGGTGTGACAACACCCATTGATTTGAACAGAATAATGTAGTTTGGGGGTTTTATATATTTTAAACTCTGTAAGCTTCACAGACAAGCTGTGACTCATCATATGGGCATGAGAGTACTCTACTCATTCTTTATGTGGAGCCAACTATAAACCTGAATCTGGGACCTATTTGAGTCATTTCTCTGAAAACATTAAGAAAACCTTATCTGGTGGATTTTTGTGGGGGGTTTTTTATAATTTAGTTAATTGTATTAATATTAATATAACTTTAATTTTAACTAGCTATTTTACTGGTAGACATAAAGTTTGATTTTGCTCATAATTATTTTTAAATATTTTTTAATATAATCATATGCTCATGGAGGGAGTTTTATAGTAACATTTTTTTCACACCACTAACATGGAACTGCTTGAATTCCCAGCACTCCTCATCTTCTTCCTTATTTCTTGAGTTTTTCTTTAGGGATCTCTCAGTAGATTCCTATTTCCCCTTTCATATGCAGGTGCTTCCAGATGCCACTGGAAATAAAACTTTAAGAGGAGCATGATTTTTGCTGATTGTACCCTCTGCTATATCTGTAGTCATTAGAGGCATGTTTGGCAAATAGTAAAGACTGACCATATTGAATAAACAGGCAAATGAATGTCTTCCCTGACTAGGTTGACAAGGAATGACTCCTTGTCATTCTGGAGTTAAAATCTTATTGTCCTACAGTATCTGCTTTTGTTATCTGTCTTCCTTAGTCATCTGGGATTCCTTTGCAAATGAAGTTTTTATTTCTGGATTATCCTGAAATATTCCTTACATATCTGTTCTGTGCATTCATTTCTTTTTGCTCCTTAGAATCTGAGTAAATGATTGCTTATAATTGGGACAACCTTGATGAATATTTAAGGAAAGGCATCCATCTCATAGGGAAGAAAAAGTGGCATGGATTAAAAGTTTAAATAGGCCGGGCGCGGTGGCTCACGCCTGTAATCCTAGCACTCTGGGAGGCCGAGGCGGGTGGATAGCTCAAGGTCAGGAGTTCGAAGCCAGCCTGACCAAGAGCGAGACCCTGTCTCTAAAAAAAAAAAAAAAAAAAAAAAAAAAAAAGTTTAAATAGGTTGTATTCAATATATAAGAAAATTCTTTTTTTAAAAGTAATTGCTGCCTGAATATGTTAAAGAGAACGGTGATTCTTTTGAGCCTTTTATAAAGACTTCAACCCATCTAAATAGAAGGAGTTTTTCTCAGAGGCTTAAGGTGATAATGAGGCTTCAAATTGGTAAATTATAAGAATGTTGTGTCTATACCCTTCTAAATGGGGTTAACACTTCTAATAAACCAAAACCACGAAATGGTATGCTTTCTTTGCTTTTTTTCTCTTAATGTTACGAAGGGAAATTATTGTCAGAGTAACACACTTGGGAAGAAAATAGTACTCTTAAACCAGGAGAAACACCAAAGTTTCCAAGGCTCTATCTCTGTCCAGAACAACAGCTTTGGTAGGGTTGAAACTACATATCCACTAGACTGCATGTTCTTTGCTGCACTCAAGGTTGCTGTAAGAAACAGACATTTTTCAGTCTTGAATCTTCACTTTTTCACACAAATGTTCTTTTTATTAGGCTCCATAGAGGACATTTTCCTTGCATCTCAGAACAAAGAAAAACTGTGTCCCTCCTGAATGCCTGTATTGCTCTTCTTTATACAAACAAATTAGTAATTTTTCACAGAGATGTTTCCTCTGTTTTTACATTAGCTGCCAGAGAAAATTGAGTGAATTTTAGGGCATATATCCTATAATTATCATCTATATTCCTGTATATGGTATGTGTACCAAGGAGTCTTTCTGAATGTTGGCTTTTATTTTCTAATTCATATTCCCTTTACTTCGACTCTCTGAGAATTTATCATCTCTCTTGAATTTATGTACAACTTTGAAGACCTCATCAGGTCCTTTACAAAAAGAAGATATTCAGATAATATGCAAAATGTATTTTGCTTGGAAACAAAATGAACATCATGTTCCTTTTCCTTATTTTTATATAATAAAAATTGGTGAGACAGAGTGTAAGCTGTCAAAGATAATATAGCACCATCTATAGCCAGACATATTCTTTAGAGACTCCATGGTAGTTTCATTAAGTGCAGAGAAGCCATGTTCATTAAAAATTAATAGAAAGACTAATATGTTATTTTAACAACCTGAGATTCTTCTTCCCTATAAAATATAGCTTAAATTTTTACATGTAATTTATGAAAAATTTATTTTGATTTTATATTAAAGATAAAATTTTAAATAGTACACGATTACTGTTTAAAATACATTAAACTCTAAAAACCAAAACAGAAATTATCTATAATCTCAGCTCCCCAATTCATATATTGATAACATGAATTTTCCTTCTATATTGTCTGCATGTGTATGTGTATAGTTTAGATATGTTAGCAATTATTTCCACATTGTTTATACTGCACTATATGTATGTATATATATATATCAGTGTCTGCTTATTTAAATTATAATGTGTGGTTCTTGAATTTTTACATTTTTACCTACCCTTTTATACTAAATATTTTCCCCTCATTTTAAAATGTAAAACACTGTCTTTAGTGGATGAATAGTGGATATAAGGTATAAGAATATCAGTACACAAGAATGTTTCCTTCTCACATATCTTGTAAACTTTCAGTAATTTAACATAGAGTAAGTTATTTCATGTTGAGATGATGCATGCAAAGGCTTCTTGGGAATGATAAAATATGTTCCAATGCCAAAATACTTAACAGAAAGAGGGACCACTTATCATGTGATCAATAGACATAAATTGAACACAGTCACACAAGGAAAAAATGAACAAACCCAAGCACTTACTAATTTCAGTAGCAATGATTGTTATGTTGTGCCACGTGCTCAATTCTCTGTCAAGTGGTGTTGCCAGTGTTATCTTCCCATCATCTGCATTAATGTTGAACTGCCTCTCCAGGTCAGTGTGCCGGTCGATGGAAAACCTACAAAACAGATATATCTGTAATCTACTTCAATGTTGATATGATCCATACATTCCATAGCAGATCTTCAATAATCCTGGGAGAGCCATAGTTGTGAAGTCAAATGAATTGGGAAACTCAGTGGCACAGCAATTTGTAAAACATAATGACTAAATGAGGCACAAGAAACTTAATAATTATTGTCCAAGGAGCAGTTAGCTACATGTGCAACCTGTAGGTCATAAACTATCATCCGTTTCAATCGGTATCATCTTCAAAAGTGGATGCTGATGAAGAGTTAATTGGACAATCCATCAGATTTATTGGGCAGCTTATGATAATTAGCAGTTACCACGAAGTATCATAGAAAACAATAGACTCCAGTCCAAAGGAGGATGGTGCTAGGCAACATGTTATTTAGGCCAATTCAAGAAAAAATATATGTTTTGTTAAACTTTTATTTGACTGTAATGCATTTACAGAGTTTCATTTTGGTGATGGTGGTGGGAGTTTGTTTTATTTTCATTTTGAGTATGTATTCACGTTTCGATTAGTCTTAGTTCATAGACATTAGATGATGGTTGACAGGAAATGTTTTCTTAAAAAATTAGAATAGATATTTTAACTTATTTACAACACATCCTACTAAATTAAGAATTTTAAATGAAGAAGACCCCAAAGGCAATCACAGTAACAACAAAAATAAGTAAATGGGACCTGATCAAATTAAAAAGCTTCTGCACAGCCAAGGAAACTATCATGAGAGCAAACAGACAACCTACAGAATGAGAGAAAATATTCACATGCTACACATCTGATAAAGGGATGATAACAAAAACCTATATAGAACTCAGGAAAATCAGCGAGAAAAAATCAAACAACTCCATTAAAAAGTGGGCAAAGGATATGAACAGAAACTTTTCAAAAGAAGGTAGACTAATGGCCAGCAAACATATGAAAAAATACTCAACATATCTAATCATTAGGGGAATGTAAATCAAAACCACAATGAGATATCACTTAACTCCAGTGAGAATGGCTTTTATCAAAAATTCTCAAAACAACAAATGTTGGCATAGATGCAGAGAGTTAAGAACAGGCATACACTGCTGGTGGGACTGCAAACTAGTACAACCTCTATAGAAAGTAATATGGAGATACCTCAAGTCCTACAAGTAGGACTATCATTTGATCCAGCAATCCCACTGCTAGGTATCTACACAAAGGAAAAAAAGACATTCTATAAAAAAGACATCTGCACTCGAATGTTTATAGCAGCACAATTCACAATTGCAAAGACATGGACACAACCCAAGTGCCCTTCAATACATGAGTGGATTAATAAAATAGGGTATATGTATATCGTGGTGTTCTACTCAGCCACAAAAAGCAATGGTGATCTAGCATCTCTTGTATTATCCTGAATAGAGCTGGAGCCCATTCTATTAAGTGAGGTATCACAAGAATGAAAATCAAGCACCATATGTACTCGCCATCAAATTGATATTAATTGATCAACACTTAGGTGCATATGTAGTAGTAACATTCATCAGATGTCAGCCAGGTGGGGGGGAGGAAGGGATGGGTATATTCATACCTAATGGATGTGGTGTGCACCATTCCGGATGGACACACTTGCAGCTCTGACTTGGGCGGAGCAAAGGCAATATATGTAACATAAACATTTGTACCCCCATAATATGCTGAAATAATAAATAAATAAATAAATAATAAACAAATAAATAAATGCTATGTAAAAACAAAAAAAAAAGAATTTCAAATGAACATGTTAGTAATTCCTCCACTGAGGAAAAATCTTTCAGATAAGACAATAAGTAAGATGTTTAGTGTCTTGAGAAAACCACTTTTCTCAGGAACATTAAGTGTCAAGGTAATATAGAAATTATTTTATCATGACATTTAATAGTATATTTTTTATATACCAAAATTTGTTTTCTGGCTGTGGAATGGTGTATCAAATAAAGTTTATGTCTTAAGGAATACAAGGCAAACATAAAAAGATTTGTCCATAACTAAGCAGTGAATTGTACTAAAAGAGGATAGAATGAGGGCCCAAAGAAGGGTGTGTGCAATCCCAGTCCAGGAGGAAGAACAGATGAAGGCTTTCATGGTTGAGGTGATCTCCTAGGAAGTGCATATGAAATCTCTCTATTCACTGATATTCATTAACCTCAAATCTGGAACATGGTCCATGGCTAGTTGGTGCTGAGCATATTTTTACACATGTTCTTTATAAACATTTATTATATAATCAAGAATAAGACTGTAATAAAAGAAAAAATAGGTTCTCCATAATCTTCTGTCCATTCATTTATATCATTGATATTTTAGATTTCATTGTAAACATTACATATGTATATAAATGGATATGCATCTACCCATTTTTATCTATACCTATGAAGATAGCCATGTAGATAGCTATTTAGATAGCTACTAGTTAACTAGGTAGATAGGTAGGTATAGATAGATATACATACGGATTATTCCTCCCTCCTTTTAGCTATTTCTTTTTCATTAGAGATGTATGCATATCCTTTATACTGGATTCTAAGGGCATTGCAAAAAGGCATTTCTGTTAAATCCTCCCACTAAAGACAAGCATAATCAAAGATTTTGTAATAATATTTTTAAATACTTAATTTATTGACAATGGCTTATTGATAAATTCCTTGAAAAAAGCTTGTAAAATGAAATTATAGCTCCTGATTCAGTAATGGTTTAGCTACAAATAAAGCTAGGACACTGATTTCTATCTATGCACCAGGCATTTACAAAGCACCTCCAACTCCACTCCCCAGCATGCTTGGTGAAATTCAGAAAAGATTTAAGAATTCAGAGGCAGATATGGATTAACAGCACTCTCAACAAAATCCTGAGCATGTGGAAATGTTTATTGCAAAGTATCTGAATCTGTTGTATTACAGAAAGACCAAAAGCTATTTTCCTGGGGAACAATGATGGTTGATTAGACCAATGATATTCCAAGTTTAACCGTAAAATAACTTAACAGATATGTGTTTTGCTCCAGATATTGTGTACACTCTGACTCTTAAAAGAGCTAAGAAATGTCTAGAGGATTAATTATCACTTTCTGCATTATATTCATAAATAAACTTTTTAGGCATATCTGATTCTGGTAATTTTATTATCTCACTGCTGATATTTCTCACATGCATGCATCAATCAATTTCCCAGAGGTCACAGTAAACAAGAATCAGTTTAATCACTTATACTCATTAATCCCAAATCAGAAACACACTCCATGGCTGTTTGGTTGCTGTCCAGTAATTGCCTAGAACTTCTAGCCCAGATGAAGCAGTAAGAACAATGACTGGGATATATGAAAGTTGGCAATAAAAAAATACTGTTTGTTTAATCACTTACTCAAATGTGTGTCATGCAGATGTCAGATTTGGAGTAAGTTGTATCTCTGTTATTTTGCATTTTGTTGTTTCTGGAATAATTAGTAAATTCACTGAGCTTTTATTTCTTTGTGGATGAAATATGAAGTATTTATATCCTAGGAATGGTTGTGAAGATTAAAAATAAAGCATAAATCATCAGTCTCTGACACACAGTCGGTGTTAAAGATAGGTTCTTCATCATCATCATCATCATCATCATTCTCATCTCTCCTTAAATGAAACCTTAATAAACTCCCCTATTTAGAGGGCAATGGAGAATGCCCCTTCCCAAATAATTTATAAATGGCAGAAAACTAAAAACGAAACATTTGGGTGTTATTTAACTTCCACAACTCTAACAAAGGCATGGATAATTTTCTCATTTTTTAAAATTCCAGTTCATGACAGACTTTATGGGGTGAGTCATAAGAATTTATAAAGCAGGCTATAAATACAGCCCTTTAGTAAGATCAGAGGTAAGAATGTCATAATATTACAAGATTACACAATGGAAGGAACTTGATGGGAAAGAAATAACTTACTTTAAAATTCAGTTTAAAGTCTACTTCAACTATTTTGAAAAACTCCTTGCTGCCTCCATAGAAATTTCACACATTTTCTTGCCTAGTAGACTGTATGATAACAGCTCCCAAGAATGGCTAAACAACACAAAACTTCTGACTCAACATTATGGTCAAAAAGCATGCATTAAACACCAAATTTGAACCAAGCACAGTGCTAGATGCTTTTTCCTTCTTCCATGCTTCTTCCCTTGGTTTCTTACATAATAAATAAAAGAAAAATAAAACTCCTAGAGACTAGGACATTTTAGGAATACTAATGTATGATTCATCCTGAAGTCCATGTATAAACCAAGCACAAAAAAAGCTTACTTTATTCATGTATAAAATGGGAATAGTGATAGTACCTGACCAGCAGGATTGTTTTGAGGATCAATGAGATGCTACATCTGGGACACTTCACCAGCACATGTGTGTGACCACTCTGTATCATCCGGTGCCAAGGCCTCTTATATCATTTGTATGGCAGTGACGTCCTTGAATGTTTACACATGCGTTCAGTTTTCTGAACCCAAAACTGTGACATAGAGTTCTATTGTTTGAATATTTGCATGCCCCCCCCTTAAAATTCATATGCTGAAATCTCAACTCCCAAGGTGATAGCATTAGAAGGTGGGGCCTGTGGGAGTTTTATTAGGACATGAAGGTGCTGCCCTCATAAACGGATTAGTTCCCTTATGAAAGAGACCTCAGAGAGCTAGCAAGCCCCCTTCTACCATTTGAGGACACAATGAGAAGTTGATAGTCTTCTACTTGGAAGAGGCCCCTTACCAGAACCTGACCACATTGGCATGTTGACCTTGGACTTCCCAACCTTCAGAACTTCAAGAAGTATATTTGTATTCTTTGTAAGCCATTTAGTCTATAGTATATTGTATAGCAGCCCAAATGGACTAAGAAACAGAGTCTAACAAATAAAAGATAATTTATTAAATAAGTTGATAAGAATTCATTCCTCTCCTGAAAGCCAGGGAATAAAAGCTTCCATCTCCCATCTTCTTTATAGACCTCTGGATGAACTTTTAATTCACCTTCATTTCCTGACAAACTCTGCACTGTTGTTTGAGAACATGACCTGGGTTTCTGGCTATGTCTTCTTAGGCTGCCAAAAAAGTCCTTGGCCATAGGCCCTCTCACATAATCATAATTTCCTCATAAAAAACATGAGTCTCCTATCCGGTGGCCTGAGTTCCCATTTTGGCTTCATCACCAACATATATGTGAGTTAGTCATGTTATTACTGTCCCCCAATCTATAAAATAGGGATTATAACATGATTTGGGAGGCTTAAACGAGGTAATGTATATAAAGCACTTATTAAAGTGCTTTAGACCAAAAAACGCTCAATAAATATACATTTAAAAATTCTTTAATGTTATCCGTACTTATTGGGAACCAATGAAAATATTTCTACTGATGATTCTTGAACCCTTCTCAAGGCCAAGCTAGCTCTCCTTTCACCCTTTGCTTCTCTGTCCTTAAATAAGTTCACCTGGGTTTTCACGTCAGTGGAAGCAAGCACACAGATGTCTATTTCAGTGATGAAAGATAAAACTAGGATAGCAAATAGGGGTGGATACCTGTATTTCCAGTACAATTTTAGGTGTTTATTTTTCCACCAACTTTTCTGACCAATGTCTTTATCCATGAAATGACCATTTCATGGTACATTCATGGACCATTTCTTGGCAGATTTCAAAGGTTTATTGGACAGGTTGACTTTTGTATTCAAATTAAGTATTCTATGAGCTTTTTAATCTTAGTTATAAGATTAATCACATTAAAAAAACCAAATCATTCCATTTTTGGAATATGCTCAGAAGATGTTGGCCCACCCACCCCACCCCTAACCCCGTACAATAGCTATGACAACTCCATTTCTAGCTACAAAGATTCAGCCTGTTTTATTCTGGTCCTCAAAGCTTCCACCATCTACTCCATCATCTTAATTAATCTCTCTCCTCCTACTCATTCCATTATGTGAAACAGCAACAACAGCAGCAATAAAGGAAAATACGTAATTACAAGACTCTGATACAAGCTCTTTTCTTAAGCCAATTCACAGAAAAATACTTCCAACGAAAAGCAGAGCAGATTAAACGTAATAAATCTGGAGTAACAACTTAAAATTTTCACATACAATATATTTGTACCACGTAAATTCTCAGGATGTTATGATTTAGAGTAGATATCTCAGAAGTACACTCTTACACCACTTGGCTTTCCTAGGATTCTTAGTGCTCTTCTGAATAGCAGCAGGTAAGACAAAATGAACACAACCTGAGAAGCCAGAAAGTCTTTTTCAGTGGAGTATGATTTGGGGGAATCTCATTGAAACTATGTACCTCTTCTTGATCTCAGATTTTCATTTATAAATAGAAAATATCTACTTCACAGAGTAGTGCTTTGTAGTAAATGAGTTGATAAATGACACACATTAGATACAAAGATAAATAAATAAAAATGATGAGCCAATTCTTCAATCTGTAAAAGATATCTTCAGGCTCAGATTGACTATGGAGATGAAAATCCAGAAATAGATAGTTATAAATAAGAACTGCCATTCACATCCACTAGTAGCTTTGGGAAAGACATAATTTCCCAAGTGACACTCGAAAACTATTCCCAAACCCTTTGTGGTGTTTATGCCAGTGTTTACCGATTTCAAAATATCTCCTACTATGGGTATCTCCATAGAGCATTGGCTCCGAGCTAAAGCGATGAGAAGTTATACTGGGTTTTCTAGTTCACAGTTCACCCACGGGAGTCTTTTACACCTGGCCCCAGGTTTACTGATTGTCCCTTTCTTAAAAATTTTCTCGGCTATTATTCTACAAACATTTGCCCGACTTTTGCTCTTTAAGCACAAAGAATGTTTGATTCATATGACATCACATATGTTGGACTTTTGCACGGCTGTTACTCAATAACTTCTTATTACAAGGATGTGTAAACATTTATTGAGCATGGTTTATAATTATGTGTGAAACATGGTGCTGTGAGGAAAGGAATAAATGGGAGAAAAAAGACAAAGAAAGAAGAAAAAATAATTAATTTGGGTCTTACTTTTCATATTGAAATGTGAAATGCCTTCTAACATATTTTAAAAGACCTAATATTTTTAAGTTTAGTATTGAAGTCTCCACTCTAACTCCTTAAGAAATGTGTGCATATTGGATTTCTGTTCCTTTGCAGAATTACTTGAGATGTATTAGAAAAAAGACTTTGTTGTGAGAAGAATAGTATGCACATTGGAGAGTCATCTTCCTGCCACAGTAAGAAGAAACTTCTCATTAACACAGCAGGAAGTGGCTTGTGAGAAAATGAGCTCTTTGGGTCATGCTAATGTCAATTCTAATGATGGAAGTTTTGAAAATAGACAGCCCCTTTCTAGTGCAATAGATAGGTTTTGGAAACTGCATCATCCTTGATAACCAATATTCACAGAAACAGAAGCACTATTTAAACATTCTCATTTTTAATCCAAACAAATATCCTGGTTAGCTTTAATACTACTGTTGTTCTAAACTACAGTAGTATTTCTTAGAAGTAAATGCTAAGGAATCCATCATTTTGCTTTTGTGGAATTAATGATACAAACATAAGAAAATTTCTACATGGTTGCTTAGCACTTTGTTCAAAAAAGATATTAATTTAACACACAGCTCTCTGACCACTGACACAAACTAATGTCACTGGTTTATTCAATTCAGAGTAGCCTGCAGAGATCAGATATAAATTTAAGAAAATACCACTGATGTAGTGGCTGGCTGAGAACAGGTCAAAATGGCCAACTGAATATTATGCTGTTGGGAAATAGCACACTTCTGCTTTGCTGCTACTGTTGATATTAAAAACTACAGCATTTACCTAAGTAATATGTTTTCTCAATTAACACAGCCCAACTACATACATTGCATACCAATCTTTGTCACAAAAATCCTACCTCCTTTGTGTGTGTGTGTGTGTGTGTGTGTAAGATTTATATTAGATTTTTTGTTGCTAATATATATATATATATATATTTAAGGTACCACTACCACCTTGTCCTCAACCCATCCCCAATGCCACATACCACACAGAGCCTCCATTTCCTGCTCAATTACTTTTTCTTGTTTGCAATAAATAACATCAGTCTGTGACAATTTCAAGAACATTTTGGGGATTTTCATAACCAAATTTCCAATGTCAAGGAGTTTTCTGTTTCACTCCCCATGCCTCCAGTACAACAAAAGAAAACTTCAGGTTAAGTCTGGAGTGTACACAAGCAGCCATACCTATTGTCATAATAATCAGATAAATGCATAACAAGTTAAGAGAAGTTATTCTGATCTGCATTCCTTCCACTACAATATTTGTGAAACATCTGATGATTTTTTTTCCAGGGAATAGCTTTTCTATTCCTAACTTCTCTGCTAAGCCAATTTATAGATCTGAACCTCAATTATGTCATTTAAAAAGTGAGAATAAGATTGCCTACCTTAACAGGTTAAGGTGCAGCCCAAATGAGATAATGCATTCTAGATTCAATTATGCTTTTAAAAATGGTATCACAGTGAGAGTTTATCATTATTGTAGAAGTCACTCTGACAAATATCTAAGTATGTTTTAAACTACAACAACAAACTTATTTGAAAGGTTCTGGTGTCTGGGCTTTATATGGAGAAAGGCATCGTTTTGTGGTATTTCTACTTGCTATTTTCACCGAAAGGTTGCAGTTGATTAACTCAATACAATCATTCTCAAGTAGCTTTTATTTTACTTAGGGTTCCATTAGAAATCCTAAATTCCAAATCTATGTCAGTTCATTTGAGCTTCCATTTATTCAGTGTGTGTTGTTTTACAATGTGTTCCATAAATACTTTTGGAAAATAACACAATAAAACCACAGTCTCATATGTCACTTTATGTAGCAAAAAACAATTGTTCCATAGTAAATCCCACGTAAAGTTTGACTCATGATCAATTCTTCAATGTTTACATTATACCTTCCGAGAAATTCAAACATATTTTTCCCTGAGTCAAGAAAATAATCATGTATTACTAAGAATTCTAAATGTGATGATGTGGTAACAAAAATATAAAAACGGAATGCAGTTTTACATGCTGCGAAGGGATTACATTTTAACTTTAATTTTTATTTAATTTCAACAAGGTTTTAGTGATTGTCTCTTATTGCCAAGTATACTGCTAAATGTTTGAAAAAAAGCCTCTCCTCCCAGACATATAGCTTGTGACATTCTCTTTGCTTAGAATAAAAAGTAGAAAGTTCAATAATGAAGTAATGCTTGCATTTGCAGTGGGAAAGGGTTTCTAAATGTGCCTTGGAAGTATGCATGTGTGTGTGTTTTGGGGAAGGGGATTGGTCAGAGATGGCACTGGGAGGAGGTAGTATCTGTTTTGAGAAACAGAGAGGAGGATTTTTCCAGAAAGACTATATGGGGAAAACATCTTCAGCAGAGAGCAGTGCATAAAAAACAAAAACAAACAAACAAAAAAACCCTGAGGGCTTGGGTTTGTTTAGGACACTACAGAATTAAATGCCTGGACTAGGTGTAATGGGAGCCTAGATCTGAGAGATAAACATCTATTCCTTTCTCTTTCCATTCTTCCTTTCTATTGCATGCTTTCCTTCCTTCATTCACCCACTTGTAATGAATACCTCCTATGTAGAAGACATTGTGTCAGGTGCCAAAAGAGACACCATGTTGCTCTCATGTAACTTGGTCCATATGTGGAGAAAGGCAATAAAAGTAAATAAGCCTTCTGACAGGTAACAGTAATATAGCCATGTAGAGAACAAGGACAAACAAATCTGAGGTGTATAAAACATTACAAAGACACTCCTGTAAAAAGAAAGAAAATATGAGAAGTCTGAGTTAGGAAGATGTTCAGTGTGTTTGAAGACTTTAACAAGGATGTTGTGGTTGAAGTGTAAAAGTCAATGGGGGAAAGGTATCAAGGAGCAGGTCATGAAGGATCTTCGAAACCATGATAAGAAATTTATTTTTTTTCCTGTAGGGAATAAGGGGCCCTCGAAAGAAATATATATTAGGGGAGTCATATGATCTAAACCACAGCTGAATTCTATAGGACTTTCTGCGGTGGTAGAATTATGCTCTGCATTATCCAGTATGGTAACCACTAGCTACATGTGGCCGTCTAACTAATGTCACTCAGGAACTAAATTTTTTACTTTATTTCATTTGTATCAGCTTTCTGTAAATTCCAAGAGCCACAGGTGGCAAGTGGCTACCATATTGGACAGTACAGATCTAAATTGAGTTAGGGATCTTCTTGATAGCTGCATGGGAATTAAAGGATGGGAGATGAGCAAATGAGATTGTTATAACCACTCAAGTTAAAGATGGTGGTATGTGAGTTTAGGAAGTAAAATAAACAGGCATCATGACTATTTGGATATAGGAAATAAAGAAGATGGTGGAGTCTTGATGAAAAACATATAGAAGGTTTATAACATGTTCAATTAATCTATATTGCTTTTCAAATTGGAAAAATAAACCTCTCCTTTCATTTTATACATTTCTATGTAATTATTCAAATACAACAAATGGGTCATAAATATGAACATAAATGTTAGCAAAAGATGGTTAGTAAAATCTTTCTAGAAATGCATGGAATCTAGAACTTTCAGTGTCTACATGAAATGTATTTCTGGTGTGTGCTTTCCTATGATGGGAGGTTAGGAATTGTGAGGATAATCTCTCTTACAATGACAGCTAGTGGTGACTTTGATCCTCACTGCTTACCCTGAGGACAGTGGAATCCTGATCACTTTCTATGAATGCCCAAAGGTCCATGCTGACCCAAAAATGCCAGGGGAAATCTAGTAGTGAAGAGCATCCTTCATCTCCCTTAAAAGATGTATTTTTAGATCTGTTGATCATCACTGGATGACTTCTCTCCACATGAAATGGTCAAGGTTGATAAATGCTAACAGATGACAGGATAGAGTGTGAGATAGAACAAGCACTTTGTTAGGTAGCAGTATGGACCATAAGACTATATCCAGTGTTAATATGTAGTAATGTATTTAATACATTTATTGTATCCTTCCTAATTTCTAGACTCTCTGCTAAGCACTATATATTAAATTATCATTTAAACCTTCTTATAGACTAGTGGTGTAGCCCACATAAATTTTCCTGTCTCTTGAAGTATGTGGTTGTAAAACGAGGATAATATACATTTTATCCAGTCATAGTGTTAGTAAGATAATATGTACAATACCCTGACCATAATATCTGGCACATCATAAACTCTTACTAAATGTCGAATAGCTATGAGGATGGTGGTATTTTATTACATAAGTCAAAATCATTTACAATATAGAAAAAAGTGTCCATGGAATGCATGCACACCCAAAGATTAATAAAAGATTTGGTAGTACACAACTATACTAATACAGGTTTTTTAAATGTCAAAAATTTATATATACTTTGAAATTTTAATTGGTCCTGCAGGCTCATTTAGCAAATGCTAGGGACTGGTAATTGACTGGTGTATAATAGAAGATGTTGTCTGTTAACTCTTAAAGGCTAGAGATATATTTATACAGAAATAACTTCTTTGCTTGTCTAATACACAATAGTAATAGCATGAGCACACCATTGCAGTGTTCTGCCAGAGGTAACTCTTTCTTAGGGACAAAATTATTTTACACCAAAAATATCCCTAAACACAATGTCTAATCATGTGGTCTAACCTAGTCTTGTATATTTAAATAAGCTCAAAGCCCAGGATCATGTACTTGATGTTCAAAAGAGGTTAGCCAGAAATTCTTCCTCTTCTGCCAGTGAACAGATCACCCCCTTCACCCTGGTGTGCACCCTGCACACTTCCAGATCTATTCTGTCCAATTTCAGACCCTTGGCTTTGGAAGGACATTTCAGTCTTTTCATGTCCTTTGCACCCTGAAATATATCTCCCATGACTTTGACCCTTCCTAAAGACATTCATAAATCTTATTCTCATTTACCATGAAGCTATTTCTCTTAGTAGATCATCCCAGACTTGATTTGTACCCTGTGGCCCATTTCAAAGGCATCTCAGCTAGGCCCCATCCCATTTCCCAGCAAGCAGACGTAATACACACAGGGTAGAGCTAATAAACCTTTGATAAATGAATAAAAGTGGAATTTCTCCATTTTTACCATGCTCTCTTCCTACAATATGCAATATTATGTTTTCCTCTGCAACATTAAGTTCAATCTGATTGTCCTTTATCAAAAGCAAGTTTGTATAATACATCGTGTCAAACCAGAATGTGGAAATAAAGGGGAAAATAAAGGCTTAGCTGAAATGACTCCCATAAATATTTGAACATCAGATAAGAATGTCAATCTCCCTTTGTCATGATGCAAAATAGAGGATTTATTTTGCCTTATGAGTATAATAATGTTAGATATCATGGCTCAGCCTACACAAGCATCTTTGTTTCTCTCAGAATGTAAGTATTCTTATTAAGTTTTGTTCCCTAGAGGGGACAGACGCTTCACCAATCAAGGAAGAAAAAAAAAAGCTGTTTTTAAACCCTTGATCAACACTTTTTTTGTTTTTCTCTCTCAAGATTCTTATGTTATTTCTACTACTTTAGATCACTTGTTTTAAAATATTTTACTAATACATACAATTTGATAGTTATTGACAATTAATAGCAGGTTTACCATATCACACTTATAACATTTCTGGCAACTTGATTTGCCACTATACTGTCTGCATCTCAGAATGTATAACATGTGTATGTTTACCTAAGGGAAGACATCGTAGATTTAGAAGTATGGTGGCAACGTGTGGATTTGGAGCTAAACAGCTAGCACTGCAAATTTTATCAAATACTTCATTACTATGGAGATTAAGTGAGCTTATCCATGGTAGACATGGAAATGCACTGTGCAGATTCCCTTTCCAGGAAGGATGCCAGAGGTGTGAAAGTCATGGTCAGTAGACAGTTTCCAACTATCCACTCCTTGGGGTCCACCTCAGTTTCAGGGAGTCCCCTCTCCAGGAGTTGTGAACTCCTCTGATGGGCAATACTAATTCCAGAAAGACCCACTAGGTTGGGCCAAGGTTTTGCTAAGATTGAGTTGCTTTTTGTTTTTTCCCCCCTGCCCATCCTGCTTTCATAGGTGCGGATCCCTAAAAAAACACCTTGCACCTCAAACTTTATCTACTTCAATAAAGCACAACTGTAACGTATTTGTTTAATAAGAATAAGAATTTGTGTAATTTATTGAGTTAATGTCACAAAGCGTAAAGGAGATATATGCAAAGGACACAATACTAAAATGTTCAATATGCATGTGTAAAAGATCCACAAAATATTTTCAGAAGTCCTTGCTGAATACCTACTATCTTCCTGGAGAATACATGTGAGACTTTAATGAACATACTACAGCAAGTATATTCTAAGTGAAATTCTGGTTCATGCCACCTCATGCATTTAGGCAGAGAAAAGTTGCTAAAGTCAGAGAATTTGCCAAGACATTGAAATGCAGAGGCTAGGGTTTGGCTAAGACATTCACCAGCCTCAATTCCAAATATTTATATTATAGCCATCACTGAGGTCTGGTGGAGAAATACACAGTTTTATAATAAATCCGTGAAGGTAAAAAATATATTCCCCATTCCAAGCAGGTAAGCATTACAGCATTTTTCAGGATGCCTCTTTACATTTTGTATGATAATTATGGAAAATTTTCCAGGAACTACACTAAAGATGCCAGCTTTTTCTGGCAAACCCAATACGGGTGTGTGCTGTCATGGGCCCCATGGGTATTAAGGTTCCAGAGGATCTAAGGCAAGTATAGGGAATGACAATTCCCATCACATGTAAATGGATTCTAATACAAAGAATTTGTATGACTGCTAATGTTTTAAAAAATTATTTTAAGAATTTTATCTTTAGGGAATTTCTGAGACAAAGTAAAACCCTGGCATGATGTAGGAGCCAATCCTTTAAATTACTGATAGAAATCCAATTCCTGTGTCTAGGGTAGGGACTGACAAACATTTTTGTAAAGCAAATATTTTAGATTTTGCAATTTATACACTCTCTGTCACAACTACTCAACTCTGCAGTTGTAGGACATAAAAGAATGACTGTGGCTGTGTTCCAATAAAACTTTATTTAGAAAAAAAAAAAGCAGCAGGTCAGATTTGGTCCAGGGGCTGGCCCCTGGCCTAGTGTAATGGAAACAAAGTATTCACTAACGCCATGAGTTCTTCTCAGTTTAGTAAGCTCTTTGGAAATAAAAATGAGTGAAATTCACAAAACAACAGTCTATTGAGAACAAGTGATATGTGCAATGCTCTATGCATCAGAATCCAAAGCACAGATCAGCACAGAAACCTGAGTGGTCCTCCCTTACATTAGCATGGCTCTCTATGTGCTCCAAATGCTCTGCAGAGCCAAACACAGTTCAAAGATCAAATGGGCAACTTACATTCTTTCCTTCTCAGACAGTGTAATGCACCTTAGCAACTCACCTGCAAGAGCCTAGAGCAAAGAAATTTGATTTCAAATGGATCTGGTCACAATACCTTTAGTCCCAATAATGTTTCTTAGAGCTCCATTAGGGAGATACTGTCCTTGGAAAAAGACAGTGTGTATCTATTTTTCAAATTTAACAGGCATAAATGCACTTTGATATTATAAGAAATGTTTTGTTAAACATTGGTTTGCAGCCTCTATATAGAAAATTTATAGGAAGATAAAATTTTGAGCCAACTGCAAGTGAAGATGCTATTTAGAGGCACACATAATGAAATAAACCCCTTAGTTATGAATCAGTTATTATATTCCACTGAACTCCGACTGTTTCTTTCTCACTGCTTAATTTCATTCTAGCTTTTGTTATTATGCCTAAAGAAACCATTTTAACATTTTCTCGCATGCACTTTGAGTATCAAAAATTCCATCTACAAGTTTTCAGCTTTTCGCCTCTAATTGCTCCACCGGTTGCTCTAACTGCTTTAATAAATAATATTATCTGAGTTCTGCTAGTCCCAGAATTCTAAGGTCTCTGTATCACATATCACTTATTATTCCTCTAAAGAGAAAAAGGAGCCTTTTTCTACCCAAATAATTTCTTTATAGTCAGAGAGAAAGAAAGAGGGGGAGAGATAAAAAATGAAAGAAAATAATAAATTACAATCCACTCTCAAAATTACCACTAGGTTCTCTATAGTGTGAAATATTTTCACTTTAAATTATTGGCATCCCTGGATATCTCTGGTTGCTTTTATTCAAATTTCATTAAGAAGCTTCTTCCTCCATGTGGCCCTTAAAGCTCCATAACCTGATTTTATATATCATTTTCAGACAGCGTATATAAAAGACTAGTTAGATAACTGTGAAGGGATTCAGTTTTCCAGGGGTATTCAGCCAGCCTCCTTACTCGAGGCTCACAAAAGCAGAGGCTGTGTCTTTATAGAAATCTCCTGAAAAATTGTAGATTTAACTTATATTATTTGGGCAACTAAATAAGCTATATATGAATGAATAAATGAATTAATGTGAATGAATGTATAGATGGGCATATTAATATATGACAATGAATTAATTATTATTAGTTGGATAAGCAGGTATAATGAGTTTTTGGAAACAGTGTTGAAAGAGTCTGTACATTTGAATTGAGAGACAACCAAACTTTTATCTGGCCATGAGAGTGCAGGAATTAAGTGAAATAAGTTTTAATTATTTAAAAATATTGTACACAGTTGGTGGGAATGCAAAATGGTACAGCCGTTATGGAAAACAGAATGAAAGTTCTTCAAAAAACTTAAGAAAGAACTACCATATAATTTAGCAATTCCACTTCGGAGTATGCATACAAAACAACTGAAATCAGGATCTTGGAGAAACATTAGCATTCCCACATTCATTGTATTTGCAATAGCTAAGATGTGGAAATAACCTAAATGTTCATTGACTAATGAATGGATAAAGAAAATGTGGTATGTAGATACAATGGAATACTATTCAGCTTTTAAAAAGAAGGAAATCCTGAAATATGCAACAACATAAATGAATGTGTAGGACACTAGGCTAAGTGAAATAAGCCAGTCACAAAAGGACATATACTGTATGAGTCCACTTATATGATATCCAAAATAGTCAAACTTAAAGAATCAGAGAGATGGATTGTGGTTGCCAGGCATTGGTGGGGATGTGGGAGATATGTGGAGTTGCTCATCAATGGGCATAAAGTTTTAGTTATGCAAAATGAGTAAGTTCTAGAGATGTGCTATACAACATTGTACCTATGGTTAATAATACTGTGTTGTGCATTTATAAATCTTATAAGATTTATAAGTAGATCTCATATTAAGTGTTCTTAAGACACAAACTCTCATGCACAAGCATGTATGTGTGTACAAACACATACACACAAGCAAGCTAGGTCCTTAGCAAAAATGGGAGTTACTACAAGATTGAGGAGGGGAATCAATCAATACACAGTCAAGCACCCAAATTAACACCAAGATCGCTACAGTAAGAAATATTTCCATTTTAGCATCATTGGATAGCATGTCTGTAAAGAGTGTTTTCAGAAGAGCTCATTAGCAGCCAGGCTGGTAACTGAGATGAATTACAAAAATTCCATAATATCAGTAGAAAACATAGTAGAAAATTCCATAATATCAGCCTAAATGCAACGCTCCTGTATTGAGTGGGCACTTATATTCCAGAAAGGAATTAAGACAACAGAGCACTGTGGCCCCCACGATCATGTCAGCTTTCTACTCTGCCTGCTGAATGGCCATCATCCCCATGTTAATTTAAGCGGCTCTTGCGGTGAGCTTGGAAAGAAATAGGAAACGACTACCTTAGAAATAATCATATACCATCTCAAAGCCATGGCAACATCCAATATACACTAGAAAATAAATTTACAGAGGGAAAAAATGGGCCATAGCAGGTCTGCCTAAAAGCACTGATGTATTTGTAATACCTACTCTGTGCTGGGAATTTTTACCTTAAATATAAATAATTGGTTGCATATATCATCAATATAGAATGTTGGTCACAAAGTATGAGCTCAATAAATATCAGCTGCTATCATCCTATTCCTCACTCAAGATTCTGTAACTAAGTAGAGCATGCACAGACACAGTGGCCACTGGTAAGATGGAACCTGGGTTTAAACCCCAGTTCTGAATCCATCTGCTATATCACCAAGCACAGGGAGCTCATCCCTTTAGATTCCCTTCTCCATAAAACTGAAATCGTACTGACTACTTCTTGATGTCTTTTGTGAAAAGTAAGTGATATAATACATAATAGGAGCTTGGCACAACGCCTGATTCATCAAATAAAAATAACATTGCTTCTCCCCTCACCTCACTCATCACGATTCAGAGCTAATAATAACAAACCCATACAAAGTGGTTAGACAGATGCTCGAGGAACACCCCACCCATACTCTAGGTAACACCACAGACTTGGTTTATTTTCCTTCTTTCCTTGTATGAATCCTGGATTTGATGACGCCAATTAGAGAATGAACAGTTTATTGTTTCAATTAAAATTGTTCCTATTAAGTCATCCTAAACTGTATAGACACAGAATTGCTCACAGGGAAAAGAAGGGACTGTCCCATAGGGGTAAAGAACAGGCATTGTATCATCATGAAAACCTAGGTACACATCCCAGTTCTACTCTTAACTATTTGTGTGGTACTAGGAAATTTAGTCTTCTAATCCTCAGTTTTCTCATCTGTTAAATGGGGATAATGACTATACATAACTATTTCCTATGGGTGTTAGAGAATGAAATGAGTATATTTAGCACAGTCACTAATACATATTAAGTACTCACTAGTAACAATATTCATACCATTAGCTGGGGCAAATTAGAATAAGTGATCACATGCCAACCTCTAATTAAATGAGGTTAATTAGATTAGCATATAACTCTTAAAGAACAGATCATTCTGCACATGGTCAGCTACCTTTAGTAGAGAAATATCTGCTAAAATAAGCACTCAGTTTTTAATCTGCATTTAAGATATGAATTGATGCTGGCTTACCTCGTATTAACTAGTAATGCTAGTATCGACCACATATTTTATTTGATAACTTCACTTAATGATCTCAGTAACCCTGTGAGGAAGATATTATCCCATATGTATAAGAAAACTGAATCTCAGAGAATTCCAGAGACTGGCTGTCTGACTAGAAAGTAGCAGTGATATGATTTGAATCTTAGTCTCCCTAAATTCAAAATATATCATCACCTAAATAATTGCACAACTTCATTCTATATTACCGAAAGACATAGAGTATTGCAGAAAGTAGCAAAGACATAATTAATGTTCCTGGAAGTTACAGGGTAAGACTATGGATTTTGCTCTATGCCATTGCTCATTTTCCCCCTGAAGGGAATATACAGATATATAGATACATTTACAGATACAGATATAAATATAGGTATAAGAATTTTAAAACACATGATATTTCTAGCTTGACAATGTGCTCTAAAATGTTGAGCCTCACGGGAAGTTTACCAACCAGTGAATGCACGTTTTAACGTGGCAGATACCATGATAAATGTCTGTTTCTTGCTGGATGGCAAATTAAACATTATCCTAAAAGATGGGTACATTCTTGTCAACATATAAAATACAGCAGTCCAAAAGAGAAAATAATGCATAGCTATTTGTTACCTAGCAATTCTCTGTATAACCATGTCCTCTAGTTCTGTTTTAAAAGGTTAAATGGCTCTAAATCTGCCTGCTAGACTCATAAGGAACTATGCATTGCTCTGGCTAGTCAGGAAATATAATTTCCTACTCAAAGTAACCAATCGTGCATAGAGAGAGGAAAGCTGCTCTCTATAACCCAACTGGGTGGAGGTTGGGGTGCGGAACTGCAGAAATGCTGAACCGATCGATGCTGAAAAATGCGGTTTGTGATTCTTACATTCTCATCCCACAGAGCCAGTACGCCTCCATCAGAACTGTGTGGGGCCCACCTTCTGAATGACACATCAAAAGCAGCTGTAAATGCTTTGAAACAGCATTCGTCCCTTCTTTGGGTAGGACCATAGATGCCAAGGAACTAGCACTTGTCTGACATCCATCAGAAGCACAGATATGTCTGTGTCATCAAATGGTACTTTATCTGTCCATCTCTTCCTGGTAACACAGCCTCAAATCCCTTTTTAGCTTGCCTGAAAATGAAATGTTTATAAGCTGGACAGTTATTTCTGAACAGCCTCAAGCTTCCTCCACACATACCTTTCCTACCAGTGGCAATAATAAAAATAGCAATAGCAATCATAAACACAGCAATAACAATAATATTAATAATAACAATCAACTACAGTGAGATTCAGCACTCGATCCCCTGGAAACTGGAATTAGTATCAGTAAATCTCCATTTCTGCATCAGTAAAATGAAGAGGTTAAAAAATGTACAAAAACAGTGTGAGGAACTATGAATCTGGATTTAAACCCAGCTCTGCCTATTTGAGGTTACTTTCACTCTGGTACGAAAAGTTCCCCAAACCTCATCTCTAGATGAATGAGAACTTGTTCCTGGCCAGCAAGTTCATTTTCAAGGGCACTATAGACTCCATATTTGAGGTTTATGTGAAAATGTCCCTAACTATGAACCCTTATTGTCCCCCAAGGTCCTTAGCTTGGCAAACTCCTGAGCTCTCACACACTCCTGGTGGACAAAAGTAGAAATGTCAACAAATCTAAGTGCTAAACTGGCCCCGTGTCTTGTCTGTCAGGTGACCCAATCTTGTTTCCTCTCTCCACATTCTGTCCCATGCTTGGAGATGTAAAGAAAGTGAGTGGCAATAGCTCCTTTTTGAGTTCCTTTCAGAGGAAATTGAGTAACGAACACAGGGCAGATTTATTCATTCAACAAATATTGTTGTCCCTAATTATGTTAGCATTCCAACATAAAGCCATTGCATCACTTCACTATATTATCAGGAAATGGATGCCCACTTAAATTTATCTTTCTATATACTTCCTACCCTTGCATCAGCAGTTGACCCTTTGATAGATATCATTCCCTTAGCCAAACAAGGGACTTTGCATATGTCTGTAGTTTGTTGCATTCCTTCAGAACTGACAATGGCCAAAGGATCATTCCTCAAATCCCCAGTGGAGTTTTATTTTCTCAGAGGTTGGGTTCTTCTGAAGGATTCTTTCTTAGTATCCTTACAGGGTACACTTTTGTTAATTATCCTGAATTTAGAAATGGTTTGTGTCCAAGAAAAAGGGCTGTTCTTGATCTGAACATAATCTTTTTTTTTTTTTTTTTTGTACAAACTCAAATTATTCGGGGCATTGATTATTCTGCAGGGTTTCACTCTCGGGCTCAGAGTTTCAGCACCCTTGTGAGTAATGGGAATTTAATAAATTTTTAAAAAGTGAATAAATAAAACCTGAAGAAAATTCACTTGTCTAAAGTTTCCCTGAATAAAGTAATTGTAAGGATGTCTGCCCTAGATATCTGTGGCTTGGAAATGGAAAGGGTTTGGTATGGCTGACATCTAACTCATAGATTAGCTGGACAATTCTTTAAAATTGTACTTCTCTATCTAGTGTTCTCTCTCTCTCTCTGGTGCAACAAATATTTCTAAGACAATATTTGAAATCCACACTCAAACACATCATTAGCCAACACTTCACCCTTGGAGACTAGTATACAGGTTATAGATTTTCATTGTGTTTTCGGAAGAAAGCGATTTAGCTTGAACACTTGTACTGTCATTTGGGTGATGGGCAAAAGAGAAAAGATGTGTACAGTTCAACAGAAAAAAAAAAACGGAATTGAACTTCATTTCTGAAAAAGGCAGAAAAACTTTAATAAAGGATTATTTCTCATGCTGGGGAAAAATCTAAGCAGGGAAACTATTTTTGAAAAAGCAGAGAACAATTTTTGTTTAAAGGACACTGAACCAAATATGCTGACCTATCAGAAATGCCTGGAAAGTGATAAAAAGATAATTTCAAAGCCAAACACCAAACACAGAAATAAGATAGGAGCCCCTTAATGCATTGATATGGTGGTTCTCATGCCTCTAAATTCTAATATATAATTCACTGTAACTGTCAAAACAGAAGACAAACTGGCAATGCTTTTCCAAGCCTAAAATAAAAAATAATAAAATAAAAAGCACAAACAAGCAAAAAATAAAAATAAAAAAGATCCACCCAAATGTGTTGTAAAACATTTGCAACTTTGCATTTTCCTTGAGCCTGAATAGATTTGTTTACCTTGAGGTTCCTGGCTCTAGGCTCTTTCTGTAGCACTTAGTAGGCACACACATGTACCTGCACACATGCGCGCGCGCACACACACACACACACACACACAACAGAGTATGTGTTAATCAAAATTCTTTGGTCCTGTGAGCCTAAGTCCCAAAGGCAGCCACACAGAAAATAGACATAACTGCATTTTGTACTGATTTGCTTGTCATTTGCACTAGCCAGTATTCCTTTTTAAAGAGAAATACCTTATAGGACTGGAAGTGATGTCAGGGTCACGTGCGGTCACTTGCCCAATCACAGAGTTCAGAGCAGCATTCTCATGAACTTCAAGGAGGTAAGTCGGTGAGGAGAAGACAGGAGGCTCGTCCGCATCCTCAACAACAATTTTGACTGTTGCCGTGTCTTTAAAAGGCCCCCTGCTGCTGAAACGTGGGTCAATATGGACATTGGCTGCCTCCACCTTCAGCGTATAGGATTTTTTGGTCTCAAAGTCCAGAGGCTGTTAAGAAATGACAAAGACGAATGTTTCTCACTAATGACCACAGCAGCAAGAACAAATGAGTATAATGCTGATGGATGAAAGTTATGTGCATTTAAGCCCATTTGTGAGCCTTTAATGGGATCACTCTTCAGTCCCCCAGATTCAACCTGTAAATTTTACAAGCATTTATTGATATCTGTTTATTATACAAGCTCAGTGAATCTAATCTTCTATTGTTTTGTTTTGTTTTGCTCATTTCACTTGGAATTCGCAAAATATTCACAGTCATGAATTGTGCCATCAAAATTTCACTTCAGAGTCATAATAAAATTTTACTAGTGATGGCATGACCTGCATACTAATCAGCCAGTTAATCGGGCCTCTGCTGGTAGGAGATAAGACAGCATCGAACGCAATCTCTATCTGGAAAGAATATTTTATCATTTCTGCAACAGAGTGTGAAATGTAAAGAACTAGAAATAATCATTGTTTAGTCCAAGGAGACATTATAAAGCATAATTTAGTACTAATCCCCACAAAGAGTGTTTTCTTATTTCACTTCCAAAGCATTGCTACTCTACTGATCATGTGGCTAAAATGAGGTTTATTATTTTTTAGGACATTCTTAGAAGATCTCTATTATGAGTACCATTCTATGAAGCAGGTGGGTGCATAAAGAAATGTGTATGCAGATACATAGGTACGTACTGGTGTTTATATGGAGAAGAAAGAAGAGTGTGAGCAGTATAAGTAGATAACTGAGCATGTTTGTGCTCCCACCAACCGTTTAAAAGCAATTTGAAATTACCTCATTCCATGCTGACACTGTTTCTCACGTATTAATCCTTCATTACCTAAATTAAGTCTGAGAGACTTTAGTCAATGAACTAGATAAATAAAGCTAGGCAAAAAGAGCACAGTCCCCTTAAATAAACCAGAAGCCTGTCTGCATCAGAACCCTTATGGTCCAAATCTAGGTGACTCACAATCATTCAGATTTCAAGGATGAAAGTCTATCAAAGTTCAAGGAGATAGTTTATTTCTGCATTACAATTCCTCATAAGAAACAGAACTTTGAATCTGCAATGCATATTTTCAAATATAAGAAGCTGGAACACGAGTTGGCATCAATGAACTCTTGTAGAACTCCTGTGCAAGCTTAAATATGTGTTCTTATTTCAAAATATCGTGTTAATTCTTATATTTGAATTTACATCTAATGGGATTTGGTGGGGCTTTTTGGGCAATATTTTCTAGTAAACAAGGCACACACTTCCCTGTCTATTCTGAAATTACTAGACAGGTGTATCTCTGAATAGATGATTCAACATAAGCATATTCACAATTTACCAATCACGTTTGCTGTAACAATTTTGCAATTTAAAATTCATCACAAACATCGTTAAGTATAACAGACTATGTTCTGTTTAATTCTTAGTTCAATATAAAGACAACGTATCCAAACACATTCTAGTGCCCTTCGAATTTTATCATACAAAAAAGGGGGGCCATAAATTGTAGAAACACAACTCCTTACACATTGTTCTCTAGAGTAAAATATGTGTGTTTCCTGGCATCAAGATACATAGTATATGCTTCCAAGTTTATGAATAACAGTGAATGAAAATGCAGCAAATGGCTAATTGTTTCAGTTTATAAAAGCACCTTATGGCAACAAAAGATAGGAGTTAATAATAACAATAAAAATGACATTATGAACCATTAGCCAGAGAAAATGTGGCTCTGGGTTATTCAATAATTGACTCATGTATAATTATACTGTACTCTATTTCAAACATGAGTTTTTAAATAGTTTGCAACTCTTTATTCTAAACTCAAACCAGGATCCTGGTATAAAGACAGTGTTGCTTGAACAGAGAGTTAAAATAAATGCAGCTGTATTTTTATTCAGCATTGATTTTTAATGCTTTTTCATAAAAGTATATCCAGAAAACTCCAGGTTCCCACTGTTAATATCTCTCCAATGGGGGATTTTGAGAGCAGGACGAATGAAAATATGTCTCTGTGCAACATGACAGAGACTCAGATGGCAAATTTAGAAACATATCAATGTAATTCTAATCAAGAAAGAGGGAAAAATTATTGACTTCCAATTTTGTGGTCCACTGTCTACCTTCTTATTCAAGAATAAGCAAATCTATTTAAAAATGAGCTTGATCTAGTTCATGACAATGTTATGAAGAGCAATATCAAACAAAGTAATCATGATGAGGATGAAAGACTATTTTTTCCTTGCAAATGATGCTCATAAAATAATGAACTGTGTCCTACACATATCTTATGAATGTAGATTTCATGATGAGAAATATAAATAGAAAATGTTTTACAGAATTTTTCACATCTACCATAAAAACTGGATGCTGACAAAAGCAGTTTCAAATTGTCATGCATTATTGGACTAATTGTGAAGATGCAGAAACAAGGCAGAGATTAGCTTCATCTCCCATACTATTTGAACTGTTGAAGCATAGTCTGGAGTAGCCAATGGTGGCAGAGTTGGCCCTGTCTGTCATGCACCAGAGCTAGCTAGGATAACTGAATCTAAATGTTCTATCTGTCTTTGAGTTTCCCTGAGAGCACGGCCTTCAACTTGGGAAACTTCTATGTATTTGGGAAAGATATTTCAGGAAGCAGGAGCTTAACACGTGAAGACAGTTATATAGGAAAGGACTAAAAATCATTGAACTTGTCACCTCTGTGGGCAAATGAAAACCCTCTGGTGAACTTTAACCAATATGCCTCTTCCAACAATAGTAATTGGCCACCAATTTTTCTCCCCCTTTGTTGAGGGTCACCTTTAGGGCACTGACTTCCCCACATAACTGGTGTGTCCTATACAAGGACTGAGAAAATTCTGGTGGCTTAGGGGAAAGTACTGGAAGCATAGATGGGGAGAGAAATACTGGGTTCGAGATGAGTAGCTAGCACCACCACGGTGACTGTTTACCAGAACTTTAGCTGAAATGGGAAATGGGCCCAAGAGATAGGAGGTCCCACAAGGATTCTGCTCATCACCTGGTCTTCCAGCTTAAAGCTCAATGTCTTCCAGCTCTGAGATTCTGTCGGGAAGTCCACCCACCCCCCTCAAACTTTAAAACTCAAGTATCACAAAGGTATTTTGAAGACGAATGAAATCTTCCTTAGCTTACCTTCCTTAGTCTTATAATGCCATCCTGGGCCTGGGCATCAGAAGTGATTTCAAAAAGTGCTGTCCCATCTCCGTCAATGATGTCATATGATGACTGTGCATTTTCACCAATGTCCTGATCATTGGCCTTCACCCTTCCTATTGCAGTGCCAAGAACCACATCTTCTGGTACTGAGAAGTGATACAGACCTTATAAAAGAGGAGAAATAATGAGCATTGCACACGTTCCAAAAACTCATTAATTCATTTAGCAAGTCTCTATTGGGCACCTCCTTTGTTCTGAGTGTTCCATAGATGCTACCAAGACAGTGATGGAAAAGGCAAAAATAGCCTTTTCCTTTGTGCAATGTAAAATCTTTTAACTGAGTCAGAGATAAATAGTTCCCAGGAGAAGGAGTAATCTCTTTTCAAGACTCGTCTGAGATATGGAACTTATTACACCATATGCTTACCAAGTATGTATTTGGAGCAGTTATATCAAGATATTAGTGAGTCTACATCTAAGTTCTTTCCAGTTTGTTGTATGATCACATTGACTGCTCGTGGGGATATTCATTATTGCCCAACATAATATACTAAGCTAATTTCAGCACAGAAAGACGCAATGTGCAACACACTGAAAGTCACTTTTGAACTTACCTTTATATTTACAGACTTTTAGACTATTTTTGATAAAATCCAATTACTAACCTTCTGCTGTGCCCTGCAGCAAGCTGTTCAGACACATGAAACACTTCTCTTGTTACTAAAGTCCTCATTGCTCTGAAGACCAAAATCTTACCTTAAAACTCCCTAGGCAAAATACAATTACAGTGTATATTCATTCTCCTACAGGGGCAATAAAATGTGACTAATTAGTGGCATTAGTCCCATTTTTATTCAAATCACTTAGTTGGTATAGTGGTGTCACTCACTGTCACTGGTGTAAGGGAAGCAGTTGGTGCCCTAACCATAACCTCTGGTCATTACCACTGTAGTGCACACCTGCCCTACATCTAACTGCCAACTCCTGCATTTATTTGCCTGAGGGTTTTTCTGGCCTTCAGAACCCATTTTGCCCATTGCATGTCAGGTCAGAACTACCAGGGAGTTAATGCCCCTGCAGAAGCAGCCCTCAAAGACTCACAGGAGTTAGCGTATAAAAT
Organism: Cheirogaleus medius; assembly: GCA_008086735.1. Classification (NCBI taxonomy): domain Eukaryota; kingdom Metazoa; phylum Chordata; class Mammalia; order Primates; family Cheirogaleidae; genus Cheirogaleus; species Cheirogaleus medius. The sequence goes on from VBSM01000949.1 coordinate 4,579,176, forward strand.
CCTACGCATCTCCTTTCTCTGGTAGGATAACTTTCCTTATTTCTTTTCTTTTTTTACAATGGTTCAAACTCTCCCCAATTTATTAAGGCTCCAGTCACTCACAGTGGTAGCTGGCTTGATAATACACATTTTTTGACTTTCCTTCTAACTCTCTTCTTTCCCCACTGGTGTTTTATGGGACCATCTTTAAGTTAAACTACTTACAAAATCTTGTCTCATTGTCTGATTCTGGGAAATTCCAACTCAAACAACCAGGAAGTTTTAGTCCCCTTGCAACCATAAAAAGGGAAAAATAAACATTCAATGAACTATAAACCCAAAAGGAAAAATCAAATCTGGAGAACATTACCTAGTTTTAGTTTGAATTCAATCACTGAGTCCCTTGGATAAACTAAGGCTCATTTTATCCAATATAACAGGATCAGTTTAGATGATGAGTAAGGTTTCTTCTAGCACTAACACCCCTTTAATTAATAATGGAATAAAATGTCTCTTAGAGTCATAAAGTTTTGGGGTTGGAGAACAGAAACTTTTCCAGATATTTTTGCCATAAAGTAGGCACTGAAAATCATCATATCGAGCACAAGTCTCCCAATACTCTCATAATTAGCATAATGATTCCATTTCCTTCCAACTTTATATTCCAGATAAGGTCTGAGATTATCCCTTTAGGTATGCTTATTAAGTAAATAAGCCAGCAAGGGGCTCACCTTGCTGCCAGTCTTACATTGGGGAGCCTTGGGAAACCGAGCAAATGGAACATTCCTTTATCCATTCCTATTCTCCTTCTAATCATCTCTACCAGTGTGATCATACCTAATAGTTATTACCTCTAAGAAAAGGACTGCTTTTGAAACTCATCTGCCTCTGTTGAATTGAAACAATAATTTTCTGAGAAAAACGTAGCCCATTACAGCATTAACTATAATGGCAACTGAAAAGGAAATAAAATAATAGGGGAAAGGATAAGAGAAATGGTATTTTCCATTTCAATAATTTTGTTTAAAAGGGTCGCATTGTTGTCTGATTTATGAAAGGCTAGGGGTAAAAATTCTGAAATTTTTAATGAAAATGTATCTCTTCTATTTTTTCTACCTTGGAATTTCCTCAGATAAATTCTTAAAGGCACCTCAACTATGTCATTTTCAAGCTCTACCCCCCTCTCTCGCTCGCTCGCTCACTCTCTCTATCTCACCCCCACTTTACTCTCTCTTTCCTTTATCCCCACAAAAACCAGTTTTCCTATGGTATTTTTTATCCCAGCAAACAGCAGCAAAAGTATGCATCAAATCTCTCATGTTGGGAATAGGATAACCTACCTTCTTCATCTGAAAATGCAACCTATTTGTAGACCTTTGTCATTATCAATTAAAATATTTATCACACCTATACACCTCCACATCCAATGCAACCACTTTGGCTTGCCAAAGTCACCATCACCTTCTACATGAATCATTGCAAATACTCCTTTAACTGGTTGTAAAGCAGAGAAGACATTGAAAGAAGGCCAGATTTATTTATTTTTTCTGATTTCCCTTGTATCGTGCAACCTACAATTTACAATCTTTTAATGGCTTCCCGGTGACCTTGGGATAAAGATCACGGTACTTAAAATGTCCTACAAGTCCAAATATGGCTAATTCCTGCCAGTTTAACTCTCTAGCATCTTGTTGTAACACTCTCCCCCTGGCCCTTTGTGCTCCAGCTGCAGTGAAATTCTTTTCATTTCCATACATGGCTGTCCACCATCCTTCCATGGGGCTTTAAAAAAAATAATTGCATATGCTTAAGGTGTACAATAGGATGTTTTGATAAATAAAATCATCTTGGAAAGATGTCTGCACCCCATGTTCATCGCAGCATTATTCACACTAGCCAAGAAATGAAAACAACCTAAGTGTCCATTGACAGATGAATGGCCATAGCAGTCATGGTGTGTACACACACACACACCACTGTGCACACACACACACACACACACTGGAATATTATTCAGCCTTTAAAAAGGAAAGGATATTCTGTCATTTGCAACAACATGGATGAACCTAGAGGGCATTATGTTAAGTGAAATAAGCCAGACTGAGAAAGAAAAATACTGTCTGATCTCACTTATATGTAGAGTAAAAAAAAATAATTGAACACGTAGACACAGGGCTTTAATACATCCTTTTTAACTCCACTATCTATTTTCCCTCCCTTGGTTTCACCTTGTTCCAGCTAATCCTACTCGCCCTTTATATCTCAATTCAAAAGTTCCCATGTCTGAAAGGCTGTACTTAACAAATCATGTCTCTGTCATATTGCTTGGAGATATGCTCAGAAAAGAAGTGTTATATGAGCGTACAAGAAAGTTGGTAAATAACAATTGCCTCCCTGATTCACTGACAGCCCAAAAGTTTCTAAGGCAGAGCATGTGGCCTTAGCCAGGAAAAGTAGAGTCAATGATTACCGATGTCCCCTCCGTTGCAGGAAGGAGTAGTGTATGTGTTGTAGCAAGTGGAGTGCATATTTGCCTTCCCCACCTCAGACACTAGAGAGTTTGTGTCTTTTACACAACAAATGAACCTAATGAGAGCAATGTTTGAGCTGCATTTTTATATCCTCTCAAGTCTCCTTAATGGGGATACTGTGCAAAAGAGAAATGAACACACATCTGGCGGTCAGATATGTTGGTTCTAATTGTCTGTTATTATATGCTTGATATTTGGAATTTTTTTCAACTTTGAAATCTGTAGAGTGGGGGTAAATTTAGTACCAAGATTATGACAACATGATTGGTTGTTACACACATACATACGCACACACACACACATGAATTGCGATACCTTGCACTTAAGCACTCAACAGTTACTATCAGCTTTTTAGAATGTCATTGAAAAATTATAATATAAATTCAAGTGGAAACATCATATTTAAATTCTCACCAAGTGTAGGAAATTCACTTACTCTGTGCGAATTTTGGAGGATTGTCATTAACATCAGTGAGGGTCACTGTAAGTGTCGTGGTCCCAGACAGGCCACCAGAGTGTCCACCCATATCTTTGGCTTGGATGACGACCAGGTACTCCTCCTTGGCTTCTCTGTCCATGTTTGGCAGGGCAGTTTTTATAATAGCTGAGGGAGGAAATTGGAAGAATGACTTTCAGGCAGAGAGCTCATTCAGTCATGAATGTATGAATCACACACATATGTACATGTATGCAAACACACACATGTGCATACATCAAGTCCCCACCCAGATAATTTTCCGTGTTATTTTGACATTTAACTGGTGTATGTCTGTGATATCAACACTGAGAAAAACTGTAGTCATAAATGTTTACAGATAACTTGCAAAAATATATTTTACAATGCATAAAAAAAACTTGCAAAAATATATGTTAGAAAGTACACTGAATGCCATATCCTTCCCTACCAAATTAAAGTATAAATCATAACACAGCCTCATCTACCCCGGAAAACCCTGGAAGTGAAAGAATTCTACAATTTATCACACACCTCAATTCCCCTACAAGAGGAGTAAATACATAAATAGCTTGAAGGCTCTGAGGTCAAGGATAAATTATTCTGAAGCTCACAAATACATTAGAGAGATGAAAGAAATAAATGCATTATTAGAATCAACTGAGATGAATAAAACACCAATCAGAATTAACATAGTCAAACATCTAAGTCTTAAGGTATTGTTCAACTACATTTATATCTTAATTGTTTAGTCACATCTTCTCTATTGTAAAAGTAACAAGTATTTTAGAAAAACAGGAAGATATGGAAAAAAGTGGGTAAAAGAAAATCACACGAAATATGATAAAATCATTACTGCTAAAACCTTGGTGTTATTTCTTCTGATATATGTTCAGGGTTTCAAGTGGGTCTGTTTGTCTCTGTTTCATTAGTAACTTAATATCTTGTTAAAGAGTCAAAGTTTGCTTAGATACTTCTAAAGTTATTTTGAAAATTATTTAGCCCTCTCCCTATTTCCATTTATAGATAAATACTGCTGAAATTTTGGTGTGCATAAATCCAAAGCCATTGTAGGTATATGCACACAAATGTACATAAACATTTAACCACAAGCATGATTGTAATATAGGTATTATAGAGACTTTCTTTTCCTCACAATAGATGTTTCTGAGAACCTTTCTTGTCAATGCATAGAGTTTCACCTCATTGCTTGCTATAGCTGCATAATTATTTATTGTATGAATGTAGCTTAAGCGTTTCCATATTGGTGGATATTGAAGCTATTTCAATTTTTCCCATTTTAAACAATTAACAGATATATTAGTATGATGATAATATATTTTCTTTTTTTAATTCAGCATATTACAGAGGTACAAAGGTTTAGGTTACATATATTGCCTTTGCCCCACCCGAGTCAGAGCTTCAAGCATGTCCATCCCCCAGACGGTGCACACCGCACCCATTAGGTATGAATACACCCGTCCCCTCCGCTCCCCCTACCTGCAAGACACCGGATGTTACTACGATATGTGCACATAAGTGTTATTTCCTGCATTTTTATTTAGCTCTGTGTCATAATATGCCTCCCATATTGCTAAATGTCCATAATAAAAATTATTGTGACTAGCCCGGAGATTCTTATTGAATGGATGAAAGGAAACTGGCCAGATTAAAGATAATTTACCCCCTTTACTTCTAACCCCAGGGGCACCATAAATGTTCAATTCAAATTGAAGATGAGCCATTCTCTTGGCCATCTCTGAAGTTGTAATCCCGTTTTTTGTTGGACTCATATCTTTTAATTAAATCATCTGTCTGTGAAAAGTTTGTGAGGAGTTCAAGTCTCTGAATCATCTGAGTAGCAAGTAAGGCATAAAAGTAGCCAGGAAGATCTAATCCACCCAGGCAGTGAGCAGGTTCTGGGAAGAGCTGTGAGTTCTACAATACTTTATTAAACTCTGACATCAGTTTTGTACGAGGGCTTCCCATTCAGGAAGAACCCAACTGGATAACTTTGCTTATTCGGAAACATTTGTAGTTATATGATGATATCTTTCAATGCAATGCTTTGATTCAGGATTTGATCACATAATAGTATAACTCATAGATCATACCGATATGGTTCAAAACAAAAACAGAAAGAAAACAAAAATAGACAGCAACCTTTCAGAACTGAATCACTGGGAGGCATTGTTGAGAGGAGAATAAATAAATAAATAAGCAAAAAAACAGAAACGGCCATAACAAAACCTCATCATATTAGGCATGCTGAGATGCCAAGATAGCTATTTTGCCATGGATATATTTTCATAACTTGGAATATTTTCATTATGGCTCCAATTTTCAGCAGGAAAGATTAGAAAGTTGTTTTACTCTTGTAACATTTACACGCGTGCTTATACCACCGCATGCTAAGGTCTTCACCAACTACAGCTACCCACTGGACTTAGGAATTTGACATGGAGCTTCTAATAATCAGAGTAAAATAATATATTAATAATTCCCCAAAGAAGGCAGCAACTGTTTTCAAGGAACTTGATGAGGTGAGGTCTATATGTGAGACCTTTAAGTTTACTTGAGTGGAAGAATTCCTGCAAATTTCCTCCAAGTCAAAGAAAATCAGTATGTTATTATTCTCATCATTTTTTTTATACATAGTGAGAGTGAATCTTAAAACAAAACAAAACACAACTGTGATGTCTCTTACACACTTGGAATTAAAATAGTCTTTTGACTTGGTTGAAAATAGCACACCTAGGCTAGTGTCTATGATTAAGAAAGCATGACAGTGGAGGGCATTGTTTACCAAATAGGACAATAAATTTTTCATGAGTCTCCACAAATTACAGATGTCTTTATTCTTTCCAAGGATTAGATACACAGCTTCATACAATCTAAGATGCATATAGAGTTAATCCTCGAATAGCATGGTGCGTAGGGGTACTGACCTCTCGTGCAGCCAAAAATTCATGTATAACTTTTGACTCCCCCCAAACTTAACTACTAATAGTCTATGGTTGACCACAAGCCTTACCGATAACATAGTCAATTAACACATAAATAAAATAGTACATATATAATATATTCATGACATTTCTTTTTCTAAATTCTTTCAATATTCTAGGCTACATGGTTCATTTGTAAGTTTTTTTTTCCAGATTGTTGCAGCTCTCCAAAAACATTTCCCATATATTTATTGGAAAAAAACCCTTCATATAAATGGAGGTTAAAACTCATGTTGTTCAATGGTCCCTGGATATTCATAAGTTTGATTTTCCTAATATATGCTCCCTCATAATGAAAGCCAAGCAAGTTTGTTTTTTATCTTAATCTTAAACTTACTAGCTTTGTGACTATGATCAAATTATTAAACACATCGGGACTCCATAACCCACCTTGTCAAATGAAGATAATAACAAGCTTCTCATTGCAGATACTTGAAGATTATATGAGATAATTCATGTAAAGTTCTTGGCACACAGTAGTTACCCAGTCATGCCATTTCCATTCTCCCTTCACCTTCCCCAGCCAGACTTTATTCCATAATTATCTGGATGCTTATTGCAGTATAGAGTATTCTCCAATTGCCCTTACTCCTGGCATGAAAGAGTGACCTTAATGGATCGCTTTATTGACCTCCCTCACTTTCCAGCTTTCTGTTATGCTCGCTCAACATACATTACCCCAGGAGATTGTGAGAATGGAGCAGGATAAGGTTCCAAAAAAATGATCCTGTGTTTGGCCACTCTGGAGTTATCATTTAGGGATATTGGTATAGCAGAACTCTATCCAGTGTCCAACAGCTGACCTATCCACTCATTCCTTCAGGCCTAGGGGCGACAATGGCACTTCTGTTGCTAGTCTCAGGTGCTTCATCAAGCCTTGATGGTCTCTCCTAACCCTGCCATACCTTTGCCAATAGTCCCTTCATTATATTCTCCACAGTCACCCCATTCCTGGCAGGACCCTAAAAGGTACGGTTATGATACTGGTACTTTGTCCAGGTGCTAAACATGTTGCCAGTATGTCATTCTTAAACAGACATCTACAGTTCAGAATCACTTCAGTGTAATAATATATTGTGGTCCAGAGGCCAGAAGCTTGAGGAAGCAGGGCAGATTGTTTCCTTGTCTGTAAAATGAGAATAATAACTATTTAGTTAAGTGAGTTGCTCAAGATGACCCAGCTGGGAAGCTGCACATCTGGGAGTCTTCACATTTCCTCTTTTCTTCTACAACATTGGGAATAGGTTTTCTGATTTCTAAGGCAAGCAGGGAGTCGCTCCAAGGCTTTTTTAGAGCATGCAGCAAACTTAATTGGCTTCAGTTAAAACTGTATAATGAACAGCTCTTGCTTTGCTGGAGCCCACTGCCTATATTCTCAACCCCACACCTAGCAGCAACTCATTAGAAAATCCAAGGCAGAATTTCTGGAACTCTTTTTCTGATACCTTGTGGCTATAAAGGCAGAATAGGTGAAATCACAGGTGCCCTTGATCCTCCTATTTTTCTCTTTATATTGGGGTTATCTATATATGTTGCTTAACTTTTTTTATTCCTATTCAAAAGGCAGATCAGTTCACTTCCACAGATATTTCAAGATATTGACAAACTCCTAAAATAGAAAATTAAAATGTTCTTAAAATTCCCTTCTACTTCTTTTCCCTTATTGTGGTGCCCAAGCTTAGTAGCTTTAGGGTATTTCTTGTATGGTCAAGAGAGAAAACTTTCCTATTTTTAAAATCATATTTTTGGTATTAAATTCCACGAAATACGAAGCGGAAAATATAGTTATTAGGGCAGGTTTGTTTTCCTGCTCGGATTCTAGAAGACAAAAATTTGGACCTATGAATACTAAAAAGTGACTTAAATCCTCACTTAAATGGCATTTCTTACCCATATTCAACTTTGGTTTTAAAAACGGCAAGATATGAGATTCCTAATCCCTTCTTTTTGCCAAAATAAACTAATTTGAAACACCTTCTGTTGGTGCTAATTTTAGGAACTTCCTATTGCCTACGACATGAATTGCATCCCTCTTTTTTCACAGTAGTGGTCAAGCAACAATAGTGTTCCTGTCCCTTGCATGCTTATAGTCACACATTCTCAATGCCCAGCAACAAGTTCAGAGGCTTGTTGTATTTAAGATTCCATTACACCAACCTGGCAACAAATCAGGGTTTTCAAGTTTAGGACAAGCAGTATGACAAAATGTTTTCTTTTGAGGCAGTTAGTAAATTTTCTGATGGGGGTATTTATTTAACAACAAAGAAAATCAACTTAGATTATTTTTTTAACCATGGAAATTCCAGGATAAGACTTTGAAGTGAATAAAATGATTTTATGACAGCATTGCCTTTGACGTTAGAAAATTTCCAACACAGTAATCTTTCTAGGGTTTAGATTTAGACCCTCCTGTGACTATTTAGCCTTGCATAAACCACAGAATATTTTGGGGGCAAAAAAAATCCTTGAAAAGGAGGGGCTCTAACATTTTGTAATTTTGAGACAGGAAAAGCACAATTGGTTTTCAGGAGGATGAGCTGGACTCTCCTTAGCATTAACTATGCGGTAGATTCAGAGAAGGGAGTGAAAACAATTGTATCTTAGAAGAGGTTCCCTGGAACTCCATTTTGAAAATCTAAGCTAATCAGAAAATTCAATTAACGAGAACACTTTATTCTGCATGAATTTAATTCAATGGAGATTTGAACCCAGCACTAGCGAGTGGAAGTAGATGGGGGGTGAACCTTGGTAGGAAGATTAAGAAAGAAAGGACAATCCTCTTGCTCTGAAACCCACATTCCTTACTTCACTGTGAACAGCCTGACATGTCTGATTCTCCTGTATTTAAAAGACATGGTTTTATCTTCGCCTGATTCAATCAAATGCAGATTTCCCTGGTTTAAAAATTTAAGAATTTAAATCCTAGACTGGCCTCCATTCTTCCTAGTACGCAACAGCTGCTCCCACGTCTCATCATCCAGGGAGTACTTCTGATTAGATTCCAGTTTCAGTCGTCTCAAAAATCTAAAACTTATGTGTGTGTGTGTGTGTGTGTGTGTGCGGGTGTGTGTGTGTGTGTTTTTCCTTTCCATTGTCATTGGCGTTATCATTTGAGAAGCATTTTGTATCTGTCACGAAGATTTCTTTTTATAATTTCTGTGATATCACCAGATTGAGAGGCCTCATGAGAAAGGCAAGGAGATGCTGATTAACTCTTTTGTCATTTTGAAGGCTGATTACTGTAATTCATTCTTCATGGGTCTCCCAGATTGTGCTGTTCAAAGATTTCAGTTTATATAAAATGCTGCGCTAGACTCCTCTTTTGAATAAGACTTGTTGAACACATTATCCTGCTGATGAAACCACTAGCTTTGTTATCCCCAAAAACCCTTTCTAATTCATTGTACAATTATCAGCTTACTGTCTGTGAAAAAGTTTCTTTCATTTATGTGGGTAAGTGGTACAAATTCACCAGAGACAAATTCTTTTGAGGGGGTCATATACAGCACCCATACTTACTGCCAACTATGTGATTTGTACTACATGCTACCATTTATGAAGGATGAAGAATATATAACCAGAAATGTTTCAACACATGCACACCTTACACCAAATAATAACCTCACAGTGCCAAATTTGCACAAATATACCACAAAGGAGAAAGAAAGTGCAACACTTACACAAATACATTAGAATATGTTTCAGCCTCTACAGGGCTCAAAGAAAATTGTACTTCCCTTTCTTTGTGACTAATAATTTATGAATTAGATAGATAAATGAGAGACAATAGAGACAGAGAAGTAAAGAGAGAGATATACAAGAACACATGCATATAGATAGAATGGCCTGGCTTTGGAGAAACTGTATCTCATATATTTCTGGCACCTTTTAAAAATATAACAACTTAGGTGAAAATACAATTGGTCAAATGAATCAGGAATCAAAAGCTTATTTATATACTTTCATATAGTATTTTTTAAACAAATAATTTGCTATAAAGAAATCATAAATTGTGCCTTTTCCTGATCCCTCAAAGTTTTAGGTTTAGATATTCAGTTTTCCTTATGATATTTTTTAAGGAAAACAATGCAAAAAATAACAATAGAGAAATACTAAATTAGTGGTTAATTAAAGATAAAAGACATACAATATTAGTCAGGCATTAAAATTATGTTATAAAGATTCTATAGCAACATAAAATACTTATAACAATTTTACAACATTATTTTAAAAATCATGTATGTCATGATTACTGTACGTTATATTGTGCATATAAAATTTGGAAGGCAATGCACACAAACAGATAGCTTGATGTGTCAAACAATCTCCTCTTATACTATAACAGCATCTTAATATGAGTCTGTTTGACAGACATGGCTTCTTTCATTTTATATTTGAACCTCTATATGCCCTACCCCATTTGTGTTTGAAAATTGTTGCTAGAGAACAGTAGGCTTAAAAGCTTTAAATCAGACTGCTGAGGATCATTCAAGTATCTCAATGTGTAAAAATTGCTTCCTTACATGCAGATTTCTTGTTTTATAATGTGGTATATCTGTAGGCTAACAAAACTATAGCTTCTTAATTACCCCACTGTGTAGATCATAGCCATGTCTATATCCATATCCATACTCATATGCATATGAATACAAAATATCAGAATAACATATGAAATCCTTGCAAGGAATTAACTATTATACCCCATCTCTATATTTTTTGCACTCAACATGTATAGTGACTTTAGTGAATGGACTGTTGCTTCTGTAGCTCTTGGATTCCCTGATAAATAATTCTGCACAGGACACCATTTCTGGTATCAACATATGGCTAGCCAATGACTGATGCTACCTAAATTGCCAATTTTGAGTTATTTTGAAATATTTGCAATTATTCCTTTTCAGAATTAAGGTGAAATTTATTTTCCCTTAAATGAAAACACTTCCAGGGACGACTCAATCAAGTGGAATTATTTCTGGGAAAAACATGATGGCACTATTCTTTCCTTAAGCCATGATTCCAATAACTAATTATATGTATAAGTATGGGCTGTTTTAAAAAAGCAAAGTGAAAGTTGCTAAAATATTGGATGTTTTTTCCCAGTGATTCAGAACTTAAGCGGATGAGAACAGCAAGGCTGTAGAGTGGATAGAGCATGGGCTCTGGAGTTGCCTACTAAGAAATGAAGCCAAGATTCAGATCTGAGTCCAAATAAATTTAAGTGACTATTTTCAATTCTTAGAACTTCAGTCTCCTCATCTATAAAATGAACATAGAAACCCCCACCTGAGACTATATGAAATAGCACCTAACATGATTTGCAGAGTAGAACAAATACTCAAAACAAATTTTAATTGCATTGATATCATCTCCAAATGTTAAAGTGGTCCTAATTCTTAATTATTCTTGTGCTTCATAGGAACTCTCTTCTCCTAGATATCAATCACACATGCCATGTCATATAGATTACAGTCTGCTAATACAGACAAGTAGGATAAGGTTTTTTAAGAGCCCAGATTTGATATCACACATTGGGTTTGATTTCGGGCTTTTTCACTTCCAGGTGTTGTAAGTAACTGGGGAGATTCGTTAATATCTCTGAGTCTCTGATTTCTCTTCTGCAACATAGTGATAGCACTTACCCCATAGTTTTCTTTTATTAAAGATGATCATTAAAGAAGATAATGCATGTAAAATATTTAATCAATAACAAAAAAGTAAATAGCGGATCAGTTCTATGATGATGACAACTACTACCACTACTATAACCACTAAGACTACATTATTGCTGTAATATGCAGGGCTATGGAGAAGTAGGGCAACAATTTGCTTCCATTGCTTAACACAGGACAGGAGCACAGCTACTCCAATGAGAGGGCTTTGGCCAGGAAGGGGGATCTCTCTTTAAATGTGGTAGCTGCCAAAAATGGACATCAAACAATCAAACATGCTGATGACTTTCCCAAATTCCCCTCAAAGTAAGAATCAGGAACCAAAGTGACCTAACGTGTGTGTGTGTGTGTGTGTGTGTGTGTGTTTTCCTCTAGGGCTTCCTACCACCATCATGCTTCTACTGGGTTTTTCTTTGTCAGCCGAAGGGGTTTATAACACATTGAGATATACAAAAGTGAAAGGTACTGAAGTACTGAGAGGAGTTACATGCTATTAAAATTCTGACAACTTGATTCTTTCACAAAATTCAAAGGGCACAGATCTCACAACTAACCCTGGATAACCTCCTCACCATTCTTTTGTTCCCTTCAAGCCCTCACCCTCCTTGACCCTTTTGTTGCATTCCAAGAGTTCTGTTTTTGAAATCATCCTGCATTCTTCTTTGGGGGTGCAGGCTCTCTTTCTTCCCAGTGCAGTAACTTCCCTCTTTTCCTTCACATTATCTCTCAAAATAGAACTTTCTTCCTCCTCTTCCCTTCATGCCTCTTCTCAGACAACGCTGCCACGTGATCCCCACTTCATCAGATCAGTGTCTGAGCAAGACATGTCATCAGCAATAGGCACACTTGTGCCTCCTTTTCTTTCTTGCTTATAATCATTGATTGTAGTTATTGTATTCTTTCTTTTTATGTTTTCCAAAAAAATGTATTTGTACTCACATAGGCAGTGCGTTTTATCTCCTATTCGTGGACCTAAGAGGGGAGATGGCACACACACACAAAATCCTGGACTCCATTGGAAGCGGTGTAGCTAAGTAACTGACAAGGAGTGAGTCTGTCACTCCACAAGTGTTTAGCGAGCACCTACTGCATATGAAACAGCATTTCAAGCACTAAGGATACAGTGGAAAAGACAGGCAAGGAAGCTAACGTTGCAATCTTTACATTCTGAGTGTGAATGTGTAGGAGTGTATTTACAAGGGGCAGAGCTACATGAAACGAGGCAACCAGGCTTTCACTGGCTTTCTGGTCTCCAGCCTTTGCATTTGAAAAAGAAAGAGTAATACTTATCTGCAAGAAGAAAAAGGAGAAAGATATACATAATCTTCAGGAGCCATTTATTATCAGCAGTTCTCATGTACACAGTTTATACTTAGCCCAGGCCATTTGTGGAAGTTGTGATCCAGGTAGAATTACGCCCCAGGGTAGAGAGGAAAGCATAAGGGGAATGGGTCCCTCTGTCCCTCCAGGACAAAGATAATTAGACTTGTATAAACAAGAGACTAATTTGACCTTCCTAGGAGGCAAGCTGGAGGCAAAACATCTTTCACTTTTTAGAAAGTGAAATAGATGCTCTAGTTAATAGAGTTGTTATACAGAGGGTTAGTAAAAGTATGTAGGTAGAGATCTATTGTACCTTTAGTGACACTTGTCAAAATATGTCAGAGCACTGTTTCTTCCAATACATGAAGTGGTTTATGCTTTGCATTCTTTATATTAAAGTTAAAACCTTTATAACAAATACATAATCTTTTTTTTTCCTTCTCTGGATTTATAAAATTATATGACTCTTTCCCTTGTCTTTCACATTCTGATTCTTATCAGCCTCTTCTCACTCTTCCTTCTCTGTTGGCTACTGTATGTACTCTTTCTTTTAATGTCTTTGTTTCAATCAATTTAAGGAAAGATAGATATTATGGGAATACATATTTGGTATGTGCACACATGGATGAATGGATATTGAAGTTTAGTCTTCTCTATCTGCTTTCTCTAATTCAATTCAATAGACCCTCATTAATTACCTACTATTTGGCAAACATTAAAGCATTGGGCTATTTTGCAGGGGAGGGTTCTGCATGAGATTCTCAGCAGCAAAGATATCCACAGTAGATGGAATACTGGTTACCTCAAACTCTTTTTTTTTCCCTTAAGACAAGGTCTTACTCTGTAGCTCAGGTCAGAGTGCAGTGGTACAATCATATTTCACTCAAACTCCTAGGCTCATGCGATCCTCCTGCCTCGCCTCCCAAGTAGCTGGAACTACAGGTATGTGCCACCAAGCCTGGCTAATTTGTCCTATTCTTTTTAAAGACAAAGTCTTTCTATGTTATCCAGGCTGGTCTCAAAAATATGGCCTTGAGTGATTCTTCTGCGTCAGCCTCCTGAGTTGCTTGGATCACAGGTATGAATCACCACATTTGGCCCCACAAACTCTTTTTTTTTTCAATTTCAGAGTATTATGAGGGTACATTTTGGTTACATTTTATGTCTTGTCTTTCCCTAGCGAGGACTAGAGGCATGCCCTTCCCCTCTACAATGCTCACCGTGTCCTTTAGTTGTGAGTTTACCTCCCTAACCCCCTTAATTCCTGTTGGTGGGCCCCTCAAACTCTTAATAGTTCATGGTAATTACAGAACCTGTAGTTTATCTGTTTATGTTTTCTGTGCTTCTTATAATATAAAGAATGCAAGTTACTGGTTGATTTCTGAAAAACCTGCAGCTACCACTTGCACATGATGTTTTATGCCGTGTGGTGCTGAACAAAATACCATTTTAGAAGTAACCTCTGTATGTGAACAGAACTGCAACATATGTAAGAAAAGTCATGTGACACAGAGAAAATTGTGGGGCTAGGACAAAGGCATAAATGTGTCTTCGAATCTGACATTTATGTTCTGGGTAACTTTGAATAAGTCACTAATCCTTTCTTATCATGATTTCTCTGACGTGTTGAATGAAGAACACTAATCTTTGTCACTAACATGATGAAGGGATTAAATCAGGGAAATGCACATAAAATTGCCTGAAAGATATAACTTTCCTACTCTTTCAAAGTACAGCATAATAAGTGACTTACTCAAAGTCACACTGCTAGTGAAAGATGTTGGAATCCAGAATTTTCTAACTCCAATTCCAGTAGTTCTCTCCTTAAGCAACAGTGTTTTTTTTTCCCATTCTTACTGAAAACACACATTTTCTAACAACCAAAAAACACATCAAAATGTATTGTGTCACAGATACAGGCAGATTGCACTGATGATTACCAAAATTCTTAACCTTTTTTTCCCCTCTATTGCCAAGAATTGTTGCCAAGTGATAATTCCAAAGGGATCCAAAGATAAAAGGACGTTGTTGACTCTTTCTGAACCTATCACTCATTCTTCCTATAGCTGCTTGTCTGATCAGTCCATGTTCCCAAAATGTTAAGTCAGTTCTGTTGGTTTTGTTTTCTATATTTAGAAGCAAATAAAATATTATAAGCTTCACAGACTTCACGCATGAAAGTGATCTCATATTTGATGAGGATATTCTAGAATGTCCATTTATTCCAGTGTAAGTGGACATTATAATGTCCAAAGAAATCCAATGTGAGGGAATCAGGAAGCTGATAAATAAATCAACCCTTCTTTCTTCCTCAGTGGTTTTTCGTGTATGTGCGCTAACTCTGTCAAAATTACTCCAAACTTACCTCTGATTTCTTAGCAAACCCATGGCAGAGCAAGAGAAGTGAAGCCATTTTCCACCTTCTTTAATTCCCCATCTTGGCATAAGGTTGGATAATGTGATTCAAATTAATGACCATAGAGAGAGAACTTCTAATGAGATCGGCACTGTGCTGAGGGTTGGGGATATAGAGATAACTGAGGCACTGTTCTCTAGCCTGGGACAGCTCACAGTTCAAAAGATGAGACAAGTGTGAGCAACAGTTACTAAAATACAAACTTATCCCCTCCTATTGTTGCCCCCTGCTATCATGTTTGGCATCACTCTGTCATAACACTTATCATTCCAAACTTGTTTTCTATATGTGCTTTGGTTGTATTTGTATCTACCTTGTCTGCCCTTCCATGTCAAAATTTGCTAAGGCTTTAAGCATTCTCTTTTCCATAGAAGCATTCTTGCTCCAGTCTTTCCCACTCCAAAATACATGATGAATACTTTGTGTACTCTCTTGAGCATTTTCATAAATATCGTAATACCAGATAAACAGGATTTCCATCATCCCGTGTTGTAAAAGGACAGTGCTAAACTTAGCACCCCTACACCTGTTATACCCTAGGTGCACACCATGGTCAGTGTGGCCATGAGCAAGTCACTTTACTTCTTTGATTCTCCCTTCCTTCGCAAAAACAGCATTGGAATGTCTTTTCTCAAATGTCAAGGCATTAGTGAGGCTTCCCTGACCAGCCTTTACAAGATAATAACGAGTCCCTTCTAGCACTCCTACTCTTCCTTACCCAGCCATCAAAATCTCTGCCCACATGCATTCTAGTGGGAGCAGACAATAAACACATTGACTTTATTTTGGTTATTGATGTTTACCCAGCCCCCAGACCAATAGCTGACACATTACAGCCTCTTGGTAAATTTTAATATTTTTAATGACTCGATGCATATTTTCCTCCATGAGCTTGTTAGAAATTGCCATGGTTTGAATGGTTGTTCCCTCCTCAACTCCTGTGAAAATTTAATTGCCATTATAACAGTATTAAGAGGCAGGACCTTTAAGAGGTGATTAGGCCATAAGGGCTCTGCCCCAGTGAGTGGATTAATGCCATTTCCACAGGAGTGAGTTCCTTATAAAAAGACTAGTTTTGCCCCCTTTTGTCTCTCACCCTCCCTTTGCCCTCTTGCCATGTGATGCCTTATTATGCAGCAAGAAAGCCATAGCCAGATGTCGGCACCTTGATCTTGGACTTCCCAGGTCCCAGAACTGTGAGAAAACAAATTTCTGTTTATTATAAATTTCTCAGACTGTGGTATTCTGTTATAGCAGCACACAAATGACTAAGATGGAAATTCTATATAAAAATAAACATATACAAGTAATGACGATTTGCAGACCTCTTCTGAAGATGCACAGAATTAGAGCTGACTTTTCCCACCTCTTTGCCCTAAAATCTCTGGCTACAGAATACTCAAGAGCCAGAGCAGTACTGCCCTACTTAACAGGGAGCTGCAAAGTGTAATTAATTTATGCCTTTGAAACATTCTGAATACCTTAGAATCAAATTACTATTGTGCTTATTCTCACTCTTACATAAATATTTGCACATGTGAAAATTCGGCACCTTGACATTTATTGAAATAGTTGCAGGGAAAAATGAGGCAAATTGACTCAGAGACAGGTGTTGGTAGTCAGCACAGAGGAAAACCTCCCATTGTCAACGCAATAACTACAAGTAGAGCAGCAATATGTAGAAACATGGAACACCTGGGAGTGGGTGGGTTGAGGGTAACTCTAAAATGCCACTTCCTGGTCAGCTGCTTCTGTGTCTGAATGCACAGCCTGGGCCCTCTGGTCCTATAATCTAGGGCTGCTCCACCAAGCTAATAAGTAAGGTTTTTGTTTTGGATATTAGATATGAACAAGACTCAATTTTCCAACCAAATTCATTTACAAGCCAATGGCCTATGTTACCAATAATTTTTAGTTCCAGTGTGACCCAGAATTGAGAAATGCAGAATTTGAGGGAGGAATAGTTGGGCTAATGCCCTTCAGTGAAAATTCTAACTTTGGCAGGTAAAGGAACTCTCCTAGTTGAGTAGAAACTAGGTATTGGGTGCTCTGAATATCTTAACTTGAACCCAATAAGAGCTCTGGAAAGTAGTTATGATTATTTGACCTTAGATATAAAGACATAGGATCTCAGGAATATGTAATATTTTAGTTAAGGTCATGCAACTAGGAAATGTTGGGAACAGAAGTTAAACCTGACCCTGACTCTAGAGTTCACATTCAGGACTTCACACATTGTGTTGTTTCCCCTGAAATTCTAAACCATATTATCCCCACCTTGAATCCCTTTCTCCTGGAAATTACGACCACTCAGAGGCTTCACTTTGTTAAAAATAGATGTTTACATGTAACACAGGGCTTTTGTTTGTCTTGCTTCTTTTCAGCAAATTTTTCAGTTACTTTAGCTGACAGTCTTCAATAACTATTTTCCAGAGTGTAGGAGGCATATTACTTCAGAGTTCATGCGAAATGTAAATAAGACAAATCCCATTTTTAAATGTGTTTTTCCCCAAGTCTATTTTCAAAGGTTATAGAAAATGATGTCATTTCAGAATAGATTCCATTATGATGATTTCAATATTTGATTATTGCAATTTGGTATAACTAGTGGATAGCAAATGGAACATGGTGGGTGGAGGTGGGTTATTTCCTTCTAAGTATTGTACCCAAACTAAAGAAATTTTACATAGAGTGATATAAAGTACACAACTGGTATGACATTTATAATCATTTTCTCAATACCTGATCATTAACAATCTCTTGTGCAGTTATGCCATAAGGGAAAGACATTTAAATATATGAATTTGTAAAGTTCGTAAAACCTGATTGTTAAGAATGCTACTTTGATATTAAGTAGGATTTAAACTCAAATGACTTAACTAAAGTCGCAGAGAGAGCACAAAGAATTAACTTTGCAGGGCTGTTTCTTTCCTTGACCCCATTTTGCTAAGGAGAAACTAAGAACCGGCAAGGTTCATTCCCAGCTCTCTTAATTACTAAATGTTTTACCTCAGCTGTATCATCTGAGGCCTGGCACACAGTAAGTGTTTTCTATCATTACTATTTGTGTCTGGGGTTGCGAATTTATTCTATGCTGAGAACGAGAGCAAGAAAATGAAATTCGTAGTTCGCTTCATTATGTAAATATTGTCATTTTAAAATTTATAGCTCATGAATGTATTTGTTCATAAATAGCACAATTAGGCAATCTCAATTCCTGTCTTTAAGAGATCCGCAGGTGTCAGGTTGCGAAGGTGGCTTCTAAAATAGATAATACCACAGCAACAATACTAAAGTTAATGGGATGGAAAGGAAAGTTCCAATAGTGCTCTGTCACACACAATAAAACTTTACTGCACATCGAAACTACTTTTAAAGAAATTCTCTAGATATTAAAAAAAATCTATCTAATTATGGCTGTGCTTACATTCACCAACCAGTTCAACTCTGTTAACCTTATGAATGCTATAATCACTAATATACTGAATTCCAAATTTCTGATCCTTGTGGTCATATAAAACTGCCTACCTCATAATAAAACTACCATGCTTAAAATTCTAAATGACAAATTATACATAATCAAAAATTGTAAAATGACTCTAGTATAATTCTTAAGTCATTTTTTAGTTTTTTCTTTGTTCTTTGTTTTATTTATATAGTAATATGCTCCTTAGTTTATGCCTGTGAAAACTCAAAAATTGTGTCTTTTTCATTTGTTCTATAAAATACCAAGCACATAGGAATGTGAAAAATTTACTTATTCTACAGTTATTTATTTTAAAAGTATGGGTAGAAATAAACATTCATTTTCATATTGTAACTACATAATTGTCTAACTATAAAAAATAAACCTACAGACCAGTAGTTGTACTCAAAATGTCTTTCAGATTAGAATTTTGCTGTAAGTGGAAAATCTCACAGGTTTTTAAAGAATGAAGAACTGATTCTTTTGGGGCTGACTCTTCTTTGTGTGTAGCTCCATTTTGGACTTCCCTACCCAACATTTCTGAATCATCCATATCCAGATGAATCTAAACTAATTATACTGGTTATTTAAGAACATTTTGTTATGTTTTCCACTTTCCTTTCATGAAATCCAACCCAATCATTCAAAAAATAGTAATAATAATATATAATAAAAATAAATCAACTATCTCATTGCCTTACATGTTTACTTTGTGGCACTTTGGACAATAAACAAAAAATATGCAGTTGATGTAATTTTGTCATAATTATTTATGATGACACATCTCCAGTTCTTTAAGGTCCATGAAGTCAGGTCTATGTCTACCGCCTACATCATTTTGTTCATGAGAGTGGAAGTATCTATTTACTTTAGTGAATATAAACATTAATCTAAATGAGGGCATCAAAATATTTAGAGTGCCTCTCTTCCTTCTGTTTCTAAATTCATTGACTTTTCATTGCTTTTTTTTCTCTAATCTTCTCCATTTGTAGATAGAAGCCTATTACAGCAGAGTACGAAATCAGGCAGATGTGATCTAACATTTACTACCTGGATACTTTTCAGAAATTAATTTTCCCACAGCCTTTGTTTCCTTATATACAAAGTGAGGATCATAACACTCACTCCACATAGTCACTAAGAAAAGTATTAAAATAGAAAGTAGGTGATAAATAAATGGTAACTTCCATTTTCAGAACAAAAATGTAATAGACTGGTATGCTCGGAGTTATGTTCTACTGCTATGAATAAGAAATCATTGCTTCTGGAGGGAAGAAGAGACACAAAGTATCTAAAGAAGATACATTGATATTGTGGGCTATTCTTATGTATAACCTATGGGCACATCCTTATGTCCCTGGTCTCCTATCAGCAATGTCATAGCTACTGTTTCCAAATAATCAGGTGCTATTATATACCAAACATGACATGAGATATATTCTCAATTAGTAGGAAGCATCAATTTTTGAAATCTAGAATCTCCTGGGATCTGAAATTAATTAGATCTAACTCTTTCTGAAGAAGCCCATTTTCTAACTGGGTTCACTCTCAATTTAATTGTTTGTTGATTCAATCATAACACTTTACTTGAACAATTACCATGAGGCACACACAGTGGTAGGCACTAGCTAGGACCCCTGTTCTTATGGTAGAAACTACTTTTTAAAAAGTCTTTCTCAAAAAGCAAATTTATGGCTTCATGTTTTAGCCCAGAGGAAATTATTTCATAAAAATGTTTCTGGAATTTGACTTTACCAGACAACGGAGTATTTACCTCCTCCTTCTACCTCTACCCTTTTGGCAGATTCCTACTCATGAATCAGAACCTATCTCAGAGACCACCTTTGGCTTTAAAAAAAAGTGGTATCCAATGTTAATTAACACCTTTCTCTGAGCTTCCAGTAACTATATGTGTGTGCGTGTGCATATAATATTTAACTCTGTTAAACAAAAACATTACATAATCCTCTTTCTTGGAAGCTATATCTAAAGCTATCTTTGCTACAATACTTAATTATTGAGCACTGTGGATTTCTGAAGGGATATATTCAACATAGTCTTAAGTGCTGGGGATTCAGATTTAGGCCATAGGAATAGAAAGGAGGAAACTACACCACTAAATGCAAAAGGTTACTATATCTAAATCTTTCCATCTATTTATCAATCTATATCTGTCATCTATCTATACACACATATTTTTGAGTATACAAGGTGTTGTCGCAAGTTTACATCTCTTGAATATTGGTTAATCTTTGATACTCTGGTAAACATGCTTTCCTTTGTTATCAATAAAAACAAACCTTTGTCTTTCTTCACCAACTCATTTTGAACTAGTTGAAATGAAACTCAGAACTAGATTTTGAAGGGGAGAAATAACATTACTATAGGAATAGAAAATACTGCAGAGACATAGTAAGCTGGGAGAAGAACCGGGTGTGGTCATGCTGGATGGATGTTATTGGGGAATATGTTTTTGCTTTTGCTTCCCAAAGCACCCCAGTGGGACAGCAGGTGTTACATGTTGAGGTGTCTGTGTGGTTCATAATCTTTCTGTTCATCATACACATACAAAGATTTTGGTTTCTCCCAATATACATTCCTGTGACTCTGGGTATGGTCAGCACTGGACAGCTCCCTGTGGAATTACAAATGGTTTGTCCAAAAGGATAGGTAACATGACAGCCACACTATTTCGAGCTTACCCCTTTAACAGTTCTACGTGCTTGGGGTGAGGGGATTATTTTTAATAATCATGAAACAATTAATATGACCACAGCACTTACTCAACCCACTTCATATCCCACAGGAGATACTAAGCAGGAAAATGAATAATTGTTAAGTCAATATGTGGAAGCGGCCAGCTGTCACATTCATTGGCATATGAGGAATTAATCGTCACTAAACTGAAGAAGGATGAGGTTTGTTGGGGACACATATCTGTACTTATTGAGCAGAGAAATGTTATAAATTTAAAATTAAATTTTATCATCATTATCATCATCGTTTTGTTTGGGTTTTTCAAACAACTCACTAAAATGTAAATTTAGGTACAGATCATATTACTTTATATTCTAATTATTCACTCATCAATTTATTCATCCATTAATTTCTTCAACAAATATTTATTGTGAGCTATATGTATCAAGAATTTGTCACCTGTCTGATCTTGGCTATATCATTTAATCTCAAGGATCCTCATAATTTTCATTTTTAATAAGATATTTTAAAATAGCTATTTTACCTGTTATAGGAATTAAATAAGAGTACAAGCAAGGACACTAGCCAGTGGCACATAGTTTGTTGCTGCCTACAATTTTTATTCGTTGTCCACTAGTAGTTCTTATATCTGCAATGTAAAGAACATGAGAAAGGCAATTGTCTTTCTCCACACTTTTGTCCTGAAACAAGCAATCACACAGTAACACTTTTTTCCTTCTCTTTATTTGTCCTGAATGTGTGTGTTATATTTGAAAGGAATGTCTCTCTGCCTATCTTCTTTCTTCAAAAATTATAGAAATCTATGCATTTTACTGTGAAATCAAAAAAAAAGGAAATTGGATGAAGAATACATTAGGAGGATATCCCCACAGGTGACAAAATCACTCTTTGGCTTTCTCCCAAATCCTCCTGCTTATTGGCCTTGTGCCTGATTTATCCAGGGAAATCTCCTATTCTATACCAGGAGACTGAGAAGGGACTCCACATGTTACAGAAGAAACCACTCCTGCCCCTTCGCCATACCTGGCCACCCATTTCATGTGAGAGCATTCTCTGGAGGGGGTGTGTGATTTTTAAAAACAAGTCATCTGTACAATAGGTGGAGATACGTCTTTTGATCAGCACTTGGTATGGACAGATTTCCTTGGTTCCCTATGATGTGACTACCTTAGGCAATGGTAAAGCCAAATGCCTATAACTCCTGCCTTTCAAACTTTCAACTTTATTTTATTTCTTTTCTTTATGTTTTTAAAATTTTATTTCAGAGTATTATAGGGGTACAAACACTTTGGCGACATACAGAAATTGCTTTTGCACTGCCTGAGTCACAGCTACAAGTGTGTCCATCCCCTGGACAATGTGCACGGCATCCTTTAGGTGTGAATTTACCCATCCCCTCCCCCAGCACCTGCCTGACACCCTATGAATGTTACTTCCCATATGTGCACATTAGTGTTGATCGATTAGTACCAATTTAATGGTGAGTATTTGTGGTGTTTGTTTTTCCATTCTTGTGATACTTCACTTAGAAAAATAGGCTCCAGCTCCATCTACGATGACACAATAGTTCACCATTTTTTATGGCTGAGCAGTACTCCATGGTGTGTGTGTATGTGTGTGTGTATATATATATATATATATATATACACACCACATTTTATGAATCCACTCATGTATTGATGGGCACTTGGGTTATTTCCACATCTTTGCAGTTGTGAATTGTGCTGCTATAAATATTTGAGTGCAGTTGCCTTTTTTATAGAATGTCTTTTTGTCCTTTGGGTAGATGCCGAGTAGTGGGACTGCTGGATCAAATGATAGCTCTGCTTTTAATTCTTTGAGGTATCTCCATACTAATTTCCATAAGGTTGTACTTGTTCGCAGTCCCACTAACAGTGTTCAACTTTAAATCCAGCAGTTTTAATATAAATAGGTGGTCTGTATTTAAAATGACTGAAGTACTTTTCTACCTACTATCGGTGCAATGGCTTTAGGTTGTTCTAAGAGTAAATGTCCTATCAAAAAATATCACACTGTGTTTCATTCAATGCAGGTAAAAATAGAAAAATTAATAATATTAAAGATTTTCTTGGCATGGCGGCTCATGCATGCATTCCTAGCCCTTCGGGAGGCCTAGGCAGGGGGATTTCTTGAGGACAGGAATTCGAGACCAGCCTGAGCAAAAGTGAGATTCCATCTCCACAAAAAATAGAAAAATTAGCCGAGCATGGTGGCACATGCCTGAAGTCCCAACTACTCAGGAGGCTGAGGTAGGAGGATGACTTGAGCCCAGGTGTTGGAGGTTGCAGTGAGCTAGGATGACGCTACTACACTCTACCCCAGGTGACAGAGAGAACCTTGTCTCCAGAAAAAAATATATATATTCTTACTTTAGGAAGATCAAAAGCAAAAGTTGGAGCATATATATTTTTCAATATCAAGAATGATTTAAAGCAGTATTATTATCAGTGTTATTGAAAAGTGGATACCTAGTCACAAGAGGTCAAAGTCACTCATCCAAAGTCACACAGAAATTAGTAGAAAGATTTGTATTTCTAAATTCTAGCCTTAGTTTATTGTATACAGAAAAATGTCTTCAAGTAAAAATTCTTCTGATACCCTTGAGGAAGTAAAAACTATTGAATTTCTCAATATCACCCTGATAACTAATTTATTTTTTGCCCTGACCACATATTCCTTTGAATTACTCTGCTATAAGACCTTATTTAACAGTTCTCTTTACCCCACATCCTACATTTGCTAACCTGCCATCAGTTTTTCAGAACATCTTCTCATTACCCTAAAAAGGACTTTCTTAATATCCATACAAGTTTGTTTAGTTGTCATTCTCTTCCAACCTTTTGTCATTAACCCTACATATGTAGTATTTATCATATACCCATATCACACCTAAAACACGCCTAAAACATGCCTAAAACATGCCTAAAACACGCCTAAAACATGACAGCAAGTAGATGTCGACTGAATATCAAATAGTGTGAAATATGAAGACATTCCCACCCATTCATATGTATTCCAGCATGTTTATCTGAATTCTTCTTCTCAAAGGTTTGCACTAAGCAAATTCTTTAGCCAGTCCCGGTGGTGGTAGAAATGATAATCTATGCAATCCTGATTAAAAAGAGACCCTGTGTATTTGCAGTTTATCACTTTGACTCAGAAGGCATAAAAATGACTCAATTCCATGAAGGCATTCCTTGAAGACACCATGTATTATCTTGATTTTTCTAAAAGAGAACCATTCATTACCTGGATTTTTTTTTCCCAAGGAGTATTTTTTACTTAGCTCATTTTTACAGATTCCACTGAGACAAATGTTATTTGTATCCAATGAAGAAAGATGGTCTGAGTTTCAGGAAAAAAAGGTCAATGAATTAACTTAGTTTATTTTTAAGCAGGTCATTTTTCATACTCTTGCTTGCCTAGAGCAAAGTTTAGACTGTCCCGAAACTTTACCTTGGTTTCTTTAGATAATTAAGCATTTGTTATTCACTTGCCTTGCATTTTATTTAGACTTTCCATTTTCAATCACCTGGGTTGGACTGCAACTCTTTTTTCACTGCTGTCCTCAAATTAGTGCCTTTTAAATACATGCCATATTTCTCCCTTTCTATGCCCAAAATGTTACAAGCAAACATATGTTAGGGTGGACAGGGGGAAGACAAAAATATGTACTTTTAGAATACAAATAAGCTATTTTCAACCTTTTGAAGTACCACAATGAAAGCTATTTATAATAATGACATTTCATTTTATAATGACTATGGCCTCACATCTTCTCTGATATCACACTGCCTCCTATCCTGTGGATAAAGAATGACTGATCCTGCTTCCAAGTTCTATAGGTTTCCTTCCAAACCAATGACATCCCCGGGCATGAACTGTGCTGGCTTGGCAGTCAAGTTGAGATACAAGAGAATGTCTTAAATTGGGGTCTGGGATCAGACAGATTCACTGAATCTTGCTTCAAACACCTTAGACAAGAAATGCATCAAGTCAGACTCTCTGTTCTCTCTTCAGCAAAACTGAGATGACACTAATACCTACCTCAAAATAGTGTGTGGCATAAATTAAATTAAATTTGATAATGCACGTAGACCCAATCAGCACAATGCCAAGAACATAACAAGTGTTCAATAAATGAGGTTGTCATTGTTTGTGTTCTTGTTTTTATTCTTTCTGTTATTACAATTTGACAGAGAAATCGATCTAAAGGTGGGGAACACATTTATTCTCTCTGAAATGAAGTTTGTTCATTTTCAAAATGGAGATAAAAATTCTTCCCTCTATAGTTTGGTTCAGCGCTCTGTCAAACCTAGAGGACTATACAAACACAATAATTTTTCCATTTATTGTTACTGTTACTTTTATTAGTAGTAGTAGTACTATACAGTGACCCATGGAAAGACATTAATAACCATTTCTTTCTGGTGTAGTAGCCCCTGAACCTTTCTATCTCCTTATGTGATTTTTCTAGAAGTAAATCTGAGCAAGAGTTTATTATATTCTCAAGGCTCATTTTTGCAAGTACCAGAATAGCATTGTGTTGCCTAGACACTTAAAACATAGTCTGAGATTTGGAAATGGCATGAATGTTATGAATTTCAAACAAAAAATCATATCTGAGGTTAATATGGTGTATTTCCATCAGAAAAACAGAAGGAGTATATACTGGAAACCAAGTTGTATTCACTAGCTGGTTCCTCTCCTATCTTCTGCATTAATTATGGAAAACTTTTCTCTTTCTTTCTATTAATTCTTTCTTCCTTCCTCCTTCTTTCTGTCTTTGCTTCTTTCCTCCTTCTTTCTTTGCTTCCTTCCCACCCTCCATCCCTCCTTCCTTCCAAAGTACTTATTGAAAGACTTCTAGGAGCCAGACATTTCAAGGCATAAGGATACAAAATCAACAGATGAGACAAGCACCATTCTTTCCCAGACCATACGCTCTAGCATGGAAACTGACTTAAAAAATATATAAAGAAAACAATAAACAAGATAATTACTGATTTTGTTAAGCTCAAAGGAGAGAAAATAAACAGAACAAATGGCATATCTGTCTGTGGTCTTAAGCTGATAACCAAAACAAGAGAAGGAGCTTTCCCCAATATGTTATAGCAACAGAAAATAGTTCCATAAAGTGGGAATGTAACAAGCAGGAGACAGCAGAGCTTATGCTTTCCAAAGTCCAGAATTCTGTTCTTAGCATTCTTCAGAGGAAAAAAGAAACACATAAATGATTTATCTCTCATGGTCTGGATTATTTTCCTTGTTGAAAATATTCTAGCATCAAGGATGGGCTGACAGTGGTGAATGAGAAAGATCATGAACGTGATCACATCATGTAGCCTGTTGAGGGAGTGTTCGTTGGTACAGTTTTGATCACTCTAGCTATAGATCTGACCCTGGCTGCTATGATCAGGATCCTGGCATAAAAAGGAACTGGAAGATGACTCCTCGTAAGTGTAATGTCCACTGATATTCAGCCAACAATTTCTGACCCAGGTATGCTGAGTTACTTCCTGAAATCATGAACAGAGAGCCACCTTGTTAGATACTCTCAGAGGCATATGGCTGTACATAACGAGTCTGCTCATCCCTGGTATTGTCTTTATTTTGCTAGGATTTGAATTTCTGGATCAAAACTAATTGACACTCTCAATGTTCTGATACATAGCATGCATTTCTTAAATCAGTGTACCTATGATTACTCATACTATCAGTTAATTCACCAAGCACTTGCTAATCCTTCATATGATAGTTTTGAACATCACATTTGCTGATTTGATAGGGTAAGAAGTTGTTTTCTCTTTTGTGCTGATGCACATGTTATGGAAGCCACTAGAAGCTCCTGCTTAGATTTCCCTGACAAGGAGTGTAGTTAGCTTAGATGCTGCAGCTGACATACCTTCAGGATTAGCCTCAGACTTCAAGCCAGACCTTGCTCTTCCCGGGACATCCTGGCCATTACTGAGAATGGTGGGTTTATGAAAGCCTGTCTTTGTTCTGGGGACCGCATGGATTTGGCCAAGATGTTGTCAGGTCTGCATTGCCTTATCCTACTTTTTCTCCTCTTTCCTAGCATGGATATCAGATCTGAACTGAAGGACTTCCCTGCTCAAGCCCACTTTCTGCCTCTTTTATCTTTCACATTCATAAACCAATAAGTCACTTTGCACTCCTAAATCTGTCTCAGCATCTACTTCTCAAAGGACCCAACTGATAAACATCTTTTGGTCACTAGACAGAGTAGTTAGTTTCCATATGCTTATAGAATTAAAAATTCAAATGTTCAATGTTCTTTATATATGTTTCTATATTTTTCTAATATAAAAATTTTAAACAATGTTCTCAAGCTGTTTCTACACAGCTCTTATACCCTCCTCTAAAACACACATACACACTCATATCAGACTCAAAAAATGTTTGAAAAAGAGAGAAAGTCCTCAGCAATAGAGTCAAATTTAGATTCTGTGAAAACAACGAACACTTTCTGCTTTCATCTGAACACACTCAAGCGTAATTATGCAGGCATGTACACAAAAATATTTATATTTCACTCATACATATTTATGTTTCAGCTAAAGAACTTAGGCTGACTCTTTATTGATTATTGAATTTAGCTTCCATTTCCATTTGCATTGTGTCTGCTTTAGTTAAAAACCTCAACTTCATTCACCCAACATTTATTAAGCAACTACTATGTGAATTCTTCAAGTATCATTTCTCCCCATTACATTATCCACAATGGTGCCTGAATAAACGTTGTAAAACATAAAAGCAGACAATTTTATATCTGTCAATTTTGAAATAATAAAATTAAAATGGATGTGTGTTGAGATAGATACTCATTCTGCTGGGTAGAAAAGTAAATATTAAATATTGCTGCAAATATTTATTAAGCAAATGGCAATACATACGAAGGAGACTTAAAACTGCCCATATCTTGTAACATAGAAGGGGGCTTTTATTATCTATATCTCATAGTAATTTATTCCTACAATACAAATTATTTAAATGGCATTGCCATAATTTCTTTATTTATGTTGCAAAAAAAAAATCTGATTTCTAAAATGGATACTTGCAAGCTAAGACTGACTACCTATTGTGATTTTTTTCTCCCTATATTTAATTCAGAGACTGGCACATAGTGAATGCTCAATGGATGTATGCTAGATTAATATCTATATTGCACTGGGAATACAAACCCAAAGACCCAAGTGAACAAAGATCAAGGAGCCAAGAAGCAAAGGAGAACCCTATGTAACTTCGCATAGGCCATTGACACATTTCTGTCTTACAGAATCCCCTGCACCATAATTATTAGATATGAAAAGTGAAGTTCAGAGAATTCTGACAGCAGCTTTGAAATTAAGGACCTGGGTGTGAGTATCAACTATGCTCCCAACTCTGCCACTGTGTCTTTGACCAAGGAATATAGGACATCTCCAGATTTTTTTCCCCTTAAAGCCCAGAGCTGACCATCTGCTCTGCCCCTTCCCCAGGGTTGTCAAGGTGCACAAATGAGATAAAGTTTAAGACAAACTTCTTCCTTGGCTGAGGAAGGATATATAACTATACCCCTAATTAATGCATTTTACAAGAGTTCTTTCCTGTTTCAAAAATCTAAATTCAATTTTAAGGCATGACCTATTTATATAAATGTATTTTTTCTCACTATTAAATGCATGAGGATTTTACTCTTTGAATTAAAGAAAAGCAAAGAAAGGCTTTAAATTTTTAATTTAATTAATAATTGACTTCATTGTAAGTCATGGAAATTTATTTCAATAATGCTGAACACTCATGAATCAAAGAAATAATAATATATGTATGTGTGCCTGTACATTGAATTTTTCTCTTTGGAAATTTGCAGACAAAACTACCAGATATGGAAGAAAAATACATATAAAAGAAATTATTTTTAGTAATAATTGTTCTTAAAGATAATGTTTAAAATTAATAGTATTATTCTTAATGATAATTTTTAAATGAGCTACAATAAAACCCCATAGGATTTACAACAGTCTAACAAAATAGATTTACTCTCTTAATATATTGTTAAATTAAAACAATTAAAATATTCATCTTCATTTATAGAAACTTATTTTTATAAAATTAATTTCCAAATAAGTAAAATAAAAAAGTGTTTTTGTTTGTTTGCTTTCTAGATAATTTATTTCATGGTTTATAAAATCTGTACCAGTAGGTCACAGGGTATTTGCCAGGTTTAATATTGGCCATAACAATATCTTCATAAGAACTTTAATAAGTAGATAATCAGTATCGTGTTTTCCAATGAGAAATCTGGTAGCAAATGTAATAATATCTAACATGCATTGAATGATTACCATGTGCCATGCACTGCATGTTTGATATTTATTGATATTTATTTCTTCATCTAATTTTCATCATAACACTATAAGGCAGGTTCGAAACCCATTTTATAGATGTGCAAATTGAAACTTAGAAATATATGTAAATGTCACTTGTTAAGCATCGCATAGTCAATAAGTAATTGAATTTATGCTTAAATCTGATATTTAAGACTGTCACATATAAGCACATTTTTCCCTTTATTCCAGGATGAAAAATGATGTTAAGCCATCTGTTAAATAGATGATCTTCTACAAAGGCTGTACAATTTGTTTTAATCAGTATCAAAATGATCGTAGAGCTTACCATGTACCTCACATTGCACATTCAAATGTTATTGATATAGACAGCGAAATACTTAACCCTGACATTTCATAATCCAAATCCCAAGAAAAGTGTTTCCCTGAAGCAAAAACATGGTAAATAGAATTCAAAATGTAGGCCACAAACCTGTTTCGGGCTCAATGGAAAAATAAGGCTGTCCTTCCAAGATGCTGTAAACCAACTTTGCACTGTTTCCATAAACTGGATCATCAGCATCTGTAGCTGTTACATTAGTGACAGATGTACCTAATAAAAAAGAGAAAAAACATAATAATTAATGCATTATTCTTTGAAAAAAGCTAAATTTTGCCAAGCATATCATTCAGAAATCTGTATGTGGAGGGGAAAAAGAGGGAAAGAAATCTCTTTAAAAATATGGAGATATACTGCTCTGTCATAACTTCAACTACAATCAAGTCTTTTGAAAGAAAGAGTATTGCTAGGCTGGAGTGCTATATAAATATGGCCCTTTCAGTATCTGTATTATTTAAGATTCCTTTGTAGCTTTCATTTTAAAGATACCTATTAGATTCATGTGGGCTTGGAGAATATGCAAAGGAATTGTATCAAAGGAATATGAATCATAAGGTTAATAATATAATATAACATGTAGCATTTAAGTCTTGCAAAAGCACAACTGAATGTACCTGGAAAAACGGGCTGCTAAAAAAAATGCTGTACAGAAATATCAAAAGAATATTTTATCCCATCTTATTTAATTCTTCAGAATATAAAATTAGATCGTAACCACCAATTAATCAGTATGCCTAGGTAATTAGGTCTGTGGATAATAGAATCAAAATCTTTTTCTGATTAATTTTCTATTTTTTATTCACTACTTCATTCAACAATTGAGCACATACAGTTTGCTTGATGTGGAATATATATATATATATATATATTAAAACCAGACTCAAGAAGTTTAAAATTTGGCGATGAGAGGAAAAAAGAGGAAATAGACAAATATGCACAGTTCATCTGAATGCAATAGCACTGAGCACGGATCCTTCACCTATCCCAGTGCAGACGGGGTGGTCAGTGATGATTTCTGAAGGGAGAGTATGTTTGAGTTAAGCTATTAAAGGAAGGTGAAGTTTAGGCAAGAGAAAAACGGCAAGGAAGGAATTCCAGGCAAGAAACCAAGCCTAAGTAAAGGCAAAGTAGTGTGAGAGACCATGGAAAATTCTGGGAATGGATGAAAATAGAGAGAAATTGGAGAAGTCAGGTGTGGTAACAAGAATCATATTCTATGAAGGCAGGGCCAATGTCTTCCTCATCCAGGAAGTGCTGGACACTTAACAGTTATTGAACATATATTTGCTAACTGAATAAATGGATAAGTGAATAAATTACCTGATAATTTAATAAGAAATGGTAAGTATGTATCATAGATCAGTTCTCTGGAAAGTAGACTCTCTGATCAAGATTTCTTGCATAATTTTTATTGGGTAGTGTTCACTGACCAATATTTATGGGGGAGTGAAAATGGACAAGATTGGATAGAAGCATTTGGGTGGAGATGCAGTCACAACAAAGACCTTAGTGGATTCCATCGGGACTCTGGAGCTGGGATGCTCATTGAGAAAAATGGGATGAGGCCTCTATATTCTAGCACTAAACAGTTATGGGATGTGAGAACTCCCCTGAGAATGGAGCCTTGGCCTTCAGCCAAAAGCTGAGGACAACCACAATATGGTAGCTGGGAGCATTGGTGTTAAACCAACAATCAACACTCCCAGCCACTCGGGGAAAAATGTTTTCATCCTGAAGGCAATGAAGGGGTATGTGAGTAGCACACCTCAGTGTTTGCTGAAACAGTGTAGAACTTTAGCAAGATCTTGCCAATCAAAATCTTTTTGAAGTATTTTGAATTACAGTCACCATATAAGAAAAGGTAATAATAAAATTTGTTGAACATTTGACAATTCTGTAAAATTGGAATTGCTACTCAGAATAATGACTCAGAGGTTCTACAAAATCTACAGCTAGGAAAAAAAAATGCACTAAAGCTTCCTCTTGTGTAACATATTCCACCAGACACTGGGAACTATATAAATACACTATATATATATACACACACACATACACATACATATTTATAAATTTACTTTTGCAAGTAACTCTTCAGCTAGCTAGTGAAAATGAACACATGGAAGTACAATGTTTGTATTAATAGTTATTTAAATATTCCATGGGATGGAGATAAATTGGAGACAAAACCTTCTAGGTAAAAGGAAGATAGTGAGATAAAAGTGCCAAATAAATTTAGAATGGAAGATGACAGAAAGAAGTCCATCATTAAAGTTAAGTTTAGAGGGTCATACTCAGAGCAGAACATAGAGGACATCTGAATGCAAGACAGGGGTGTTGGATTTATGCTACAGCACATACAGAAGCTATCTCAGTTAAAGATCAATCCTATGTTGTCGGCTACTCCCTCTGTTAGTGGTCCCAGATTTAACTGGAGGCAGAGATATAGATTAGGAGACCAAGCTAGTTATGAGGTTACAGAAGTAGTCCAGTTAACAGGAGATGAAATATTAACGCTGGGTAATGACAATAAAAAATGGATATCAATGCTGGTTTTCTTGTTTGGATTCTTGTACTACTATATTAGACTTAAGAGAAACTATGGTCCCTCCAAACCTCAGGTATTGCCAATGGGATAACATTAACAGGTGGGTCCTTTAAGAAGTGATTAGGGCATATGAGAGCTCCTCTCTCATGAATGGGATTAGATGCCCTCATAAGAGGGCTTAACAGAGGAAGTTCATCTCTCTTGCCCTTCCACCTTCCACCATGTGAGGACACAGTGTTCCTCCCCTGCAGATGACAAGCAGCAAGAAAGCCCTCACCAGACACTGGTGCCTTGATCTTGGACTTCCTTCCCTCTAGAACTATGAGAAAATAAATTTATTTTATTTATAAATTATCCAGTTTTAGGTATTCTGTTATAAGCAGCGCAAAACGGACTAAGACAGGGGTATACAGTAACTATTTCTGTAAGTCTAAAATTAGTCCAAACATATTAAAGAGAAAGAATGAATAGCAAGAAAAAGTTTTTAGAGCAACTGAAAGAATGGACAGAGTGCAGACACTGATGAGAAAGGGTGAACCCTTCTGTGCAAAAGACCATGTAAAAATTCTTTATTGCTTTGTTTTGTTGTCTAGTGTATTTACTTTAACTTTTTAAGGAAAAATTCCATTCCCCTATTATTGATAAGTAACACATTCTCAGAAAAAAAAATAAAGTCAAGGTTTAATGCTCAGTATGATATTAAGTTAATGAGTCTGAACATTCAGTTCCGATAAATGTCTAGGCACTGGAAAAAGAAAAATAAACAAATTGTCAAAAATTCCTGTCATGCTTTCTTTTGGCACTAACTGATCAACACTATGGTGCTCACACGGTACTAATATTCTTTAGAGATTGGGAGGTTGGGGTGGGTAAACTCACAACTAATGGATGCGGTGAGCATTGTAAGGGGGAAAGGGCACACCTCAAATCATGGTTTGGGTAAGGCAAAATCATAACATGTAACGAAAATGTTTGTACCCCCGTAATATCCTGAAACAAATAAAATTCCTGTCATTACTAAAATTACCTTCTAATGGGTGATCAAATTAAGGAATACCTTCATACAGAAAAATATTAAAAAATCCAAATATTTTCTGAAGGACAGTATCATCATATATATATATGGGGTTGGTATGTTTGGACAAAGTAGTATGGAGGTAATAGTTTTGCATATAGAATAGTTCTAACTTGTTTTGAAACACTTATATGTTTCTTGGGGCAAATCCTTTAACCCATCTTAGTCTTGGATTTAAATCTACAATATATATGAGGATTGTTGTGAAAATGAAATAAAATTTTATATGTAGGTACCTAGCACAAAAGTAACTATATGCTAAGCCAGTAACTACTAACTCTGCCTGTGTATTAGATTCAACCTTTGAAAAATAGATCCCTGAGGTCCCTTCCAGATCTATGTAATAATAAGATGGAGATAGGGGTGGAGCATATTTTTTTTAAATCCTCTAAGGTAATTCTGATGTAAAGCATAGTTTAAAATGCCTGTAATGGGCACAAAACTTTTTAAAATTTAACTTCATCCTTTTTTCCCTATAGACATTAATTTTTATTGTGATTACTTTGAAGAACTCTTACTCAGATTTACTTAAAGTATTTTTTTCATACTGCATAAAGAGTCATGGAAACTATTTCATGTTAAATGGAAATTAGAGATATTTTCTCAGGAGTTTACAAGACTGATGATGAGTGTATCTAGTTCTGTTGATTATTATAACTTCATCTGATCTTATTATGAAAGACAGCCCATCACATTACCATTACTGGTGTAGGAATAAGTGGCTGGGTTTCTATCATCCAAATGCTCTGTGATTTAGGTTTTCATATGCAAAGATAATTATTTTTATCCTGAAAACCTCAAACTTGTGTGTGAGGATCAAATGAAATAATATGAACTATAGAACAGCAGCTGAGAGGAGAAATTTGAGTCAAACTGTCTTGAACCAGAACATTTGGTTGATATTTCATCTCTAATGTTTACTAATTCTGTGTTTTTGGCCAAGTAACAAAATTGTTCTAAGCTTTGATTTTCTAATCTATAAAAAGGAAGGTGATAGTTATTGTTACATCATAAGTTGTGGAGATAATTCAATATATAAATTTATGCAAAGAGTATACAAGAGTTATTGATAGTAGAAGCTTACTACCACTTTGTTATATTATTTGTGTATATAACTGAAACTGAATAATAAACAAGTCTTTTATGATTTTTAGTGATAGTAGATATTTTAATTTATAATTATGTGTAGCTTTGCATAATGGTTTTGATAGTAGTACATTTCATCAATTAAATTTGTGGGGAAACACAAAAAGAACATCGCAAATGTACTATGTTCATATGCTTAATAAGAAACTGATTTTGTTAGGAAAATCACCCAAAAGAAAACACACATACACAATCTCATATTCTTATATCCAATCTATTTCACATCAGTTTCCTCTTTGGAATAAAATTACCTTGGGATCAAAAATAAAAAGTGTTCAGTGTAGTAAGCACAAGACTAGGCACTGAGCACCCCATCAGTGCAAGTTTCTCAAGGTTATTATTAATAGAATGGATAGAATTTGAGTGAATGCCATATCTCCCAGTCTGTGCAAATCTCACACAACTGCCAAGATGAGCTATCAGCCTGGGACAGCAGCAGGGCTAAGGCAAGTTTTACCCACATACTTATCTGGGATATTTCTGCCTGATGTCTGGCTTCCTGGAAATCCACATCCTTCTTCAACTTTAGACATCTGAAAATGAAAAGACAGCACTACTTTCTGTCAAGGATGATATTTCTCCTAATAGTGATTCAAGACTGTTGATGCACCTGTACCCTGGAATAGATGTGTGTGGAGGTTTTGTGGATGCATTTGTCAAATGATTACCCATAGGGGGAAAAAATGGATGCTTTGAGGTTAATCTTGCTACAGAAAAGATTGCTAGTCAAGTTGCAATGTAGGCTTCTCCGTGGAAATGCATGCAGAATGCAGACCACAGAGGCAAATTGAAAAGTGTAAACCTTGCAGAATAATGTTTCTTCAAAGCGGCAAGTGTTGGTGTGTGATAAATAGAACCCTGAGTAATGCCCAGGAAATATAACAACCAGGATTCTCTGTTTGTGTTTTCATTTGGAACTGTTTTTGTCCCTTTGTCAAGGATACAAGAGACTCATTTAGCTAGTGACTATAAATTTGACACTGTGCCATTTCTCCAAGAAAGTCCCTATTATAATCCAACTTGATACTGATCCTAATTATAATAATATAGCTGTTGTATTTCCAGCTGTTGTCAACAAAAATGATCCCTGTCACCACAAGTCAGCCTGCTAGTATCAAATCAAGTATGTACACGTCAATTCCAAGGTGAATTCTACCTTTAACAAACCTGTTTATTTTTTTTATTTTTTTAAATTTCTTTTTTGCATTTAGTTTCCTGGTTTAATGAAATCTGCCAAAGTGCTCTTTGGATTTTAATTAACAGAAGGCTCACAGTATCATACGCCTCTTGCCACACCTAAAAGTTTCCTCCTATTAACAGCAAGACCCACATATTTTCACCCATAATGACAGTAAACACTACAAGTAAAATGAACCATCAAAGATGTTACGCTGTCAGGTTAGAAGTTCCAGTTTGCCGAAAAACTAAGATGAAAGGCCTTTGGGAAAATAAGATGTTGGGGTTTGGGTAGTGCATCTCGGTTAGCTAGGCTATCCTTTTTTTTATGAGCAAGTCAGCACACCAATTCTGCACATTATTCAGAAAGAAAAATGCTGGTGCTGACACCTTCAGCAGAAGAAAAACAAAGGTTTGGTGCAGCGTAAAAATGTGCACACTGGAAAAAGCTAAAGCTCTTATGATGAGAAGAACACAAACGCTATTTGCAAGGAGTCATTTGCAACACATTTTGAGAAAATCAGCATTTCAATAGCAGGTGGGAAAATAAAGAGGTAGAACCTTTGCAGTGCCTGAAATTCAGAAAAATGTGTATTCCTGGACTCCTCTTATCTTCAGTTTTTGATTTGACCTGTTAGCTACCCTGTTCCAAGCACCAGTTTATACAATCCATGGACAGAGTGTCTGGCATTATCATCTGAAAATGTCTTGCTTAAACAGTCACACGCCCCAAAGATCACAGGCCTAACAGGTCATAGGGATGATGCAACTGCCTTCATTTATTTTAATAAAACTAAACCCACAACCAAATACTGGCATCCTATGCAATATAATAAGTATTGGGGCACAGGTTGCCATGACAACCTTTTTTGGGTTGTTGCTGAATAGCAGAGCAGTAATTTCATAAGACCTGCATAACTTGTTGACGTTTATATAATCCCTTACTAGAAGAGGAAGCTTCTGGCCTTGGATGCTTTAAATGTATCATGCTAAATCTTATTTCTTAGTTTTATGGCACAATGTTCTGGAATACTTCTGTACTTGACTGGTATGTACTCCTACAGGTTTTGTGTTTATTGATTTGTTGATTTTTATGTATCCTCTCACCCCTTCAGTTACAACTGATGACAGACCTGATATGCTTAAGGAAAAAAAACTGAGAAATAAGTGCAGGGACCCCATGCATTTTTCTCCACATCTCTTGAACTGATACCATAGTCTTCAACATTCATTTCTCTTGAATGGCCTCAAGCAAATTCCCTCAGTAGGAAACATGGCCTAAATTCAACCAGTAATTTTCAGTTATGCTGTTTAATTATAGAAGACACATGCCAAATATCCAAACCTCCAAGGGACACCTTAGGGGGGTCTTTATAGGATGAGGAAGATTAAACATGGATTAGTAAAATTTAAGGCTTTTTATTTAAAACCCTAGATCTGGAGATTTCTTCCCCAACCAAGCTCTGGTGGAAATAAATAGTAAAATACACCCTCTGATCATTCAACTATAAGCAGGAAGATAGGAATTCCACTTCCTTATAGGAACTTCTGCTTTGAATTACTGTTGGTTAACTAGAAGAGTGATGTCAGGCAGACAATAGAAGATCAAACCCTTCTCTTTTGTGGGTGATCAATCTTGCCATTTACTAAAGCCAACAGAATGAGAGGCAGAGGCAGCATGTGCTTACCATTTCACTTCAGAAACCTCTCTTTCATGACATATACCACACAATGGAATCCTAAATGATTAGTTCCTCTTCTCTCTTTTTTTTGCAAAGGCCTAACTGTTGCTCACTGGGTGTTCTTCTCATGTGCCAACTCTCAGTCGGTAGTGAAATGTTGCTGCCAAATTCCACGTGCTCCAAATTGAATTTATTGTGGGAACAGGGACAGATTCTTAACTGCAGTCAGGCGGATGGACAGCACCGAAATGTATCCTGTCATTTCTCTGGCTCCATGGTTTAGGACACAAACTGGGGAAATAAAATTCGGTTTCCATATTTTATTTTGGAGTATTTAGGGACCCAAACAGTTTTGTGACTTAATGAAACATCACACACACTTAACATTGTGCTTTTAAAATGAGCCCGGAACTTTCTGAAACAATGAAACACTTCAGAAAACGCATTTGAGCACACAGATGTCTTCTATTCACCCATGCATCGTTCCAGCAAACATCTGTATTGTGCACTGGGTGAAAGAAATGGGAAATATTGTATGAAATTGTGTAACTGTAAAATCTCAGCCGTGTTTACTATGCACAGGGGAGCATACCTTCTGCATCCCTCACAAACAGGGCTAGCATGGTGGCATACCCACTGCTTTTGCAAACAGATAATGAGGACAATTGGAGGCCTGGTTGTGAAAACAAATAAGCTGTCTGTTTCACAGTTCCATGTGCATAAATAAACCTTTTCAGAATAGGATGACTCTTTTTTGACACAACAGAAAAAATGTGTATTTCCTTTTCATAGTCTGCCTATTCCCAACAATCAAGCCTTTGCTAATCTGTTACCTATGGAATAAATGTTTGAGAACTAAACTAGCATCATACATGCTTTAGACTGGAAGCTATATTCATCCTGACCTTGCAAAATGATACTAGTGGTGGCACTTCAGGTGCCTTCTACAATGTATGAGGACTGTAGTAGGGAAACTTCATTCATTCTATTTTATTATATGAACTAATCCATTCATTCGCACAATGGCCATTTGCATTGAATATATTGTGTGCCAAGTACAAAGTTAGACACAAAGAGTACAAAAATGTGCAGGGGAGTTGGAATTTCTGTCCTGATAATGTTTAAAGTCTATTTTAGCAATGTTTTCACGTGGTTTCTCTTTATTGTAGGAAACTGCAAATGTCTGCTAAGTTTATTTTCTTGAAGGCAGTATGATGTAGTGGAAAACACACACACACACACACACACACATATATATGTATATATGTATACTACAATTATAATGTCAGAAGTTTTTGTTGACATTATCTTATTAGACTGAGCCCATATTCCACAGCCATGACTGGACAGATTCACACAGCAAGAAAATGTTTTTTACATCATTAAGACTCAGTTTCTTAATCCAAAAGATGGGACTATTACCACCCACTCACATTCTGAAGCTCCATAAATATGACATACAATCAGTATTCTCTGCATGAAAGGGCATTGGTTGAACCACACCACTGGGTTCTCCAGGGCATGCTACTTTATTTATGTTTGATGAAGTATGAATTTAAGGCTAAGGTGCATGAGATTGAAACTATAACTACTACAGTGGCTGTTAAGCATTTATTCTTTTAGAATAAGCTTATTTCTCCAGGTAAAAGTCGAGAATGTTAAAAATGATACTACTGTGGCTCGGGTTGCCCTCCCTTTCTGAACATGAAAGACAAAATCCTATCAAATTTCAAATCTGGCAAAGTGAAAAGCCCCTTTTTCATTGAGCAATTGAGAAGTGAAAATCCTAGACGAAACAGGTTTAATTTTGGAATCATTACAAGAACTATAGTTTCAAAGAGATTTAAAAAAATAAGTATTTACTAATTCATACAAAATATACTATCCTATACAATTCTGCATCCATGATGTAGCTAAGATGAAGGTAAATTGAGCTAATCTCCTATTTGGACCCTTCATTATATTAGCATCCTTTCACTGAGATCCTGCTATGTGTCAAGCTTTCTTTTCAGCACTGCAGTTAGAAGAGTCTTGCTTTCTTAAAGGACAAACTAGAGGGAAGGCAGAAAATTAAACAATTAGGTACCAAATGATGTGATAAAAATGCTATAGGTGAGATAGAAACACTGAAGAACAGAATAGAGGCAGATAAACAGCTAAAGCAAAGGATATTAATATTAGGGGACATTGACATTAATGTTAGGAAAGGGTATCAGATTGAAGAAAAATATAATCTTTTTCTTCAACCCAGAAAAGTTCACATGCAAAACTGCAAATCTAGAAACACACCCAGGAGATAGGTTAATCAGTTTGGAGCTGATCTAGGGAAATGAAAAGTTAGAAGAGGTTTTTAAACTGCCCTTTTATACCAATTACCCAGAACTCTCTAATAGTCCCAATTTTTTGACAGGGTCTTACTCTGTTGCCTGGGATAGAGTACCATGATGTGATCATAGCTCACTGCAACCTCAAACTCCTGGGCTCAAGCAATCCTCCTGCCTCAGCCTTCCAAGTAGCTGGTACTACAGGCACACACCACCACGCCCTGCTAATGTTTTTTTGTTTTTTTCTATTTTTTGAAGAGACAAGGTCTTGCTATGTTGCTCAGCCTGGTGTGGAACTACTGGGCTCAAATGATACTCCCAACTCAGCCTCCCAAAGTGCTAGGATTATAAGCATGAGCCACCATGCCCTGCCCCCAACAATTTTTGTTTTACCCACATATTTGTTCACTCAAGTCCATTCCTGTGAATCCTAAACATAACCACCTAACTCAGTGTGACCCAGTTTCAAGATTTAAGTTGATTCATTCCCTCTTTTGAACTCTCAGTTAAACTTTATTTAACTGTCTCTGGGGGTACCTTTTACTTTTATGTATAAATTGCAGTGCATACACATTTTCCCCTTTTAGAGTAGGCTTCTTGAGAACGATATTCTTTTTTATTCCTGCAAATTTCTCCTCTAATCCTCCTCTCCAGAATTAACCCATTCCTTCATAATCTGTCCTTGTTACTTTGTTCACATCATAAGTATGACCCTACATTGTCCTTGCTATACAAATGCTAAGAACAATGCCAAGGAGGAAATATTTATTCACTTAATCTTTGCAATAAGTTTGGAGAATCAGTTATAAATATCTCAATTCAATCGAAAGGGATAAGTCCTGTATTCAAAGTCAGACAAGGAGGCTTCTAAACCTGCCCTCTTAACCACTACACAAACCTACACAAACTCTATAATATTTCTGAATTTCATATCTTCAAGTGCAGAGAATATGACATAATATTTTTATTTTTCTCTCTAACATCTCAGAAAGTGCCTTACATAGAAATATTTGATAAATAAACATATGAATAAGAGTGAATAAATAGGTCATTTTCTTTTGAAAGACGTATCCAGAAATTAATGAAGCAGGTTGATCTATTAATGTTACGTGTTGCTTCTATTGTTTTGTCTTACTTTCATTTTGAATTTATTAAAGAATAGCAGTAGGGTTTTTCCCTCCACTTAAGATGGTAGTCATGACTTTGTCTTTCTAAAGTTGGATCCACTTTTGTGGCTCCAAACATAGGCTAGTATGATATCAAATACTTAAGCTCATGAAAACTTCCTATAGAATAAATAATAAACTAAGGAAATAATGGGGGGTGGGGTTAGAAGGTGAAAAGTGTCTTTATCAGATGTAAATTCCCTCCCAGGATTAGGGGTAGAAGGGCAACAATGATGCCATGGGATGCCAGGAGTCACAGGCTGGAACCTGTTCAGTTTTCACAATCTGACATCAAGATGGCTACAGTCATGTCTGTGATGAGTGAT
Source organism: Cheirogaleus medius (assembly GCA_008086735.1). Lineage (NCBI taxonomy): Eukaryota > Metazoa > Chordata > Mammalia > Primates > Cheirogaleidae > Cheirogaleus > Cheirogaleus medius. The sequence goes on from VBSM01000949.1 coordinate 4,620,928, forward strand.
TATTAAGACCCCAAGTCTGAAAATTGGGCATCAAAGACAAGTTTATCCTAAAGTGAATGGAGTAATCACAAAGCCACGTTCCACACAGGTAAAGCATGGGCTTGGCAGAAAATTGGATTAGCAGAGTTCTTCAGGACACACACCAACAAAACCATTTGATACTAATGGGAAGAAGTAATGACTAGGAACAAGGCAGGTCATAGGTATTTGGTGGAGGCACTCTCTTTTCCTGTCGTGAAAGTTTGAAGTCTGGTGGACCTTTTTCTGTTATAGGAAATCCCTCTGGATTTTCCTAGAATTCATACAAATAAGGATTGCCATCTGAGGACACAGCAAGAAGACAGTCATCTGCAAACCAGGAATCCACCTCTCACCAGACACGGGACCTGCCACCACCTTGTTCTTGGTCTTACCAGCCTCCAGACATGTGAGAAATAAATATCTGTTGTTTAGCACATTGACTGCCATATGAGTTGTATTTAACTCACGCTAGTTTTGATACCGGGGCCTCATGAGGCAAAAGCTTGCAGTTGGTTTGTGAAAATCTTACTTGTTGACGTTCTTATTGTTACAATTAATATTGACAATTTAACTCTAAAAATCTGGATTTCATTACATATAACTCAAGCACAAAAAAGAATAATAAATTAGAAAGGATATTTTTGCTTTAATAAAACACCATGGCCCCAAGGAAAAATTTTTTTTTCTAGTGTGGCAATCAATGTGGTAAGACATCTAGTCTATGGTAATTTGTTATAGAAGCCTGAGCTGACTAAGACACAGGGTATTAGCATCTCTTATTACCAGGGCCCAGGAAATAATGTGAGAAACTGGCGTTCAATTCTAGTTCCATTTTATCCAAAGCTAACAATTCTATTCTATCAAACAAACAAACACGAGGGAGAAGGGAAGAGGTATACGGTATATGTATTCTGGTGTTAATATATTCTTAATTAAATTTTACTTTTTATCATAGAAGCATGGACTTCAAATATGGAAATAGAAAGAAATCACATGGTCCTAAACCCAAATTCTACTTAGGATTGGAATAGTAATATCATTAATTACCTACAACCATGTGCTACAAACTGTGCTGATTCCTTTATCTGCCCTTACTTATTCATGTTTATACTCCCATCATATCTATTAATCAGATACTGTTGTCTCTGTTTTTATATAGGAAAACAGGCTCAAAGAAACTAAACAAATTTATTATGGTATATAGTCAGTAAGTGGATAGACACTATTCTAACCCAGTTTGTTATTTCCTCAAATTCAGAGAGTTAGACTCTGAAGTGTAGTTACCTTACCATAAATAGTCAAGGTTACCCATATGTCTCAAACCTAATAATACAACTAAGAATTTCACACATGTGAAATCCTTACAAATAACCAACATGATGAGGCCATTAGAAAATTAGCCTTGGCAAGGAGATCTCACCTCGAAAAAACTGAATCGTTGGATTTGAAATCCAGCTGACCCAAATCAATCCTAACCCCATCCTTTGCTCCTCTGGTGCTATCAGCTCATTCCTGGATGTAGGTGTAGCCAAGAAAAATCCTATTTTATTTCCCCCAGTTCATCTTTAAAGATGTGTGAGAGAAAAGGAGGAACTTTCATAATTATATATGAAGAAATTAAATGTGGTTATATTAAACAAAAGGAGCATAACACACAAATAAACATCCTAAAAAAATAAACAAGTTGAGTATCTCTTCTCCAAAATGGTTGGAATCAAAAATATTTCAAATTTCAGAATTTTTTTTATTTTAGAATATTTGCATATACATAACGAGATATCTTGAGGATGGAACCCAAGTCTGAACAGGAACTTCATTTATGTCTCATATGTACGTTATACACATAGCCTAAAAGATAATTTTATGCATTATTTTTAATAATGCATGTGACCCATCACATGAGATCAAATGTGAAATTTTCCATTTGTATTGTCATGTCAGCATTCAAAAAGTTTCAAATTTTGGAGCCATGTTGGATTTTGGATTTTCGAATTAGAGAAATTCAACCTGTAGTGAGACGTTGATATGTGCATGCCTAGAGAGAGTTGGAAAAAAAAAAACGGTATTCAAAACTCTACATGCCTTAATTAAAGTCTTGGCAAAAAGAAAATAATATGTGAAAGGCAAGGCAATGGGTTTACAAAATGATTAATTTTCTGTCAACATCTGGGCTATTTTTTAAACAAAGGGGGTGGAAGAGGAGGAAAGAGGAAGAAGACAGGGAGGGTGAGATGGAGAGAGAGAAATGAGTTGATTATGCTTTTAGCCATGAAGATGTACTGATAAATCTGATCTGGACCATATGTATAAGTAATCTATTAATAATAAAATGTTGTGAGGAATATTGAATTAATATTTCACTTATTAAATCATACTTATTAATTAATAATTTATTTATTCATCTTGTTCTTTCATTTCTCTCTGTTTTTATCCTACTTTCTCTTTACTCTTCTTCCTTAATCCCTTCTTCTTATTCTATAAATGATTATTGATTGCAATATTCCATCAAACTGTTCTTGGTCGTAGGGTAGGTAGCAGAGATGAATATGGGTCCTTCTTAACCATTGGGGAGCTAGCTCACAGCCCACTGGGGGGAGAATCATGGAAGGAAACATTACTGCATAGGCTATAACCCTAGTGTGTTCAAGGAGTGGTGGCTGTACAGAAAAGATTGACTCTGAGAGCTGCGGCTAGGGAAAGGTGGAGAGCAGGTTGGAGGTGAGTAAATGAAATCTTCCTGATAAAGAGACTTGATGAATAGCTGAAATTCAAAGGCAGTCTGTGATTTTAGAATATTGATTTTGTTACAGTAAATGAACAGTGTATGTGTCCACGTGTAGGTGGGTGAGATTTTTTTTTTCAATCCTCAAATTTAATCACAATGAATGAAGACTTCTTCTAAAATTGGATTTTATTTGAAATGCAATGCAAAGTGCACTGATCTATTTATACAACACATTTGAAAATATCGATTTTTTTTAGATTTCTTTAAATTTTAATCATGATGCCATGCTGGGAAATAGCAACTTTGCTCAGTGCTTATGAAAGTTAAAAGCAAAAATTAGCAGATTTGATAGACACACTCAGAGAATTTGAGGAAACATCAAAGAAAAGCCTAGCTTTGTTTTAAAAATAACTGAAATGATAAAATATACTTCCCCACTTGATTCAATTCTATTTCCACTCTTTTCAATTCTTCCTAGTTACTATGTTTAAAAATATTAGGTGGGATAGAAGAAAAGACCATATACATTTTCCAACAGCTGTGCCCTTCCAACTACGTTTTATAACATCTGTGACTTTTTTCCCCTTAACATTTGTACTACCTTAGTGTTTACCCTTTGGGCTAATTTGTAGTTGACCCCAGTAATATAGCCCTTTTTAGCCAACATTTTGTGACACACGATCATTGATTTAGCAGTCTTGCAGAGTACCTTAAAAATCGATGTATTCAGAAGAAGGAACTGGTGGGACTTCATAATATCACATCTCGTTTTTATCACAAATTTCCAATTTACCAAGTTCCTGTCTCATTATTTATACCAGACAGGGCATGCTGATGAGATACACAGCCCGTTCTGTCCCTTTTGGCAATCCATTTATAACCGAAGCACAATTAATATCTTTACAGCTGTTCTCCAGGCAGAAAGAAAAATGCGGCAGCAAGTATTTTGTACATGGTGGAGTGTAAATGTTTGAAGTGAGGAGCACCGGGAAATGCCTAAAAACAGTGGAATCTGGGCTTTTCTTGTTTTTGAATTCTCTAGAGAAATATTTTCAAAACGGTATTTCATGTGGGAAGAGAAGCTACCTTTAGTAGCTCTCCAGATTTCCCAAGAAAGTAATTAGGAATCAGGATAATCATTAAATATAAACTTCATACATGGCCCTCTTTCAGAAGGGGGGATAGCCTCTAAATTTCAAGACTGTGTCGTATAATTTTAACCTCTTTTTTAAATCTATCATCAATTGCGTTTTTTACTTTTAAATATTAGTCTTTAGTTTAACTAGAATACTGACAATTACCATCAAATAGCAAAGAACTAACATGTCTCTAGCCCAAGTATTTATTTGATATAATTATCTTATTTAGACTTATGTAAACATAAAAAATAGATTTGAATGACTTTCATATTACCCCCCCAAAAAAGACATAAGTGGATATTCAATGAATGTTTGTTTTTAATTCATTTATCTATTCAATTACAGATGTGTTTTCTATATGAATATCTGTGCCATAATTATAATAGCTAGTCCAGCCAGGAAAACACGCACACACTCTCTCTCTCTCTCTATCACACACACACACACACAAACACACAGACACATACATATATTGGAAATTATCATAAAGAGAGAATTCAAAATATGGGCAAACATTTTTGTGCTAGAATCTGATGGAACAAATAAATATTTAAGAAGCATAGACTATCACTGGTAATGTTTATAATAATAGTTAATAATAAAATAGTAGAAAAGAAAAAGGTGTTGATGCACAAGATGAAAATAACCAAAGGGAAATGAGAAAAAAAATACTGATCATTAAAACAACAAAAACTAATCTGTTGGTTATTGGGTTCCAGTAACCAACAAATGTGGGATCTGCAATCAGAAGCTGCTTCTGAAAAACAGTAAATTGCATGTCTTTAATTGTTGTGCTATATTGTTTTTATATGGCAAAAAGGAACAGAAATCAGTAGTTACTTGAGGATCAGAATGTGGAGACACTCGCAGGATGCATTTTGAAGCCATCAAACTAAGCACAGTATGTCAGAAAACCGGAGCAGTGTATCCACCCAGCTGTGCTCCGGGTGAATGATTCCCTAGGCCAGGACTAGAATCCTCTGAGGAGCTGTGTTTAAAACGCAGATCCCTGGGACTTACTCGATGGAAACCAACTCAGAATCTCAGAGGATGGGGCAGGGAATCCACATGCTGTCCCATGAAAAAGTGCTATTCATGAGTTCAGAAGAGGAAGGGAAGCTTACACCCTTTTAAGAGTTATATGCTATTTCAAGTTTTTAATTACAAAGTAATACATACTCACTCTGGGAAATACACCTCTTTTAGGAGGCAACTCAAAGAGACACCTTGGAAGGCAGGGAAGTGAGAAGGCTGGGCTTTTAGGTCTGTGCAAAGAAGTGTTAAGAAGTTAATTAGCACCTGCATTCTAAAGAGCAGTCAATTACAATTTAGGACAGATGGGAGGGCGGGGTCAAATACTGTGAAAAACATCTAGAAAGGCCCCAGGAGATTGTGAAAGATAACAGCTTAAACTTCAGTTTTGTAATTATTGAAACCTATATTTTGTAATATTTCTGTGGTACTTTGCTAATTCTCTAATTAGGGTGTGTCTTGTGTGAATGTGTGTTTTTATTAATAGAAGTAAATGATGAATACAGTTGCTAATGTTATATAAATAGGAAAAAGATTAGCTATTTAAATAAGCACACGTGTCCTATAGACTGCTAATGTATATAAACGAGCCTAAAATAGGCTAAAATGTTTCGACCCACCTTTATTTGTTGGCATATCCCCCAGGCTGGCCTTTGTCCCTGAAAAACAGTTAAAACTTCTATAGCACTGTGTGCTTTCTAAATTACGAACCACACAGGCTATTTAATGAAGAAGCCCACTATAAACTTTTTCAACATAAAGATCCCGAGATTTAACATAAAATTGATATGCATCAGCTTATCTATTCACTAATTAATTAAAAAATTAATATTAGTACTTAAGCAGTTGTGTGGCACAAAGTAAGCTTTCAATACATTTACTATACAAATGGTCCCTGACGTAGGACCGTTCAACTTAGGATTTTTCAACTTTAAGATGGTGTGAAAGTAACTCTCATTAAGTAGGAACCATACTTGGAATTTTGAACTTGGATCTTTTCTGTGGTCTCTTAAGAGTTATGTCCTCCAGTCAGTTACAGGATCGGGAAGGAGGGCAAACAACCAGTGCTCTGCAGTGCATCTGTGTTGTCAGATGACTTTGCCCAACTGAGGCCAACATAAGCATGCTGAGCACGCTGAACGTAGGCTAGGCTAAGCCATGATGTTTGCTAGGTTAGGCATGTTAAATGCATTTTCCACTTCTGATATTTTCAACTTACCATGGGTTTATGGAGATATAACCCCATTGGAGCATCTGTATCGGATAAATATTTTTCCATATTATCTCTAATGGAATCAATATGACAGGTTAAATTTAAGAATATTATTTAATTTAACCCAATGACGTGGTTCTATTAATATTAGTGTTCCTATTTTACTTATGAGGTAAATAGATGCAAGAGAGGTTAAACAAAAGAAATCTTGCCTAAGACTAAACAGATTATTGAGGCTCCATCCTCCCTGGACAAGGTGCTAGGATCTGGGGATTCAAGATTAGGCAGATAGACCTAGACCTTGCCCTTTTGGAGCCTCTAATTTTAGAAAATTTTGGTGGAAATGTTTCAAAAGCTCTAGCAAGTTAGGTGATCCTATTAGGTGACACATTTCATAGGTAGAAGCAGACAATTTTAAATCTGGAACAACTCTAAGGTCTTGTGTTTTTCTCGGAATATATCATGCAGCTTCTGCATTTCATTGCCTAATATATCAACATTAATTTTTTAATATAAAATAGCTTTGCACATGTTCTGGTAACACCTCAGAAAGATGTGCCACAATTCCTTTATTGTTTTCAAAATCTCCTGGCACACAACTGTGGACTCCAACTAGAGAAATATGGCATTATAATCACCCACTAAGCAAGGGGTTTTCAAAGTGCGGTCTCTAGACTGGCAGCAGTAGCATCACCTGGGAACTCGTTAGACATGTAAATTCTCAGCTCCACACCAGAACTTTTGAATCACAAACTCTAGGAGTGGGGCCCAGAAACTATATTTTAACCAGTACTCCAGGTAATTCGATGTACACTCAAATTAGAGAACCAATGTCTTACACGAGCAGCAACAGGGCTATTTTATCAATCAACACAAGTATCTATGACCTAAAAAATCCACTAAGATAAGATGTTATGTAATACTTTCACTCCTTCTTATAACTTTACAACCTTCTAAGTGAGGTAAGACAATTATGAAGTTTCTAATTTTATAGAAAAGTAGACTGAAATATTTCCCTATCCTCTTTATCTTTCAAGGTTGTACAGAAAGTTCCAATGCTGGGTATATATCTAAGTATGCTTTTTAACCTTTTAATATGTGTGACATTTTTAGGTTTGTTAGCAAGGCTATAACTCATAAATCTCCCCGTTTTCGCCCAGTGCTCTCCAGTAACATAGAATAATATCACCAGATAGTAAGATATATCACTAGAATAGCTAGGTTTTTTCATATGGTAAATTAAGAAATATAGAATGCAATGCAGTCTTCATGCTAATTATACTTTTTTCTCCAAAATTAATATGTTGTAACACATGTAAACATAGTCATTAAAATTACATACTTTGTGAAAGTCTGAACAAGAATTAAACAAGCATAAATTTCCAGGCAGACAATTTCACAATGTCTTAACCATGGACAACTGCTGCTTCCCTAGCACCCAATTAGGTTTGGAGACTCGGTTCTTGATGTCAACTCCCTGCTCTCCATTCATTGTGCGAGGCACACATACCGCAAGGATCTGGAATCACTAAGACCCCTGGACATTTTTCTTGTACGACAGTTTTCAAATAACCTTGGAAACTAGGTCTAGACTTATTTTAATCCATTATCAGGGAAATGGCCTCTGCTTGCTTGGACTTGGTCCATCGCTTTCTGCATTCTTGTTCAAGCGACCAAAGAAGCAGCAAGCACTGTGAAATACTGACTATAAAAAAGAATCTTCTTGTATATGTGTTCTTAAAGATGCTATCCTTTCTCCTCATTAAATTAATATCTACTGTACAACCATCAAAAATAAGTTAATCTCAACTTTCCACTTGGGTCTGTTCCCTTCTCCCTTATGTCTGATCTAAGCATTATCCTCAATTTATAGGAAAGCATATTTGGTATAGGGGTCAGCATATGTGGGTCATAGAGCCAATAAGAGGTAGAAATGACAGGCTTAACGCAAGTCACTAAATCTGAGTCTAATTTACTTATCTGCCTTGCCCACTTTACTGCAATATTACGGAGAACATATGAGTTAACAAAGACAAACCACAGTATGTTATAACATATAAAAGTCTCATGCAAACATTAAGAAATCCTCAAAGATAATCGTGATAATGTACCTACACATTAGGGGTCAGCTCCCTTACATCTAACCTCAATCTCTGTGACCAGCATGATGTTGTTTTTCAGAGACCACTACATTCATAAAACCCATTGAAATCAAACACAGTTACTTTAAGCACTGTCATAAAGAAATGATTTCATCATCTTAACACTATCCAATGCAGTATATTATGATTGAAACTGACAAATTCATAAGGAAGTAAATGAGGTAATGTAGAATTCATAAAAAAAAGAAAAAAAAGAGCCTTCCTAGGCATTTGCTGAAACTCAATCCTTTGGAACTTGAATTGCCTTGAATCAGAGCCCACAATATAAATAATTTCTCATCCCCATTTTTGTCAAGATAATACAAGATTAATGATCTCTCATGTTCCTATGAAGACTTTAGAATTTGCACATATTTCACTATATGCGTATATATGGAGAGAAGCTTGCTTGAGACAGAAAAGAGAATTCCCTTCAGGATAGAATTTATATTTCAGAGTAGAGAGATTGTGAGTCAAGGCAGCTATTTTTGTTGTAGTTCCAGACTCTACATATTTTTCTCTTTGATTTGGAAAGAAGGCAACATTTTCTTTCCAACTTATACAGTATATGTCACACAAATCCACACACAAATACGCATACACTGCAACATATAAAAATAAGAGAAAATGAAGAGAGAGAATGTGTGTGTCTGTGAGAGAGAGAGAGAGAGATAGAGACAGAAAGAAAGAGGGAATGTGTCCAAGAGGGAAGAAATATTAGAGAATTTCACTCCCGTCAAGTATTAAAGAGAAATAGTTTTGGATATTGCAGAAATCTGCAATTCATAAACAGTAAATTAAAAGCTAAGAAGAAAGGGGATGAGAATGAAGCTCTTATAAATTTTATTTTGTCATAGTTGAAAAAAATTACATGCAAGTGCAAACATGTATTCATGCTTGCTGTGTGCAAATCATGTGTGCAAACACCATGCCAAAGATGTGTGAGCAATGATCCTCTCTTCACAGAACTTGCCACCTAGCCAAATATCAGAAGAGTTTGAACTTCTTTTTAAATACTTCTTTTGTGACTAACTATAAAGTATTAGTGAAGGATGAAAGATTGAGTAATAAATTGTATTTTCCATCCCTAGGGAAGGCATACTGAAAAAGTTATGCTCAAATAGAAGAAGTACATTGGAGTTCTTCATTGGTTTTAAGATATTACAACATAACTTCACAGGCTTTGGTCTGATGTGAGTGAATTGAAAGTGAGTGAAGTCATGCCTACCTTAAAAGCAGTTACACTACAAAACATTGATGAAAGAAATTATAGATGAAACAAACAAATGGAAACACATCTCATCCTCATGGATTGGTAGAATCAACATTATTAAAACGTCCATCCTGCCCAAAGTAATTTACAGATTCAATGCAATCCTCAACAAAATACCATACATCATATTTCACAGATCAAGAAAAAATAACTCTACACTTCATTTGGGACCAAAAAATAGCCAAATAGCAGAAGCAATCTTCAGAAAAATGAACAAATCTGGAGGCATAACATTGCCGGACTTCAAATAATACTACAACGCTATAGTAAACAAAACAGCATGGTGCTGGTATAAAAGTAGAGATATAGACCAATGAAACAGAATAGAGAACCTAGCAATAAAATCATCTACCTATAACCAACTGATCTTCAACAAAGCAGACAAAAACATACACCGGGGAAAGGAAGCCATATTAAATAAATTCTGTTGGGAAAACTGGATAGCCACATGCATAAGAATGAAACAGGACCCCTATCTCTTGCCATATACAAAAATTAATTCAAGATGTCTAAATAACTGAAAGATCTTGCATGAAACCATACAAATTCTAGAGGGAAGAGTGTTCTAGACATTGGCCTAGACAAAGAATTTATGACTAAGATCCCAAAGGCAAATACAGCAACAACAAAAATAAATAAATGGACTTAATGAAATTAAAAATCTTCTGCACAGCAAAGGAAATAATTGGCAGTATTAATAGATAGCCTATAGAATGAGAGAAAATATTCACAAACTGTACATCTGATAAAGGGCTAATATCCAGAATCTATGAAGAACTCAAATCAGCAAGAAAACAAACAAACAACTCCATTAAAACATGGGCAAAAGACATGAACATAAGTTTTTCAATAGAAGATAGATAAATGGCCAACCAATATATGAAAAAATGCTCAACATCACTAATCATCAGGGAAATGGAGAATAAAAGCACAATGAGATACTGCCTTACTACCTGATACTACCTGTCAGAATAGTCATTATTAAAAAGTCAAAAAGTAGTAGATGCTGGCATGGATGCAGAGAGAAAGGAACATTTTACACTGTTGGTGGGACTATAGGTTAGTGTAGCCTCTATGGAAAACAGTATGGAGATTCCTCTAAGAAATAAATGTAGACTTACATTTGATCCAGCAATTCTTCTGGGTATCTTTTCAAAGGAAAAGAAGTTATTTTATCAAAAAGACACCTGCACTTGAGTGTTTATCACAGCACAATTCACAGTTGCAAAGATGTAAAATCAGCCTAAGTGCCCATCAATTCATGACTGGATAAATAAAATATGATATATAGAGAATTAGATAGATAGATAGATAAATAGATAGATAGATAGATAGATCTAAGATCTATATATGCATACCATGGAGTACTACTCAGCTACGAAGGAATGAAATAATGTCTTTTGTAGCAACTTGGATGAAACTGAAGATCATTATCCTAAGTGGCGTATCACAGGAATACAAAAACAAATACCACATGTACTCTCTGATACTTGGGAGCTAAATGATGGCACACATGACCACAAAGAGATGTAAACGATATTGGAAAACAAGAAAGGGAGAAGGTGGGAGGGGATGAGGAATAAAAACTTACCTATGAGTTAAAATGAATACTATTCTGGCGATGGGCACAATAAAAGCCCTGACTTAAGCCTTATAAAAGGTATCTTTGTAACAAAAACTTGATATCCCCTTAATATTTTGAACTTAAAAAAAATAATTGATTTTTTAAAAAGCACTTATGATTTTGATAAAACATATACATGCACTTAGTATGTAATGTGTTCTATCTGTATACATGTCATCATTTTTTAGTTCTATGAAAAGGTTTGTGGTAATATTGGAATGAGTCAAAGCCCAGCTCGACTGTATATTTGCTATGAGACTCTCAGACAGTTACTTAATTGCACTTTCTTAGTAAAAAACAAAAGAACTACCTGATAGGTTTGTGGTAGAAACTAAACCAGGTGAAAGTTCACAGTGCAGTGCTGGTCCACGGTAGTAGCAATGATACTGATAATGATGTTGATGATGCTGGTATAGATTTACTGAGCACTTACTATATGAAAGACAGTAGCCTAGGTATTTTATATATTATTAATATTATTATTTCTGAACTAACAGTTATCGAATGTCTACTAGATATCATTTGATCATTTGCTACATCCGTTCTCTGAATAATAGTAAAATAATCTCATTTTAAAGACAATAAATAGAATGTGCAGGGAAAGAAAATTATGAATATAAGTTTGCATGTTTAATGAGTGGCCCCCATGATCCAGAGTCCACCTGTTCTCTGCTACCCCACGTGGGTTGCCATTTACCACCTCATGTTGTGCATTAAGTCCTATTTTACAACAGGCTATTCTACATTACCACCTGAAGGTATGATCCCTTATATCTGAATAAGATTAATGTATTCACCCCCATGTCCTGCCTAAGTTTCTAAAGCTACAGAAAAATAAAAGGCGGTACAGAGAATCTCATATTTCATTGCCTAAATCCTACACAAATGAGTTTCCTTGAAAGGAGACTGCTGAATTATTATCCCCATGCTTTCCATTATGCTCTCACCTCTGATGACAAAAATTAAAATAGAACAATAAATAAATCAACTTCATGTATATCGAATCATCGAGGGAAAGAATGTTCTTGTTTTAAGGTGGATTTCTCTTAAATAGCAGGGAGAAACTTGAGCATCAAAAGAAAAACAAATGAGGTGGGTCATGAGCATTTTCTCACATAAACAGATAGCACGTTCCTCATTTCGAAGTCAGTTTGATTCATGGAGGGAGACTGAAGACACAATATCATCTAAAAGAAATTCCTTATTTGCCACATTTCAGCATCAGCTGCCTGTCACACTGAGAGGCAACGCAGATCTGAAAAACATTCCAACACCTCCACGCCTCATGTCTCTGTAAGACACTGGACTTGATGACACCACTGGATTCCTTGGATGTTGTCAGTTGTACCTGTTCCCCATCATCGTTCTCACAAACTACCCCATGCCCTTGTCATTGCTGAACCTCTCCCAGCCTCTTCCACTATATATCTCAGAACAATCGACCATGAGAAAGCAACTCCGCCACACACCTGACCTTATCGCAGAAAGTCCTTTTTTGCCTGTCTCCTAACTGCAATTAAAATCTTCAGAAAGAATATCACTCATTACCTTAGTTCTACCTTCCTTTCACCTAGTACATATTTCCTGAGACAATTACAGAAAATATAGAAATGGTGACTGAAGAAACAAATTATAAAATAAAGTAAGAGGCAGAACAGTAAGAGTTGTTGTGGTGTTTTGGGTAATAAATATAGTTCAACAAGCGAATTTCCATTAGGAAAAAGGTGAGATGTGATTGAAGCAGGTTAGAGACCTATAAAATGCCCCACTGGTGCGGATTTACCATTGGCTTAACTAAGAGACGATGCTGGTGATACCCTTGACACACAGCCTTAATGTGGAAGTTCCCCTTTAGCTGCCTTAAGCTAAGTACAGTTGACCCTAGAACAACACAGGTTTCACCTGCGCAGGTATACTCCTATGTGGATTTTCTTCTGCCTCTGCCACCCCTGAGACAGCAAGAACTCCTCCTCTTTCTCTTCAGCTTACTCAATATGAAGACAGCAAGGATGATGACCTTGATGATGATCTAAATCCACTGAATGAATAGGAAATATAATTTCTCTTCCTAATTTTCTTTTTTTAAAATTTATTTTTATTTATTTATTTATTTTATTTCAGCATATTATGGGGGTACAAATATTACGGTTATGTATATTGCCCATGCCCGCCCTCCCCCCTAATTTTCTTAATAACATTTTCTTTCTTTTAGCTTACTTTATTGTAAGAATACAGTACATAATACATATAGCATACAAAATATGTAAAATATGTGCTAATTGACTGTTTCTGTTATCGGTAAAGTTTCCGGTCAACAGTAGGCTATTAGTAGTTGAGTTTTTGGGAGTCAATATATATATATATATATATATATATATATTCGACTAAGCAAGAGACTGGCAAGCCTAACCCTAGCATTGTTCATGGGTCAACTGTACATAATGAAAGGTCACCCAATATAACATATCTATTATTAAAGTCACCTTTAAGAGCCAGAAGAAAAAGAAGGAAATGAGTAGTGAGGGTCAACATGATTAGTGATTCTAACAATGAATATATTCACTGATTCATATAGATGTCTTATAAATTTAGTAGACCTCGTTACAAGATTGTTTGGGGTATTGAGAGAGAGAAATCAGTCACAAAAGCATACATTGTATATAAAGTCCATTTATATAAAGTACAAAGCAGACAAAACTTATCTGTGCTATTAGAAGTGGGGACATTGGTTACTCTTGTGAGAACAGTGACTGGAAGGGAACACAGGAATAGATTTGTAGGGCTGGCACTGCTCTGATTTTTTATTTGGGTGCTGGTTACACAAACCTTTTCAGTTTGTGCTGTTATGATATATGCATTTTACTGGAAGGATATTATACTTCAATGCAGAATTTTAAAATTTGTATGGGGAGGAAGAAAAGGAGAAAATGTAGAAAAGCCAAAAGAGGAATATGAATTGCTATCTATGCTAATGAGACATCTAAGTTACTAATGCCCTTAGTGCTCAGTCAGGGAGTGGAGACATTGCTAGATTCATGTCATATGGTCTCACTTGCTTCGCTAATGGCATCCCTAAAAAAGTCCCTAACAGGGCACTTATGTAGTGTTTATTGGCACTGTGAGATGCTTTAAGAGCAGCTCTTAAGATGGATACTAGCACTTCTCCTTTCATTTAATTTTGACATTGTAACTTGTTACATATACATAAATGTGTGGGAATTGTTTGATATTATTTCATTGTCACCTAATGGTATCAGCAGCCCTAATAATTACACAGGAATAGCAATTCAAGAAACAAAAAAAAAAAGAAACCTGGGGTGATTATCATTATTCAGATTATTCTGTCAAGGTGAGAAAAGGACAATAAAGACATGCTCAGAAATGAATTTTGCCCTTTGTTTTCAGTCTTGATCATCTAGTTTTCTTTAATAGTAATTTATAAAAGAACAAAGCACAGAAGACTGTAGTTTATCCTGCATCCATTAATAGGATCTGTGAATATAAATGGATGGAAGAGTGACATTGCAGTCAGCAAGGAGTCTTTTTTCATACTAAACTGAGAATATTCTTTCTCTCATTCTCTCTCCTAGTTCAAGGAGATGCATGATCCTTTTATAAGCCTGGTAGAAGGGATATCCCACCCTCACCTCCGGCTCTAACTTTCCCAAGGATTTAACATTTCAGCTCATTGCTTTTATCTGTGCAGCAGTCGATGGCAGATGAAGAAAAAACTTCCTAGTTTGTTCTTATTATAGTTTGAAGATATGTACTATATCGTACTAATATTCACACCATGCCTTACCTTGAGGAGCCAAGATCTTTCACAACGAAGACACAAGAGTGATAGTCTATTCTTAAAGCCCACATAATGAAAAGACTGCACAAAATTTGTATGGGTATAAATATGTGTTATCTTGATAGGCTGTCTACATAGCCAGGAAGAAAGATGCTTCTATATCTTCTATCTAATAGACTAAAATTCCTCTGGACAACGCATTATCATTATCACCAACAGCATCCAGCAGGCTACTGTATATTTCTTAGGAGATTTTTGTTTTTAAGAAACATATGTCCCTCCCTTTTTTGAGTTGTCATCTATAGATAGATAGAAGTATCATGGTAGCCAGAGATAGGAATTGCCTGAAATTCAGTATGTTTCTAGAACCAGAGATTTAAAAAGCCTGCAAGTTTCACAGTTTCTCATTTTTCTTGCCTTGGTTGCCCATTCCATCCCCTTGCATTTCCATGAAGCCTGGTTTTATATTTTTTCTCTACCATCAAAAGATGATATTTACCTGATGCTTCACAAGTTTGCATATGTTTATATTGAGCTACTTGGAAAGGTACTGTTTCAACATCCTCCCAGTTTTCTTGGAAAATACCTGCAGCTGAGACTAATTGAACTGGATTTGGTCAACTGTCTGCCTATGTCTCAGAACAGAAAAATCTCAATATAAACTGGCTGCTGGTATATCACATTGTCAACAGGGAAATGAATAATTACTGGAGAATAAACTCAGCATGAGCTAGGGTGACACTCAGTGGATGTTCATTGCAGTCTTGAAACAAGTAGGTTCTCTCTAGGTGATGTTGACTACAAGATACTCATTCCTGCATTCATTTCTTTTTTTCACACAAACTTTCAAAGAGCAAGAATAGACAGGGTAACACTGGTAGTGATGACTTGGTGAACAGACTCTCCATAATCACATATTCAAAGAATAGAAGCAGTAGGACCCATTTAGAGTAGAAGAAAGAAAAATATTAATTCCTCTTTGGAAGCATTTCCCAAAGGCACTGAAGTCTGACTGCATTTTAAGATATTCTCCACATATAATGTGATCACTGGAACTTACTCAAGTAATTCCATTCACCTCTAAATCGACTCTATGCTTTCCATTTTAGGTTTTCTGCCATTGTTCTACCTGATAACCAATGTGGAATATCTTTAGAGTGTTTTACACATTGTTCGTAGGACTTCTGTAGTCAATATTTTGGTTAAACTAATTAAAATGAGATTCTTTAACATGTTAAATTCTCTGAGTAATACTGTAATCATGTACATTGTAAAGCATAGATAAATTTACATTATAAATTTCTTATCACTTGTTAGCTGATAATTCGCAGCAAATTAGGAATAGAGAAGAACTTCTTCAACTTGGTAAACAAGATCTACAAAAAAATCTTCTCCCAGCTCCTAATTTAAAAATGGGGAAAAGACCTCAATAGATTTTTCTCAAAAGAAGACATACAAATGGCCAACAGATGTATGTTTTTAAATGTTCAACATTACTAATCATTAGGGAAATGCAAATTGAAAGCACAATGAAATATCACCTTACTCCCGTTAGAATGTCCATTATCAAAAAGACAAATCATAACAAATGTAGGCCAAAATGTAGAGAAAAGGGAACCCTTATACACTGTTGTAAAATACCTCTACAGGGAGAACTATGAAACACTGAGGAAGGAAATAGCAGAGGATGTAAACAGGTGGAAAAACATACCACGCTCATGGGTCAGCAGAATCAACATTGTTAAAATGTCTATACTACCCAAAGTTACCTACAGATTCAATGCAATCCCTATTAAAATACCAACATCATTTTTCACATATCTAGAAAAAATAATTCTGTGCTTCGTATGGAACCAGGGAAGACCCCATAGAGCAAAAGCAATCTTAAGCAAGGAAATTTTTGTCTAAATAAAAATCTATACATAAATGTTTACAACAAATTTATTCATAATCACAAAAATACAGGTAGTAATCAGAACATCCTTTAATAGGTGAGTGGACAAACTATGGTAATTCATACCATGGAATACTATATAGTGGTAAGAAGAAATGAGCTATCTAGCAATGCAAAAACATAGGTGAATCTTAAATTCAAATTACTAAGTGAAAGCTCTCCATACCATATGATTTCATTTATATAACATTCTAGAAAATATAAAACTACAGGCAATAAACAGATGAGTGGTTGTCACAGGCTCAAGAAGTGAGGAAGTTTAATTTTTAAAGCTCAAAGGACTTTTTAAAGCAGTAAAACTACTCTGTATGATACAGTGATGTACATGCTACTATGTACTTATCAAAACTCACAGAACTTTATAGCACAAAGAGTAAACCTTAATGTATATAAATTTTAAAACTTAATTTAAAAGACTGTGAGTTCCCAGGATGGAATGCAAACTTTAACATAATTATATAACTATATTACAAATACATTTTTAAAAGCTTACTGAAGGGAGTTGAGAGAGAAAGGAACAAACCCAAGTAATTTTGAAAATGAATAGAGTATGTAAGACTAGAGCCAAAAGTAACTGCATGTTGCATTGTACTCTGGCTGATAATGTTAGTTCTCATAGGTGGCTGGATTACATACATACTGTAATGAAACAACTAGGCACTTGGATGGAAGAACGGTTAATATATCCACATATATTTGTCCTTGCTTTATCAGCTGGGGGAACCTAGAAGCAAAGGCAAACCAGTAGCAAAAAGTACACCTAGCACCCAGACCTTGGTTTCTAACACTATTATCCAATGAAAGGAACCAGGACTCCTTGGAAAAATGGCTAATTCTAGAATCAGGGTAATAAATATGCAACAAGAGCCTGGAACATCTTGTAGTACAAAAAAGTAAGGAAGCACTAAAATATGTTAAAAAAAATAAACATGGGGTTCTGCCAAGGGGACAGAAGAGCCAATTAAAAGAGTTCCCAATAGCGAAAACTAGGCAGGTGGGTGGAATAAGCAAGAAAATAAAGTTATATTAAATTATAACTCAAAGTATTAAAAAGAACCATGAATCCCTAATGAAAGAAAGAAGAAAGAAAGAAAGAAAGAAAGAAAGAAGAGAGATAGAAAGAAAGAAAGAAAGAAAGAAAGGAGAGAGAGAAAGAAAGAAAGAAAGGAGAGAGAGAGAGAGAGAAAGAAAGAAAGAAAGAAAGAAAGAAAGAAAGAAAGAAAGAGGTCTTTCTCACTCCTGAGCTTTCTCTGTTTGACTTGAAGACGGTCTCCCTCCTGCTGTCCCTTCACTTGGTAATCCCTCCGTGGATAGGTGCCCCTGGTGCCTCTTTGTGTGTTCAAATTTCCCCTTCTTGTAAGGACACCACTCAGACTGGATTAGTGCCCACCATATAACTTCATTTAACTTTAATCGTTTTTTTAAAGACCCATCTCCAAACACAATCACATTGGGAGGTCCTAAGGTTTGGGGTTTCAATATAGGACTTTTGAGGGAACAATATTCAGCCTCCAGCAAAAACCCACTTTATTTGCACTTTTTACTATTAAAATGTGACAATAATACTTGACCAATATGATATGTAATCCTTATATAAAATACAACAATAATGCTTGACATATATACTAACCCCTTCTAAAAATCTATGTAGTGTTTTACATGTGCCTAACCTATAACAGAAGTTAAACAGTCTATCTATTGTGGCTTTGTTCTCTATCAATTTAGCTGAGCTGGAATTCTATTGTAGAACTCCCTTCTTTGTATTGTCCTGGTTAGGTGTGGCATGAGATTTTGAAGGCAGAAGTGGAGACAGCAGACACAAAGTGCATGTAGGGCATCGGGCACTGGGGCAGCTCATGCATGGTTCGGCAGATCTGTAAGCTCACCATGTTGGCATGAAGTAGCACCCAAGTTCACAGCTTCTTCAGCTTCTACAGCATTTTCTCCTTTAGATTCTCCAAGTCCAGGGCCAGGTGTGTATAAATCTCTATGAAAAAGGTCACCAGCTTCTCCTGCAGATTACCCAAAGCATAACAAGTTGAGGTATGAAAGCCAGATGTAGGTTCCAGGTTGTCTTCATGAGTTCCAGTTTATCCTCTTGGATTCGAGTGTATTTCTGGTCTTTCCCACTTCATTTCCAGCCTTCTTTCCCATCACCCGAGGCAGAAGCAGCATCTTTGTGTAGATTGCATTCTCTGCTTTATAATATATAAATTTGAATCCCTGTAATAACTCCTTTACTCTGCAAACTATCAGTGGTTCTGTTTGTCGCATGGGGAGCTCCTAGTCTCCCCAGCAATAAGACTTTGAATGAGTTACACTATGGTTTTCTGCCTCAGTTTTCTCATTTGTAAAATAAGAATAATAAAATTCACCCCATAAGGTTGTGGACAGATTAAATGAGTATATATGTACAGTGCTTAGGATAGCATCTGGCACAAACATTTATTAAATATTAATCCCTAGTAAGTAGTAAAATTATTTATTATGCTAGCCTTAGGCTAATAACATTGCTTTGAATTTCAGAAGGAATAATGTATAGGCATTTCAATGCTTATTTCAAAAACATTTAACTTTATGTGGTTAACATCCCCCATCACCTACAGCCTCATATTGTAACTATTTTTTGTCTTTTTGTTAAGATGTCTAATTATATATCAAATGCATATATGCATAAATATATATGCGAGAAATTACAGGTGAGGAGAGTAGAAAAAAATGCCATAAAGCTCACAAAACTATGATTGCTAATCAACCAAAGAATTAATGCATTTGAGTCTAAATTTCAAATGACAATCTTCAAAGTCCAGTGAATCCAGAAAGTTCAATAAAGGCTATGATACACATATATCACAGTTAAAGTAATAATAACACATGCATACATAGAGACATGAGGAAACCCCCACTGGGTGTGAGAAACAAGGTTCTGAGAAAAGCATGTCACACACCAAAAATACATTGACAAAGGTGTCCAGCATTCATTTTCAACCAAGGCTTCAGAATTTCACAAATATATATTTCAGAGCTGCCCTGACATGTAGTTAATTCATTTCTCTGACCAGCGAATATGGGAAAAGGCTACATTCTATGAGCTTTACTCTCCAGCTCTTTTTAATTCATGATTTCCTAGTCTAGTTATGTAACAACAACAAAAAAACCCTCATAACACTGTGAGTGCTGATTCTAATTTACAGAGCTCTACACACACATGCAGCTTGAATAACAAGAAAGATTTGCACTTTTGTCTTCTAGAACCAATAAATATGTTGAATCCTAGAATATTAATTCTCACATAAGAGCAAAGAGGTAAGAAAGACAACAGGATCATGGGATTGTCTGGATAGAATCCTACCTGAGTTTCTTAGACTTCCATTTATAATGCCAAGTTTTCCTTGAGTGTTTTGATTCTCCTTAGAATAAGTGAAGATTTACTGATTTGAAAATACTTTTCCGTATTTTAAATATCAGAACATTCCTTGATTAGAAAGCAGTGGATATCTTATTTTCTTCAGAAGAGATCAGGATAGGCCTAGTTGAAGTGCTGGCCATAGAACTTTTTTCTGAGAACAGAGAAGTGGGGCATAATTTTCCAAGAGGTTAATCAATGTACTTAGAAATAGCAAGAGCCAAGTTGTGAGTGAGTGGAAAATATATTTCTGAAGAATTTAAAGAGATGACACTAGGATAATTGAGTTGAATTTAAGATAATTCCAACAAGCTAGCACAGGTATGCAACAGAAAAAAAAAAGATTAAAAAGGAAATAAAACTTTACCATTAGCTACCACTGTAAAAAGGCCTAGAAACTATCATTTAATGCATATGTAGATAAATTGGTTTAAGGACACTGGTTGAGACACATCATCAGTGTTGCCTCTTCACCTAGATATTCCTAATGCTGAGTCAGTTCTTTAATTTTAATCCTCTGAAACACCAATCCAGGTTAACAGACACATGTGAATAGAAGATATAGGTTTCTAAATCAAACCAAGGCAACAAATCATATTTCACACAGAGTGGCTAATTGTTCATCCGTGGGGGTGGGCTTAGAGAGAGAGTACAAATTTCAGTACGTTCAAATTTCAGACTTTTTGTACTTTTTCTGAAATACATTGTTATGCAATATTCTATTTTATAGAACAAAAGTGATACCAGAATTCTCACCTAAAAAAATCAAATGAAGTCTTTCTTTCTTTTCTTTCTTCCTTTCTTTCTTTCTCTTTCTTTCTTTCTTTCTTTCTTTCTTTCTTTCTTTCTTTCTTTCTTTCTTTCTTTTTTTCTTTCTTTCTCTCTGTCTTTCTCTCTTTCTCTCTTTCTCTCCTCTCCTCTCCTTCTCTCTCTCTCTCTCTCTCTCTCCCCCCCCCTCTTTCTTTCTTTCGTTCTTTTCAGGGTCTTGCTGTGTCATTCAGGCTAGAGTGCAGTGGCGTCATCATAGCTCACTACAACCTCAAACTCCTGGGTTCCAGCAATCCGCCTGCCTCAGCCTGCACAGCAGCTGGAACGAGAGGTGCATGCCACCATGCGCGGCTAATTTTCTATATTTTGTAGAGATGGAGTCTCGCTTTTGCTCAGGCTGGTCTTAAACTCTTGACTGAGCTCCAGCCATCCTCCTACTTCGGCCTCCCAAAAGTGCTAGGATTACAGGTGAAGCCACTGCACCTGGCTTCAAATGAGGTTTTTCATCACATTTTTTTGTGATTAATGTCACGATGACGGACTTTTATAGGCTAATGATTGAAAATTCATCTTCTAGAAATAATACAAATATTTTCTACTTTTTACTTAAAATTCCCAAGTCCACAAATCAATTCCAAAGGAAGAGCCCCAAGGTAGGTGGATCTGAGGCTGTTGAGACAGCCCCATGATGTATTATAGTTCTAGAATTTTAACTGTTCTCAAAATGACTGAAAGCAGCATTGTTTTCTTTTTTGTTTGTCTGTTTGTTTTAATAGAGATGGGGTCTCGCTCCTCCTCAAGCTGGTCTCAAACTCCTGACCTCCAGCGATCCTCCTACCTCAGCCCTAACTATTCTACATTGTTATTTTATTATATATAATATATATATAAAATATACATAAGGTTGAGGCTTAAACCAACGAACGTTACAATTGAAGAGATCAGGTATATGAGTTGATCTCTTAAAAACAGCAATCCATTAGGAACAATAAAATTGATTAATTGTATTTTTCTGTTATCAATTAATGAAATGTAATATCAGAATTTCAGGAGTACAAAAAGACAAGTGTTAAAGCAAAACTTGATGGAAGGAGCTTCCCCATCACACAAGTTATTCAAACAAACCTTGTTTATATTTCCATCATTGTTTCCCAAGCTTGTTTTCAGCCACAATGTAGAAGTAGCATAATGCCTCTTGGAAGACTAATGCATGTTAGACACCCCTCACAGTTAACTGTCACCAATGTTTCCTTTTGGATATTCTGATAATTTCTAAAACATAGACCATTTAGGGAGACCCTTGGGAACAATAAAGTCCACATTTTGGAAACCACTGTTTCACTTTCACTATAAGATTTTTAACAAAATAAGATTCAGCTATTATACCAACTGCCTACATATGCCTAATGGAGGTTTAGCTTCTTTATGCAGAAGAGAAACTACAGAATCCTCAGCCCATCGTAGAGTTTTGGAAGCACAGCTGTTATAGGCATTTATATCAGGTATAGCAGCTGGATTTCTTTTGAAAATGTTTATTTCAATCCTCATGATTTCCCGCCCATATTTTCCTAAAGAATTTCAATTCTGTTCGTCATTCTGAATCAAACAAGACAAAAAATATAATCAAATCCATCAAGATATATTTTTCCCCTTCCTCACTTTGCATCTCTCCTTTAAAAATAGAGAAATACTGCTGAATCCTTTTAAAATCTAGCCTAGAGAGAGAAAGAAAGCCACAACCTCCAAATTATAAAAAAGAAGTGTGTTAGGTTTAAGACAGTTTGTCAGTATGTACATCCTTTGATCTTCTAAACCTATGTGACATAGTTACTTCTTTAATAATAAAATAATATGAAATGAATCACTTTATTACTTTGGGACTATTCTTTATTTGGGGGGGTCTAAAATATGTACTGGGCAATGATAAGAATAGCAAGCTTGTAAGCTGTAGTCATCAAAATCGACAATTCACATTTTAGAAACTGCAAATTTCACTATTTAGCTGCATGCTAAATTAACATGTGACCATGCATAGAACCAAAAATGTATTCTCATTAGACGTGTGTTTCTAGAGCTTTTGTAGAGTCAAATTCTGTAATGTTTCAAGATACTTCTTAAAAAATAGTTTCTGGGCTGATGTAAATGCATTTGAATCTCCAAAAGAAACATATAATATGTCTAAATCTCCAAAAGAGTAGATAGTATGAATTTATCAAATTATGATGTTACTACTTTAAAGACTAAAATAGGAAAAGTAATTTTACTTTCTTTAATTGAGTGTTTTCTAAATACATTTGACTTATTTTGCACTAAACCAATGTTGAATACAGATTAGAAAATATTGCCATAGCTCTATTATATAATAAGAAACAATCCAGAAATATAGAAAAATAAAAGTAGAGAGTATTGTGTAGTTTCCTGCCTCCATTCCTGACTGCCTACCTCTGCCTGAACAGTTCAATCCAAATGCCACCAGGTATGGTTGGGCAAGATGGGATTCCGTATGAGGGTAAGGAGGTGGAGGAAGAGTGGGAGGGTAGCTGTATATTAGTGTAAGGGAGGATCAGGGAATGGAGAGAGTGAGCAAATGGAGATAAGTCACTTCACAGCTGAGGGTGAATCCAATTAATAAATATATTATAAATAAAGAGACTCAGGTTTCTCACTGTGAGAGAAAGGGAAAAATAATCAAAATGAACTCTGTGGTGTTATTTTGGAATTGGAATTATAGAGATGAACTCATGGTTTTTATTAAATAATAGATAGATAGAAAGTGCATCAGTTTCCTCAGGCTGCTGTGATAAATGATCACAAATTGAGTTGCTTAAAACAACAAGAATTCGTTCTATTACAGGTCTGGAGTCCAAAATCAAGATGTTACCAGGTCCATGTCAGTTCCAGGAATTCATTCCTCCACATGCTTTCCAGCTGTTGTGGCTCCTGGCATTTCTTGGCTATGGTGGCATAACTCCAATCTCTGCCTTCATCTTCACATGGCCTTCTTCCCTGTGTGTGTCTGTGTCTCTACACGGTCTTTTTATAAGGACACCAGTCATTGGATTTAGGGGCCAATATATCTGCAAAGACCCTACTTCCAAGTAAGGCCACACTCTAAGGTTCTGAATGGACACAAAATTTTGGGTACCACTATTCAGCCCAGTACATATAGATAAGTGTGTGTGTGTGTGTGTGTGTGTGTGTGTGCATGTGTGCATGCTCCCAGGCCTTTCTTGGCTCAGCCTTGTCCATCGAGAAGGTTTGGGAACAGTGACAGCCCAATGGTAATTAACACTACTGATACCCAGACTTTGGAACATAAATACAATTCTCCTTTAGATGGAACTAGATACATTTGTATAAATCTTGTGTAAATCTTTGTGTCTAATTCTAGGGATTAGCTAGGGAAAGTACAAAATGAACCTCAAACACTTCCATAAGAAAGTCTGCAAAAAATGATGGAAGCATGTCAATAAGACACAGGATCTGCTCCAATGACACATCATGGCAGAAACTGAGGTAATCAGAGCATCAAGATAAATAACTCAAATAACCTGTTGTAACACATTAAATAAAACAGAAATATAAAATGCAAAACTAATGTAAATAAATACACAAGAAAATAAGTGGGAAGAAGAGAAAGTTTTTCCTTGTAGAAGAATACTGATAAATAAATGTAGATGGAATGATAGAATTAAGAAAATCACCACTTGGCAGCTCTCATAGGAATCATTAATTCAGCAAACTTCAATGGATGTTAAAATTTAGGATTAGTAGTTTCATGTGGAATACAATCTTTATATAAATTCTAAGTATCTTCCCACAAAGTATTAAGCACAAAAAGAAAAAAAAGAAAAAAAAAACATTAGCTCTACAATGGTGACACTTGGCAGATAACTCCTTAATGAGACGCTCAAAATTATTGTCACCAATAATGGAATAAATCAAAATCTTGTACAACCTTATACAAATAAGTGAGATATTATTTGGGATAGCATTGGCAAAAATACATATTCTAAATCTAATCTCAACGAAACATCAGAAAATCCTACCTAAAAAATTCTATAAAATAATCGTTCCATAATTGTCATGTGTAAAGGTCATGAAAGTGAAGAAAAGACTAGAGATATCTTCCAAATTGTAAGAGTTCTCTGCAAGTGTGGTCCTGAGTATGATACTTTTACCATAAAAGGATGTTACTGGAACAATTGGAGACATTTTACTGAGGTCTGTGCATTTGATAGCAGTGGTGTGCTAATATTAATTTCCTAATTTTAGCCGCTGTTTTGTGGCACTGTAGAAAAACATCCATGAGGGAGGACTTACTGAGGGGATGAGACAAAATATCAATGACTTACTGAGGGGATGAGACAAAATATCAATAACTTACTCTCAAATGGTTCACGAATAATTTATTTGGATGACGTTTGCAACTTTAAGATGAAATTCCTGCTAAATTAAAGAGAAAAAACATAAAAGAAATAGTATGTAATTTATACGGGTCTTCCTCCAAAAGAAGACGTGAGGATGATTATCCTAAAAGGACACATATACGAAGAAAAGGCATAATATGAGTAGTAAGAAAATATAGGAGAACGAGAATAACACATAGTCATGTTTTTCAGAAGGAAAAAGACTGAAATTATTTAATCAGTGTAACATTTTTCATTTGGCTTAGTCATTTTTCAAGGAGAGTAAGAGTTCTGGCATATTGTGTACTGACTTCCATAACCTCTTCAGGGATAAGCCTTTGGAAAGTACTGATATTTGCCTTT
>VBSM01000949.1:4646891-4708158 GCA_008086735.1 Cheirogaleus medius
AATAAATAAATAAAAGCACTGGAAACATTGGTATTAATAAATAATTTACTCTCATTAGTCTTTATCTTTAATACATTCAGCAGTGTTTCAGCCACAGTCATTCACCCTGTGGCTCTTAATTATTTTTTATTGCCATTCAAAATTCTATATGATGTATTGTTGTGACATTTTTAAGGTACTTAAATCCTATTTTGAAAATTGCGTAATACCTCTCTCAAACATCTTATCCAACTCCTCTCTCAGTTCTTAAAATTTAATTTGCAAAGTGTGCTGACCTCCAGAGCTCTTCCACCTTGGAAAAACATTAACTACTGTAAATATGCAGCAGAATCATCATGCTCATATAAAGAGAATTCTCTAGAGGTATTATCAAAGATCAGTAGAGCATACTGGTTAAGCCCATGGGAGGTAAAGCCAGATGTCTGGATTTTAATCTCAGTCCCTCCACTTAATATCTGGCTTTATATTAACTATTGTTAATATTTCCCCTATTTTTCTGATTTAAAATAATGAGTACAGAAACTAATATTGGTATTAATGGTATCGGATTGTTGTGCATACTAGAAATGTTTAACGCAGCTTCTGGCATATACTAAGTCCTCAATATGTATTGATCATCATTAAAGAAGCCCTAGATCTCAAAGGAAACTAAGAAAACCCCAAGTGTCATGTTTTATATAACTGTGCACATAACAATGCAATAATGTGTACCAACTTAAGCACTATTCTCTTTCTCATCCTTTTACTCCACCTTTATTAATATACCCTTTCGAATAAAATAGGGTGTGTTATAATATGTGTATTTTGAAGTATAAAGTTAAGTCTAGTATGCCAAGTAGTTAGCACTTTAAATATAATCACCAAATTTTTCAAAACATACTTTTAGGCAGGGATTGCAATATACACTATACAGATAAAGCAAAGCTTAGATGGGTTACGTCACTTACACAAGAAGTCAGATTTGGAGCCAAATAACCATTTTATTCAAACCCAGTTTTAGATGAACAATCAGAGTGAAAACACTCCTCACCCTAATATAAATAACATTAAAAATGTCAATTGAAAGTATCTGGAACTTAATAAATGTAGCAAATTTTCATTAAAAAACTAACTTCAACAATGCTAGTGTGAGATCCACATTTAAAATCAGACAAGTTCACATGCCTCTATTTATGCAGTATTGCTATAAAAGTGAATTCTCATCAAGTTATGAAATTCACAGTGGAATATAAAAGAACTGTCTTCAGCTTCCAAATAAGATATTTCTAAAATAATTTGGCTGCCATTTGGGCAAATATATATGTGTGTTTTGTCTTGACAGCTTGTCAACTGGCAGACAGTCCTTGAACATCACATTCATTTCAATTTAATATTGGTAAATTTCTGAATTAGAATTTTATTTTTCACTTTCTGCACAATGAATCCCCCCCCCCCCGCAAGCCTTTGCTGGCATTCCTCGGGGCACACAGGTGCACGTGCTGGCATTTCTGCAGTAGAAGAGGAAGAAAAATGAAAGAAGGAAGGAGGGGAGGGAAGAGACAGGTTAAGAGAGAACAGTGGTAACAGGGAGAAAAAGGAGATGGTAGCTGACCTTCATCCTGAAATTCACCTTCATGAGAAATGAAGGGAATAATTCACACTTGACAATAAAATTGTGCAGCTGCCTCTGCTTCCTTTAACCAGAGAGGCTGGAGTCAAACAGAAACCAGACATCCAATGCATAAAATCAACACATACGGAAAGGTCCGAAGGCAAGGTGGGGAACAGATTAATAAAAATAATTTTAAAAACCACAACAACCAATTACAGAACACTTAGTTGCTTTATGCCATACCCTTACCTTGTATTTTATTATGCAACTCTCACACAACAAAAGTAAGATGGAAATTATTATCTTTGCATTGTAGCTAAGGAAAATAGGCAAAAATCTCCCTGATCCTCAAAGTAAACCATATAATAAAGGATAGAACCTGGATTCAAAGTCACACATGAATTTTAACACATTCCCTGTGATTCTCAGAAGACATGTCACAGGCTAAAGATTTAAATATATATATATAGATATAGATAGAGACAGAAAGATCTGCATATATGTTAGTGTGGATTACTTAAGTTAACCCTTAGCAAAAAAAATTCAGATGGAGAAAAATTACATATATTCATATATTTACAGGCATACATAGACACTTCATTATGTAGCTAATAATATTTTTTAAATTATTTTCTTTGTTGAAGAGGGCCTTGACATTTGCAAAAGTTTCTGAGGTTTTCTTTCTCAACGTATCTATCAGGCACATGACTTATGTACACAGAAACAGGAGTCTCTGACACATTTACAATTAATAGATACAGACTTGGCATGAAGATGTAGAAATCATAATAATGAGGCAAAAATAACATCTTCCTTGTTCACTGTTTATTAGCAATTAAGATAAAGTGTGCTGTATGTATCGTAGGCAGCAAAAGTTCTGTAAAACCATCTTACTCTAATTTGGATGAAAAGATGAATCAGGCAAGTTCTCTGACCTAAATGAGTTGGCCAAACAAAAATAAAAATAAGTGTAGTGTTTCTCAGTTCTTGTTTGTGTGTCAGAATCCAAAAGAAGTGCAAAGATGGAGGTGTTTTTGCTTATTTGTGTTTCTTTTTTGTGGTGGGGGTGATGGTAAAAAGATAACTTCCTGCCAGAAAGTCATAGAAGTTTTCCTAGAAAAAGTGTCATCTCAGCCAGCCATAAAGAAGCAATTCAGCTTTGATAAGCAGGAATAAATAAACAAAAATAGAATTCCTTACATAAGAGCTAGATAAAATAGAGTCTTGGCAGAAGAAATACATGGGTAAGATATGAAGACCTGAAATCACTTTTGATTTGCTGAGTATATCTACCAAAGTCATATTGTAGGTAGGTAAGAAAGGAGATCAAATGAAGCCAGGCTATCAAAATTCCCTTGGTTAAGGAGCTAGGGAACTATTCTATGAAAAATGAAGACTTATGGAATCTAAAGGAGATTTTTTTCCCAATATAAATATATACATAGAGTAGCTAAGACGTAACATGGTCAGAATCTAACATACTATTTGAAACATTACTAAGACAATCTATAATCCAGTAGAGGCATTACAATCTGATCTAGGAAGGTGGTCATAAGAATGAAATGAAACAATGCATTAAGATTACATTGCAGGCCGGCTCAATGGCTCATGTTTGTAATCCTAGCACTTAGGGAGGCCAAGGTGGGAAGACTGCTTGAGGTCAGGAGTGCTAGACCAGCCTGAGCAAGAGTGAGACCCTCATCTCTGCAAAAAAAAAAAAAATAGAAAAATTAACCTGGTGTGGTGGCTCACACCTGTAGTCCTAGCTACTGGGGAGGCTGAGACAGGAGGATTTCTGGAGCCCAGGAGTTTGAGGCTTGCAGTGAGCTGTGAAGACTCCACTGCACTCTAGCCCAGGGGACAAAATAAGGCCCTGTCTCAGAAAAAGAAAAAGAAAATAAATTACATTGTAGTTAGGAGTGACTACTAGAATTAGAGATTAAATAGGCAAGATACTGCTGAGGCTTAATGAGAAAGAAAAGATTCAACAGTATCTCTTACATTTTGTACATGGGATTTTAGAGTGTTTTGGAATAAAGTCACAGAAGTCAGAAAGCAGAAAAAAGTAATATCATAAGGAAAAGTAATGAGTTGATTTTTAATGTGGGATTTGAGCCTAATTGGATATCCAGGTGAAAGTGTTCCTGGAGCAACTGGAATGTGGGTGACCAGCTTAACCAGCAGATAAAGCAGGGCAAATGGTTTTAAAGCCATCACAGCCATCTTTAGATGGCTAAAGACATGGGCTGACCAGGAAAGGCAGCTGGGGAAAGGAGACAGGAAAGAAGGGGGGTGGGGGATAAGAAGAAACCAAAGGAGGAGAAGGAGGAAGACTAAGAAGAGAAGGCTGAAAAAGGAAGAAGAATAGGAAAAGGCAATGAGAGAAAGGAAAAAGAACTATGAGGAACAAAATAATCTTAAAGAGAAAGTGACAAAATAAGGGAAAGTCATTCAAACATAAAAGGAGCAGATCAAGTCTAGGAGAAGAACCAAGATATTCCCTTTCTCAGAAATGCATGAGAATAAGTTATTTGCAAATTAAGGCACTTGTTCTACCAAGAATTTTTCTTTATTTGAAATTTAAATTCTAACTAATTTCCATGAGGAATGTTATAAACACACACACACACACACACACACACACACACGAGTATCTCACTGGATTCCTAAAATAAATGAAAATGTCAAAACCGCACTGGGAAGGTAAGGACATTCTGTACTGTACCTCCTAAAAAATGGTCACAAATTTAGCACTGAAAACCATAATCAATACCTTGCCTTTATTTGAATCAACAGTAAAGACGTTGTTGAGGACATTATTCAGCCTTATATTTCTTCCTGGTGTTTATATTTAAGTATTTGTAATTTTCTTGAGCAGTTACCTGGGAATAGAGTTCTTGATCAAGTTTTTCTCTGGCAGAAAATTCAAGGTCAAATTTTTGAGCTTGACATGGTAAATGTTCATGTCTGTATTTACCTAATTCTGACCTTCAATTTATATTTCTACCTGTGTTTTTTATGTGTCTTATCGTGTTCACCTACTTCTAACTTATGCGATGTCACTGCATAGCATGTGGCCTTATAGGTTGTCTTAAATGCAATTTGAAACTAATCATGGTATATATTACATATAGAAAATTACTTTTGTAATCTTATCCTTTGAATTTGGGATCCTGCCTATTACTTTTGACAGACAAAAAGAACTCTAAAATCCCTCCTTTTATTATATAACATCTGGGAGCAGAGGTTTCCTGTATCAAGGCCAGGGTTTGGGGATAGATAAGCAAGTTCAAAAAAGGGGAAAAAGATTAAAATTATGTTTTGAAATTATATATATATGTATATATATATATATTGCTCTGTAAAATGTAATGGATGTTTCAATGGCTCAGAAAAAGTGGGAGTGGGTCAGTAGTGATAGCAGGGGCTCCTAAAAAATGTTCAGTTAAGATAGACACAAAAACAGAACTCTCTTTGGTAACGGTGATAGCCTAATCCACTCTAGCCTCCGCCCACCAGCTCAATCCAATATCTGGCTTAATACAGACCTAGACGGTTTTCTGTTTCTCTATGTGCTGCATCTGCATGTGAATATACACAAACAAATAATTAAACATCAAGCAAATATCAATAGGATTAGCTTGGCATGTTGGAACAAATCTTGATAAATCCGCCTCAGTAACAATACTCAAAACTACAAGTCCATGAGAGGAATACAAATTCAGCCTATTGAAGTATTGTCGTGTAAGGAGAGATATTTTAATAAAATTGCTCCTCCGTCAGTTCCTATTACTAAGGGACTAAAGCTATTGAGCTGCGGAACTTAGGCCAAAAAGGGGGATTTGGAAATGCAAATTAGAGATAAGACGGTAATAAATGCCTTTTATTCAGCAACACACCATCCTTGATGCCAGGAGCTATTTTAAAGATGACTCTTAATAGTTCTGTGAAATTGGAAGCATACATACCCAAAATGGACATTTCTGGCACAGTAGCATGATAGGGTCCATTAAGAAACTCCGGTGCATTGTCGTTGATGTCTTGAACTTTAATAATAAATTCAGAAGGAGGCTCAAGAGGTTTGCTGGTCTCCCAGTCCACTGCCTGAGCTGTTAAGGTGTACTCAGCCTTTTCCTCTCGGTCAAGTCTTTTTATAGCATGGATATCTCCAGTTACATCATTTATTTGAAAGATTGTCCCAGCTCCATCGCCTGATAGGATATACTTAATTTTTTTGCTCCCAGGATCCAGGTCTGTGTGTAGCTAAAATGAAAAGTGGCATTCGTTAGTAATGGAGCAATCTGCAAAGGTTTTTTTTTTTTTTTAACTGTCTCCTGTTTGAATATCAAGTTGGTTCTTGTTACATAACATCGTCAATTTCTGCTATGAGTAGCAGTACAAGGGTATATACAGTGGTGTGGATATCAATCAAATATAAAATAAAATGAAATTCATTTAAATAAGTTAGAACAGGTTGATAAAAGTACTCTGAGCTGTGTAATATAAGCCGTCATGCTTTTAGAATGATAAAAGGGTCAAGAAGAAAATACAAAAATGTATATTTTTCAACATATCGATATATTTATTTAAAGTTACTATAATTAGCTACCTTTTGTGGATCATTATCTGTGTGCCAAGGAGTATGTGAATTACTTCTCATATAATCATTCCCTTAATTTTTACAAAAAAATAAATGAATTAAGAATATTTCACATGAACCATGAGAAATGTGAGCTTCAACACGGCACATAATAACCACCTCTCCAAGGTTCTCCTTTGGTAGAATGAAGTATGGTAGACCCAGAGTTCAATTCACATCTGTCTGCTATATTTATACAAACAAAAATAATTCCAATAACCTGAATTATACTACGATATTATGTTTTTAAAGGACTTTTTTTTCCTTTAATTCTTAAAATTTTTCTGATCCAAGAAAATCACTCCCATTGTTATAGAGAAGAGCACTGAGGCCAGAATATGGGAGCACATTTTCCAGAAAAGGAACCCCTTCAGAAAATGACAACTTTCTAACATAAATCCAAACCTATCTCAGGTCATGGCAACAAAAATTCATTGAACAAATATGAATTGAATTTATGTATCAAGCCAATGCTCTGCCTAAAACATTTTGGCATGTGCTGGGGAGAATAGAATCCCTAGTTTTAAAATTCTCACAGTTTGTTCTTAAGAGGGAGACAAGAATATTCCTATATATAGTGCTTCTCCTTTATACTATGTTGACTCCTGTTTTTTAAAAAACACTGCAATAAAAGAATATATATATGTATTTTTCAAAGAAAAGTTCATTGCAAAATACTGCCTAAATGCACATATTTTCAGTTTAACTCAGTTACTTAAATGTCAATACAGTTCCAGTTATCACACCATGAGATTTCAAATATTTGCTCCTTAAAAAAAAAAAAACTCTTGTGGAAAGAAACTCCTAGAAATTCAAAAGATATTGTGTTCTCTTGGGATTTCTTCTATTCAGAACAGACTCTATCACTTTCTTTGCCAATTTAAATTGTATTTAGTGCTTCAATAAGTGAAAAGAAAAGATTACAAAAAGACATAAAACAGCAACAAAGAATCCAAATGCATCTAGATCTCCTACTTTACTTTTGAATATTTTAAAAAGTTAAAGCATAAGATTACATCAATATTTATTGAATCTCAAAATGTATCCTTTTCATTTATTGTATTTAATTTATTAACAAGAACAAATATTGAAATGCCAC
This sequence comes from Cheirogaleus medius, assembly GCA_008086735.1. NCBI lineage: Eukaryota > Metazoa > Chordata > Mammalia > Primates > Cheirogaleidae > Cheirogaleus > Cheirogaleus medius. Next base: position 4,654,221 of record VBSM01000949.1, read on the forward strand.
TTTATCTTAATGAATGTGGGATTATAATTCATTAATGTGATATTAATCCTAATTTATGATCGTTTTAATTTATGTGCATTTTAATATTTCCATTAGCATTTTTATTAAAAAAAGAAAATTTGAATAATATATCATTCATGGAAGTTTCCATTCACATACAAGGAGTTCTTGAGAAGCAGAGGTATTGGTACATATTGCTTTTCTCCATAACATTTTGCTAATTAACGAATAAACCATTCAAATTGGTGCTATTATTATTTACGTTAAAACTTATTTGTGTCGTATTTTCCTTCCATTTACTAATAGCCTCTAATTAATAAATTGTATATAATTTGAGGTTTGGATGATCTTTTGTGTTTAAAATTAGCAAAGGGAGAAGAAAGCTAAGATTTAAGTCTCTGTTACTATATAAATGGGAGAAATTAACACATTTATTTGAGTTTCAGCTATTTTACCTAAAATATGGGGATAAAACTTCTACCCTTCAGAATTGATTTTAGAATCTGAGACTATCCATCCATTTGAAAATTATTAAATCACAGAAGTGGCTATATTAAGTGTTTATTAACTAAAACAATTTTTACTTCATATCATATTCAATCATATACAACTATCTGAAAACATTCTGATAAGCCAAGATGCACCTAAGTGAAAGCACCTTCCCAAGACTTCATTCAAAGATAAACTTAGACATCATAGCACTTTGAAAAAAATGAAAAAAAAGTAAGGAAAAATCTTAGTAAACATCGTATTCTTCCTCATTCTCCTGGAAATTTCATTTTTAGCTTATCCCAGTAAAATCAAGATCTAGGAGTAGTGATAATCTCAAAACAAAATACTGTGTATTTATCTATGTTTGCTCATTTCATACTATTATTGCTCTCTCTCTCTCTCTCACACACACACACACTCTTGCACATCACTTGTTCAGGTAACCAACGTGACCTTACAAAGAAAAGATTGTAAGTGTACCAAAATAGCAATTTGCAGACAGCAAAAGCATCTAAGACTCCAGGTCTGGCCATCAGAAGTATCCTGGGTATACGGTTCCAAGTTGCTTCTTCTTTTGTCAGTCTTCACATAAGTGTGTGGAACACTGTTCACTTCAATGCGACATCACTTGCCCTGTCAATGTATCCCATCCAAGGATCCTCTCTGTAAGATTATGGACCCAAAGATATCCCAAATGCATTGAATGCTCACATATTGTGCATCATCTAAAAGTGTGATCACCATCCCTTTTAGAAGCTGCTTCTGCTAATCAGAGCTGGAGTAAGAACTATTTGCAAACTGGTCTGGGGAAGTAGGACTCCTTGGGCTGGCTGTGGTACAAAAAAACTCACTTCATCCATTCATTTAATAAACCCCATGCTCTTCCCTGTCTTGGGGTGGAGGTAGATTAATAAACAACACAGCCTTGGTCTCTGCTCTCAGAGAGCCATATTTTTGCAGGAAATAAACAAAAATAAACAGAAAATTTAGAAGAAGCATATCTACTACTACTACTATTATTATTGACTACTTATCTGTATAATATTTTTTATGTATAACTCTAATGATATTCTCACAACATACTAAAGACCATTTCCTAATTTTCCCAATGAACCTATAAAGATTCAGAGATTTTCACAGAACTTTTCTAGAGAATGCACAACCTACAAGGGGTAATCTTAACAGCACAAGATTTAGAGTCCGTTTCTGGATTTAAATGCATGTTCTAAGAGCAATGCTAGGAAAAGAACAGGGAGATGTGATGGCATACAGCAATTTTACTTAATACAGAGAGTGAGATGTGGAAGGATAGAAAAAGAGAAGTATGATTAAAACTTCAGATCTCAAAGAGGGAGAAACCCTATGCCACGCACAGGTAATGATATGGGTAAAGATCTAGAAACAAGGGAAAGCATAGCATGCTAGAGAAACTAAAGATGATTTAATCTTGAAGGAACATGAAGTTAAGAAAAAGAGAGGTAGCAAGACATAAGAATAGAAAGCAAGACAGGGGCCAGATTATGCAGAGCTATGAAACCAAGATACAAAGTTTGGATTTGACTATATAAGTGACAAGAGACTGTATATACATAGAAGGGTTTCCAAAAGGAGCCTAATGCCATAATAGTTTTGTTGCAGTAACATCACAGATGTGTGCTTACAAGAAAATGTCATGGAAGCAAAGAGGAACGGGAAGACAGAAAAAAAAATACTCTGACATCAGTTCACAAAGCTTCCTCCCTTCTGATTCTCAAATCCAGCCGAGCACCCAGGATTTGCCACATTTGCAACCAGATGAATCCTGAACCCCTCTGGCCACTCACTGCAGCTGGGATGGAGAAACACAGAGCGTCAGATATGCAGTGAATAATCCCAGTCTTCCACAGTCACCCTTCAATTTCACAAATCCTAACAGGATTGCTCCATGATTGAGCCGCATTGTGAGTATCAGCATCATTACACATTCATCATCTTCAACACCACCCAATTAAAGGACAAGCTTTTTACTATAAAAGTAATGGGAAGAGTATTTGCATTTCACTCTTCTTTGTATTTCCTCTGCCTGGTAAAGTTTCTGGCAAAATTGTTGGATGCTCAATAAATATTTGTGGAATCAAGTGAATGTAAAAAAAAGGGGGGAATTTTTCATTTTATTTTCAAAGCAATTATTTAAATAAGGAGGCAAAGGAATTTAGAAAAGCTAGGCCCAGGGACCTAAAATCTTATCTACAATAAATGCAAAGCCCTTGAGTTTGCCTAAGTATGTATTCAAATTTAGCATCCAACAAAGGAACTAAGACTTAGTAGAGAGACTGATGGAAGAAAAGATGAGCAGATGATGGATAGATGGATGGCTAATGGATGAATAATAGATGGGTCATAGATGCCAATTATCTTATACTTAGACGTCACTGCTCTCAGAATCAGAGTAAGATTCCTGATCTTCAATATCACCCACATCCCTCTCATGGTGGTGAATATTGATTGTCAGAAAATAAATACAAACTACTTTCCCATCCTCTCACAAGGATCCCCCAGGACCCGGAAGTAATCCTAGGATAGTAGAGCTTAATGGAGATACATTCTTCTTTGTGAGTACCTGTTTTAACATCAAATTATGACTCAGTTACCATAGAAAACCAGAGTGGGTCATTCTGCCTACTTCTTCCTCTAGAATGAGATGGGACCCGGGACTGAGTAAACTATAGGGGAAATTGCTTCCTCATCTGAAAATGAGATAGTGCTGGCATCAGAATTTATTTTGAAATTCCACTCTATCCAGAAGAACATCATGGAAGAATCTCTCTAATTTCCTCTCTTCCTCTTGAAAGTATTCTGGGGGCGAATGGGAAATCAGCATCTTTAAGAACCCAAAGGGTTAACAAGGATCACTGCAACATGAATCTATCTCTCTTGCTGATCCCCATTTTTCATGAACCTGCTCACCCTTGGAGAAGAGAGCAAGCCTAGCACTCTGGAATCAAATCACACCTTAGCACTATTTTCTCATGTCTAGTATAGTGCCTGTCGGTGTTATGGGCTATCAATCTACTGGTGAATGGATTACCATCCTTAAATCACAGCCATTCAGTATCAAAGATGGGACAGGGACTTGGACACAGTATTAGTTTTTGGCCTAAGTCTCCAAAATGATGACAATGCAGGACTTCAGTCTAGAGCAGGCACAAATTTAGGCTGCTAGGAGAGTTAAAGGGCAGGTAAAGAAAAAAAAATCAAGAGAGGCAGAAGTGTTCTTTGCATGTTTCTCTTCTGCACCCAACAAGGACCAGGAGTTAGCCTTGAAATCTGATCATTTTAACTTCTAGTTCATCCTTTTCGGGGACTATAGAATATCTCACAAAGGATGTTGACCAAATATGAAATGTCTCATTCAAGAAAGGGTGAGGTCCCACCATTACATAAAAACAAAAACAAAACCAAAACCAAAATATCTTGTTCTTGATACTTTAGAGCTAAATAAAGCATCATATGATGGCTGTAGATGGAGTGGGAGGTGAAAGGGTGTCATGGTGTCATATTGGACTACATAATTTGTAAAATGCCTTCACATGCTAAAATGTTACACTGCTATAGTAAATCTAAATAATCCAAATATAATTATCTTTCATTCAGACACTCCATTCTTAGCAAGTTGTAGAAACAAATTATATCACAAAACTTTAAGCAAGGTAATAGGTGTAAAAATACCTGAAGAGTTTAGCTAAGATCAGGTTGGGAATATGCAATGACTCTGATGATCACATACTCTAAGAAAAAAACAGTTCAGTGAAATAATAATAGTTGTCAAAATAATTCTCATCCAAATCAAGTTACCCAATCAAGTTGTCTTAAGAGGTAAAAAAAAAAAAAGGCCAAAGGGGAAACAATCCCTGATTAAATGCAAAGAACACAATATCCTCCACTAAAAATCACTGCTGCTTTACATAATTAATTAATTGATAATTCTAATGTTTTACAGCAGACAAATGTGTAGCATTTGATAACTCAGACATGTGTTCCTTGCATTCTGCGTCAGCTGCTGGTGTAAGTATTGAACAGTGTGACCTGGCAATAGGGATAGGTGCCCAGAGAAATAGAAAATAGGATATAAGTCCAAATGAACTGCTGTTTTTGGCTGCAGACATCTGAAAACACAGTCAAAAAAAGGGATGATTGCTTGTGCTACTCTTTTAAAAAGGTAAGTTCCACAAGGGCAGGACTTCTATGTACATTACTGACCACTATAACCAACAGCAAGCATGGTTCGTGGCAAATACTAAATGCTCACTAAAGTCTAATTTTTCTCTCTTTTTTGTCTGCATAGGATCTATCTTAATGCCTACACCAGCAGTCCCTAACCTTTCTAGCATCAGGGACCGCTGTCATATAAGACAGTTTTCCACGGACTGGGGAGGGGGAGGATGGTTTCGGGATGATTCAAGCACATTACATTTATTGTGCACTTTAATTCTATTATTATTACATTGTAATATATAAAGAAATAATTATACAACCCACCATAAGTTGGGGACCCCTGCCCTATACTTTGTCAGTGATTTTACATGGATGAAGGGCTCAGGTGACAGAACCAGATGTAACCCATTGAGTCAGATTTCAGATCATATACATTTTAGCATAATTTTATAGAGACCATCAGGATAGTGCAAGCAGTTAGTGTGAAGACATCCTGACACCCTAGATGAGGGGTGGATAGAATAGAGAAGCCTCTCTAGTTTGTCCCTAAATGGCAATAGGGATTTAATATATACATCATATACACTTAAAAGCATGTGAATGAAATCACATGATACAGGCACATTCTGTAAACACGTACAGAAATGTACATTTTGAAATAGAATAGACATATAAATAGGAAGGTAGTATACCCAATAACTCAGCTAATAAGAATGCAGAGGGAGGATACTGACAAGAGGCTGGCAGACTCTTTCCCAAGAGATTTCCCAAGCTGACATTCATGACCTTGGAAAATTTGCTACCATCTTCTGTCTGGACCGCAGCTTTGTAAGTTTGCAAACATGATGTGTCAGCCCTATGGCAAATCCATCGCTCTTTAGCAAGACTCCAATAAAGTTCACAGGTCTCATTAAAAAAAAAAAGCAAGGTATTAATGATAAATAACATTTCTCAGAGTCTAAAATACTTAAGTTATCATGAGGAGCAAAATTTCTCATCACACAAAGCCAAACCATCCTTATTGACAAGTTTCAAAGAAAGCAGAGTTAGATGAATTAATTCTGTAATAATGCCAGAAAATAAAATCACTTAAATATGCCCATTTTATAAATATGGTTTTAAAAATACTACAAGGATTCTGAAATTCTTTATTCTTAGAGTTTCTCTTTTCTTTTGCATATTGGGATGGATACTCCAATATCTAACCAAGCATCCACAGGAAAATAAAACAACAAGACACCTCTTTACTGGATATATCTTATGTATGTTGATAACAGCCTGGTTAAAATATTAAATCTTACAGACTTGGAAGTCAATATGTTTCTCTAATGCAGCCAAAGACTTAAAGAGTAATAGTTCAGATTATGGTATCTATAATGAGAGTCTGAGAAGAAACAAAGCTAGTTTGGAACAAAGATACTGAGAAATTTACTTAACCTCTCCAAGATTCAGCTTCATCATCTGTAAAATGTTTTCATAACAGTGCCTATCCTTAGGGTTTTTGTAATGATTAAAGTGTGACAATATATAATGCTGTTAAAGGCATGATATGTTCCAGAAACGATGATATTCAAATAAAAATGTATATAGGGTGGATTCTTGTGGGGATTAAATTTAGGAAATATAATAATGGGTTCTGCCCAAGCAGGAACTTCTTTCCAAGAAAAATATATATCCATCAACATATTCTGGGTCAGAATTCAATGTACAACATCATTTGTAATAAAAGTAAGAATGTAACTTCTTGAGTTAAATGATCGGGGCACAATCTGATTTTAACCTCTTATTCATGTTGACCAAGTTACTTAATGATTACATATCTGGTACTTATTCACCAATTCAATAAGTAATGATGGTAAATATATCTGGAAGTTTTATGTCTTCTTACTCAATAATTATAAGCCTAGAAGTGGGAGACGGGTGGTAAATGTGCATTGGGTCAGTAAATAAATGCTTCAGGGGCAAGAGTGTGAATGAATAGTAATAGAGGAACAATTACTGTAGATACTTAGGTGAATAGATCAATCAGAGGTCCTCAAACTTTTTAAACAGGGGTCCAGTTCACTATCCCTCAGACTGTTGGAGGGCCAGACTATAGTTTATAAAAAAAACTATGAACAAATTCCTGTGCACACTGCACATATCTTATTTTGAAGTAAAAAAACAAAACAGGCAAAAACACCCGGCGGGCCGGATAAATGTCCTAGGCAGGCCACATGTGGCCCGCAGGCTGTAGTTTGAGGATGCCTAGAATAGATGGATGGATGGATGGATGAATAAATTGGTGGATAAGGGAAATAAGAGGAAGAATATGGGTGAATTAATAATAAAGAATGGGTAACTAAATGGGATTCTCAGTCATCATTCCTTTTATGATCCAATGCACAGTATATGTTTCGAATCAATAGATGAACAAACAGATGGATGTATTGGTGAGTAGTTAGGCTGGCAGGACCATGACATTTCTCCCTAAAAGACAGATTTAGGGAAAACATAGTAAATCATTTTTTCTGAGAGCATTATTCCCCATCTTGCATTAAAGCAGGCATAGACATTGGAAGTTCAACTATAAATTAGAAGAAATACTTAAATGAAGACCTTTGGTGCATATTCAATTTTCATCAAAACAATTTCTCTTTACAAATTCCCTGAAGACACCTCTCCCTCTAGATAGAGAGAGAGGGAGAAAGACAGAGACAGAGATGGAGATGGAGACGGATATGAATATGGTTATAGATATAGACATCTATCCATTTTGTAAGGAAGGGGAAATTTTATGCCAAGTAAACACCTAATGAAGTAACATATGATGTAACTAAGAATAGGATTGGAAAAAGACGCCCAGGATTATCGGGCAAACAAAAGAAGTGGATTTTATAGAGATAGGGATATTTAAAACAGTTATAACAGAAATTTTCCAAAAGGCAAGTGGAGCTTTCAGTTATACTATCCAAGAGGAAGAAATTCTAAGAGAATGTTGTGTCAATGTTAATTATGCTTCAAAGGACTTGATTAACCAGAATACTAATAAGAGTTGAAAATATGAGATAGATTTCTGATGTGGTAATCACAATTACTTGCTAAACAGGATGTATCTTGTTAGCCAAATAAGTGACAAGAGCACAGTGAGAAATAACACAGTGGATGACCAAATAACAGTCATCCAGTGACTCTGAAATTTTATATTTGTAAAGGGAGTGTGGGTCCATCAAAATGCCGTGAACTTAGAAGAGCACTGCAATTGAAATTAAAAAAGAAATACTTAAAGCAGAAGTTTAGTTTGGGCCATATAATAAGGGTATGTTAGTGGCCCATCATTTTTTTTGTGATCAAAAAGCCTGATAATAACTTAGCTGAGTTACCCACTCCCATCCCTTGAGCACTGTAAACAGTAATGTCTTGTAAAAATACAGAGGTTCATGACCAAAATTCTTGTTTCACAGAAATAATCACATTTTCAAGTTTCAGCTATGACTACCCAATGGGTGGATGAATGGGTTGATGAATGGATGGATGAATAGGTAAGTAGCTCGATAATAGAATTAAGATGAAGAGGATGGATAGATAAGGGCTTTATTGAAGAATGCATGGGTGAATGGAAGAGTAGATCAGAGGACAGCTAACTAAAGAGGTTCTCAAGCATCCACCATTTTCAATAAATGAGAATCAAAAGACTTGGGCTGAATTAAAACTACCAGATACGATCTTGGACAATTCACTTAAATTTTTCCTACATTAAGTTCCTCTTGTTAAAATGATACTAGCAAGGCCATCAGCACCATCATCAAAATTTTTATCAGATAGTTATAAGGATAGCATGTATGTGAAAGTTTTTTTTTTTTTTTTACCTTTTTAACTGCTATCCTTTCAAGTATCATTATCCCTATATAGTCAGCACTCCATATCCATGGGTTTCACATCTGCAGATTCAACCAAACTCACATAGAAAATATCAGAAAAAGTAAAAAATAACGGAAAAATTTAAAATAATACAATTGTTTAAAATACAGTATAATGACTATTTACATAGCACTTTGTTTAGGTATTAAAGGTACAATTGAATATTCCTTATCATAAATGCTTGGGACCAGATGTGTTTCAGACTTCCAATTTTTTCATATTTTGGAATATATGCATATACATAATGAGATATCTTAGGTATAGGAGTGATGTGTAAACACAAAATTCAACTATGTTTCATATACACCTTATACACATAGTCTGAAGGTAAATTTATACAATATTTTTAATAATTTTGTGTGCATCTGTCCACTGGTGGCATCATGTCAGTGGTTAAAAAGTTCTGGATTTTGGAGAATTTTGTATTTCAGATTCTCAATTAGAGATGCACAATTTATAATCTAGAGATGATTTAAAGTATACAAGAGGATGTGCATGGGTTATATATTTTATATAAAGAGCTTGAACACCTGTAGATTTAGGTATCCAAGGTTGGGGGGTGTCCTGGACCCAGTCTCTCATGGATACTGAGAGATAACTGTAATGAATATTTGGAAATGGAGCCTAGAACACCATCAAATTATCAGAATTAGATGCTAATAATACAGCCTGCAACACTGTGAATGTGTGTGTGTGTGTGCGCGCGCGTCTATGTATGTAGGTTTCCCCCCTCCACTTCCACGCCATCAACAAACCTGGCATTTGACTGAAAAAGATACCAAACAACAACAACAAAGCTTCAAAGGAAACCTGAAAAATCAAGATGCCCTTATTGCTTCACACTATAAATAGATATGTTGGAAATCTGTATAACTCCTACATTAATAATAAAATTCATCTTTTATGAAAACATAATATTTTGTTCCATTTGTAATCAAAACCAAAAATAATCCTTTCAAGCCTACTCAAATTGTTTCTCCCCTCAAAATTTGTATGTTAAAGCCAATCTGACCAGTATCCTTATAAGAGGAGGAAATGTGGGCATAGAGAGGGACAGCTGGGACGAGGGTGAATAGAGGAACAGCCATATGAGGACACGGCAAGGAGACAGCCATCCCCAACCAAGGGGAAAGGCTTCAAGAAACCAAACCTGCTGAAACTTTGATCTTGGACTTCTAGCCTCTAGAACAATGAGAAAATTAGTGTCTGTTGTTTCAGCTACTCAGTCTGTGGTATTTTTTTATGTCAGCCCTAGCAAACTAATACATCCTCCTAAAGCATGCTAGCTACTTACCATATCAATATACATGGATGCACGGTGGTGCCTACAGCTTGCAGTGGTGCTACTCATAGGTACGACTCTAGGTGAGGTAGATGGAATAGCCCCCCCTCCAAAATATCCTCGCCCTGATTCCCAGAACTTGTAAATATGTTACCTTACCTGTCAGAAGGGACTCTGCATAGGTGACTCAGTTAAATACCTTGAAATGGGGAAATTATTCTGGGTTATTCAAGTGAGCCCAATCTAATCGCATGGGGCCTTAAAAGAAAATAAGCTTTTCTTTCTATGTTTGGAGGGAGATATGACTGCAGAAGAATGACCAAAGAGATGCAATCTTGCTGACTTTGAAGAGGTAAGAATGGGGACACTAACCAAGATGTGTGTGTGTGTGGAGTGGGGGAAGTGTTGTTCTAGAGAACTGGGAGAGAAAGGAAACACACACAGCCCAAATAATTTAGGACAGATTTTCCTAATCATGGGAGACAAAGAATCTAGGCCCTCAATAGCAAATACAGCTGTGTAGCAGATCAATAGTGTGGAGTATTCTAAGGAAATAAACAGCAGTTATACTTAAATGTTTTTCATGCAAATTTGGTGTAAAAACAATTACTTATAATGATAGTTTATTATTATAGAAGAAATTTATGTTTCCTTTAGAGAATTTGGCAAATTAGGAGTTAGCCACAGTGGCTCACACCTGTAATCAATCCTAGCACTTTGGGAGGCTGAGGCAGGAGGATTACTTGTCAGGAGTTCAAGACCAGCCTAAGCAAGAACAGGACCTCATCTCTACAAAAAATAGAAAAAAATAGCTAGGCATGGTGGCGCATGCCTGTAGTGCCAGCTACTCTGGAGGCTGAGGCAGGAGGATTGCTTGAGGCCAGGATTTTGAGGCTGCATTGAGCTATGATGATGCCATTGCACTGCAGCCTGGGAAACAGAGCAAGATCCCATCTCAAAAACAAGAAAGAAAGAAAGAAAGAAAGAAAGAAAGAAAGAAAGAAAGAAAGAAAGAAAGAAAGAAAGAGAGGGAGGGAGGGAGGGGGGAAGGAAAAGAAAAAGAAAACTTGGCAAAGTAAATAAGCTTTTACGGCAAAATAAAACATCCTCACCCACAGGCAACAACCTCTGTTAATTATTTGTATAAAAAAGGCATATATAGAATTATGCTACGCTTGATATGACACTTTATATACATTTTTGCATCCTACTTCTCCCACTTTACTGTTTTTAGATAAATTATGACATGATTAACTTTATGTCTAGTTTTTATATAAATAATGCACATGTTAAAAAAATTATAAATATAACTTTTTTTTTTTTTTTGAGACACAGTCTTCAGCCTGGAGTGCAGTAGCATCATCAGAGCTTCCTGCAACTTCAAACTCTTGGGCTCAAGAGATCCTCCTGCCTCAGCCTCCTGAGCAGCTGGTATTACAGATGTGTGCCACCACACCTGGCTATTTTTTTTCTATTTTTAGTAGAGACAGGGTCTTGCTCTTGCTCAGGCTGGCTTCAAACTCCTGACCTCAGCAATCTTCCCACCGCTGCCTCCCAGAGTGCTAGGATTAAAGGCGTGAGCCACTGAACCCGACCTATAAATGTAATTTTTGAGATCTATTAATTAGAGGGACTTGAATTTGTATTACCATTCCCACTCTTGTCCTATGTTGAGGTAATTTTCATTTTTCCATGCCTATGACTAATGCTGTAACCAGCTTCTTTGATCCAAAAGCTATAAAATGTAGATTCACTCACAAGGAAAAAATCCAAAATCTAGGCAATGTCATGAATATATTTTTAAACTCTATGATTTATAAACCACGTATAAATGTATGCAATATAGCAAAATATACTTGCCCACTTTCTAATAGTTGGGAAATGAATATCAAAGCTTATTGACAGGCAATGGAATATATTAATGGTGTCACATTTTGACCAATAATCACATTTATATATGATATTAAACTTTATAGATATTTTCTTATATATTGCTTTATTTGATTTTTCCCACAAGTGTAGGGGATTCTGCTGACAAAGAAAGACACGAGATATCTCAAAGATTTGAACTCAGGTCTTTTCATTCTACCCCAGGACCAAATTCTCAGTAAGTGTTTGTCATATTAAAAATATTATCTAAACCAAAATTAGTTGATCATACATGCACTCACCCAATCTTTAATCCTTGGGATCATCAGTGATAATTTTTACTCCTTAATATCCAATACAAGCAGTGGAATAAAATTAGAGGAAAACATGATAGGGTAGGCATAAGAAAACCTGGCTTGGAAAGTTTCAGTGTATGACCACAGGAAATTCAAACTTGCCTTGTTTCAATTTGATGGAAGTTCTGCAAACTCTTCCCTCTCTCGGAACCATTGTGAATATTAAATGAAATACTGTGTCAAATACACAACATAAAGCTAGCATATTCAAGTTCCCTGCCCAAAATATTCTTCTTTGAAGCAAACTTAACAATAATTTCCACATTAAAGCAATTTTTCTAAGGTGCTGGGCACTCACCTCAAATCACAGGTGAATATTATCTCAGGTAATTATGATGCCCTGGCAATCTAGATGGCTAGAGGTATGCAAACATTTTCATACATATACACATATATTAATGTGTATATATATATGCTTCGAACTGTGTAAACTTTAGAGAGCATCAGAATCACAAGTAAAAATACCAATCACTGGGCCCCCTCCAACAATTTTGAGATGGGGCAAAAAATTGCATTGCTAAGTTCCTAGATGATGTTTATGTTGTTGATCCATGCACCATACTTTGAGGACCACTGATTTAGAGACAAAAAAGTTATTTCTTTCTGTGGCTGTTTTTTTTTTTTAATCCTGAAATATTCTAAGTGGAAGTGTTTTATTTGACGATGGCAAATGCCACTTTCAATAAATGATTCAAAATGTTTCTGCTAGAGAATAATCAATTTTCAGTTCCAAACAATTTTAGGGACTTTCAAGTATCTGTGTCTTGAATGCTAAAACACTTAATTATGTAGAAATATAGTCATTCAACAATTATTTATAATTACTTCTAATACTTCTAGTATGTGCCTAGCATGCAGGTTTTCATCCCATCCTCTTTTTAGAGAATACAGGAGATTCACTCGTTTTCAAGAGTTAAGTATCAGGCCAAACTTACCTGCTCACCCAGATCCACAGGTACATGGATGTTTAATAACAAGGTCCCTTCCCCACCTCTGACCTCTACATTCACTACTGAAAGTTGCTGAAAATAATAAGCTTGCTAGACATTATCAGTGTGTGCTCATGTGAAGGTTAAAGAGCATCACATGCAAAAATTGCACTCATAAATATACAGGATCTTGGTGATTGATGGAACGATATAATCAGGATAAATGAATATTCGTTTCTGTAAAAAATAAACAGACAAAATACAAACTAAAAACCTTCTTATATAAGCATGTAGTCATCTTCAGTTGCTGCAACTCTAACTAAAATTCAGTCTTCTATTTTTAGCATCTCTTCCTGTTTTGGCAAAAAAACAAATACACACACACACACACACACACACAAGCACAAAAAAAATTTAAATAAAAAGCCATTAGTTGTCCTGAGCAGGATTATTTGTAAGACACTCTTAATATGCAGTTTCCCATAGAGTCACTAATTGTTCCTTACTTTAAAATTCATTGTTCTGAGAATGAGATGCAGTTGGTAATGTAAATATCAACCAGGCAGAGGATACTACTCCACATTAGCATCCACATTATTATTCAGTCATAATTAATACGCTTCTAAAATAAAGTGTTGACAGCACTCTTATTCAAATATATAGCATATGTTTATAGTCTCACACATTGAGGTACACACATAATTATAATATATGCGTGAGAGAAATTGCAGAGGCAGTCCAAGGAGCCATGCTCACGCTAATTGAAAACCACCATTGTCCAATTAAAGCAGGTGAGACCATGGGGTGGCAACACTGTCAAATGCCTATCAGACATGGCCAGGCTGATTAAATTACAAGACAAAATACAACAAAAAGAGCAAAGAAGTTTTCGCTGTTCTTGTTGTGGTTGTTTTAATAGAACACTGAGACACTAATGGAAATCAGGATACCGTTTCTCCCTATCTCGGTTAAGAATTGATCTCAGCATAATAATACGTTATTATAGAAAATACCAAGTAGCTCAAAAGGTTCACTTTTTACCAACATGGTCACCTTTTGAAGGAGAATAATTATCCTTACTTGTCAGAGATGTGACTTTGATGACTTTAGTTCGAGAAACTGAAAAGTGCCTCATTATATTATTCTTTTCTTTTTATTTTTATTCCTTTGAGCTCATTAGGAAGTAATTAACATAACATGTGTAATTAAAGAGGAATTACCCCACACTTGTTTCAAAGCATCATGCTATGTGAATTTCAAGGGGAGCTTAAACTAGGGTCATTCTTCTGCAAAAGCATAATAGACTGTTCCTTTCAGGAAATGTATGTCATGAAATATTATGAAAATCAAGACTCATGGTAAATAACCATTTAACTCATAAATGATTTGACTTCAAAAATATTCTTTTTGTAGTCAGGGAGGAAAAATAAAAACAATAAAAAACAAAATCTCTAGCATTGTTATTTCAAAAATGACTCTTACCAGAGTTGGGTCAGAAGGTGGCAGGATAAGTTGAAGGAGAAAGAAAAAAAATTAAGGCAGAAGAAAGTTGCAAAGCATATATTAAGAATCTACCATATGCCATGTACTGTTCAAATGGCTTTACACACATTATTTATTTTCATGATATCACCACAAGGTAGTTTTTATTTTTCTCATTTTATAGATGAGAAATCTGAGATACAGGGTAGTTAAGCAACCTGCTCCAGGCCACACAATCACATAAGGAAATAAGAAGCAGAGCCATGGAATTTTGGTCTTAGAAGCTGTTTGTGTGTGTGTGTGTGTGTGTGTGTGTGTGTGTATACACATTTACCTTAGGAATGGAAAAAAAAATCTATGTTCCAAACATGGAAAGAAGGAAATAGAATGAACATTTGTTGAAGTTTGAGCCTTTGGCAGAGTATTTAAATCACAAGACAACAGATAGGAAAACAGATATCTGAACCTAAGTATGCCTGACAGCAACCCATTAATCTCCAATACCTCACATTTCTGTCCAAAGTCTTCTGATTTATTTATAGACAGTTTTGCTTCCTGTCTTTGTTACACCTTCCAAATTAACACCCTGATCTGTGTCCTTGTTTGCTATTTTTCTAAAGGGTCAACTCTTGAATTCACCAAACAGATGAAAACCATTAGGTGGTAGAAGGACTTTTTTACGTCCTTAGGTTTCTGTGACACCTAACAGATGGAGCATATGCCCACAAATGACCCAGCATTTAGACAATTGTTGTCTGTGAAACCGGGACAGACAGGACGCAGTGTGCTCATTCACAACTAAGAACTATTAAAGGATTCATAATTTTGATTCAATAGGTTCCATTATTTCTTTTGTGAGTCTACATAAGTCTCGTTAATGGTAATGGCAATTACATGTAGACACATACTGGAGACTGGCATCTAGGGTGTGCTGAGCTAATGGCAACGTTTGGGAGGAAGAAATGGCTACAAAAGGTCTCATTTAAGATGTTATGCACTTTTTATTTGAAGTGGCTAATTACCACCATTGAACTCTGCCATTAGTACCTTTCACGATCTTTTCAAGGATAAAGAGTAAAAAAACAACAGATACATTAGAAGGCATAGCCTGAGCTGTTGCCGGTGATCTCAGTGCTCCACCAGTTAGCCTTGGAAATCATTCATATTCATTTCTTTCCTCTCTTCCTTTTTGCCTTGATTCACTTGTCATGTAATTCAACATCACCGTACAGTAAAAACAGTATGAGTTTTGAAGTCCCTCAGTCCTCAACCCCAACCCCAGATTTGTGATTTAAACATCATGTAACTTTAGACAAATCACTTTACTTAGCTTAGCTTCAGTTCCTACATCACTACAGAAATAATAATATCTTAGAGTGTCAGTATGAGATTTATATTAAGTACAAGTATGTCTGTTAACTGGCAATAGTAGATGCATAAGGTGAAAGTGTAGGTATAGGTATTATAGATATAGATCTGGATTCACCAAATATTATTTCATTTCTACTTGCTTATGTTTTCACTAAACACACTATATGTATTTTTTAAATGTCAAATTATGGGCATTATATAAATAGTTATAAATATATATATGTATTTGTAAACATCCTAAAATTCTACTTGAAATAATGCTAAACCTGCAATTATATTTTTAGTTAAATATACACCTCCCAGAAAATCAAATGCCAAAAGGTTTAGTTAATAATTCTATTAAAAAGTAAGTTCATTCACTAGTTCTGCTACTCAAAGCTAAACTTTCTGGGTTACTCAAATCACAACTAATGTTGGCATCTTGTGATACCTGATCAACAACTCTTCTGATCCAGGCATTGTCCAACTCTGAGCCAGCAGCAGGGTCTGTTGTGATGCCTCAGGAGACAGAGCACAAGGGGCCAACCAACCGACGTGGCCTGCAGCATGATGCTGACACCTCACTTTTTATCAACTTTAAATGTGTTCATTGAAGGTGTCATTTGACAAGAGAGTCAAGCTACTTTAAAATATTTGAAAATCATTGCTCTGAATATCCTAATCCTATCCATACAGTACATAGGAATAGATGAGAGCCCCATCGCAATATCGTTTGTATAATCAGTTCTTCCCTTCACTATAGTTACTTCCATCAAATTGCACTTTGGACATGATAGTTGCACTTTTGTGACTTACATTAAGGAACGTTAGAAATTAAAAGTCCTATGAAACACCTCACTGTGATATTACACGACTAGAGTTGAGGATGTTGTTCATTACACTACCTGGTGTAGTAGCACTCAGGGAAAATGCTTAGGTGAAAATATGTATTCTCACCACTAAGACAGCAACCAAATTTCTTGAGATGAACCAGTTTTTTATCTTATGGGTACATTGATTTGTACTACGAGTTTTTGCACTTTGCAATGGACACAAGCAATCTGAGAGTCAAATTTTGGGTGCCAACTATAGCAAAGTTATAGGAATGATATTGTATAATTTTGTGTATTAGCTAAATTTCCCATGCCATTTTTTGCTTCTACATTTGTTTTCCATTTTCATGACTTTATTCTTAATTATGGCTAATTTTATATAGCCCTGCATTGATTTTTATGTTTTGTTTTGGTTTTATTTTAAAAATATGTGTTTTCTTCTGTGGTAAGTTTTAATATGTTAAGGCAAATAAGGAACTCTTGCTTTTGAGATATCCAAATGCATTCCAACCATATTCCAACCATTAGCACATGCTAATTCCACATTATATATGTTCTATTTATAATCCTACCTCTTTTGTCAAGGACCCTGCTCAGCTCTAAGGCACGAGATAATAAACATTGTGCCTTCTATGATTCTTGACTTTCCTAGGTTACTACATCTATTGTGTTCCTGCACTCCACCTGTCTTCCGTGGCTTCCTATCTTTCTTCCAACTCTAATGGAGATGAAGTCTGCACACCTAGCTATTGAGTGGCCTCACCTTTTGATTCTAACACTGACAACTATACTAATGCACCTAGTAACAGTCAAGAAAAGAGGTTTAGAGTCCTTTTAAATGAGCAAATGGCAATAGCACTATATTTTAGAGCTATGAAAGTGAGTGATATGAGGACTCTTTTGAAGGTGTTCAGGTTATAGGTGCTATTGTCAAAATATCTTTTCTCTGTCTATACTGTATTCTAAGAGGCCTACATATTTGGGCCTAAGAGGACATCTGGAAGATTTAGGAAAAGAGACATCTATAAAGCAGCGGAAGATTCCAGACACAGTGGCTTATGCCTATAGTCCCAGTGATTTGGGAGGCTGAGGTGGGAGGATTGTTTGAGCCCAGGATTTTGAGGCTGTAGTGAGCTATGATAACACCACTACACTTCAGTGGTGTGAAGTGCTGTGCACCTCTGGGTGACAGAGGAAGACCTCCATCTCTTTAAAATAATAAAAAAAGCAAAAGAGTTTGTTGAGCTATATACATTATGTAGTTCTTTAATAGAGCTTATAGGGTTTTGGCGTTTTGTTTTTTAGATTTTTACCTGTCGTCAGATCCTGTGTTATGTACTTGCTATCTAAAAAGTCACATAAGCATCTTGAGCCTTGGTTTCCTAATGTGTACAGAGGAGCTGAGGTTACACATCTAGTAGCTTTGATATCAACACAGACACCATGCATCCAGAATTCTTGCTCTTAATCATGTGACTACAACAAAAATTTTCTGACTGTAACAAGTTTGGGCTAGGCGTTGTCACACTCAACTATCTCACCAGGGCCTGGTTGTTCATCCACATGTATTCTAGATTCTTTGGAAGACAGCTATTATATTAACACTAAAGCTTACCAGTGGGGATTTCCAATAAATCCACAATTGTATTAATTTTTCCTTATTATTTGACAGAAGGGGAATTAATCAAGAGATCGATACATACAAAACCTATGTCAATTGCATGATTCAGCCAAAAGCCAAAATTCAATAAAGTATAATCATAGGTCAGTTTAACATATGCAAAGCTTTTTCTTCAATCACTCTGTTCCATAATAAATATTAATATATGCCAGGTATAGCATTTAAAGAGAAGGTTGATCGTTAATCAGTATGTAATCACAATGGTGATTACAAATAACTGGTTAAAAACAACTGCTTACTTAAATTTGTATTATGCAGTGCCAAGAGCAAGATAAATGTTTAAAGTAAAAGAAAAAGTGCAAATAGTAAAGATAAAAATCATATTAATATGTAGTAATAGTCCAGGAGTTTCTTGTTTAAATTAGCTAAAATTAAAAAACATACATATACATATATGCACACACACGCATTTTTTTAAATGAGAAATACAATTTCATTATATTCAAGTGTATATAATCTTTAGGTACAAATTAATCAACTGTTGCTAGGACATACCCCAATTCTAGAACAGGATAAGAATGATTTTAAATCAGTGCATTAAGTCACTGACCTTTGCTTACACTACAACTAGATGGCCTATTTGTCAATGCACCCTTGAAAAGTATTTGAAACTAGCTTATTTCTTTTATGCCAAAGACTGTAAGTTTACAGCCCTGCATTGACCTTTGGAATTCTAAATTCATCATTCATAAACCTTACAAGACACTCGCTTTGGGCTTAGAATGTGTGTTAAGAACTGTGTGGACTTTTTATTTCATAAAAATAAACCATAAACTCTTTTTCAGTACTGGTAAAGTAACGTCCAGTTTAAAATAACAACTAAAGTAAGAGTTTGTACTATATCATTTCTTTCACCTTGGACCATTAAGGATTTTCTAGCCACAATTTTGTCTAGTTAAGAAAAGTAGTCTCTAGATGTTTGACTTCAACAAAACAAAACAAAAAGCCCTAAATGTCACCTGCGTGATACTCATGATGTTGTTCTTCATTACATAGCTTAAGTAGCCCAAGAAGCAAAAAAGCAAGCATTCAAAAAACAAAAAAACAAAAAAAAACCTAACTTCTTTCCACAATTGGGTCTGACTAGCTAAATGCACATTTAGCCATGTCATCAAATTAAACAAATTCCTGGATGGTCAAATCAAAGACAGTACTTCCTGCAGCATTTTATGTGTATATGATTATACCAATTTGAAATTGTGAGATATAAAAATACCTTAATAATATCTCACTTAAATGAAAACGTTGAAATCATGAGGACTTTTTAAAAATGTTCATTAGGAATCATCTGGTTTCCGGGCATGCTGGCTGAGTGAAATGTAAACAGTCTTGGCCCCTGTTCATACTGCAGAACCACTTTTCCTGGATATTAGACATACCCACTTTCCGATGCCAGTATCTCTGCTACCAATGTCATTTGGGTTCAACAGAAAGCTAAGGGATTCTGCCTACTGTAATGTAAATTCTACATAAATGTAACATTAAAAGTTAAATGTTAATCAAAATATTAAACAAAAATGTTACCTCCAATTATAAGATATACTTTTAAAAAATCTATATTTTAAAACCTATATTTCCTAAAGGTGTGGTCCTGGAATGCCTGCTAAAATCGCTGGCAGGCACATGCTCAAGGGAGCATATATGCACACATACACATATCTAATCCACAATTGGCTCAGAAGTGAGATGTGATACAATATAATGAAAAAGTACAAAGCATCTCCATGACATAACATAGTGTTAATTTAGAAGAGAGCACTCTGGGAGCTATTAGACATAATGCTAAAAACAGAACAAAATGAAGCATTATTAAAACAAAAATGCAATTCAAAGGTTATGCATTTATGTGCTCTAAAAATGTGTTTGGAGTGTGTATATTTGCTACCACAAATATATGCATATTTATGCCCTGTGGAAAAATTAACCTGCAATTACATGAGTTTTAATATAGATAGTGTCCTTGAATATTGTTCCACTCCTATGTAATGACCTAGAGCTCTCTCAGGCATAGGATATAACAGTAATTTAAGGGTGGTGAAAATTGTGCTGGGACTTATTTCCTGGGCCCCACTACTCATTGATTATTTTAAAAAACAGTTATTTAGTGCACTGTTCTAAACCTTGGAGAAATAAGAATGAATATGTCAGAGGTGTTTCCTGCCCTCAGGGGATATACATTTTATTGGTCCTGATAACTTGATTTGGATTCCACAGGAGAAAACACAGTTAATAAATATAACCAGTTGTAGGGAAAGAAGAAGATCCCAACCTTTAGCCTAGTATTTGTAAGCTTTAACATGTACTCATATCTCCTGGGGAATCTTCTTAAAATGCAGATTTTGATTCAGCAGGTCCAGAATGGAACCTGAAATTTTGAATTTCTGAAAAACTCCAAGGTGATATTGTGACCCAGGGAGCCCTTAGACACACTTTGAGTAGAAGACCGAAATCCATTCTTTAGAAGGTGAATATGAGGGAAACTGCCCTCATAAGAAGGAAGTTATATTTACTAAGTAGGCTGTTGTTTTCTTTCTTACTTATAATAACCCTGAGAGGACCTTCTCATCTGTACCTTAAATATATAGAAAGTAAGAAGACTAAGAGGAATTATATAGCCAAATTTGAATCTAGTTTCAGTCCAAAGTGTTTTCTCTTTCCAGTCAAATCCATTGTGTACCAAACTAAGGGAATCAAGATTAGTTGCATAGTTTCAAAAAATCAGAAAAAGTCCAATATGGTCAGACAATAGAGAATGATGAAGAAAGTGACAGGAGGAGCGGCTGAATTTGTAGGCAGTGGGCTTCTGTGGGCATCTTATGGATATATTAAGGACACTCACTAGACTTTTACTCATGGGGTTTGGAGAAACTAATAAAGGATGTAGAGAAGGAGAGTAGCATATCCAGATATGTTCTTGAAACATCATTCACACTGCAGTGTAAAAAAAGTGATTGAAAAAAATGTGATCTTGAACTTAGGAAAGAAATTTATAAAAATTAAATTTAAAAAATATATATGCAGTGAAATAAACCAGACAAGCAAGGATAGCAACGTGGCTTAGGGTGGCAACAGTGCAAATGGAGAGACATAGTGAGATTTAAGAAACGTTTATTGGGATAAAGTATCAATGAGGATACTAATTAATTCTTCATGCCTGTTTTATTGTTGGTGCTGGTGGTGTTTTTTTTTTATTTATTTGTTTGCTTGTTTTTTGCAACTTTTACATGTGGCAAGAGAGACAGAGTTCCAGAAAATTTTCTCCTACTTTAAGATCTCATGTGGTCTAGTACATTTTACATTCACTAAATGTTCCCCAAATAAAAGTACATGAGTTAATTTTAAGTGGTACAGACAGAACAATTTTAAAATATATGGATTTATTTGTCTCTGAAAAGGGAGAGGAACTAACATATCTAAACCTGTAATTGTAGTGATAATATTGCTTATGTCATGGCAGAAATAGAAATAATCTGCTATATTCAAACTGGATCAATAACAATGTGTGTTTGGATGATGCTAGCATATGGCACAAACTAAGAAGATAACCTGAATGAATGACAACGCCTTATCTCACACCTTCCAGAAGCATCAAGTGGTTCCCAGATTGAACTAAAGCCAAAGATCCTATCTAAATCTTTAGAACACCAAGGTCCTGACTGCTGACAACTCCTGAGAACAACCTACCCAGGGGAGGTGGAGAGCCACAGGTTTCAGAAGGTTCAGATGGGAAATATGGAATATATTTTGGAATCTGAACAAACTCTCACCTACTCGTAAAGCCTTCCCTGCTAATAAGCTCAGTCTATTACAAAGGGCTTCCCAGATCTTCCAAGTAAGTGATGATGATTCTATGCTAGTTAGTATGAATTGAGGGATATAAATAAAAGGAAAGTTTAATGTTAGAATTGAGGAAGGACGCTACACTTTACTGTATCGTACACATTTAAGAATGTGGGTTGTGTTGTTATCTTTGGTGCATATACTATTTATTGAATCTTAAATGATTTGCTTCTTCTCTGTATCACAATGTTTTAGATGGGAAAACATAAAGCCATTTAATAGAACTCCAAGAAGTAGGTGTCTGATGTTAGCAATTAATCAATGTTAGTTTAAGTTATTATTTCATTATGAGTACCATGACTCTTTCCCTCCCCCAAAACGGATTTGAAATCCTGACCTTATTCCACAAATCTTTGTATCCCTGGCACTGAGCACAAGGCTTGAATTGTTGATATTCAAGACACGCTTGTAGAATTATCCAACTACCACAAGCACTAAAATCACCAGAGAATTTAGGTCTGATTGTCACCCGAAGCTTTTCAGGGATAAAAATGTGAGCTTCAGCTTCTAGTGCAATAATTACAACTGCAGGACATGACTCCAAAGTTAGATCTCATGCCAAGTCCAAAGGAAGCAGACTAGATAGAAAACCGTGCTGAGAGGATTGCCTGCTGGAAATATTTTGAAAATTTAAACACTAATATTAAGCATCTAGTCATACTTTGCAAGGTCACGGTAAATGTTGCCTTTATATTAGAGAGGAATAGATGATTACATATGACATTAGATGACATTATTGATGAGAATGCTTCAACATTCTGCAAGTTAACTTTGGAAGAGTCAAAAGTAGAGCAGTTACAGTCTATATGCTTTAAACTAGCATGATAAATGTAAAAGTGGGATATAATTATCCTATTTTGAATGCATCAGTAAGCTTTAAGATGCTTATGTATGATGCATAACTAGAAAAATAAAGCCATCATATTATTTTATATGAAAAGAATTAACCAATATATTTTCATTAAATTTCCATTAGACTCAAATACAGCTATATGTAGGAAAATTCTAAGTGGAGGAATTTGGAAATGATGAATGGTAATAGCATACAACTGAAAATATATATCTAGAGCCATTCCTGGACTTTAGTAACACAGTATTAAGAACAGAAATATACATTTGAATTTCGTCATGTCTATCCTCATCCTGACCAGAAACTGATACTTGCATACATTTGATGGGAGAAGGAAGAAATCTTATATTTCTTAGTTATGTAATTTTGTTTCTAAGTCTATTTTCTATGAATTCACCATTCATTTTTCTCATCGGTTTTATTCTTAGCATTTTTTGAGCAAGTAGCATATGCCTGACACTTTCATGTAAATTAAAGACACCTGAGTATATAAGACACGTGTGTGGTCCTCTATGGGACTAAGTGCTCCTTGAGAAAAGAGAATATAAACAATGCATGCAGTACAGCATCATAGGTACATTTTTAGTCTGCATAGGAGTCAGTGTAGAAAATTAATCATTGTTTATTGGAGGATGTGGATGCCTATGATGGACTCACATGGTTATAATGCTTAAGAGCAGATCTCCAGAGGTAAGACAGTAAGTGTTATGAAGATTTATAGCACAAGATGTGGAATCAGGTTTACTGAGTTCAAATCCCAGACCCACCACATACTAGCTGTATCCTTCAAAAAGTTACATAACCTCTTAGTAATTCAGTAACCTTATCTCTAAAATAAAGCAATAGTAATACTTACCTCATATGTATAAAAGTTAAATGTTAAATATATATAAAGGACTTTAAAATGTGCCTGTTACATTGTACATACTCAAGGTATGATCTTACTTTGTATATCTCCCTGGTAAGAGGGGAAAAAATGGGATTTCAGAAATAATGAGAGGACGAGAATGGAGTTATGAGGCATTCAAGTAAATAAAGATAATGACAGCCAACATTTATTGAACACTTAATGCTGCCAAACAACTGTGCTGCGTCCCCGTTCTGGTGCCTTATTTACCTCTCACAACTAGGGCCAATAGACAAAGACTGTCGAAATCTCACTGGTCTTCTAACAAGATTGAAAAAACAATATTTATCATGACTCCATCAGAGAGAGGATGTATGTGGCTGGAAAGAATAATGTGAGAAGTCACTTGGAGTGGTAAAAGGCGACCTGTCTCCCAAAGCATTAATGGCTCTTCACCCTATGATATTTAAGGAAGATAGATCCAGTGAATCCTAAGGCTTTTCATTTGGATGGATGGGATATGCAAGTGTGGGGGTCTGGAGCTTAATTGGTCAGAATAAAAGACACAAAGCTGAGAACTGCCACTGGGGGTCCTAACTTTCTGATCATTGTCAATGCCCTACTCTCCCTAAATAAAAATTGAATTAAAAAATAATTTGGGGGCTGGCACAGTGGCTCATATCTGTAAATCCTAGCACGCTGGGAGGCTGAGGTGATAGGATCTCTTGAGCTCAGGAGCTCCAGACCAGCCTGAGCCCTGAGCAAGAGCGAGATCCCGTTTCTACTAAAAATAGAAAAAATTAGCTGGGTGTGGTGGTGCACATGCCTGTAGTCTCAGCTACTCAGAAGGCTGAGGCAGGAAGATCACTTGAGCCCAGGAGTTTGAGGTTGCTGTGAGCTAAGCTGAAGCCATAGCACTCTAGCTGGGGCAACAGAGCAAGACTCTGTCTCAAAAAGTAACGATAATAATAATAATTTGGGAATACATTAAGAACCTCAGAGTTCTGTAGTTTATTCTTAACTCCTAGGCAATATTACCTTTGATTATATTATTATTAATAGATCATGTTGAAGTATTTCTAAAATTTAGATGCAAATTGAAATCACTTATCTCTGAGGAATGTTGTAAATTGTCAATGGCCAGGCACTGCTTCCCTATAACTTGAATTAATAGATTGCAATGGGACCCAGGAATTGGTATTTTTTAAAGCCTTCCAGGTGATTTTAATGTGTATTCAGGATTGAAAAACACTGTTATACTGCTTTTCTGTGGAGCAGAGCTTTTCCAAGTATAATTAGTGAATAGTCTCCTTGAACTCTGAATTTTTAAATCGACAAATAATTGTACATATTCTTGGAGTTCATAGTGACGTTTCGATACATATAATGGATAGTGATCAGATCAATGTGATTAGCATATCCATCATAGCAAACATTTATCATTTCTTTGTGTTGGGAACATTCAGCATCTGCCAAAATCTGAATTTGTAACTAGTCACTTATACATGTGCAACTTTAAAACATGGTTCTAAACCTATGGTTCTCAAAGACCTGGGGTTGAAAACGAGAAAGAGTGGGTTATCATAGTATGTTTTGTGCCATGCGAAGGAGCTTGAAATTGTTCTCCCACACAGAGGGAAACTACTAAAGGATGGTAGCCAGGAAATGTTCAGGTTTGTGTCTTAGAAAAATATCAAACTCACCAATTTGAGATACAGGTCAGCTGAGAGGTGGGGAGGCTTAAATTACTACATTAGTGACCAGAAAAACAATCTTTCTGTTTACTATTAATGTTTGCTCCTCCCTCCCCACTTTCCTCCAAAGGAGGTAGTGAACAGCAGACACTTAATAGTAACAATTTTCAGAGAATAAAAAACCACAGTAATTCAGTGTGAAGATCTGCCTAACATGTCATTTATATCCAAATCTTCACTAATGATAGAACTTTATTCACAATATCTGTAAAGGGACCTAGATACATTCTCCCAACTAATCAAACCTTAAGTATAAACTTAAATGTCTACGAAATGAATTGTTCGCCTCCCGAAAGAAAAAACTTTCTACAGCAGTAACTGAACCCAGGAGTCCTGAGTCAGGGTCTAAACATATAATTGTGTTCTCTTTTTCTATCAAGGCCACGCCTATGCCTAATTGCTTTCTTTATTTCTGTTTATATTTTTAGCCTGGAGAAGTGCTTAGAGGATTAATTACGGCAGTTAATGTTGCCATTTGAAAGGAGATGATACTCTGTAAGTACTAAATATTATTAAATTTAATGGAATTAAATTGCTTTAAAGGAGCCAAATGGTACAATTCAGTATTTCATGGATGCCCTGGAAAACTACAATACCTCATGTTGAGTCATCAAGATAAATTAATAGAGTTTTTCTTTAATTCCCCAAATCATATATAAAATGACTTCATTGAGTGTATATCTCACTGATTCCTAATGAAGCACAGATCTATGTGATACCTCAGTGGCTATAGACAATTTGATGAGAAATGAATTAATTACTCAGTTATCCCAAATGACAATCATTTTACAATACACATGATTTCCATGTTCTTACCAGTCAATCAGAACTGAAGTAGTTCATTCTGGAGGAAGAATAACATAAAATTGGCAGTATTCACTCTTTGCAGTTAGATATTAGTGAGGAGCCCTTCCATCCCTACCCCTGGTGGAATCTCTCTTTGCCTGAAGGGGATATATACTGCTGTTTTCTTTTCTCCCCTGCATGGTGCAAAACCAGAGGCCCAATGCCTTGGCCACATCTCTAAGAACTGCAAATGTAGCTCCTGAATGTTAGTGTTTGTAAATAATACATATGAAGAATGATATTAAAATAGAAAGTAATAGCACATAATTAAGCTGAGAATAAAAACATGAAGTGCATCTACCTGGTAACCTCTTTCAGTCAATCAGAGCTGAAAAATCAACCAAGTTTGTCCAAAGATCAACATGTTCAAGAGGTTTTCAACCCTAAGGAGTTTTCATGGAAAAGAGGAAGTATTGAATTGAGGCTAAGCACACAGTACACTGCTTGGGCCTTTGAAGTGGCTTTGATTCTATATACTGTGTGGCCTTAAGCAATTTACTCAATCTCTGTCACTCCACATGTTCACCTGTAAATAAGATGTTGTTAGTTCAGACCTCATGGGGTTGTTTGTAAAGACTGAATTAGATAATATATGAAATATATTATTCCAGCTATTTAATAAGCATTTAATTAATGTTAGTCATTATACTGTTATATGTAGCTATATTGTATAAACATGTTCTTCTGTCACTCATATAAAAGAAATAAAAGGAAGACAAAGAAATCAACAAAGGGCTCATGTAGAATAAGGCTTTATCTGTTCATCAGATTCTGAGTTTCTTGATTCCTAGAGGTGATGATATTTGTCAAATATTGAATACTCTTTAGAATTGTGCATTGGTATCGGATCCAAAAAGATGAAGATGCATAAAAAATGCTTCTAATTATCATAACAGCTCAACTTGTTTCTAATTAAGTTACACATTTCAATTCAGAAAATATTTTCAAATAAAACATGGATTCCCCATCTCAAGTAGAAAAAAAAAATTGGGAGGAAAAGTTTATTGTTACCTAATCAGAAAAAAGAATGGTTTCTGGATCTTCCACACATATCAAGGTTTATACCTGTATAAATATTAAATAATTCCAAATTCAAATAAACTATGTTTGAATATGGGGAAGCATTTTCCCTCCTTTTCAGATTTTCTTCTAACAGCTAAGTTTAATTTATGGCATCATTGGGTAAATTTTCATCAGGTGACTTTTACTCTGGTGTTTGAAAAACCCGGCTACCTATTTCATAACATGACATTATAATTTATTAGCATTCCAATTAAAAACATAATTTATCTATAACCTTCCAGTTTATTATTTATACTACATCTTTCTAGTAGCTAATAAATCATTTGTAATTGACTATAATACCAAAAAGCTAAATACCAAGCCCTACCATAATCTAAAAATGATGGGCTATACAAATAGATCTGCCTCTCCTGCTACACATAAAGTCAGAAAAAAGGCTAACGCTTTAGCAATTTGTAGAAATACACGAAACAATATTGTAAATAGCTATCACTGACTGTCTGCCATTTTCAGGGACATAAGCATTATTTATCACATTGTACAGATAAGAAAATAAGACACAGTGAGTTTAAAAACTTGCTCTAGAGCACATAGAAACAAAGTGAGGTGGCCAGGATTCATACTATTATAGAAATATCTGGCTCACAAAACATCACCCTCCTCCCAGTACATCTCTTCTGACCCCATGTAAAAGAGGTGCATTTCCTTCTGAGCACATCTTATTAATTCACCCATTTCACCACATCACAAACAATACATATTGAAGAGAAAATAAAAGTCTTTATATTTCTTGGATATTTCACATATGTTTATATAAACAAAGAATGTATTAAAAATACACTTCTACTTCTTCTCTTATATCTTTCTTATGTCAAGCAGTACACATCAACATGAGTCACCACAGGATCGAATACTATTGTGCTCCTTGACCCATCTAATATGTATCTGCACACTGAAGATCTCATTACTGGCTCGAATTGGTTTCTAAATATGTGTGCTCCTCACCAAGCCAGAGTTTACAGCTTTGCTAGGGAGAGCTGTGCTAATGGGCTATTTTATCTTAAAGAAAGACCTGGAACAGAGGCTGGTAGAATCCCTAAAGTCTCCCTGGGTCTGATGTAATCACGGCTGGCTGACTCAACTGCAACTTCTTGGCAAGAAGATGCCATATGGAACACCCCAAGAGATGCCCTCTTTGTCTATCTTTCAAGAATTGCAGACTCAAGTTTTCTTTTTGTGTGTCTTGTTTTGACATTGTGTTCTCCTCAAAGGTAAGTGACTCAAGTTTTGAGAAGTCTCAGATCTTAGGGACAAGAGAGATACATGCAATATGATGAACATAAAATAGTAATAGCAGTAACACTAACAATAAGATAATGTTGGAAGATATGAGAATCAGAAGTGAGCATATTAATCTTGTAACACTTTAAATGCACACAGAACTCAATCAAGTTGAACTTGACACAAAGAAAAAATATAGTAATTTCATGGTAATGAAACACTGTTTTCAAATAATTGTCATAATCCACAAGAAAAATAAACAGTTAAGGCAAATTGTGCTCATTGTTTGTTCTCATTTTCTTCATGCGCAGACTTAAAAGACAATTTCAGTTGTATGATGAAATTTCCAGAGAGGTGACCTAGAAATATGGCTAATATCTTTTTTTAAATCCCTTTTTTGGAAAGTTAAGATTTCTTCAAAGAGTGTCTTCAAATAGCTCTTGCTTTGACCCAGAATGATTTGAATTAAAATAATGAAAAACAACAAGTAAAACAAGGAGACATATCCTCCTTGAAATATTTTCTTTTTCTTGATTTCCAGAACATTTCATTCACCTGGTTTATTTCTGATTCCATTCCCTTTCATAATCTTAGTTTTCTCTGCTGATGCCCCCTCCTTTTGCAGAACTCAAAATGTTGGAGTTCCCTCCAGTAGTATCCTTAATCTTCTTCTCTTTCTATTTACACACTTTCCTTAGGAGATCTTATCCTATCTTATATCAATGTCATTGATACAAAAATGTGTGTGTACAATGCATGACCTTCCTCTAGAACCCCAAACTTATATATCTGAGATTGTGCTTGACATTTGCACATGAACATTTCAAAGAAACCTCAGTGTTCACATGGCCTAAGCAGAATTCTCAATCCTTTGATCTCTCCCTTACACATAACCTGCTGCTCATTTTAGTAAATGTCAATATAATCTACTCAATAAGTCCTCCTGATCCCTCTTCTTCTCACAAATACTATGTCCAAATAGTTGGTAAGAAGTGTTAGCTCATTCTCTAAAAATATCCCTAAACTTTCCTGCTTCTCATCTCCATTACTACCCACATCCTCAGACCAACAAAATAGCATCCCTTGCCTGGACCACATAAGAGTCATATAAATGTCCTCCCCTCCAATTTTATCTCCCTAATATCCATTCTATATATTATAGCCTAAATGGTCATTTTTAAATATTAAAAAAAAATCATGCTTTCCCCCTATTTAATACTCTTCAGTACCAACCCATCACATTTAAAAAATAGCCTAAGTTTCTTGTTTTAACAGAATATTACAGGAGTACAAATGTTTATGTTACATATATTGTTTTTGTCCTGTCTGAGTCAGAGCTACAAGCTTGTCCATCCCCCAGGCAGTGCTCACCGCACCCATTAGGTGTGAATATACCCATTCCCTCCTCCCACCTGCCTGGCACCCAATGGATGTTACTACCATATGTGCACATAAGTGTTTATCAACTAATACTATATCTTAATACATGAGAACCTGTGTCACCTTCCCTTTGTAATACACCCCAACTTCACCTCATACCGCTCTATTCCTAGCTCACATTTCTCCAGCCACCTGGATTTCTTTCTGTTACTCTAACAAGTTCACCACATTCCCTGTAAAGGCATTTGCATTAATCTCCTTTATTTTCTATAGCTGGCTACTTCTAATTATTCACATCTTAAAAATATCCAAAAAGATTTTCCAGACATCCCAAACTAATCATCCAGTCATTCCATATTACATCGTTCTGCTTCATCTTGTTTATTTTCTTACTCCCCAACCTCAAACATAAAAACATGAACTTCATGGGAGTAGAGTCTTAAGCTGTCTTGCTTGGTCAGTATTTCAACACCTAGGACAGTGCCTCACTAATACTAGGTGTTCTATAGTACATTGCTAAATGAGAGAACAAATGAATAAAAACAAACAA
Source organism: Cheirogaleus medius (assembly GCA_008086735.1). Classification (NCBI taxonomy): domain Eukaryota; kingdom Metazoa; phylum Chordata; class Mammalia; order Primates; family Cheirogaleidae; genus Cheirogaleus; species Cheirogaleus medius. The sequence continues at coordinate 4,684,960 of VBSM01000949.1, forward strand.
GTGATGGTAAAATGAATTTTCATCATCTAGATTCTAGACATTTGAGAAAGATAAAATTCAGGAGATATCTGTCCTAAAATTCAGGAGATATATTCTGTCCTTCTTTAGATTAATTCGGATTCTGGATAGGTGTTTGCAGATCAATTTCATGTCAAAGTAGCATGGAGCTTTTGATAGAGTGGTTATTCTACTCTAAGTCAAAAACCTAGTTGTTCACATGAATACCAGACAATTCCTTACTAGGTCTGTGTGAGAACTGGATTTATTCAGACATACAAGGCATTTAATAGAAGTTTTCTGAATGAATATGTATCCCATTATCCATGAATTGTGCTGAGTTTGAAAAATATAAATATAATGGAGACGTAGCCCCTTTTCTCGGATCCCCTAATCTAATGTGGGTTGCAGAACAATAGGTAGAAAATTAACACAACAACATAGAAAATGAAATGATATTATGAGAAGATGTTATGGATCCCAGAGACTGACTATCACAGAAAGCTTCTTCTGTAGGATTCTCAAAACAACAGAAAAATTAGGTGAAAACCAAGAAAAAAAGAATTAACCAAAGAAGGGAGGCCATTTACTAAAGTCTGTGGATGAAAACTCTTAAGTAGATTCAAGTAGACAGAGCACATGAACATCATAGCTTAATGGGAAAGAGTAGGTATTATAAGATCAGCTTAGATTTGCATTCCAGCTTCACTACATCTGAGTTATGTGTGTTTGGATATGCTACTTATCATCTCCTTTTACAAATGAGAACAATGGAGGCTTGTTGAGCATTGCTCATTATTTCAGAGAGCCACTATGAGGTTAGAATGAAACATAATAGGTGTTAGATATGTAATGTCCTAGTTTCTAGCACATGAGTGCCCAGAATATCATGCAACATTCAGTTGAGAAGCATGGGGTGACAGGAAATGAGTTAAAGGGATAGAATGGAGCCAAATTAAAAAATTCACATGTAGATTGTCAAAGAATCTGTAATTCTTGCAGGCTTTGAAATAAGGTATGTTTAATGGAAAAATAAATCTCTAAGGATTCTCAGTTGTCCCTTTCTAAACACTGCTGTGGGAAGTGGCATTGCCCCTTTGATACATAGTTTAATCTTGAATATTGCCTCTATTGATTATTAGCTGTATCACCTTTTCCAAATTATTTAAGTTTTCATCACTTCTTCTTTTAAAAACAGGGATAATCTTGGTGGCCAGCTTACTAAGTTGTTGCAAGAATTAAACAAATTAAATCAGCATAAATCAGTTATATCTATAAATGCACAATAAATAGGAGCAATGTGACAGGCACGGTTCTGGTTTTCTCATTTCGCTTTGGAATTTGACACTCCTGAGTTTGAAATTTCATTCCTAAGAGCTCTGTGATATTAATATTAGTAAGTTCTTAAATTTTCTGAGCCTCTTTTAAACAATTTTTTAAAAAGACACGAGATAACGCATCTTAGAGGGTTCTTGTGAATATTAAATGCAATAGTAGATGAGAAATTTGTTCTATCTTTGTTAATAGAATTTGCATCAGAATGGTGGCAAAGTCATCTGCTCCTTAAAAAAATGGTTGTCACCTACAGAATGGGAGAAAATATTTGCTTTCTACACATCTGATAAAGGGCTGATAACAAGAATCTATATAGAACTTAAGAAATTCAACAAGAAAAAAAATCAAACAACCCCATCAATAAATGGGTAAAGGACATGACCAGAAACTTTTCAAAAGAAGGCAGACTAATGGCCAGCAAACATATAAAAAAGTGCTCAATGTCTCTAATCATCAGGGAAATGCAAATCAAAACCACAATGAAATATCACCTAACTTCAGTGAGAATAGCCCTTATCAAAAAGTCCCAAAACAACAAATGCTGGCATGGATGTGGAGAGATTGAAACACTCTTACACTGCTGGTGAGACTGCAAATTAATACAACCTCTGTGGAAAGGAATTTGGAGATATTTCAAAGAGCTAAAAATAGAAATACCATTTGATCCAGCAATTGCACTACTAGGCATCTACCCAAAGGAAAAAAATACATTCTATAATAAAGACATCTGTACTCGAATGTTTATGGCAGCACAATTCACAATTGCAAATATATGGAAACAACCCAAGTGCTCATCAATACATGAATGGACTAATAAAATGTTGTACATGTATACCACGGAATACTACTGAACAACAAAAAACAATAGTGATCTAGCATCTCTTATATTATCCTGGATAGAGCTTAAGCCCATTCTTTGAAGTTAGATATCACAAGAATGGAAAAACAAGCAACACATGTACTAGGCACTAACTGATCAACACTAAAGTGATCACATGGTAGTAATACTCATGGGGTGCTGGCCAGGTAGGGGGGCTGGGGGGTAAGCTCACAACTAACAGAGGTGGAGGGCACTGTGTGGAGGAAGGGCATGCTTGTAGCCCTGGCTTGGGTGAGGCAAATGCATTACATGGACCCAAAATGTTTGTATCCCCATAATAACCTGAAGTAAAAAAAAAATGGTTGTCACTGCTCAGAGAGCCACATGGTCTGTGGCAGGGTACTCAAGCCTCAATCAGTCCTGCTAGATGCGTGATAAAAGAAAAGGATTCCAGTTTATCCACCCCAATATGCCGTCATTCTTACGCCAAAGGTTACCTAAACTCATAGGCAATGTGGATCTCTGGAAGCAGCCCTACCCAAAGGTTAGCTGTGAAGTCTAAGTTTGCTTAGGAGTTAAGAGCATGAGGGGTAGAACAGGAAAGAGCAGGCAGTTGAGGGGGCCTAAGGAAATCCAAACCCAGGGAGTCATCTGTAAAGGCTGAGAGATTAGCTTCAAGGAAAATTGCTATTTCAAGACACTGAGGAGAAATTAGAAACGACCAGCTGGTGTGAATCAAGAGAAATATGTTGCTAAAAGGTGGTGGGGCAAGCTGTTTACAGAGAATGAGGCTTTCTAACAGCTTTCTCAGGCACAGTGATTTGGTTTGGGGGGGTTTTGTTTTGTTTCATTATTTCCTCCTATTTTTCTTCTAAATCCTTTGGAAGGCTGTAGAATGAATGGCTGTAAAATGTGAAAAGAAATGCGGCTGAATCAAAGGATGCTTTGTGATTTCCCTTCATTTTAATAAGTAATGGGCAGAATGGATTTCAGTATCTTCAAAATCGCTGCCTGTCAAAAGATTCTAGAAAAATTTGACTCCACTTTCCTACTTTTGGCCTCAACGGCTCCTAACACCTTTCCAAAGTAGGTTTCTATTACCATCTGCCCACTTGCAATGTCGCACTTGTACACATGAACACATACACACACATGCGCGCGCACACACACACACACAACACACACACACACAGGAAATGCGAAATATACTCATGCCCAAAGGCCTCCCCAACATTCTGGAGATGCATATCAGGGAATCTCCAGTGGAATCTTTGTATCTTCTGTCCTAAGATCCTTCAGAAAAACTATACAGCATAAGACCCCACAAAAAATGTAAACAAAATTGAGAACTCTTTTCTATTTCTGCTAAGTGAAATAGTCTATAAGAAATTGTGGAAACCACAAGAATTGAATAGGGTGTGTCATTCATATTGCCCAGCAGATTTCTAAAGAAAGCATTCATTTTTATACTTATATCTTAAGAATTCTTGGAGAGGCAATGGAAAGGAGAATAAAAGAGATCAATTTCAGATTCAGGTATGTCATGACTTGAGTCCAAGCTCCAAAGTGATGCTTGCTCAAGCTTCTACTTTCCCTTTTGAAGTAGGGAGGTATCATCATACTTATTCAATAGGTTAGGAAACTGAAGTTCTATAGGTAAAGTCTTTGGCACACAATAAGTATTCGCTATATAATGGTTTTCTCACACCTTTTCCACTCATACATATTATCCCTCTTGATCCTAAAGACCAGAGGCAATTTAGGTAGAATAGGGGTATTCTGAAGTTCAATGCCGCAAAGTAACTTGCCCAAGCAGACACAACCTGTATAACTTTCTGTAGATTCTAGATCTCCACAATTTGGCCCTTATTTAACATTTGTTGAACTGAATGGCAATGCTTCTCTTCTCTTGGGTGATGCAGAACTATCATAGATGTGGAATTTATAGAGGAGAGGATATTCCAGGTAGAATCAATCTACAATGCAACTGTGTAGTAACTGAAATTGGTCAAATCTAGTGATCTATTTTTTATGTAAGTGTTCAACTCTTATTTACTGGTGGAAGATTTCATAGTGATTGAAGCAGTGGATTTCCACTAGTTTACTAAATATTATCTTGCTCAGAGATTTGAAACAATTCTTGTTTATTTAAGGCCATAAATTTCAAGACTGCTCAAAAACAGTAGCACAAACCACTTCAACCCATTAATTTCCTATGCATGAATACTAAGGTAAACATTTTCTAGAATTGATGCATATTTGACTTAAGATTAAGTATGATTATTATTACAAAATTTATAAAGAAATAAGGAAATATAGTTTTTTCTCTTAAGGCAATGAAATATTTTTATATGAAAATAATTTGAATAAAAATTATTTTAATTGTGTTAAGGAAAATGCTAATCATTCTTAAGCACATATTTTTGTAACTATACCATTCAGGGATAGATTCAGCTATTAGTCATACAGATTCAACAAACATATATTGCATTCCTACCATTTGCCAGAGAAGTTTTGCACAGGGATGATGAACAATACATGGCCCTGCCTACTTGGAGTTCTCACTCTAGGTTTAATTCTCTCTTCCTAAAACATATTAGTTAATGAAAAATACAAAATGGAACAGAATTCAAGTTTCAGGTAGTATAAATCTGAAGGAAAATATAACACATTTTTCCTTTACAGGAAGTAACACACTCCTGTTCAGACTTAATATATGAATATGATTTTTTTCTCATTTGACATGGTTGTTTCAACTGATTCTTTAAAAGGCTTCACTCATTACTCTAAAGTATTGCAAGTTATGCCCATGATTAAAATGAATGTTAAACAGTGTTAAAATGTATTTAGACTTCAACATAGAATTGTTATTGGTCAACTTACAGGGCTGTTGTGGCTCTGCTCTCAAATAGTAGATGTCTCAAGGAAATGAAAATAATCCAAGAATATTTTCATTCATCTGATGGAATTTACAATCTGTGTGGTTGAGAGCACAGGGCTCTTGATCACGTGCAGTTAACAGTCTTTATTAAATCCTCCCTGTCCATACTTCTGTCCTGGTTAGCAAATCATTAAGGGCTCTACATTGATAATGGCATCATAATGAGAAAACCACATGAAAATCAATCACTCAATTGGTGATTACACACTGATGACACCAAATTAGGGTACAAACTGAGATTAAGCTGATACTGTAAAAAATAACATAATATAAAAAGGATACATTAAGATATGTATATATATGTATGTGTGTATGTATACATGTGTGTATATATGTTTGTATGTGTGTGTGTATCATGTATAAAAGAGTTAACTGAAGCCTGCCTGTGAGAATTAGCTTCTGGGGATTCATGGTCTCTTTCTTTTCTGCTAGTTCTGATCCAATCATTCTAAATATAAAAAAAATCATGAAGCTGGAAGGAGTTTAGAACACGATCAAAACCTAACATTTAGCACAGTGCTTCCCCAATAATAAGCATGCTATTTATTCATTATCCACCAAATATCTTTCAATACATAACCAGAAAACAACTAGAACTCCCCTGGCATGGAAGCTGTCCAGTGCTAATTGAAAGAACCAGCAGCCCAGCAACAGATATTAAATGCATGCTTTTAATCCCTCTCAAGAATATGCTAAAGAAAAGAGTTTATTTTAATTGTTCAGGATGATAATATTTTTAAAAATCCTCCTTTTCCCTGTTTTCACCCGTAATATTTTTGACAGAAAGAGAGACTGATTTGTAAAACTCTTCCTTTCAAATCACATGACCAATTCCAATATGAATGGGGCAGCGAACTATACTCCTCCCACAGAGGTAGAAGTGTGAACATTTTTTAAAGTAATTTTATATATCAAAAATGATCAAATGCATTTTGGAAACATTACCTACTATGTCGATCTTATCTCACATCCCTAAGCTGGAGATACACAATACAGGTCAGCATGATAAAAGTTCTGATTACGCCTGCAATAAAGAAACATGTTAAAATATAATTAACTCATGAGGTTTGTGGTCAGTATTGGGAAACTCTATTTCCTGAGACATCTATTAATATCTCACAGGATGTGCTTGGATTAATGTTACAGTTAAGACTTCTTAATCTCCATGAACTATAACACCACACTAGTACTTATTCCTTCCTGGTTTGTGCAGCATGTAGAGCCTGAATTATCCTGAAATCAAGACAGCCAGGGGCCTATAAATGAGGTTGTACAGCAAAATTATTGATAAACCACTTTCTGTCTGTAAAGGATGAGTGAAATACACTCCCTGGTAAGTGATACAGGTTGTAATACAGAAGGTACGGCCTTTTGATCTCAAATGGATTTTTTTTTTCTTCTCTGACTTCTCTGTTAAGAGAAAGTGCCAGAGATAAGACAGGGAGTAGGATATTTTTAGCTGAGATGCAGCTCTTCATAATAAAGACACCTTTAGGGAAATATTACTGGTGGATAACAGATTTTACTCTATTTAACAAATGTGCATAGATGTTCAATACTTGTTTGTTGAGTGAATCAATGTTAAAGAGATTAAATAATATGAAGGCAGGGTACCATGAAGGATGTGACTGTGTGTCTATCCCACCTTTTGCTTCAGATTCAAACGGCTTTGTGACAAAAATGGCAATATAAAGAAATACACTTTCAAGATGTGAGACAATTTTGAGATGCTTTTCCTTTGAAAAAAACTGAATAATAAAATATCCACTCCATTTCTTATTTTCCTCCCCAAAACCAATTCAGCTCTCATCTCTTGTTTTTTTTTCTTTATATCTTTAAGCCATTAACATTGCACATTCTAGACTTTGGATAATAATAATAATAACAGATATATTTGAATGGTTACCTCCTTTTTACCAGACATTATGCTAAGCAATGCACATATACTCCATTTAATCCTTTCATACACCTGTGAGAAATCTTATATTATTTTCTTTTCACCTGTGAGAGATCTTATATTATTTTCTTTCACATGTGAGAACTGTGGAACTCAAAGAAGTTAAATAAATTGCCCTAGATCATTCAATTAGCAGGAAAAAACTGGGATTCCAAATCAAAGATCTTGCTTACTTTCTTCATTGGGGCTCACATTTTGTTGTACTGAAGTCAAAAGCCTGCAAGAGCTTCTGAACTACCATTATTCTTTCCTTAACTGCAGCACTATTATAAGATGTTAACAAATCCTATCATGCCTATCTCTCCTCCTTTTCTCCTTACTCACTTAAAGGGATATGATTTCCCAATGAGCCACTCTACTAAGCAATAGAATACTGCAGATCCCCTTCACCAAGAGGAAATGAATTTCCAATTCAATAATGAAAGTCAATGGGAAAATGGGATTTGCTTCACAGGAATTTGCCAACTTTGCTGAAATTCATTCATTGTATAAGCTAGTATAAAACTTTAATATGGAAAGAAATAGAATAAACCCCAAATCAGTTACTGAATATTATTAGACATCTTGAAGACAGTGGTCATGTCTTCTTGCTCATCTGTGTAGCTCCCAAAGCAGAGCTCTTTAGAGCCGATGTTTAATAATTGTCTATTAAAATAAATGCCTTTTTATATTTGTGAAAATTACGATTCTCATATTAACAGGAATTAAACAAAATAATCTATAATTTCTTCCATGAGTTTATAACATAGGAATAAATTACCAGTATTGCAGTTAAAGAATGCCACAGGGGAACTCCATTTATCAATTGATCCAAAAATAAATATATTTTGAGCTCCCGCACTGTGTTAGATGCCAAGGATATAATGATGAACACCAAGAAAATAGTAATAATGTACAGTTTGATTGAGGAGACAGACTTATGGTTTTACTAATGGTATATGTGTTGCCGAGTGTTAGAAAAGATAGATATTGGGTGTTACGTGAGAATGAATAAAGAGATTTGGCTTCATAAAGAGGTGTCAGGGAAGGCTTCTCAAATGAAGTAAATATTTAACAGATTTGCAGAAAGCCTGGGAGTTAAGAGGCTGGGATGGCAGAAGAGGTAAATTCAAGATAGAGGAAATAGCTCATGCAAAACTCCCAAAGAAACAACTCACACAAATGTCAAAAAAAAAAAAAAAAAAAGACCAAAAGGAGGCCAGAGTTGGAAAGTTCAAATACTACTGAAGTGGGTGCATATCTGCAGAAAGTTGAATAGACAGGCAAGGGCAAAATCATGCAATGTCTATTAGGGATCCTCAGGATTTTATCTCCTATAAGTGATAAAAAATAGCTCGTATGTAGTTTTCTGAATGATCTTCCCAGAATGCAAATCAAATCATAGCCCCTCTATGATTAAGGATAGAGTACAGTTTGGAAAGAGAAGTAAATGTATGCAAGGAGATCATTTAGAATACCTTTGCAACAATTCATGAAAGTAGATGATCATTTGGATCCTGCTATCTTCTGAATGTTTGTGTCTCCCCAAAACTCATGTTAAGATTAGAATGCCCAATATGAGGGTCTTAGAAGGTAGGGCCTTTGGGAAGTGATTAGGGCATGAGGGTAGCATGGTATTAGCATCTTTATAAAAGAGGATCAACAGAGATACCTCAACCCTTCCACAGTGTGAAGACACAGTGAGAGGCATCAGAAAATGCCATCTATGAACCAGGAAGTGAGTCCTCACCAGACACCAAATCTATTGGTCTTTTGATCTTTGACTTCCCAGTGTCCAAAACTGTTAGAAATAAATTTATCTTGTTTATATGCTGCCGAGATAATGCTATTTTGTTACTGCAGCCCAAATAGACTAAGACAGACCCCCAGAGTAGAGGAGAAAAGGGAGATAAGTGAATGGATACAAGACATAGTTAGCATCTATAATCTCCAAGGAATAGAGCAGTGTTTACCATACTTCTGTTCTCCTCCATCAACTTGATTTTTCTCTACCAGAAGCCGATTAATTTTATTTGTTGCTCTTCATGTAAATATACTTAAAAATAACTTCTCATATTGTTGTTAATTGGAAAACTGGTGTCGTGCTATGAAGAGAACAGTAAAAATAAACACAGAGAAAAGGAAAAATATGTATAATACTAGTTCTTGTCTCCAAAATCTCTGAGTGTGAGACCAATTCTCTCTTACTTAAAAAATAGATAGTGGTAGCTATCGTGTGTTAAGAACATGCTATTTACTATTAATATAGAGAGACTTGTTCTTTCAAATATCAAAGAATCGAGTACTAAACATAGAATAACTGCTGCCAAGATATTACAGTTTTGCTAAATGTTATGCTGACCAACTTCACAAAGTCATCTCAATTAAAGCACTATGTTTGGAATGTATAACTGCCAAATTTAGAGATCAACAAGTGGAGTGTTCCACTAGACTGAGATCTTTTTACATTAGGGTTCCACATATCTTTCTAAGATACATTTCCAAGCTGGCTGCCCAGCTTCCATCCATCCATCACAGAGAAAGGAGGAGCAAAAATCTAGATATGGTATTTGTCTCTCTTGGTGACACTGTCCTCACCCTCTCTTCTTCCCAGGATTTCATGTCAAAACAATCACTCTAGTCCCACTACCAATGGTATTATTTAAAATGTGTTCTCTATAAAAACTAGAACTGGTTTTTAAACATCTCTGTATCCCCAGAACCTAGGACTAAACTTGACTCATGATAAATACTTAAAACAAATTTGCAAAACAAAAATACTTTCCCCAATCAGTCCAAACTCACATAATTATCTGATTATTTATGTGAGAAGTGAAACTGAGCCCCAATCTTGATGTGAGAAGTGAAACATCTAAGCAATAATGTATACATCTGTATATATAAAATCTGTTTGCTAGTAATAATATTAAAATCTAGCGCATAATGAACTACCACTATTTCATTGTATGTCAACAATAACCTTCCAAAGTAGGTATTTGCACCACTTCACAGTTGAAGAAGTAAAAAAGAGTTGGGGAATTTGTTTAACCAAGGCCACAGACCTAGTAAATGCATAAGAAATGGACTTTCACCTAATAAAGAACATGTTATTCTCCCCTTCAGAATATGGATATTCATGTAATCAAATGGATTCTTGCTTTCCATTCTGATGTCCAAGTACCACATAGGTATAGCCTTTATCTGCTCTTTTATTATCTTTTTTTTTTTTTACTATTAGTATAGTTTACAAGAAAGATTTTACTGTAATGTGATTTAAAAGTGTTTGCACAAAACTGTGGATAACTTTGAACAGGGAAATCCTAGCAGGAAGGATGCTTCTGCTATTCTGTAGGAAATCAAACCATCTCCATTTCAGTACTTAGTATCTTGTAAAAATGCATCCTATCAGGCTTCTGGGAAATTCAAAGCTGTTGAGCTCTCTCCATGGCAGATGTTTAAATAGTGGAAATACCTCTTAACCCGTAAATGCCCAAAAGTTATCAGAGTTGTCATGTGAGATGGAGTAAATTAGTACATAGAAAAAAGCTATTCCACACTAAACCAACAGGCAAAATTGAATTCTTTATTAAGAGAGCACAAATCCCTTTATTTACATTAAAATCATTAAGCTTAAAAATAATTGCACTCAATCACTTAAGTTAACTGTATTGGTGTTCAAATAAAAATGAATAAAATATTAAAATGTGTTTAACTTTCTCCAATATAAATTCCCATGTATAATTTAATAATTAAACCAACAGTATCAACCCTGTAAATTAATTGCCAAATATATATACACACATACACACACTCACATACACACACCCTTTAACTACAAATATCTGCACACTGAAGTTAAAAAAAAATAGATCTCTTTTGATCCCATTTCCTAAAAGTGTTGATTGCATAACAGAAGTAATATTTGTTTGTTTTGTTTTAAAGAAGGCAAGACAATCTTTGAAAAAGTGCAAGCCTCACATGGCAAAATTTTAAGGTAATCTTAAAGACAATATCTCCATTTTACTCAAATAAGCATTTGACTCTAATAAAATTCATCTTGGAAAAAAGGAAGGAAAGGAGGTAAATTTACATTGTGTTTTATTATATTCTTTAGTGTTATCTAATTTCCAAACAGCACACCCAAGGTAATGCAAATTCTATTTTATGAGGGCAAATTAAGCCTCGTTTGCATAAGCACAAAGCAGTTTCTATTTTTACAGTAAAAATACCAAGTCCCTGAACAGTATTTTTATGATGCTGCTTAACAAGTTTGTATCGCCTTGGCAAGAAGTTATTTTACTTAATTATAAAACAGAAAAAAAGAGAATAAAAAGATAAGTAAAATGCTCAATTCTGTGCAACTTATTCCAATTTCAATAGGGTTTTTATTGATATTGATTTTCTTCACCCTGCACCCACAGAGATGAACTTGAAGTACTTCAGGCAGGAGGTCCAGTCTGTAGGGTCCTTAAAGCTGACATTACATGATTGCCTGCATTCTCTTCAATCCATTTTCATCCTCCTTGTGGTCAAAACAGCCTGTGTTCCTAGGGCCAGTCCTCATGCTAATAAATGTGAAGTCATCAATGCATGCGTCTAATACAATGCAGATGCTCCATTAAGAACATTAGGTGTACCTGGGTACTACAGTGTTTCTAACTGATTTTCAGAGTAGATTAGGTGTTAATGTAATATTGCTTGGCAAGTCATTTCAGCAGAAGCAAGTTAGCGGAAGTAGTTATATATTCAAAATTATGTTTTGGCCAATTGATTCTTAATTACACTTTCAGAGACTCAAGAGATCACAGTTAATAGCCCTTCCTCCTCCCCTCAGACATATAGATACAGACATATACAGGCAGGCTCAGACACACACACACACACACACACACACATACGCACACCTTGAAAGGTTCTAGCTGCTCTCAGGAATCAAAGAATATGCTGGCAGTATTTGTCTAAGAATAAAGCTCCAAATGTCTAAGCAAGACCACCTACAGTCTATCTGATTGTTCCCTTCAAGGAAGCCAGGAAGAATGTCGATTTAAGAGCCACAAGCAGCAGCTAAGTGTAGTTTAAAAGGAACACATTGGAAATCCTCCCTTTCTGTCAGATTCACAGTTTCTGTGAAAAAGAACACCCGTTAATGTGACTTCAAGAGACTCTAAACTATTTAAGTAGCCATTCAGCTCAGGGACAAAAGAGGCAAGGGCAGGATTTGAGGGTGGAAATGAAAGAACCAACTTAAATATATGTGAACTATATATAAGGTATATGAACACAAACACACATATATTCACACATGCACACACAGGTGTTCTGAACATGGTAAATTTTCCTGCAATACAAATCCTTTGCACTTGCTATATTCTTCATGCATGAGATACTCTCTACATGAATCTTGGCACCTCTCACCCTTCAGGTTACAGCTTGAATGTTACCCTGCTTCTGCTCACCACTGTATGGAAAGTCATTTCCTCTTCCTTCTGCCATTCATCTTTCCCTTCATCTTTATATTCCAAAAAACTAGCACAGCTTTTGCCTTAGAATAGGCACCATATACAATATTCTGTTAATATTAGGTGCTCTATTGGATAGGTAATTCTACTTGGGTAATTGATAGTAACATACGCTACCATAGAAATGTGCATTGACTATATTACAGGCCATTCTAGAGATTGAATATCGTATGCAGAAATAAAACAGTTTTTTGTCCTCAAGAAGCTGTATGTTGTGAGAAAGGAGGATAACTAAACTGATCAAACCATGCAGATGATTAGTGTTGGAGAAGCACAGAGCTTTGGAAGCCAAGACAGTCTGCAAGAGACAGGCAAAATTCTTGAGGCTGGTGGTAGCCTAGATGGACCCTCAGGAATTCAGCTAAATGAAAGATTGCTTGGAGGAAGTACTCTCCAGTCAAAAGAAAACATGCATCCAGGCTTGAAGGTATGAGAGTTCTTTGCTCTAGTTGAAAGTTGAGCGTATCTATATGAATGTGGTGATATGTGGGGAAGCAGCTAAACAAAGCAGAGCTGTATCAATGTAAGAAAGCTATATTGGCACTTTCATCCATAACAGCAACAAAATAACATTCCATCATCCTTGTAATTTAGGTCAGCCCTTGTCAATTCGTCAAAACCTTTTCATGCCATTGCTGTTTACCTATGATTCCATAGGGAAGGGGAAAAAAGGTTAAAAGAATAGGCTCTGGAGTCAAAATACTTAAGTATAAATCTATTTCCTATTCAATTCTATTCAATTTCTCTAAAGCCACCTGGCAGGAAAGTAAAAGGTTCAATCCCCAGTTTCTTCAACTGTGATAAGGATTAATCACAATCTGCAAAACTATTTTACAAACTAAAATAATGCACATGAAACTATTTGTGCAAGAAGTATCATGTAATACCAAATAATTACAACTATCACTCGTCCGAAAACCTTTAGTACTATCTGCGCATCTGAGATTATCCAGGAAGAGTGGTATTTCAGAGACACTTTGTTTCTCTGCTCAGGAGCATGACACAGAAGGTTCTCCATGAGCTGACCTGGACCATTTCTCTCCAGCTCCATCTCCAGTCAATATAACCCCAGGCCATTCCCTGGACAACAGCCTTAATGACAACTTTAAATCCTCAGGCACACAAGCATCCTGTTCTAACTTTTCACATTCACACATGTTTCTCTCTCAGAGTGAACCCTCTGTCTCATTTGACCAACTCCTAATTTTCCTTCAAAAATCAACTCGATTCTCATGTGTTTCTGAAAAAGGCTTTCTTTGACACTCAGCCCCCCCTCTCCCCCAACTCTCATCTCTGTCTGACCTAAGTGCTTCTATTCTGTGTCTGTCTGCAGGCATCTCTCACATAGGAAAGACCAGGGTCTACTGTAATTACTGGTTCACATGGCCACGGGCTTGGCCGCAGAACCAGATACATAATTTGCAGTACAAAACAAAAATGTGGGGGAAAGAAATCAAGAAAAAAGTATCATTTTAGGTATAAAACATAAGTATTTTCCTTTCTTCCATATTTCTTTTGCTTACGTCAATGCTCCTTTTTCCCAGTGAATTTAAAGTAAAATATTATTAAGAATTTCAAGACAGTGACAGCAAAGCATTCATCCAAGCATGGGGCCCTTCTGAATAACCGAGACCTGTGGGACTCTACAGGGCACATGAACAAGAAGCCAGCCCTGCCTCTCTAGAATCTGAGTTCTTAGGGTATAATGACCATATCCCCTATGTATTATATTTTCTGTCTTCAGCACAGAGCCTGCCACATTGTAAGCACTTAATAAAATTTAATTAAAATTTTTTTCAGAATAATGCATCATGGTATATTTAGCCCATAACGTAGTGCTTAAAAAATACTGCCTCTAATTTTGAAAGAACTACAGTGTAAATAATTCAATGAATGCGTGAATTACTGCCAGTTCAGAGCCTTTCCCCATTTTTCATTCAGTTTGCTTAACTCTTTCCCTCTCTCCTTTCTCCTTCACTCCCTTTCTTCCTTCCTACATCTTCCACCTTCAATCTCAGCCTTGACTGGTTGGATCTTTGTGGACATGCTGAGCAGTATACCTCATCCTTTAAAAAATAATATTGTCAGACCTCTCCCCGCTAGCTTCAAGATAGCTCCCCTCAGGTTACCTACTTTCCCCTCCCTACATTCTCTGAGGATCTGCATTCTTTAAAGTTCTAAGCTGCATGTTCTAAGAAAATCAGAGTAGCAACCCAAATGGGCTCAAAATTGGACCCAGGAATTGTTTCCATTCCTGTCTCCCTATGGTCCATCCCTCTCAAAGAAGACAGAATGATATCTTAGAAAACATGAATTGAATCACACCATTCTCCCACTAAAAATATCCAGTGGCAGCAAATCCCTGTCACACACTTCCCAGGCAAATCCCTCTCTATGTATGGCTCATGAGATTCTACCCCTGATGCTTTCCCTCCCTGCCCTCTCTCTTCCCTGTTTCCTGTGAGGAGGATGTGATGCACTATGATCATACCTCACCTGTTCTCTTTCTTTTCTTTACACCTGCCCACCTCCTCCCAGTCTCAGGGAAAGTTTCACAGCTCTTTTATTCCAGTCTCTGCTCTCATGTTACTTCTTCACAGAAGAATGCCCTGAATGTTTCTTACTCTTTATCTCCTAATCCTACCTTATAGATAGCATACTCGCAAGTACAGTTCTCTCCCATTAGAATGTAAATTGTTCATGTTTCACATAAAAAAAAATGGTAGGTAAGATCTGCCTTGTGCACTTGTGCACCTCTATGTCTCTATTCTTAGAACAGTGCCTAGCAAATGGTACAAACTCCATAAATATTTGTTATATTTGTGAAAAGTGGGATAAATATAAATATAGTTGACCCTTGAACAACACAAGGATTAGAGGCATTGATACCCCCACCCCTGCACAGTTAAAAATTTGCACATAACTTTTGACTCCTCAAAAACTTAACTACTAATAGCCTGCTATTGATGGGAAGCCTTACCTATAACTTAAACAGTTGGTTAATACATACTTTTTGTATTATAGGCATTATATTCTCTGTTCTTATAATAAAGTAAGCCAGAGAAAAGAAAATGTTATTAAGAAAATCATAAGGAAGAGAAAATATATTTACTATTCATTAAGTGGAAATGAATTATCATAAAGGACTTTATCCTCATTGTCTTCATGTTGAGTGGGCTGAGGAAGAGGAGGTAGAGGAGGGGTTGATCTTGCTGTCTGAGGGGTGGCAGAGGCAGGAGGAAATCCACATATAAGTGGACCTGAGCACTTCAAACCCATGTTGTTCAAGGGGCGATTGTATGAAGTATGCACTTCTCCATGTGAGTGGGCTTATCCTTGAACCTTGATTAAGGTGTGGTAGGCATGGGGTCAGGGTGGAGGAGATGGGAGGAGCATGCAGGAGGGCATAATTATGACTGTGCCACACTCAGCATTTCCTGTTACTATCATGTCATCCGCATGGATCTGCCCTATGAGAACAGTGCTGAGCTCATCTTCCACAAACCTGGTTAGTCTTGGGCTGCTGACCTAAAGCATCTTTTCTAATACCATAGGACTTAGACGTTTGACTTAAAATCTGTGCTTCACTCCTTTCAATCCAAAATTGAACATCAGCTGTTCCTTCTCTCTCTTTTCTTTTAACAGAAGTATAGCATAATATGGCCAAATGGAACAAGGATATAAAGTTGTGTAAAATAAAAAGTAAGTCTCTCTCCACATCCGACCTCTCAATCCTGCCCAAGGCAATAGTTGATAACTTCTCTATGTGTATTTTTTTCAGATATTCTCTATACATATCCATGATGGTATGCATATAGCATTTCTTTCTTTCTTTTTTTTTTATTTCAGCATATTACAGGGGTACAAGTGTTTAGGTTACATATATTGCCTTTGCCCCACCCAAGTCAGAGCTTCAAGCATGTCTATTCCTCAGATGGTGCTCACCACACCCATTAGGTGTGAATATACCCATCTCCTACTCCCCACTCCCATCTGCCCAACTGTCAATGATTATTACTATATGTGCACTTAAGTGTCGATCAGTTAAAACCAATTTGATGGTGAGTACATGTGGTGCTTGCTTTTCCATTCTTATGATACTTCACTTAAGATAATGGTCTTCAGTTCCATCCAAATTAATACAAGATGTATTAGTTCACCATTTTATGGCTGAGTAGTACTCCATAGTATACACACACCACATTTTATTAACCCACTCATGTATCAGTGGGTGCTTGGGTTGTTTCCACATCTTTGCAATTGTGAATTGTGCTGCTATAAACATTTGAGTGCAGTTGTCTTTTTTATAGAATGACTTTTTTTCCTTAGGGTAGATGCCCAATAGCCGGACTGCTGGATCAAACGGTAGTTCTACTATTAGTGCTTTTAGGTATCTCCATACTTCTTTCCATAGAAGATGTACTAGCTTACAGTCCCACCAAGAGCATATGAGTGTTCCTGTCTCTCCACATTCACACCAACATGTGTTACTTTGTGATTTTTTGATAAAAACCATTCTCAATGGAGTTAAGTGGTATTTCATTGTGGTTTTGATTTGCATTTCTCTGATGATAAGAGATGTTGAGAATTTTTTCAACAATGGTCTGTTGGCCATTAGTCTGTCTTCTTTTGAAAAGTTTCTGTTCATTTCTTTTGCCCATTTTTTAACGGGGTTGTCTGATTTTTTTCTTGCTCATTTGCTTGAGTTCTTTATAGTTTTCAGTTATCAGCCCTTTATTGGATATAAAGTATGTAAATATTTTCTCCTATCCAGTAAGTTGTCTATTTGCTCTAATGATTTGTAATTTGATCACGTCCCATTTATTGATTTTTATTGTTGCTGTGATTGCTTTTGGAGTCTTCTTCATAAATTCTTTGCCTGGGCTGATGCCTACAAGAGTTTTTCCAACATTTCCTTCTAGAATTCTTATAGTTTCATGCCTTAGGCTTAAGTCTGCTTTCCATCATGAGTTGATTTTTGTGAGTGGTGAGAGATACAGATACTTTTTCAGTCTTCTACATGTGGCTCTCCAATTTCCCCAGCACCATTTATTTTATACTGACTTGTTACTCTATTTGAACAAATGTTTTAAGCCTTTGTTATTTGACAAACTTTCCAAAATCCAAATTCTAAATCCAGTCTTTTTGACCTCGAACTAGGTTTTTTTAAATATTAGGGCCACTGAAAGTCTAAGAGAGACATATTAGGCTTATTTGGTATGTTAAAACTATACAGGAAACATTGTCAAATATGAAATGGAGTTTAACTTTCTTTGGATTACATTTGTATAAACATGTTATTAATATATGTTCTAATATTATAAAATATTTATACATTTTGGTATGTGTTTTTAATAATAATTATGGTTAATATGTTAAATCATATGCCACAAAAATAACCAACTTTCTTTGTCAATTGTCTCTTTAACTATGGCTATCTTAAGACTTTTGTCTCCATAGACAATTACTATTTTACTTTGATTCTTCTCAAAAAGCTGTTTTTAGCTGGCTACACTCCAAAGTTGGCTTCTTCAAGGAAAGTCATGAAAAAGACTGACAAGTTCTCTTGAATACAGGGTTCTGAAAACTTTGAAGATTATATACCATTGGATTCAAACATAACAAACTTCCAGGACTTTAATTAAAAAGCTAATGTGTCCATGAGTATTGCTAACTCAACCTCAAACAGAACAGAAATTAATTACATGGAACCTAACTAATGTTGTTATGACTCTTTGTTTGAAACATTGCTGATTTTTTTTGTATTTTGTTTTCCAGAAGTCAAGAAAACCTTTTTCCTTCTTTTGGGATATTTGTAGCATACAACAAAGTATATATTTGTAAGCAAAATTTGAAACATTGATTTTTCTCTCTACCTGATTTCTCCAGAATTTGAAAACTATTTTTAAGTATTCTTAATTTATGGCATATTGTTATTTTCTTAAGTTCAGTAAGAATCTGTTTTCTTCTCTAATAGGACACAACAAAAGACACTAGTTATTCTACCAAAGCTTTGACAACAATGGCATATTTTCAGAGGTACCCAGACTACCTTAAGGAATTAAGGTTGACTTTATGAGGATATAAAACTCTTTGGAGAAACTGACCAGGTACCTCATCCTTAACATTTTCTGATTTGTGGTGAGTAAAGAATGTCACTTGCTGACAGGTCCAGGAACCCCAAGTTACTTTGGGACAACGAGAAAAGAGGAATTTACCCCATTCATACAGGTATCTAATGGCACAGATAGATCCTTGACTTACTCAAGAGGCTTTCAAGTCTAAACAAATTCCTTGTGAAAAATTTCCAGAACAGCCATTTTTTTAAAAAAGAAAAGCCTATATGGCTAATAATTATTCTTACTGCACTTTATGCAAATAATCAGGCCAAGTATAGTGACAATAAAATTTATTTTTACAAAGAAATCAATCCCACTATGATTCATCTCTAATAAAAATGGGAAAGTAGAGAGAGAAAAAATATGGTTCAGAAATATTATAACAAACTATAGTCCACCTGCTGTTAGATTCTAGCCTCATCTGTAATGCCAGCTCATGGAATGAGACACAGCTGTTTAACTAAACTGATCTGTTCACAGGACTATGAAACTGACCAAAAAGATATAGAATGATATATTTAAATTTACTCCAATGAGGATTTTTTCCCCACTTCTTAGTCCTAAGATGTCATCTTGGGTTTTGCTATGTAAAACTTTAATTCCAAAATGGGGGCTGAAAGAAATTAGAAATATTTTACCCCAAAATGTATTTCTTTTATGTATTTTGGGATGGCTGCCATAGAACTAACACTGCAAAGCTATCTTTTTTTTGTGTATCATTGGGGGCAAATTTGCAGCTGTAGAGAGTCTCCATTGATACAGCTGGGTCTTTCCATACCTGAGCTAGAAAAAAGTGAGTGTCTGCATTCCCTTCGCCATAGACCTCTTAAGACAGGGTTGTCAGGAAGATACCAGGATACCTGGTAGCAAAACCTGCTGGGAGCACTAGTCGCTAGTTCTCCATAGTATATGACAATAGAGACATGATTAGAAACCTGTCTGCTACTGCTGGATTGATCGCAGAAGGAACTACAAAAAGCCTTAGGGCTCAACAAAGGTCCCTCAACTTGCTAGCCCAGGTAGTCTTAGATAATTGGGCATCACTAGATTTCCTGTTGGCTAAACAAGGGGGAGTCGTGCAGCATTAAACACTACCCGCTGCGTCTATATAAATAACTCAGGAGAAGTTGAAGCCCAAATAGAAAAAATTTCCCAACAAGCAGTGTGGCTACAACAGGGCTCTACCAGTGACCTCACACCTGATTGGTTTTCGGTAATATTCACTTGGATTCCCCAGAACTTCAAATCAGTTCTACAGGGACTCTTGAAGTTAGGACTCTCACTCCTCATTCTGGGGATCATTATCCATCTTATACTCCACTGTTCACATCAGGCTGTGCTAAGGCTGTAAATGAATGTGCTAATGTTCACATCATGCATACCCTAGGTCCGGAACCCAGTACCCGTGAATATTTGCAGATGACTGCAAAACAGTTTTGTTCTCTGGGCTCAACCCCGACTACACCCCTTGCCAGCCAGATGGGTTGTCTGCCCCTTCCCTTCTTGTCCATGTCTCAGGAATGAGGTTTAGTAAAAGACCAGGGGGATTGAAACAGCCATTTACAAATCAACAAAGGGGTGCAAGGCAAGAACTGTGGTATGGGCCTAAACTTTGTGAAAGCACAGGCCTAACTAAAAACACTGATAATAATTGTTGATAATAATCTGTCTCCGTTTGCTTCTCTATAATTGCTACTCTGGAGTCACACAGCTGGTGGTCATAAACATTCTTAACTTTTTCCATATATGATATTCACCTTTTCAAAACATAAAGGTAGTTTCTGAGATATCTTCCAGGTTCCACATTCCAGTAGACCGGCTGACCCACCCAGACTGGTGACCCATACAAAGAAACTGACTCAACTGGAATTATGACCCCAATCCAGGAATTGACTCTACACAAGAAGATTGCCTAATCCTTTGCCCACCAAACTATCTTTAAAAATACTGTCTCCAAAATTCTTGGGGAGGCAGAGTTGAGGCATTCCTCCCATCTCCCTGCTTAGTGCTATGCGAATTTAAACCATTTCTCCATTGCAACCCTGACTGCCTCAGTGTATTATAACCCAGTTGGGCAGAAACAATTCCCTTCTCCTTACCCCTACCCCATAATGCAGATAGATTCTGAAGATCAGGACTGTCTTGTATCTTGCATTCACTATCTTACTTTGAGAAATTGACTCTTCCCCCTGAAAGGAAAACAGAGTAGGGAGGGCTAAGGGATGGAAGGGAGGGACAGACACAAGAAGCTGACCCCCAGCACACCCTTCCTCCACACCCTGCTATGTCACTGTGACCATCAGTGAAGTAATGAACAGCAGGGATTTAAAACACTGCGTTATGTTTGTTATGCACCCATGCCATCTACAACATTTTTACTTTTGTCTTTAAGTTGACTTTTTACTCAAATTTATTTCAAAAGAAAACGTTGTATCACCACTCTAACAGAAAACCCGTATCACATACCATAAATAAAGGTAATCATAAAAATAAATTCAATGAAAACAAAGCAATGTTATTAAATTCTGTCTAGATGCTGCTTCCAGCCAAAGGCTCTAAGAGAGAAGGGGCCTCAGGCCCAGGGAGGTGTTAATCTCTCTTTTTAACACTCACTAAACTGAGACTTTGTTCTCCATTGTGATAAGGACTGAAAGAGAAAGGAAGAGAGAATGCCTTGGGAAATAACACACTACCCAATTTCTAAAGTCTTTCTCAAGCTCCCACAGTTTCTGAATATTTGAGGAACCAAATATACCAGCCATGTTAATTGATTTTTTTGTGTTGTTTTCTTTCCTTGAGAATCTTCTAACAAATCAGATGTAAATGAATGCTTAGAAACCCACTTTTAAGCTTGCTCAAAGCCTCTATGTCTTGCTTATCTCTACAGAGCAAAAGGTAGCCAATGGCAACACAATTAAACCCTTGGGCATTTCTCTTTACAAAGTCCTTCAACTCTCACCTGTTTACAATGAACACATACTTAGGGGGCAAAAACACATTAAGTTCTCACTTAATGTCCTTGATGGGTTCTTGGAAACTATGACTTTTAAGTTAAACGACTTACACCCAAACCGATTTTACCATAGGCCAACTGATAGAAATAAGAGTTAAGTTCCTGTGGTTATTTCTGGTCACAAAAACATCACCAAACTTCTAAATAAAGACCAAAACACTTATATTAAACATTGAAATAAATGTGAGCTATATATACATTTAAGAAAGGCTGATACAAACAAGTGAGATACTGATTTACCCACTTATTCTGGTTCAGGATTTTGAGTGGCAGAAGCTGCTCCTGGCAACTCAGGACACAAAGTAGGAACCCGCCCCAGGGACAGGACAGCATCCCATGCAGGGCACTCCCACATACGCCCACACGACCCCACACTCACTCACACTGTGGCCATGTAGACATACCAATGCACTTAACATACACGTCTTTGGGATGTGAGAAGAAACTGGAGTAGCAGGAGAAAATCCTTGCAGACACAGGGAAAACATGCAAACTCCACACAGACGGTGGCCCCACAGTCAGCTGGGATTTTTTTTTTTCTTACTCACTTTATAATGAAACAACCTTGAATGAAACTATGCTATTCTGGGACCCACTATACTTGGCTGTGGCCCCAGCTCAACTCTTGGCTGAGTGTGTAGGCTTGGGTAAACCATTGTTCTCTCTGGCCTCAGTCTGCCCTGAAATACACAATGGATGCATCATCTGCCTCTCTCCTTCATAGACCACCATCAGTGCTCTCTCCTGGATTAAGTGTTGGCCTTCCAGATGGGTCACTGGATACCTTTCTTCTTCCATGCTACCTACTGCTTTGTAGAGGGCAGATTGATTTTTTCTTTTAAATGTGAATTACATCATCTCTCTTTTTGTTTAAAATATTTTGATTGCTTTTCTGAGCAAAAACAGTAAAATCCAAACTCTTTTCAGCAGTCTACTCAGCCCTGTATAATCTGGCCTCTACCAGAAGGCTTTATTTTTTATTATATTTTATTATTATTGTTATTATTATTTTGAGACAGCATCTCACTTTGTCATCCCGAGTAAAGTGCAGTATCAGCTTGGGTAGAGTGCAGTGGTGTCATCGTAGCTCACTGCAACCTCAAACTCCTGGGCTCAAGCGGTACTCTTGTCTCAGCCTCTCGAGTAGCTGAGACTACAGGCGTGCACCACCATGCCCGGCTGATTTTTCTATTTTTAGTAGATATGGGATCTCACTCTTCTTTAGACTGGTCTTGAACTCCTGAGCTCAAGGAATCTTCCCTCTTAGGCCTCCCAGAGGGCTAGGATTACAGGCATGAGCCACTGCACCCAGCCCCACAAAAGGCTTTGAAGTCCTCATATATACCTAGTTCATTCCCACCTCTATCTACCACAAGGCCTGCACTGCATGCTGTTCCTTTTTTCTTTTCTTTGAGTTAGAGTCTCATTCTGTTGCCCTGGCTAGAGTGCTGTGACATCAACCTACCTCACAGCAACCTCAAACTCCTGGGCTCAAGCGATCCTATTGCCTCAGCCTCCC
>VBSM01000949.1:4708258-4736578 GCA_008086735.1 Cheirogaleus medius
AAAAAAAAAAAAAACCCTTTATGAAACCCAAAGTTTGTAATAGCAAAGCCTTCTAACTCCAGTATTTAAGTGCCTAACTTTCTACAAGCCAAGACTTTTAGAAACCTAACCAAAAAATTCTAAAATGATCTTACATAAGGTGGATGCTTCATAAAGTAACTCCTCTCTCCTGCTACCAAGCAATATTAATTCTAAATAAAGGAAAGGCAAAGAACAAAAGCAACAACCAAAACAAACAGACACACAAAATCATCTTACACCTGATTGCCTTCCTGGTAAAACATGCTGACAAGGATAGGGGTTGTGTTAGTGTACTTTGGGGAACGTTATGACTGCACATTTCCAACTAGGTATACTCATTTGCAAGCGGGCACTTTCATGAAAATGGGCCATAACATATGTTAATTCTTTGCATTTGCAGTAGCTCTTTAGCATAGCATATATGGAGAATGCATATTTCTGAATTATCCTTCTGTTTACACCCAAATCCTGACAGCTAATTGTTCTGGTAACACCTTATGCCTTCATCAAAAATGTGGCACTATTAAAAAGTTAGCACAATTGGCTTGCTGTGATGGAAAAAACCCCATGCTTGCAAGATTTAGGAAGAGTTATGCATTAATCCACTGATTTTATCACAAAAGGCTTTATTAGGCCACACCTCTACATTGAAAATGTTACCTTGAAAAGATATACTGATTGAGTCAAATGAATAAAATTAATCAATCAAATCAATTATATTCCAAAATATAGAAACAAACAATGAACAATTATTAACTTTTAGGCCATAGGTAGAGAGAAGACCAGCATTCTAAAACAACCACCATGTACAAAACTCCGTACTAGAATCTTTCTATGCATTATCTCATTTATTAATCAAAGCCACCATGCAAATATGTGAGGATATTTTAACTTTAGAGAAGAGGAATCTGAATCTTAGAATAGATAAAATACTAGCCAAAGTCATACAGCTAGTAAAGGGTAGACATGCCAAAATATCCCACTTATGGATGATTTCAAATAGTGTGTAGGTTTTATTTTTTCCTCTTTCCAATATCAGCACATTTCCTCCCAACATCTTAATATTGATAATTAGCAATCAAGGCAGAAACCCCATGCTGGAGTTAAAATGTTCATACTGCAGGTTGAGTATCTCTTTTCCAAAATGCTTGGGACCAGAAGTGTTTGGGATTTTTTTTTTTCAGATTTTGGAATATTTGCATATATATATAATGAGATATCTTGGGGATGGAACCCACGTCTAACCATGAAATCCATTTGTTTCATATATACCTCATACACATAGCATAGCCTGAAGGTAATTTTATTCAATACTTTTCATAATTTTGTAATAAGAAATGTTTTGACTGCAACTCATCATATGAGATAAGGTGTGAAAGTTTCCACTTGCAGCATCTGGTGGATCTTACAAAGTTTCAGATTTTGCAGCATTTCGGATTTTCAATTTTCAGATTAGGGATGCTCAACCTGTACTTTTGTGACAGTTGGATTTAAATAGAGATCATGACTTTAAGAACAGTGGTTCTTTAGAATAACAGTTCCTGAAAAAAATAGTATTATGCAAATTCCTGTGATCAACTTCAAAAAAAATTACAAATGAATAGAAATTCCTGCACAGGGCCCACTCTGTCAGAAACAATGAAACAGGTTATATTCTGAAGGTTTTCCCTCCTCCTTTTATTTACTCTTGTCTATTGAGTGATGCGTCATATTTTCCGTTCCTACGCTTATTCACCACAACCTTACAGCTTTGGTAATTGTGTCCATTCTAAAGTGACAAAGGTTATCCCCAAAGTTGTGTAAACTAGGACAGGTAAAGAGCATGACAGTGACTCAAACCCAGTTTACCTGGGTGCAATCACAATCCTCTTCATTTCTAAATCTTTACCTTTCCTTTCTTCAACCTCTACTTAGAGCATAAAATAACACTATCAAATAAGCAGAATCAATGAAAGAAAAGCCTAGCTTTTAGTGCAAAAACTATTATTTAACATTATCTAAATCGACTTTCTGCAGCTTAATTTAATAAATGAGGCATCATTTTTAGACTCCAAGCATAATAAACTCTCATTTGCATTGACTGGATTCATAAATTCATGCTGTTAAAAACCTGTTTCTGTCAGGGTTGGCCCAGGCCCCCACAGCTTTCACTCACATTCCAATTCTGAGCGGCAGGAGGGAGTTTGCCCATCACAAACATCAGCCATCATTAGTTCATTTCCTTTAGTGCTGCCTGAGAAAGCCACATGAAGCCTGACACAGTGCAGGCAGCTTATCTAAAACAAGTTCTCCACGGCTCCCAAAAACAGTGAGGATACCTTCCCATTTCGCTTTACCACACATGGATTTTTTTTTTCCTGGCAGAAGGCCATGGTAGAATGTTCCAAGTCCAAGATTCTTGAGACACACTGATCTAGAGTTTGGATTTACACAAAAAGGAGCAGAAAAAAACCTTCTAGGGCAGAGTTACATATTTAAGGAGAAAGAGAAGGGAAGGTGATTGTGTCATTATGTGTTAAAAAGCAGGCTTATCTCCTTGCCCCTGCACATGCAATAATAATGCAAAATACTCAAAATAAATAGAACTTTCTGTTCTCAGAGTGAGGGCTATGGAGTGAGGATTGGCATCTGATGGTGAGAATTCTCAGAATTTCTGGAACATAACCAGGCACAAACACAGAAAACCACTTCAAAAAGCCAACTCCAATGGCAGACCCATCATCGAACGGATTCCTGGGTGGACTGAATCTTCCCTGGAGGCTTTGAAATGTTAAATGGATTTCCATCTGTGCGTTATGGCAGGATAAAACACAGATTGTGAATCAGGAGAATAGATTTTTATAACGCAGGGTGTTCCCTTATTAAAATCACAGAGGCATAGGTTTGAATCCTGGATCTGACACTTGCTAGCTGTGTGCTTTTGTTCAAGTAACCTAGCCCTCTGAGTCACTGGTAAAATGAGACATATGACAACCATATTGTACTTTTGGCAATGCAGTCATTTTCTTTCTTGGCATGTAGCAGTTCCCTTGAATATTACCTATGTACCTATGTTTTAGCTTGAAATCCATGAAAGAACATCTGGAGTGTAGTCCTACATGGGTTTATCTATAGAATGTTCTAAATAAACTCTGATACCTCTCCCACCTCTAATAGACTAATTCTGTGTCAGACAATGATCTAATCATGATCATTTATCTATGATATATAGAGAGATACAGATATTTATATATCTATTATTTGTGAATGCATTCATCAATTTAACAAAGCTCTACTGAGCAGCTAATAGATTCACTGTGTACTGAACCACTGGTGGGGTAAGATGTGTATAATAATCTCATCCTGGACCCTATTACTAGATATTGCATTCTCTTTAAGTACAATGGCAGGAAAGTAACTCTAGTGTATGGAAGTAGCTCCCTGGACTCCAACATGAGAACAAGATTCAAGTATGGGCCCACTTTCTAGATGACGTTGCTTAGACTCACAGACAGGTGTCTGATTCAAAGCCACCAATTAAGGTGCTTGCTTGGCATTGATATGTGGATGTTGAAAGAGTGAGAAAGCTATTCTCTGATTTTGAGATACTACTAATAATGGTAACTTCCTTCGATGCTATGTGTCAGGCTGTCCACTCAGGACTTTACACATCATATCTCTGATCTTCAAAATATTTCCTTATTTCTTTTTTTTTAATTTCAACATATTACAGGGTTACATGTTTATTTTACATGTATTGCCTTTGTCCCACTGAGTCAGAGCTACAAGCGTGCCCATCCTCCAGACGGTGCACACCACACCCATTAAGTGTGAATATACCCATCCCTTTCTCCCCCCAGCACCTGCCCTACACCTAATGAATGTTATTACTATATGTGCACATAAGTGTTGATCAGTTAGTACCAATTTGATGGTGAGTACATGTGGTGCTTGTTTTTCCATTCTTGTGATACCTTCATTTAAGATAATGGTCTCCAGTTCTATCCAGGTTAATACAAGAGGTATTAGTTCACTATTTTTTTATGGCTGAGTACTCCATGGTATACATACACCACCTTTTATTAATCCACTCGTGTATTGATGGGCACTTGGGTTGTTTCCACGTTTGCAATTGTGAATTGTGCTGCTATAAACATTCTAGTGCAGACTAACTTCACAATTTTTATTAAAGGCATGTATTATTTTCATATTAAACATGCCTCACAATATACACTATCTTCTACAAGGTCACTTCATTATTATACTTAGAATGCTGGACTTTTACCCAAGTCCATAAGATTCCATAATCCATGCACTTTTAATTACACCAAGATAATTTGAGCTTAAGATATGCTGATGAGGATGTCTAGGTGAAGCCATTAGCCATGTGGTTTAGGAACTGAAAGAGAGACCTGGCTTGGAGATGCATATTTGTGTGTCAGCATGATCTAAGTGAAATCCAAACTCAAGGAAAGAATGAGAAAAGAAAATCAGGCAGAAAATTTTAGTGAAAGTCTCTGTTCGTAAGTAGAAGTTGAAGATATGTTATCAAAGGCATAAAAAAATGAGATACATGGTAGCAATAATCTTTTGAAAATGCACATATATACCCAAATGTCATGTTGTACACCTTAAATATATACAATTTGTCAATTATAAACCAATAAAGCTTGAAAAAATAAAAATAGAAAAATGAACAATTCTTTGGAGGAAAAATCAAATATTTTTCCATACACTACTCTCATGACACAGAATGCTTCTGTGACGAAATGTGTAGAGGTTTTTCCCCCACACATCAAGATAACAACCAATTCTGCAGAATCTTTAGTGGACACCAGCTAGATGTCCTTTAATTGAACTCAATTCTGACATCTCCCTGGAGATAGTATCAGATCCCACAGGAAGAGGGCTCAGTCCCAGAGCACTGCCCCCTACTTCAAATTCCAATCCCAAGTTCCAGGTTGTTTTATCTGATCTTCTTATTGACAAGCTATAAATTGGGTTTCCCACATTCCCTTTTTGGGTTTGATTAATTTGCTAGCATGGCTCACAGAACTCAGGAAAACACTTACATTTACTGGTATATTATAAAGGATATTGCAAAGGATACCAATGAATACCAGATGGAAGAGATGTATAGGGCAAAGTATGTGAGAAGGGGTGCAGAGCTTCCCTGCCCTCACTAGCCATGGTACTCTCCAGGAACTTTCATGGATTTAGCTATTTGGAAGTTCTCTCAACTCAGTTCTTTGGGGTTTTTATGGAAGATTCATTACATAGGCACAAATTGACTAAATCTTTGGCCATTGGTGATCAACTTAACCTTCAGGCCCTCTCCCCTCCCTGGAGGTCGGGGAGTAAGGTTGGAATGCCACAGTCTTTCCTGTGACCAACACCATCCTAAAGCTACCTGAAGGCTGCCAGCTACCAGTCGACTCATTAGCATATAAAAAGACACATTATTTTGGAGATTCTGAGGATTTTTGGAATTGTATGCCAGGACATGGGGATGAAGACCAAATATGAATTTCACAATATCACAGATGCAAAGCAGGAAGATTGAAAAAATGCAGAATATAAAACAAAGAAAGAAAGTATTAATAGAAGGATGTAGTGCATCAAAGTAAGAGAAAAATAAATAAATCTTGTTCACCTCCCTAACTATTGCACAGATAGCTCCTATTTTTCTAGTTGGGTTGGTTTTGAGTGGAATAGTATGAGTACGATGCATTTATTGTTCCTAAGAGCAAAGGGCCAGTGAAAAGTTGGATAAAGTAATGTTAAGATCAACTGCGTAGCTACAATACATGTATGTCTCCTTCTCTGTTAGCAAGAAAAATTGTCTTTTTTTCTGGGAACATGTGTGTGTGTGTGTGTGTGTGTGTGTGTAAGTGTATATGTTTCATTCTATGTGTTTAATTGGGCCTGGTGCCTAGAGTGTTCAGAATAACACTTTCTGTGACAATGTGTTTGGACTCTTAACAGGAAAACCACCCAGTGAAGGCTAATCAGAATCTTTCCATGGGATGACATAAAAGTGCTAGGTGACAGTGGACCTCATTTTTCCTATTGTCTTTTGAGTACTTAAGTAGTTAAGCCTGTAAGTGCAGCAACTATTGTATCCAGGTTCTTAGAAGAAGTTCGCATACTGACTTCCACTCTAGGAGGACAGCAGAACAAGACATAGAGAAAGACACAGAGCTCAGTTAAGGTTACTTAAGCCTTCGCAAACAGAGGTGAACCTGGCTTCAGAAATTACTTTCTCCAAGTAACAGAAAATTCAACTTAACTCACACTAGCTTAAACCAGGATGGTGATTCTGAGGCTTAAATAACTACAGCTGACCCTTGAACAACACTGGTTTGAATGGCAGGTATCCACTTATACTTGTAATTTTTTTTTTAAACAAATGCTCCACTGAGTGTAACTCTCCTGCCTCCTCTTCCACTTTCTCCATCTCTTTCACTTCTGCCACCCCCAAGACAACAAAACCAGCTTCTCCTCTTCCTCCCTCTCCTCAGCCTATTCAACACGAAGATGATGAGGATGAAGATTTTTATGATGAGCTACTTCCATTTAATGAATAGTTGATATATTTTCTCGTTCCTATAGTTTTCTTAGTAATATTTTCTTTTATCTAGCTTACTTTATTGTAAGAATATAGTATGTAATGTATTTAACATACAACGTATGTGTCATTCGACTGTTTATGTTATCAGTGAGGTTTCTGGCCAATAGTACGATATTAGTAGTTAAGTTTTAGTGGAGTTAAACGTTATATGTAAATTTTCCAGTGTGTGGTAGGGGGGATTGGCACTCCCAAGCCCCATGTTGTTCAAGGGTCAACTCCATATAATTAGAGTCCTGAATGAGGTGCCTACAGTTCCCTGACATTCTTCTCAATTCTCGTTCGTGACACAGAGCTCATAGTTTAATAAAACCACATTCACAGTAATACAAAGGGATCATCCATAGGATGCAAAGAAACCAGTACTGAAATTATAAACAATGTCATGAAAATAGACAAACCCAGAGACATCATATCCTGAAGGATGATCTGAAGAAAAGACCCACAACTTCTGGGTCATTCTCTAGTTTTAAATTACATTGCCTCAAATTTATAAGGTGTAAATTGATATCCAGTCATTCTACACTGACTTAACACTTTTCCCTGTCCTTGTTACATTAAGAACTCCATGTATCCTTTTGTTCCCATCTCAATTATTTGAAATGGACCTTAGTTCACATGCTTTCCTCAGTCCTGTCAATTAGGTTTATATCTTCAGACTCATCCAGTGAGTCACTAACCCCATGCCTAGAATATAGCAAAAAATTTGCATGTATGAACCATCAAAAGAGTTTTATTATATAGGTATGATTAGTCCCATTATGAAATAAATAATCTGAGGTTAGCAAGAATAAATTACATGACCAATGCAGCCAGTCATGAGTCTATCTGACACTTCTCTACAATAAGTCAGGGACTATGAATAGCAGGAACATATGGAGAATTCTATTAATTAAATGAAAAAAAATATATAGATAGATATATTTAGCTTTCTATAAAAGAAACTTTTGGGAAAATATAAGGGCATATGCTGAATTTGTGATATAAATCCATTAGATGGTAGAATGTTTTATTAAGTGAACACAGGCATCCCTCTCTGAACTGGGCTGGTCTTACCATGAGAATGGGGTGGGTACCAACCTGTGTCGGGGATGAGGGAGTCTGGATATATAATAGCATCTGCTTCACTCTGTTAAGCCTGGCAATGCAGGGTGCAGCTGGCTCACATAAATGGGGCACTAACTTAGGCAGGGTTGCAATAAGTATCACGAAATCCAAGAGTCCTAGTTCTCAAAGTTTTAAAACACTTGGAACATTATTTGGCACTGTGCCTGCTGGTATCACAACCTTTGGGAAGCCTGAAAAGAGACTCAAAAGAAAGAAAAGTGTAGATAGCCTCAGTTTTTTACAAACTTCCAAAGCACACAATAAATTAGATAATATAGAAAATATAGAAGCCATAAGAAAAGTATTCTCTGCCCATTTTCTTTCAGCATCTTAAGTGGTACCCTTTTCATGGGCAGCAATTCTAGGAGGTATGACATCTAAGATGATAATACCCAGCAGATCTGAGATCAGAATGAGGGCTCTCAATCCCAATTCCATCTGCTTGGGCAGATGGCAAAATGCACTGAATGTCTCCAAGTCTCCCAGTCCTCAGTGCCCCATCAGCACATTGATTTCCTGATAAGAACATATGGAAGGTCTGGGTGGGGGAGGGAGGTTTTGTATTTTTACACTGAGTGTGTTGACAATAAGTCTATGATTCTTTCTGACGTGACCTTAAGAGTAATGAATGAATGCTTGTAGGATGACTCTCTTTATAGGAAGAAAGATGTGTATGACCCTCAAATAATAAAAAGATGTCAAGTATATTGAAGTGTGATACAAAGAATTTCATTTTATTCTCAGAGAAGCAGGAAACAGTCTCAAGAAGTCATAAATCTCTTGTCTTCCTTTAGATCATCAAAGTTCTGTAAAGGTCCATGAAGTTAGGAAAAAAAGTGCCATTGACAGAGAAAGAGAAGAAAGAAAGAAATGTGAACACTCTTCTTGCCAAGAAAAAGGCTGCTCAGCATTTTGACATTGGAAATCCAAAGCAGAAATTCCACATTGTCAGACATGGAATGGTGTGGTAAAATTCAAGCACCACCTAATACATAGAGCTAGAACTCTGCTCTTCATGTCTTTCTCTGTCAAAAAGATGGCAAAGATTATCTCTCTGAGAAGGTCTAGTGTGTGCAATAAGCTAAGCATAGGGACTGCCAAGTAGTAGGTGATTTATAAAAAAGCACTAATGGTGACAATAATAAGAAAAATTCAAAAAAGGAAAATGACTAAATAGCATGAATACAATAGCATAGAAAATGTCTATCATTTGGTACTTGCAAATTTTAAGAACATTTTTAAAACAGTAGATAATGGTACTATAACTGAATTAACAAATGATTTAATCATTCATTCATTCAGATAGTGTTCAACAAGGGTGGAAGAGATAGATCTGGTCCTGCACTTTTGAAGCTTTTTTTTTAAAGTGTATTACTTCTGTTTATAAGGGAAAAATGATAAGGCCATGGAAGACTCATTTCTCAAGGTCATAGGACTAGTAAGTGGAACAAGGACACCTAAGCTAATGTCATCTGATTCCCATGAAGTCCACGTGCCCATCCAGCTCCACTGAACATATAACAATAAAATGAAGGGGATCCAGCAGATATCTGGGTTATAAAGACAAAAGAAAATTTGAAATGTGAGTTCAAAGAACTGTGTTTTTTTTTTTTAACAAACACAGATCAGAAGAAACATAAACATCATTGACCGAAGAGTCATTCTAGTCCAGTGCCTGAACACAAGTCCCTTTCTCCTGAAGAAAGCTGCACTGTTAATCCTATATGTAAGACTTGACTGGAAGTTCATCAGGGAGAATGCTATAGTGAAATGTACTGCATTCAAAACCTAGTTCAGGCTTCTATTAGCTGTGCAAACTTGGAGAGAGGTTGCTTAACTCCTCTGATTGCAGTTTGCAAAACAGGGATGAAGACCATTCTGAAAATATTTCTGTAATAATACATATAATAAGCTTTCAATGTCTCATAGCTATATTTCAATAGCATATAATTCCTTTTAAGAATAGTCCAGGTTCATTTGCCAACCCCTTTTCCAACCTCTCTCACTCAGCTTCTCAGTTTCTGAGCCTTCTCCTGATATCTTGGCAAACCACCACCGCTAGTGAGTTGGAGTGGGGATTCCGCACCTCCAGCGGGAAGGGATGCTGGAGGGGCCAGAGACAGGTGTTATCAAGCTGTCTTCATTTTGGGATCTACATGTGTTCTCTACACTAATTTTAACAGATTTCTCATCGATTCTGTGAAGCTCCTCAAATCCAGACACTATTTCCGCTTAAGCCAGCTGAAAGTATTTTATTTTGTTATCACCAAAAATTCCAGACAGAAACAGTGTGAAGAACGGGAACTTATAATTTGGTGATAACTACACTAAGAACACATCAGTATATAACCAAGGCGTAATGAACATTGGTGGAGACCTTAATTGCAAATCAAAGTTAGAAGAATATGAGCAGCTAAATGGTTCTTAAGCATAATCCCTTGTTATCTATGTTGGTGGTAACTTGTTATTTTCGTTGGGGGATTCACTCAGGGAACAATTCAAATACAACTAAAAAATGCACACTAATCATTTGAGAAAGCAGTCTGGAATACAGATATCCAGTATAAATATCAGTTTCTGCAATACCTAACAGCACATACAGTCAATGGGAAGCCAGAATTATAAGGAAGAGCACATAGCCATGAAATTTAGGTAACATCTGTTTGAAAAAAATAAAGAAAAGGTAAACTCCTGCTGCTATGGAGTTAAGACAAGTCATTTAACTTCTTTTCTAGGATTCTACTCTGTTTTCCCGATCATGAAGTTAACCTTCTGAGAAATGCTGGAATGCCAACTCCTTAAGGTAGACAAAACACTTTAATTGTCTTTGATTTTCTAGCTTCAAGCAGTGTCTGGAGCAAAATAAATGCTCAAAAATGTCTGAATAAGTACCATGAGAAAACAGAAGGTAGGATGTCTGGGAGGAAACATCTTGAAAATTATAGGGGAAAAAGTACCATGATGAGAAGATATTATTCTGCATTTCTCCAAGACCACCTACATCAAAGACTTCTTCCCAACAACTTTAAAGGGAGACGCCTTCATCCCAAGACTTGTGCGTTATAAAAGCATGATGGCTAAAGTGTCAATATGAAAAATTCTCACCTATGCAAAAGGCAAAGTGTCAAGTTAAAAGCAACTGAAATCAGTTCAAATGTGATACCTGTAATGAAATATTTTCCAAGTCTGAACAGCTTGGGAGAAAATCTCCCAGAGTCTTCATCAGACATTCTAGGAGGTAAAGTGAATGAATCAGGATAAGTTTCCTCTTATGTAAGTCAAGAGGGTAGACATGGAGAATAATCTTTAAAATCATGGCTGCCCATAGCATTCCCATAGGACATCTGAACTTTTAGCTTGCAGTATTGGATTCACCATGTCCAAACTGTGCACCCATCGACAATTTGTTTTCATTAACTTAATTGTTTTTTTTTTATTTCTTCACAAACACAGAATATATTAGTAGTTTCTTTAGGATTATTAAAAAGGTTATCACATGCCTGGCACTAGTAAGCATTCAGTACATATCAGCTTTAGCGATGGTTTGTTATTTTTATTATTGTTATATTTGTTGTTGCTTTCATTGTTATGACAGCACAGAATTATGTATAATGTGCCTGGTACGTGGAATAGCTTTTTGTGTCTTTCTCTATGTTCAGTTTATGTCCAGAATCTATAGATTTATAATATCTCTCTCTTTTGTCAAGGAAGCCATACTTTCTTTGCATACTCCAACATTTTCTTGTTCTTTGCCATTAAAAACTTGATATAACATCAAAAGTTATACCAGCACTTTAGTGAGCATATCGGACAAACAGTGTTGAAACACAATGTTCTCATGATGTGTGTACATACATATATGTACATATATATGTCCTTGTGTGTGGACGTGGATATCTTTCTGAACAAATAATGCTTTCCTGGGTCCATTTATTAAAAAGGCTAAGTCCCTCCTCCCTGATGATACATTTTGAAGAAAGTTACTCATTGATGGTTTTGCTATTGCTGCTTCTGCCATTGCTGGTGGTGTTATATTTTTCTACGGCAAACACAACAATTATCCAAATAAAATGCATGACGTTTGCTTCAAACTAGTCTTTTGAAATTGAATAGTTATGATTCACTTGTAATTAGTCATGTCCTGTCAAATTCCTTTTTTTTTTTTAATGGTAAATTTAAGAGAACCAAGTTGTACTACTCACCTTCTACTGCATGGCAGGTTTTGCACATGGTACTTTGCATGCTCTGGTGCCCGTTTTACAGATGAGGAAGCTGACATTCTGAGACCTTAAAACACTTGCACGAGCTCACAAGTCTTGTAAGTGATCCAAATTCAGATATTTTTGGCTCAAAGCCTGTGCTTTTTCCACTAGGCTGTCCCTCTTGTCCTCTTTAGCAACATCTACAAAGGGCTACTTATAGCTGATTTTACTTGTGCAAAAGGGGAAATTGCATTCTCTGAGTATGGAGCTGTAACACACATGCTGTTTTTGTCTAAAAGCCTCCTCACCTCCCTCCTGCCAATCTTTACCTTTTAATCCCTGTTTGAGTCTGCAAAGTGGAGAACCGCAGGCAAATATTTATTCATGAAATGAGCCATTTTTTCCCATTTCTAACCCATCCAAAGCTGCTCTAGTTTCTTTTTAAACTTTTGAAAAGCAATTTGCTTCTAGACAGAAAAAAAAATAAAACAAAATAAGCAGAGAGAAATAAAGAATCTCAGCCCAATGCCAGAGTCAGAAACGATGGGCTGGGAGTAAAAGTGTCTTCTGGAAAGTAAGCACTGCAATAAATCTCAGCGACTGACAATGTACATTTCAGATATTAGAGAAGAGACATTAAACAGGACTTTTGGCATTGGGGTAAAAGGCTCTCCGCATCCTTTGTGGATAATGTGACACAAACAGAGTGAAGAAAAGTAAACTTGGGAAACACTAGTAGGGCCCAGTTCCAGATAGAATCTGTCATTAAATTAAACTTCTCTTGTTGATTAGTAAAACAAAACCCTTTACTTATGGAGTAACATAAATTCTAAATAAAAGTCAACAGATACATTCATTGCATGGGTGACTCGATTCTACCATCATCCCCAGGGCTGATGTCACTCATTGATCAAGGGACTTGATCTGATCTCATTGGACCAGGATTAACCCAAGCGCCCTTATAAACACAACTTTCCAATCAGCCTCTATCAACCAATTGCAATAGGCCCAAGGGAAAGAAACCTAAAAGATAAGCAATACAGATGACTGTGATTTGGGGTTTTTTGGTTTTGTTTCTTTTAATTTATCGTCAGAGTTTTCTATAATATCAGCCACTATTCTAATCAGTGAACACTTCCATGGCTTCAGAAACACATTAAGACTATCAAATAAGAGATGACACCCAGCCATTGATATAGTCCCCAAACATTAGTAAGCACCCATGTTATGCCAGATACTGTGATACTTGCTGAACAAATTGAGATGACTCTTGTCTGATTCGACCCTCATGGCAGAGTAATCTACCCCATTTGTAGTCCACCTTGTTGAAGTTCTAGCAAGCAGAACTGTGTTTTCTTCTCTTTTTAAGCCCTATAAGAATTATACTCAAAGCATGTGAAAATTTGATCAAATCTATTCAAAGACAATCAGAAAATAGGAACTGAAAAATAGAAGTAGAAAGAGAAGCCCAAGAAGGCAGCACTGCAATCTTTTAGAGCAATCCATTCACTCTTCTATATAGAGATTAAGGGGGAGGCATGAAAGTCTTCAAAAAATCCACACCTTTTGAGCTGAATCTTGAAAAGTGTATGTGAGACAGAGAGAGAGAGAGAGAGAGAGAGAGAGAGAGAGTGTCTTGGGGACAGAAATGAAAATGAGAAAGGTATTCCAGACATGGCAGCATAAAGAATGTATGAGAAATGGGAACGTTTTCTGTGCAACCAGGAAGTGGGAAATAATATAATAAATTAAGAATCTCATATTACAAAGTAATTTGGAACGAGAAAAAGAAAAGCTTTGTCTGTGATATTAAGTTTTTTTAAAAAAGATATTGTTAATTATTTCGGATACACAATATTTGTATACATTTACAGGGTGCGTACGATGTTTTGATACAGGCATACAATCTTTATTAATCAAATCAAGAGAATTTTGGCGTCCATCACCTTAACAAAAATATAAAATTCCTTCACAATTCTTTTCTTTTTTTCTTCTTCCTCCTGCTCTTTTTTCTCCCTGCCCTCACTTCATTACTCTCTCCTCCTATCTTTCCTGTTGTCTGAGCACAATGCTGGATTTCAGGAAAGGCAGGAAATGGCTATGAAAAAGCTCTCTAGCACACACCTTGAGTCCTTTTACCTGGGAAGGCCATTTGCATTTAAAAGAATCAAGAAGGGGCATCAGGATATGGAATTCTGGGAATTTGTCCAAGCATCTTAATGTAGTTTTTCTAACTCCTCTTTCTGTGACTGACTCTTCAGATGCAAATCTCAAGTAAGCCAGCCTGCCTATCATTCACAGCAATAATGGAAATGTAATGAGAAAGATGACCTAGGATTGGGTCTTAAAACAGATCTGTCCCTTTTGCGACTCCCAGGAAGTTAAACACAACTAAGTTACATAGGAGGAAAATGGTGTTTCCATGTATTAATCCACTCTCTGATGCTAATTCATAATAAAAAGTTTAAAGGTGAATGCATAAGGAATTGATAATGTATAGGATTTTCGCTATGCATCACACAACTTAGAGACATCATGCCACTTATTTTTTAAAATAACCCTTAGAGGGCCAGGCATGTAGCTCATGACTCTAATCCAGCACTTTGGGAGGCTAAGGCAGGAGGATCCCTTGAGGGCAGGAGTTTGAAACCAGCCTAGACAACACAGCAAGACCCTGTCTCTACAAAAAAAAATTTAAAAATTAGAGGGTCATGGTGGTGAGCACCTGTAGTCACAGCTATTTGGAAGGCTAAGGTGGGAGGATCACTTGAGCCCAGGAATTCGAGGTTGCAGTGAGTTATGATGATGCTACTGCACTTCAATCTGTGCAACAGAGTGAGACCCTATCTCTGAAAAAAATAAAATAAAATAATCCTTAGAAATAAACATGGTTATCCTCATTTGGTAGGAGAGAAAACTGAAGCTTAGCTAGTAAGGAGTGGAGCTGAAATTCAAGTACAGATCTGAATGATTTCATAGTCTCATACTTCTCTCATTAAAATATGATGTCAAAAACATGAATCTCCCCATTACTCAAATTATAATCACTATAGTGTTTTCTATAGGCAAAAATACTCAGTCTCTGAGAATTGTTTATTCTTATATGGATTTTGTTTGGACATTAACACTAATACTAATAGCTAGCTTTTACTAAGTGTTAATTACATTTCAGGGACTTTGTATGAATTGCCCATTTAATTCTCTCAATAACCCTATGAGGTATGTAATATCATTTTCATAACTTTCCAAATAGAGAAAATCTAGCTTAGTAAATTTCTTGAGTTTACATTGCTAGTAAATGGCCCAAGACTTTCTGATTTCATAGCATTAAGTAATTACTGTGATCACATTTACATTTATTCTTTGAGAACAAGACTGTTCAATTACCAAAAAAATATCTCATCATCACAACACTCCAAATATTCAGGACATTACTGTTACCTGAACCTTGTTTCTCTGGGTAAGATCTGTACTTTCCTACCTGTAGGAAATTATATTTAAAGGCAAAGGAAAACTTAAACATAAGAAGTTAAAAAAATATAACACAACAACAATAAAAAAAAAACTAACTCAGTACTTAAGCAACCTTCCATACAGAAAGATCTGTCCTAAAATTTTAACTGATTGGTTATACAAAGAATTATCATCTGAAGAGAAAAAATTCCACAAGAACAGAGCCACAGTCAACAACAAAATTGATATGCAAGTCAGCTATTCACCAAGTGGCATATATAAAATATGACTTTCTATCCTTGATTAAACAGGTGCTCTTTAAACTAAGCCCTGCATTTTAATTGTAAATATTCTTGTAATAACAGTATAAAACCACCCGTGATAGCACACAGCAGTTAGTCACTGTGCCAGCCACTTTCCAGGGCCAGTTTTCATGAGCTACAAATACCAACACAACAACAACAAATAAAAACAAACAAACAAACAAACAAAACTCCTGCATGATCAGATGATAGAGCATCCTCTATCAAATAAAAACCCAAAAGACCAAATTACAGCTGAAAACAAGTTTACTATGTTTGCTGTAACACAGTTGGATGGGAAGTTTTTAAAATGATATTTTATTATTAATTCAAATAAGTAACAAATGCTGTTTTCCCACAATTTGTTGGCAGTTTTTAACTCAGTGCTCAAATTTCTATACAATTTTGAAAAGTTATCCAGTTAATCTCAATCACAGGCTAGGCAGGAACATAAAGAAAGCTGCTGAGGACAGTAATTTTCACATATGACATCACTGCATCAATATAACTTCATTCCAAGAGGAGTTGGCTTTTTTGGCAAGAAAAGTAATGAAGGGGTCAGGGCAGAGATAAGACTTGAATAGAGCTTCTAAAAACACTGTAGCAATTTTTCTTTGGTCTGTATTTGGGCTCACATACAGAAAGTTCCTTTGATTATGTAAGACTTTCAAGTAACTGGAGACTTCTCTAACCCTTGGTAGTGAATTGGCTTAGAGATTAGTTCTAACACCTAAGGTCAGATAGAGAAAGATAAAATAGATAGAACAAAAATTAAAAGGATGCTGCAACTGGAATTTCACACATCTGTATTCTTTATAGCAAGCGTGGCTACGTGCTCTTGGTGCATTGTTATGTTTGGACAAAGGGGGTGATTCAAATATTCCAGATAAATCAATAGCATGATTGATTGGAATGAGTTTCCCACTAGTAGTTCCATGGCGTAGTGGTGAGCACTCTGTACTTTGAAATGAGTCTCCCAACATATGGATGTTAGTGGCAAAGTGCTGATGTTCTAGTTTGGGCAGCCAACATTCACAAAATGGTACACTCTCAAGATGTGGAGCGATATTGAGATTCACAGTAACTCCAACTTGGAGCCTTAGAGCAGGCATAGAGTTTGTGCCCTTGGAGAGCAATATACACATCCAGATATGAGAACCAGTGCTAAGGGCTCCATCTAAAGTCTCCTTAAACTCTTTTTTCCCAGACATTTGCTTGTATAGCTAGAGCCCCAGTTTCTGCAGCTGCAAATCAGTAATGTGTTCAGACCGCCATCCTTAGCTCCTATGATGGATCAGGGAGGTGATGAAATAAATTAACTGTACTGAATTGCATTAGAGCCCTGGGAATGAAAAACATGTGCTTGTTACTATTCTCTCTTTTGTGTGCCTGTTCAAACAAATAAGCACTCCATAAACATTAATTAAGTCTTTCCCATAATCCATTGAAACTGTTGCAAGGGTACAATTGTATTTGCTATGTTAAACTTAGGATCCTATGATCTTATACGACTTGTCCAAAGCAATGAATTTTATCTTTGGGAGAATCCAAAATTCAGGCTTCTGCATTCTTCTTCTTTTAATACCCTTAAAAATGTAAGTATAACATGCTAGTTAGGATCTAGCTAGTTCTCCAGAGATGAACAAGAATAAACCCAATCACTGTACCTCCACTTACTAAACCTTTGACTATGAGCAGTGTATACAATTTTTTTAAAAATTTACAAGATTAATTGATAGGCACCATTATTTCTCTCATTTTATGGATAAGGAAACAAAAATTTGATGGTTATTACAGTGTCTAGCATAGTACAGTAGTAATCATTAAGTTGTTATGGAATGGATGTTTACATTAGCTACTAGAACAGATTAGAAAAAGAACCACTAAACTTAGTTACAACCAAGACTTTTGTTTCTCAATTTACCTAGGTCCTTAAATAATATTTTCATGTTAAATTTTCTTAATGTCTTTACGAAACAGGAGGCACTCCCATTTTACAGGTAAGAAAAGCCGGCAGAGTCAAATGTAAGGGTGCATATTAGTTGAATAATCTTAAACAGAGGCAGTATTTGACTTCTTACCTCTGTGACTTTAATATCTTCACTAACAATACTCAAATATAAATCATATATGCATACCCTAAACCAACTTGGCAAGTTTGGGAATCCAATTTTCTCCAAACTGCCAGAATTAGCATCTCTAAGTCATTTTGGGTAAGCAGGGGGCGGAAGGAAAGGAAACTCACATCTATTAAGGTACTACCATCTGCCACACAGAGTGTGAGGCACTTTTGTGTGCTCTGTCTGTACTACAGATTTTCCTTTTTGTGAACTTCTGCTCTCATTTCCCCAGAGAAGCCAAAGGTAGCAGGAATGTAAGCGATCATAACCTTTGAGTTGCTCTTAACACCTAATGCAAATGCATGAGAGACTCAACTTAGGCAAGCAGTAACATGACTTTAAATTTCAGCATCAAAGAGGAAGTTTACAAAATGCTTGCACATATTTCACTTTGCATGGTGCTTGAAACAATATTTGGAGGCATGTGAAGGATATATCGTCGTCTATTTCACAGGTGAGAAAGACAGAGCTTCGTGGAGAATAAAAGTTTTGTCCCTTTGGGACAATGTTGGTGCTCAAGCCCA
The DNA here is from genome assembly GCA_008086735.1 of Cheirogaleus medius. Classification (NCBI taxonomy): domain Eukaryota; kingdom Metazoa; phylum Chordata; class Mammalia; order Primates; family Cheirogaleidae; genus Cheirogaleus; species Cheirogaleus medius. The sequence goes on from VBSM01000949.1 coordinate 4,726,595, forward strand.
TTCGCCCACTTAGTAAATTCAGAAACCTTGGAAATTATCCAACATCTCACTTTGTCTGTCTCTCTAACCTTCCCCTTTACCACTCTCCTCCCTCTTCTTCCACATCTATTCTGCATCTTTAGAAGAGTTAGTAATTCTCTTTTCTAATGGAACTGGGAAGATAAAATACCACCACTCCCAACCCATCCAGAGATTGGAAGAGGTGGCAGCTCCTCTAATTTGATTGCTTAAATGGCCATCCCAAAATGTATCCACTACTTTGAAGAAACAAATTCCTCTTAAGAGATAGTGAGGTATCTAATACTTTTCTTTTTAACTTGTTGGCCAGGCAATGTATTGAATGTACCCCTGTACCTGCCTTTTTTTAGCAAAATATATGCCAAGCCGTGTGCGTGTGTGTGTGTGCACATGTGTGTGTGTGTGTGTGGTCTTTGCAGGAAATAAAATAGAAAACAACATACCCCATTTGATGATCCACATCAAGGTGAGAAAGAAAATACCTATAATATGTGGTTCAGAGAATAAAAATTCAACAAAAGCAAGAAAATAAATCCCTGGGATTCATTTGTTTAACAATGTTCACTGAATAGCTATGTAGGAAATGCTGGGTATGGCAGTGAACATGAAAATTAATTCCTTGCCTTCAATTAGCTTACTTTCTGGTGTTAAAGACAGATTTTTTTTAACAATGTGCATATATTGGGTTGAAAGATAAATTTTTATTGGACAGATTGACTCCAGGAAATACCTGGATTTTATAACTCTCTCAGATCAGTTTCCTCCTTTCCATATATCTTGTCACCACCTTATTTCTAACTTTAATCACTGCTCAAGGCGTTAACTGAAAGCAAACACAACTGCCCTCCCTCCCTTCAGCCTTTCCTCCTGGAACCCATTTCCAGTATTTACAGCACTAATCTTTTTTTTACTCAAAATGATTTGTTAAAAGCAGTAGTAATTGTCGTAATATATGTGATAAGATAAATAAAAAATATGCATGTCAAAAGAATGTCAAATAGTAAAAAAAGCGTGCAAAGCAAAAAGTCTCCTTCCTAATATAGGTCTCTGTCCTCCATTTTTTTCTCTCTAGAGGCCACTACTATTATCAAGTTATATTTTATATGAGTTTGGACATGTATATATATCTTTACCCAAATAAATATTCTAGGTACACACAAGTATATGCAAGTGCATGCACTCCTTTCATTCTTCTTTATAAACAAATAAAAAAATTCTATGAATACTATTTTATATCTTGCTTTAAAGGCCAGTTCATAACATATATCACAGTAATTCATTCCTTTTCATCGTTGCATAGTATTCCACAGAATGGATGCATCATCATTCATGTAGGCATTCACAATATAAATCTAATCTCATTACTCTTTTATTTAAAATCTTCAATGCCTTACCCTCCAACTCCATCACACACATAATAAAATGCAACCCCCTAAGAATACCAGGAGGAATTTCTCATGGCTAGGAAGTAAGGGATTAAGTAATAAGGCTTAAGTTGTGGAAGAAGCATATGCCTTCATAGTAATACATGTTCTACTTCCACTGAACTGTTTGCTATTTTTAAATTGCATTTTCGTTTCACTCATTTGTGTCTTTAACTCTTATTGTTTCTGCTTGTACCATTGTTCCCCCAATGTAATAAATCCTATATTGTGTTCAAAACTCATTTTACATTTCTGATCCCAAGAAGCTTATCTTGACTGCAGGTCCCCGGTGCAAACTGAGTCAGGCACTGCTCCCATATGTCTGCACGGCAACCAGTGTGAACTGCCATTATATTATTCATCGTACTATATTGAGGTTGTGGATTTCCTTTATTGTCTCCTTGAGTTGACTATAAATTTCCTTGAACACATGAGGACTCTGTCTTATTCCTCTCTGTATCAACAGGGCATAGTACATAATTTGCCAGTTGTAGGCCAAGGAGATGTTGTGGAATGACTAATTGAATGTAAAAAGCTTTATGACTTCCATCCAATGCTCTCTGCACTACAGACAACAGCTACGGAAATGAATCTATTTTGGGGATATGTGAGAGCACTGGTACTAAAAGTGTGGTCCCCAGACAGGCATCGTCAGCGTCACGTGGGCACTTGTCAGAAAAGCAAATTTTCCTGCGCCAGCTCAGAGGTATTAACACAGACACTCTGAAGTCAGGGCCCACCGTCTGTGCTGTAACAAACCCTCTATGTGATTCTGACACTCGCTGAACTTTCAGGGTCACTATAAGGGAACATGATTCTCAATTCTTGCTTCTCAATTTCTCTACAAACAGTTTTACTCCTCACGTTGGAATCACCCATTGGGAAAACAGCAAAATATCACCACTCCTGTTCCTATTTTCTTCTATGATCCTATTGAAGTTCTAATTGTGCCCTACAATACTTACATTTAGCAAACAAATCTGTCTGAAGGTTAACTCTAGGACCCGAGGAGATTAAGAAAAATGAACCAAGTTTCAAAAAAGGTGAATACTTGTGTGAAAACATGCTAGGTCTCTTGGCTCTAGCTAAGGTACACACAGGTAAGATTTTAAAGAGGGAATAGGTCTCATATATACAAAGAAAATATTCTGTTCTCTAAGACATAGAAGGTTTTTCTTGTGATAAGGATTATGAATGAGATAATGTCCCAGGATTGAACATATCTAAAGCTATAATATAGAAGAAAGGAAAAACAAATAGTTTAGAGGCTATTGAAATCAATTCCTGTTTTCCACAAAAGATTATCTAATTCTCAGATTCTAAGGGCCCGTTCGAGGAGCAGGTGTGTTTGGTGTTACTTGTACTTCTTAGGTGTCTCATCATTTACTCAGATGAATTAGAATAGGACAGATTCTATCAGGCAGACTAAGTGCCTACAGTCATATATGATAATATGTTTTCTCATTACTGTTTAATCAAAATTAGATGTATTTTTAAAAGATGTAGGAAAAATTGCTTTCAACCTCACAAGCTTTCCTTCTTTCATCTCACCTGCCCAACTCAGTAGATATAATCCACTCACCCTTGGTCTTCACATCCACTTTCCCTCCAAAAAGAATTTATGAAATCTTCAGATGGTTCATACTGATCCTAATCCTGTATGAAAGCTTCCTGTGTTTTTAAATCATGCTGAAAAGACAGTCCAGCTAGGCAGCTTTAAAGACATATGTCTCCTTTGCCTCGAGACACAGAAATATAAACCTAATCCATCCTTGCAGATAAATTCATCAAAACTCAAGGCCAGTGGAAATGTTTACTAGTGCTTTTTCTTATTTCTTAGCTTAGACTATCTCAGCTAGAAGGGATCTGACAGATCACCCAACCCTGTCCCCAGAAGCAGAGATAAAAATAACAGCATCAGGGCTGAGGTTGAGTCTAGCACGGAAGAATCATGCCTTCTAATTGAGCAACACGATCCTGTCACTGCCACTGCAAGGAATGGCAAACTCTGTGTATGGGGGCAAATTCTGCCTTTGCCAGAGAATGAATGCACTGAAAGATTCTCCCCAACCTCTACCCAGATGAAGCAAAGGCAAGCTCTGGCATTTTCACTTCTGAGAAGACCATTAGTACATTTCTAGGAGACATAGCACAGCACGTGTAAAAATGATCATCTACAGTAGATTTTACTTGGGAATATATGAAGTCACATAATATGCCCTAGAGCTATAACATTCTAAGCTCCGAAATTTTCCCACAAACAGGGACCCAGGTAAGATGTTCACCAAGAAACAGGGAAATATTTACCTAAACCAATGGTTTGGTAGTAATTTAATTGATGCAATAATTTTCAAAGGGCAAACTGAATTATATCATAGCAATGAAGGTAGTTTATTATATCCCTGAAAAGGTCTATAATTTTAACAATCCTGAAACATCAGGTAAGTTTACATTTTGCTTTTTTTCATACGAGGTAATGCTCTTCAAACAAATAGTTCATGATCTCAGAGGCAGGGGTGTGTGTGTGTGTGTCTGTCTGTGTGTGTCTGTGTGTTTTAAGAATAATCCTTCTCTGAGAAATTTTTGAAAGAATAATCCCTCTCTTTTTTCTCAGATTTTCTCTTAAAATGGCATAATTCTAATTTTAAGTCCAAGCCATCCTAACCTAGAGTCTCCTGGAATCTACTTTGCTAATGTACCAGGAATTCTCACAGTATTCCAAAAACCTGCCTTATGGTATACTGTCCAAGTGAAAATTAAGATATCTTATTGGAAAGAGAACATAATGCATATTTCTTTGGGGCCCTGTCTGTATCATATTGCACATACCATCAAAGTGATTCCATATACTTATTATTTGTCTAAGCACTTAAAATCTATTCACTGACCATTTTACCCCTATATTTTCTCTTGATACTACTATATTTTTCTCCTTCCAGATAATGGTTGTCAAATGATCATGAACTTCCATATAGTAGAATGCCAGTTGATAAATATGAAAAGAATAATGGATCTATCTTTTTGAAATCATCAATTGAAGCTAAAACTATTGGATGAAAGTCTGATGAAAAATAGAGTTGTCACACAACATCTCTCCATAAATAACTTATTAATTGCAAAAGGTAAAACAGTAGCTTTACAGGGGAAAGACTTGCCAGACTCTATCTTAACCAGGTGAGCAAAGTTAGCAACTTTAGGACAAACCAACGTCACGCATCCTGCGGTACAGTGCCCTGAGAAGAACACAGCATTACTTCTACAGGTTTTTCTTCCAAAAATGCAAAACATATATGTGCTCACAAGGAAATATCAGATGCTAAAATTGAAGAACATTCTACAAAATAACTGGCCTATAAACTTCAAAAATATAAATTTCAAGAAAGTCTGAGAAGTTGTTCCAATCAAAGGAAACTAAAAAATTATGACAACTAAATGCAGTATGCCATCTTGAACTGTACCAAGAAATACAATTATCTATAAACAGCAATTTTGGGACAACTGACAAAATTATATATTGATTATGGATAGGATGATAATACTGTGCCCATGTTATATTTCTTGATTATGATAACTATCCTATGGTTAGGAAATATATTGAAGTATTTTGTGGTAATGGACAAAATGTCCCCAACTTGCTTTCAAATGGGTCAGAAGAAAAATATAATATGCATAAAAAGATAATTAGAAAATGAAAAAATAAATGAAGCAAAATTAAACACGATGAATATGCGGAAATTCTTGCACTATTATCCCAATTTTCTGTAAATTTGATATTATATCCCAAGAAAATGTGGCCTTCTATGGCAAATAATAATTAAAGCTTTTCATCGAATTTCTACAGGTGTCATTTTCCTCATTTGACAGAGTAGTAAACTGAGAATTCAAAGAGATCAGGTTGTTTGCATAAGAGCACATCACTAGTTAGTGGCAGACTTAGAATTTTAACCCAGAACTGTTTGCATCTAAGACTTCCCACTCTACCGTGCTGTGTTCAACCAGACCCCTTGGTTTTAGAAAAAAGGAAACTGATATGAACTTGAATGTAGCCCTTTCTTTCTTCTTCCTCCAAGATGTGCCTAAGCTCTCACCTTCACATTAAATGAATCATACCCACCATCTGTGTGGCCTTACTGAGAATGCTGAGATACCCACTCTTAGTCCGTGGATCAGAGGACCTTTAGGATGAGTAGTAGTATTGCCATCCACAAAAAATCAAGTCTCTGCTTCCCCCACTCACTCACTTGATCTTAGGAATGAAACTGAGTTGCTGATTCCAAAGACCATTTTCACCAAGACTAGACCTTTTATTCTAATGACTCACTGAGCCAAAATATTTAATAGTATCACTAAGGAGAGGAACAAAGGTTCAGTTCTAAGAAATCAGGAGGAAAAATAATATATGGAAGCTGAAACTAAGATACTAGGTCATAACAAAGCAGATAAGTTCAGTTAAGTACAAGAGTCACATTAGCAAACAGAATCAATACACAGTTTTGAAAGGATGGAAATTTTAATTATTAGTGTGCCTCCACATTATCTGAACAATAACCAGGAGAGTAAGGATAATAAAAAGAGTGGCTGTCATGTACTGAGTACCTACTCTACGAAAGACACTGCTGGTACTTCTCATATTCATACGTTCTTATTTAATCCAGAATGTAAAATGACCAAATATTTTACAGATGAAAAACCTTAGCACAGAGAGGTTGAGCTCACTTGTTCACAGTCACATGATTCTGGGTCTAAAACACAACTCCACTGCTAATTTTGCTAGGGTATCACAACTTTTGGAGACTAGAGCTATTAAAAAGAAAGATTGAGATCTGGAAGCAGATACTCTTAGAGTAAAAGGACCATGAAAATCCTCCAAGTTATAGGCCACTTCTACAAAGACAACATAATAAATGAAGCAAGACTTTGGAGCTAGACAGATGAATGTCAGAGATCAGCAGGTAGAAATCTATCTTTACTATGCTGGAAAATTTACCCAAACTCTTGGACTGCATCGGTTTCTCATCATGCAATTGAGACAGGATAGTAACACCAAACTTTTAGGTTTAATATGAGCTTTAAATAAGATAATGGGTGTAAAGTGTCAAGTAGTGATTATGATTTTAAAGGACCTAGGAAAGGTCACACACATACATACAGCCTTTCATGTGTCTCTGATGTTCATATTATGCTCATTGGGGCATATAAGGACATGAGTTAAATGTTCCTTGAGAGAAAAAAAAAGTCATAATGAATCCCCTTTTATCTTGAAAACACATGGCCTAAGATAACTCATGCAACATTTTTTCTGAGTAGTATGGTTTTCAAAATGTTGTGAGAGAAAGCTAGAAGGAAAGAGAATATGCATTCATTTAGCACCTACTAGTGTTAGGGGGTTTTTAAAAGTTCTAACAAAAATGTTACACAGATATCTCAACTAACAAACATCTACTGTGTACCCACAATCTGCCAAAAACTGAATAGAAATAAGTTGCTGAAGACATCCTGGTATAGAAAAAAGATAAAAGTCTTTAGTGAAAATTTTAATTGAAGTTTTCCCTCACTTTTCTGAGCTCAGTGTCGTCATATGGTTGCTGAGAAAAGTTAACATATTATTTTCTCATGTAGTATCTGTAGATTCAAATTCAGTGGTGTTTTTAGTAGTACTATTAGTAGTAATAGCCACAGTGATAGTAATAATAGCAATAACTGTAGCAACAATAATTCATTAGTGAATAATTGTTTACTATTATTATATCTAATAATTATATAGCTCTATTGTGCATTACTAATTTAAGGTTTTCAACCATACTGAAGAGTTAAATGACTTTCCAAGATCATATAACGGTAACTGCTATTTACTGAGGCTAGAAAAAGATTTTGGACTCACATAGATAAGGAAAAAACTGAAATTTTACATGTAGGGGAATGACAGGTTCAGTTTTAAAATTCAGAAAAATGATTCTGCTACAATAGCAAAAGTTGGACTGGAACAGCAAATTTGATCATTAACGTGGAGAAGATGGACTCATAATTTTTCCATCCTCAACCCTATAAACAATAATTACACTTAGAATTAATCAAATAGAAACTCATTTGAGATGGAATATTCACTTCATCTCCTTCATTTAGGATTTCTGGGTTAGGATGGAGGATGGATATTAGAAATTCTAAGGATAACTGAAGCCTTGAAATTCAGCTAATTTAAGGTGATGTGAGACCTGCCCTTCAGTGCAATATGGGATGTGTGTATGTTTGTGTGTGTGTGATATCAAACTGCTGTATATATTTCTTTTCAAAAAGCTACCCCAAGGAGACAAATAGCCTGAGGTAAATACACAAGCTATACATTTTGCTTCTGACTGGAGGCTTAACTTGTCAGTGATAATGATTTACATAGTGATCTTCTCCCTTCCTGCCTAGAAAGTTGCACTAGCTGCAAGCTATGTGCTCTGTTAAAGAGTCAAGGGGAGAGAAATCCTTCCTATTTTAAGCTGGTTTTGATTGTTGATTCTTTTCCAGGGGTGATGTGAGATCTGGATAATATAGATGAATGGGTAGCAATGCTATGATTGCTAAGAAGACATGTAGATATTATTTTTTATATAGGTAAAGTTGTTTAAAGAGTGAATATAGCCCAGTACTGAGTATTTCTACCTTGTTTCTTCAAGGTGAATGTTTATGATATCCAGAATCCTTTTGTGTGTCCTCATCACTCTAGTATAAAATGTTCCCAATAAATACTGTTGCATGAATATATTAATCTACTTTTACCTAGTAATTTGTCAGCACTTCAGAATAACAAGTTAATCAATTCTATTGATTTTGAATAAAAATGGTAAATTAATCTGTGGAATGCCATATTAGTTTCTAAATGCTGTGTGTATGTTTATATATGTTTGATGAAATGATATGTGACTATTTCACCAAAGAAACTTCAACTTTTTTATAAGAGACTCTATATCAGAAAAGTTTGGGAGCAAAATTGTTGGCAAATATATTTACATTTGAGATCTGATTGAGCAACTTTCAGCTGGATGACTGACAAATCATACAACCTCATTAAATATGTTTATGTCTAAAAATTGAAATACATTGAAGCATGTATCTCTTATGGATTTTGTGAGCATTAAATGAGATATACCATGAGTGTTCTATCTAGTGCAAACATAAAAGTACTCAAAATGTTGGCTATTAGCATCATTAATAGTAATCAGATTTCCTGTTTTCCTTAGGAAATAACTACAAAATGGAAGTTGTGATATAGTATAGTCTAGAAATGAACTTCTTTTTGTAAAATATCCTATTTTCATAAAAAAGTTAATAAAAATCTTAGGTGAATTTACAAGTCTTACGACTTATCTTAGGTAATGGACTTAACTATCACGGTATCTAAAAACCAATTTATCAGAAATATTTAGTGCAATAATTATTAGTAAGAAAGTTAATAATTGTTATCTGAGTAGGTATGGGGTTTTGGTGGTATGCATGGGTATGCATGTGTATAGGGGATGTTACATGCTTAAATAATTATGTATCAAAGATTCCTCCTCTTCAATATTTATAAAATGTTCCATTAAAGGTCAGTTTTTATTTCAACAAGTTCCAGATACTTTAATTACTAAGTTATTGCAGCATAATAACTTTAATCAAGTATGTGGGGTTTTTTTGGAAAAAGTGAAATTGCCTTTATTTACTGATTATATAACTGTGGAGTAAATCACAAAGATTCTGCATAAGTTTCTGGAAGTAATGAGTGATCACAGTAAGATCATAAGAGGCAAACTCAATATACAAAAGTCAATTTCATTTTCTATACAAGTAAAAAATTATAATTTAAAATAAAAATATTTATTTTACAATATCAAAAAAATGAAATACTCAGGTATAAATCTAACAAAATATGTATAATACCTATGCAGAAAACTACAAAACACTGTTAGAAATAAATTTTAAGAAGAACTAAATATATTTCATGTTCATGGATTGAACAATTCAATATTGTTAAGATGTCAATTCTTTATAACTATAGATTCAACACAATGTCTGTCAAAATCCCAGCAAAGTATTTTTTAGATATCAACAAAGTAATTCTAAAATTTATATGGAGAGATGAAAGACTTAGGAGAGCCAATCATATTGTGCTTTTTATGCAACCACCTCATAAGGTGTTATAGATTTAATATTTCATTATAACAATATCATGATGGCGGCGATTCTATAGTTGTATAAAAGAATATTTTGTAATGTCTGACTGTGTTTTTTTTTCAGGGAATCATGTTTACTCTTATGTAGATTAAAAAAAAAATAAGAGGCTCCTTCTGACCTGTGTTCATCTAATGGTGATCCACAGCATGACAGAAATCAATACCACTGTGCCCCACATCACTCTTGAATTAGAAGGGTTTCTGAGTATTGGAGGTTCAAAATTGGAGAGCAACTTCTATGTACCTCTCAACCTTGATCTTCAAAATAATTATTTAATTTGCACTGTGACATTTATTTATTTATTTATTTTTATTTCAGCATATTATGGGGGTACAAATATTAT
>VBSM01000949.1:4742859-4779016 GCA_008086735.1 Cheirogaleus medius
ATCTGTTCAACACAGCTGAGCTTTTTTTTTAGGATTAGGGCGAGAAATGGAAATGTGCATGTAGTGTTTTATTCCCTGCTGTTCCCCAATATTTCTCAGCCCCTCTGATCAGCCTCATTTGGATTCTGCTATTGTTTCCCATGGAAGCCCAGTGACATTTGATACTCTGCAGATTTCAGAGCACATCTGTTGCATTGTGGTAAATACATACAGAGAAAAGGAGGAAGTCCATAGGACTGAGCAGGCAACAGTTCTCACTAACTAATTGAGCTGGAGGCAAGGGCGCAGGTGGCCGCGCAGGCTGCTGCCTCCACCATCACCTGCAGTGTAGGAGTCTCATCTGCAGATTGATGTTACAGCCTACCATGTCCAGTGCCTACCTCATGGGGTTCAAATGAGATAAGCAGCTGCTTCCTCCCCAAACCTCATCGAGGGCTTTTTCAAACACTAGCCCTCGTGACTCTTTTCTTTAATTGGGTGGTATTCAAAAGGGACTCAGGCTGGATAGAGCGACCAACAAAGCACAATTCAAGCCATCCTGGGGTTGACTGATGATTGAATGATGTCCTAAAAACTAGATATTTTGTTTTAATGCTTTAATGTGCATGAGAATTACCTGGGGATATTGTTAAAACACAGATTCTGATTCAGTAAGTCAGGGTGCACAGGTGTATGAGATTCTACATTTCTATCCAGCTCCCAGGCGTTGCTGCTGGTGGTGGCCTGCAGACCTCACTTTGAGTATTAAGAATGTAGTGTATGATATTTCTTCTCTGGGATATAATATCCGAAAGGATTCCTAAATGTATTAAAATTTGAGGTCAGTGAGTCCTGATGAGAAAACATGCTCACGTCTTAACTGAATATTCAGATACTTGGTTGTGGCCAAGGCTGTCTTTATTGTATTTCAAAATATTCAAAGAGTTAAAGACAGGAACAAACACAACCAAATTATGTCAAGGTATGTATGTACATTTAGGGGGTCAATTTAAGTTAATTATAATGGAAATGATATGCACATGTGGAAAATGCTGAAATATTTTTAAAATACCACTGTCTAGAAAACATATGTAACCAGGCCAAATGAAACCTTGCAGATGCTATAACACTTTTACCTTTTTTAAATAACGTAATTCCATAAATAACTGTTCTGAGTTATTCTTACTTATTGAAAAATTACAGGCAACATGTAGGCTGACTGTATTATTAATACTTAGAGATTCATAAGGTAGTTTTCCATTTCAAAACGAAATATGAAACTCTCATATCTGGTTAATATTTGGCCTATTCCATGGAAACGGAAGTTGTTTACCATGCTTTTAGCTGTGCAGCAAGACTGTGGCTGTTCTTTCTCTCTTCGTAGTTTCATAAAACCAACTAAATATGCCTAGTGCTTTAATTTATTAATTGATGAAGCTGGCCCGCCAAGTGTTTAACACAGATATCATTTTAAAAATAAGACTCTATTTACCAAATGAGTTTCACATTAAGTAACGGTCCCTAAGAATTGGGTATGAATGGATGGTATTGATTTTAAGAAAATTGAGCAATATAACATTATCATTTATTTTCTCTCATTTTATTATGCTTTACATTGTAATAAAAGTATATCATAGAAAGTAAAATGCAGAAAATTACTTTTTAAAAAACTGATAAGCCAATGACATATACTGGGGGAAAAAAGATGGAATATATTGATTTATTTCCTTACAGGTTCTCCTTTATTGCTTTATGGTATAGTTATTAATCTGAATCTACGTCAGGAATTAACTGTCATTGTGTTTTAAGGTGGTTATGTGGATCCAATTTACTCATTAGATATAATGATGCATTTGGGATTGTTTATGATCTTATGTTGTTTTCAACTGGGTAAGTCTTCACATCCAAAACAGTGGATAATGGTTATAGATGTGATTAGCATTCTCCTGACATGAATTGTTTAAATCAAGAGCATTGGCAATGTATGAGTGTTGGGGGGATTAATTTAAAAAAGTAACAGTAGAGTGATGAAAATTGTTGAATATGAGTGAGCAGGTTAATGATCCTAGCAGTTCATTATTTTTTGTAAAATTGTAAATACATGCATATATATTCAATATTTTAATATATATTTAATGTTTAAATATATACATTTTTCATGGGCACACATATTTTAATAGATATGTGCCAAGCACTCTGACCATACCACACCTACATTTTTATAATTATATACATATTTTATATCTAGCATTTAGTATTTATTATGTTGAAACCACATTCTCACGTTATAAATTTTAAATTTTTAATGACTTCGCACTATTCTGTCAAGTGAATATGCAATGAATTACTTTCCAGTTGTGCAGCATTTATGTTCGTCCAATTCTTCTTTATGAACTTTGGCTTCATACTTATGATAGAAATCTATTTTCTGTTTTTTTATATGGACTGTGTTGTTGCTATTTATTCATAAAATAGAATTACATCATCTGGCTATTTTACCCATACACGTATAACTGCTATCATTTTGCCTCAAGTGGGAAAAATATCTGCCTCAATGAGATGCCTCTCAAAGAGCTGACAAAATATGCAAGATTCTTCTTGTAAGAAGTCTGATTGAATACATTTCTCAGGGCATCTACAAAGATAAGCACAGATTATCCACCTCCTCTCACCTGATACCTTGGTAAGGAATGAGGTGAACAGTGTGAGAGTCTGGGGCTACAGAAAGAAAGGAGTAGGAGATGATTTAGAATTTTACTCATGCACAAACTCAGACCCTGCACGTGCCTGTGTGTGCCAATTTAAAAGACTGATATTATCTCCTCTATTTATATTAGCATCAAAAGATTTCTAGCAGTTTCAGAACACCGTTAAGTCTAAGCCCAGACATTGGGCAAGAGGCAGATTACTCTGGTTGTTTGGCCAGATTGAGACACGCAATGCTGGCTTGTTTTCCTGCCAAATTATTGGCGCACACGGCTCTGTCTGAGTAGGCAGAAGCTTCACGGAACTGACAGTGAATTGTTCTTACAAGGCCGAAGATACAATCTGGCTGTGGCTGCGAAGCCCAGCGCTCTTAACATGCAAACGGCCAGCAAAAAATAATGGCATGTCAAGTACAATTTTCTCACTGGTCGCTGACACCGTAAACTGTAATATAGTGTAATTATTTGGCATCCTGTGTCCTTCATACTAAGAGCCACCCAAACGATTTCCAAGTTACAGGGAAGAAGGAAGGTTAGAAGGTCAAATTTAAAGAGAGAAAATGAGTCAGTGCCTTGGAGGAAGAGAATTATAAATAGATGTGGCATCACCAGCGAAGAGAGTTATATCCAAATATGGAACAGCTCAGAAGCCCAGGTAGGAGGGAAAAAGAGAGGAAAGAGAGCAGAGGAGTTTATGTAAGAGAGAGGATTTAGGATAAAAGATCTGGCCACCTGCAGAGCAGACTGGTTTTTTTCCCCAAAATAAAGCAATATGTGGAATTTAGGATCAAAGGAACTACAGAACAAGAGCTAACGAAACATGGGGCAAAAATCAATAGATGTCTCTCTCTCTCTCTCTCTCTCTCTCTTTCTTTCTCTCTCTCTCTCTCTCTCTCTCTCTCTCTCTCTCTCTCTCTCTCTCTCTTTCTCTCTCTCTCTGTCTCTCAGGTTGGGCATCTCTAACCCGAAAATCTGAGATCCGAAATGCTCCAATGCTTTCTGAGCATTGATATAGCATCATAAGTGGAAAATTCCACAACTGACCTCATGTGACAGGTCGCAGTCAAAACTTTGTTTCATGTACAAGATTGTTAAAAATACTGCATAAAGTTTACCTCTAGCTATGTGTACAAGGTGTATATGAAACATAAAAACAAGTTCATGTTTAGAGTTGGGTCCTATCCCCAAGATATCTCATTATTCATAAACAAATATTCCCAAATCTGAAAAAATCTGAAACATATCTGGTCTCCAGCAATTTGAATAAGGGATATTCAATGTGAGTGTGTGGTGTGTGTGTGTAGTGGGGTGTATATTCCTATTCCATAGGAATTTGTATCTTAAATATATATTATCGTGATCCACCATACACTTACAGGTGAGGAAACTGCAGCCACAGAAGTTGAGTGACTTTCTTTCCCAGCACTTTGTAGTAAAGCTGAATTAGAAACAGACCAGATCTCCAAGAGATCCTTGCCTATCTTTCTAATTTGAGCCCAAATACTTTAATACTAGTTCTTTGTCTTCCAGTGCAATGGAGTAAATGCTTGTGTCTCCTCCGCAAAACTTGGTAAGTTGAAATCCTAACCCTCAATGTGATGGTATTAGGAGGAAGGGCCTTTAGCAGGTAATTAGGCCATGAGGTTGGACACCTCGTGAATGGAATTAGTGTCCTCATAAACGATGCCCCAGAAAGCTTTCTTGCCATCTTTCTGACAAGGTGAGGATACAACAAGATGATGGCCGTCTACAACCTCAAAGAAGGCCCTCCTCTGAACCCAACCATGCTGCCACCCTGATCCCAAAGACATCCATCCTCTAGAACGGTGAGAAATAAATTTCTGTTGTTTATAAGCTATCCAGTCTATGTTAACTTGTTATAACAGCCAGAACTAAGACATCCAGTTACCCTGACCCTCTCTTAGCTCCGTAAATAGCCTCACGAATGCTATTTTATCTTTTGAAAATGCCCTCTCTCTCTTTAACCCTGAACTCTGGTTAAGGGAGTTCATGCGTATCAGCTTACAGATTATTTCTTTAGGGAAGAGTCCATCCTCCCACAGAATAGGTCAGCTTCCTCTGTATATGCTTCAATAGAGACATATTCCTTCAATTTAGGGTACTTATGCCAGTTGTAATGTGACATTTGTTTATATGATTATCTGTTTTAATGCCCATCTTCCCCCTAGCAGCCCATTGGTTCCACGACAGAAGGTAAGGATCTGTGTTTGCCTTGAGCTGAACATCCACTGGCAATGGGATACTCTGCAGATAGTAGGTGCTCAATAAATATGTGTGGCATGGCTCTAACAATCACCATCCCAGTTTACAACAAAGGGCTGTGGTGATGACATCAAGCCATGTACCATAAAGAGTTTATGCATATTTTTTACCACAAGGACAATATTTTTGCCTCGGTTGCAAGATTTATCAAAAACCACCACAGGTTTTCTCTCACTCTTTTCTAATACCACAACAAATGGCATGTGGTAGTGTGATATGCTCAGTATTTATGAGTTTATGAACAGGCTCTCCATTGCCTTGTTGCACAAAGAACTGGAGGCAGGAGTGGAGTCTGTTTGGCTGGTATTTGGTTTTTGGGATATTCAAAAAGAAGACTGCGCCATAAGTGCAAACAGAAGTTTGAAGATGGGTTGGAAGAGAATGTGCTGCTTTGTGCCACTGGTGAGGAAGACATCTCCATAGAGGTTACCCTGCAGCCTCTTGAAAGAGAGTTGTTTTAACAGGTTGACTTTTTTACTCTCACTGCCTCAAAGAAAGACGTTTAAAATCAACACATAGGAACAACTGTTTAAACTACCCTGCTGGTCTATAGAATACCATTAGGAAAGAGAGAACATGAAGCCCTCATATTGAAAAATCCCATTTATCTTAGATCTGATAGAGCTTATGTGACTTTTATAAATCCCTCCTTTATTTAGGGGTATTATCCATTCATATTTTCATCCAAAATATTGACTGAGTGGTCCCCATATGCAAGCAGTGTTCTAGGTTCTGGGGATGTATAGTAAAAAACAAAGGACACAAAAATCCTTTTCTTTGTGGTACTTGCATTCCAGCAGGAGACAAACCATAAACACAATAAAATATAGAATATGTAAGATCTGAGCATCAGGAAGAAGTAAAAATAAAGCATAGGCAAAGTGTGTGAAATATTGGAGGAGAGGTGATTATATTTTAGACCGAATGGATAGGGAAGAACTCTTTAAGAATATGACTTTCAACTTCATTCTAATTTAACAGGTAATATAAAAAGTTATGTTGCTTCTGGCTAAGGGAACCCTTAGTCATGTTACTCTATCCCGTTACTTTGCAAAAACCCTTCCGTCCAACATTTCTCACCACCGCCCCCCAACAGACTTGAGTGCCAGTGACCCTTCAGGACACATTGAACATCACCCCCACCCTCAACAACCTGAACCAATGAAGGGGCCCTTCTCTGGGCTCCCAGAGTTTTGTGCTCACCTAATGAGGTTGCTGCCAGTTTTTCCACCATTCCAACTACAAACACACACATATACACACAGTTAAAAACACAATTATGACTACAATTACTGTGTACCAAGCACTATGCATCTATTATTTATTTAATCTTATATACTCTTACTTATCTTATTTGTAAAAGCTTTGAAAAGCTTTAGTAACCTTCCCAGGGTTAACACCCAGAAAGTGGGTAAACCAATATTTGAACCTCTGGAGAGTCCATCTCTAGCACTTAGGTTTTTTTTCCGGGCATCCAGGTGCTTACCAATATAGTAAAAATAGATGATGGATGCTGTATGGTTATATGTGAAGCTCTGAAGGACCGATCACTCAAAAACAGGCTCTGCCCTTGAGCTTGAACTCAGCCTGCTAGGTCTGAGGCCCCTGCAACGGTGACTCACAGGAGGGCATTTTAAAGAGCAGGTATGCTCATAGGTAACTAACGCTTCTCAGCCAGTTCCTGGGGAGAAGCTCTGAGGTGAAGTGGTTTAAAGAGTCGGATGTGGAAGAACGTGCACAGATAAAACATCGTAAAGCACAGGTGGGCACCCCGATACGGATCATCTCCGCACTCAGCCTGACTCATAATCAGAAATGCATTTTTGGCTTCGCTACAACCCAGGAACCTCAAAGGCTAGGCTGTCATAATTCAGGAGCAATTTTCTTTAAGGGAAATAATATGATTGAAAATGTTTGCAGAAAAGTACTTCAGAAAATTAATGTAACTCTGATATTAACAATTGTTTGGGAGCGGGTCATGGTAGGAAGAAGTGAAAAGAGCTAAGACTCAAAAACATTTTGGCCGTTTCAAACTCCTAGCATTCACTGGCAACATTTCAATCACCCAGAGAAACGTGACCATCTCAAGTACTACTAAGTCACAAGAGGATGCTGAGTAGCTGGCCATTTGCCTCTTTCTCTATTACTTCATTTAGGGAATGTAGGAGAAATCAGTTATCAGATTCTGAGTCCAAAACAACCTGCATTAATTACTTTTTCTACTCAGATAAAAATGGAACTTTCCCCTGGGCATAGCATATTTAGTTATTTACATTATGCAAGACAAGATCAGAGTGATATACCTCCATAAGAAGGTAACTAAGAGAAGCAGAGAGTGTATGCATTATGTATTTGTGCATGAATTTCCAGAATTTCATATGGTATGGAGACAACTTGCCTTAGGGCTGGGTAAAGAAGTTCTAAATATCCAGAATTACGAATTTAAAGACTTCGCATTCTATACTCAATAACTCTTAAATGCAAATTATAGTTTAAACTCCAGGTACCTAATTACTAATGTAATAGGGTATAGTGGGTGAAATAATGGATTTGTAAATCACCAACAGGATTCAAACTCAGATAGATCATTTATTACCTCTGAGATTTTGGTTTGGTTTATTAATCATTAAGCCTCAGTTTTTGTACCTACAAAATAATAATAATAATAATAATAATAATGCTGGTAGAGGAGCCCGTACCCAAAACCCACAGGGCCAGATATGTTTTGGAATTTAGAACTCTTCGCACTTTATAAACATACTAAGCTACATAAACTATATAGGAAGTAACACCCTCAGCAAGGTCTGGGGCAGCACCCTGTAATCAACCACATTAGCATTTCTGCAGTGAAATATATGAACAGTCACAGTAATGGGATGCATTATGACTATAAATAGCCTCAAGTCAGTTCTGCTACCTGAGTTTGTATCAAGCATACAAAAAAATCTTTCAGAGATTTTTATATTTTGGACTTAAGGCAAAGGGAGTGCAGACCTGTTTTATACACATATGTTTGTGTACATACATGTATGTACATATGCACACACACATACACCTATACATACACATATACATACATATAGGTTTACGTATGTGTAGGGGGAACGGCTATTGTTATTCATAAAATCAAAAAGTTTGTCCCTATCTTTTATAATAGTGCTCAACACATAATAAACACTCAGTATTGGCCAGAATGTTAGTTGCCTAAAGGCAGGGATCATTGTTTTGTTCATTAATATGCCCCCATGTGCCTAATAGAGCGTCTGGCATATAGGAAAGGCTCAATAAATATCCGTGTAATGATTCATGATATCTCCTCATGCAGGCTTTCTTCATCCGAGTAGAACCATGTGAAATGAGATACACAATCCTTGAGGAGGTTCAATTTGTTTTGCAAGACAATACCGTAGAAGCCGTAATGTGATCAAAAGTTTCTAGCAAAACACAAAGAGTTAATGCAAGTCTTGAAGATCAATATTTAATTCTCCTCTTATTTTTCTTTTTTTAAATCACTGAATTTGGGAAATGAATAACATTGGCCTGATTCACTTCTGAATCTGATCAATTAGGAAAATCTGCCATTGTCAGGCTCATAATTGAAATTCTACCTATGATAATGGTGTGCATCAAAATTAAAAGAAGCTTATGAACAGTTCAGAGGAAGAAACATGTATCGTTTTCAATAGCCCACGGTGTGATTTTGGAAAGCAGACAGCACATGTCCACACAAAGAACATTTGTCTAAACTGCCAACAACAAAAAAACAAATGTAAATCTAGTCCAACACACACACACGCACACACACACACACACACACACTCCCCTAAACTAAAACTATGATTCTGTATATTTGCTCCCACCTGACAAGGGATGAACTAGTTTCCTGTTGCAAAGTTTATCAAACTAAAGTACAAAGCACTGCTAAGCATCTAATACAAGAACTTCCCTTTCTCCGTTTTTAGGTTAATGATTGAAACAACAAACAATGAAAAACAAAAAGGGAGAAATGTCTACCTGCAATTGGAGATCTCCACATGACCTTACAGTAAAATGAAACAAGATAACATCTTCACAAATAAAGTGGAAGGAAATCAAACTGAGTAAAAATGCATACCTCTTCCAAGTACTATAAACTAGAGAAAAGCTTTGGCATAGAGAGCTCTCCTGTGCATGAGAAGGAAAAGCTCATTTGTTTATGCATTGCACAAGTGTGGCAGTATTTTATCTATAGCAGGGTAGAAGAGGTAGAAGGAACAGCTTTCCCTAAAAGACCATTTAAGACTCTTGCCTTGGGATTATTCATATTCCCCAAGGAACCAACAGGTTAACTAACTAACCATCTGGTCTAAAGCATTCACAGCTAAATATGGCAACCACTGTGAGGAGTCTGATGTTAAACATCTAAAGACCATAAACAGACCCTGAAATTGGGATCTTAAAAACGAAGCTTACCCGGCCAACAAGAATCGGTTCAGGTCCAGAAAACTCTTCCAGGACAAACATTTGATTCCAAACCCAGCCTCTTTTGGAGCGATTCAAAATCCGCTGTTCTTCACCCAGCCTGTTTAGTTCCAAAGGGGATCCACTCATTAAAACTTGAGAATGATTCATCGGAGCCATGAAAATGCAGGGGGGAAGAGTAATCCATAATATTATTAATGGAGTCCAGAGATCCAAGAGCATTTCCGCTAGCCGTTCTGGCATGGTCCCACCAGTTAAGCAGATCACCACGAAAACGAGACAATTATTTTTTTTGTCTCCAATCTGCAGCCATCCAATTGATCAAGCAGTGCCGAGCATTTACTTACAGGTCTGCCACGTGTTTATAGCACGGAAAACAGACATCATCTAAGCAGCTTTTCTAAGACCACAATCCATTGGCTTTTCTTTTCATTGAAATTTCCTGCAAAAATAAGGAGGAAGAAAGATAAGGGTCCATGGAAACAGGTTTTAAAACAAAATTACTGCCGTTCAAAAGCACCTAAGTGAACATAGGCACTTCCCAAACTCTCGAGTTAAGAAAGTGGATCTGAAGAATTAGCATGAGTAGGCTAATAAGTCCTTTTATTTTTAAGCATTATTTAGATATTGGTTTTCACTCTGTAGCTATGTTACTTATCAAAAACTACTGTAAGCAATAGAAATTCTCTTTTTCCTCCTCCTTTCTTTCTTTCCTTCCCCTGTCTGTCTTTCCTTCCTTTCTTTTTTCTTAACTTGCTTCCTTCTTTCTCTCTCTCCATCTCTTCCCTTCTCTCTTTTCTTACATCCTTTACCATTTGTAATACAAGTTGAGGTGTATGCCAGTGCATCACTCCTATGAAACAGACTGTAAGCCTTTTTCTTTTTGTCTCTCGTTTAACCTGTTTAAAGACAGGTTTGGGTTCATTTGGTGCTGAACCCTGAGAAGAAATTACATTTAATGAATACCATTTTTTAAAAATTACAAATGGAGAGTGGGAAGGGGAATTTCCCCAATTTCTACAGTCTTAGCTTCTAGGATCCACTAGGCGGGATTGTCCAGTTCAGGGTGAAGAATACAATTCTTTGCCATGATGCTAATAATGAGTGAATAAAATTAGACTGCTCCCAGAGAGAAATTCTGTAATGTCCAACTTGTATGCTATAATTAGGACAGTGTCAGGGTTCCCATTTTAAATGTACAGTTGAACAGGAGATTTAAATTATGAAAAACTCCTTTGGGAATAAAATAGGATAAAAATACAGTTTTCAATTGAAGAGATTCAGAAAGGGATGGGCAAAAATATTTTTTAAAAAAATCTCCATTACCTGAGGTGTCAAATACATTTTTTTGCTTACCTTCAGCGTGGCAAAACGTGTTTCTTCCCTCTCAAAAAAAATTATTTTTAAGGAAATAATGTTCACTGCATATCCCAGAGAGAAGCCTCGTTGAATTAGATTAAATGGGAAAATAATTCCTCGGGACACCATCGGGAACAGTTTGGCTCAGGGAATTCATAATAAGGTAGGGAACCTTTCACCTCTAGGTGTCTGGTTCCATTCTGGCTCGGAATGGGAAACAGAGAACGCCATTAAGACTGGCTGGGCTGGTGAGAGGCCTCAGTGAAGCCAGCTGAGAGGGGCAGACCCAGATTCTGCTGCAAATACTTGTTAGATCAGGCAGTATCTGATCTAACAAGATGGCCAGTGGAATCGCCCTGCTTGTCATTCTTTGCCTGGGCTCAGCTCAATCACTGGGACTTTGTGCCTCAGAAGGCCCCACCCTCATGAATGAGCACATAGGGGAGCCACAGCACGCAGCAGTTGCTTTGGAAATTGAAGGGAAGAACAGCTTTCAGGAGGGAACCAAACCAGGGAAAACCGAATCCAGAACAATGTCCTCTCCTTTCCCTGGAATTGCAGCACATTCAGGGAAATCAAGTCTTCTCTTACAACATATTTCCCTTAAACCTTGTCTCATCCCAGTGTGAGAGCAGAACTTTGCAGGCTTTGAATTATCCTGGATAGAGCTGGAGCCCATTCTACTAAGTGAAGTATCCCAAGAATGGAAAAACAAGCCTCACATGTACTCACCATCAAAATAGTATTAACTGATCAACACTTAAGTGCACATATAGTAATAACATTCATCGGGTGTTGGGCAGGTGGGAGGGGGGAGGAGAGGACGCATATATTCACACCAAATGGGTGCGATGTGCACTGTCTGGGGGATGAACACGCTTGAAGCTCTGACTCGGGTGGAGCAAAGGTAATATATGTAACCTAAACATTTGTACCTCCTCTGTAATATGCTGAAATAAAAAAAAAATTTTTAATTGAAACAAAACAAAATCAAAAAGTCCTGATAAAGAATTCTGCAAGTATTTCTGTCTTTCTGAATGGTCGATCCACTTATTTACTTTAACAACATTTACAACACATCTATTACGTTCTCTCCTAGACGTGCAGTGGCAGGTGGTGCACAAAGAGGACTGTGATATGCTGGAGAGGGTCTGTTCTGGAGGCAGATAAACCTGGATTTGAATCCCAGCTCACCCCACTTGCTGTCTCTGTAATGATGCACAAGATACTCAAGTTCTCTGAGCTTCAGTTTTCTCTCTTGCAAAGTGGAACTGATAATAATTCCTGCCTAACAGGGCAGTAGTATGGCTCAGAAAAAAGACACATGTCAGAGGAAGCACTCACTAAACTGGAATTCATGTGGTTTATTCTGAGCCACACAAGAAGTATGGTGATGACATGGTCCTTGCCCTTGAGAAGCTTTGGTAAAAAAGACAAAGGGATGAACAAAGAGCGAAGCTGTGAGTCCTCTGTAGCAAAAGTAAGCAAGGTACAGAAGTGGTACAGGGTGCTAAACGGTCTTCCCTAAGGTGGCATATGGGGGATGAGGATGATGCTGGTGACAGAAGGGCTGGACCATTTTACACACATGGTGAGACTCATCCCAGCCATGGAGCCTCAGCCTAAACACTTCTCAGGGAAAAGGGGCTTATTCTCTCCACATGTATCCAGCTTCATGATCAGTCATACCTGAGTGCACAAAAGCCATGTAGGCTGTTTTCCAAAGGCAGAACAGTGAGATGGTTTTGAGAGTGACCTCTAGTGTCAGCCTGTGTGGGATTTAGACTTGAATCCTTATGTGTTTCGGTTGTCTAACTGGGGAGCAGTTAATAACAACAATAATGATAATAAATCCTACCTACCAGGTCTATTTTGAGGACTAAAAGAGATAGTCTTGGTAAAGAAGTTAGGATAGGCTAGCATGTACTTTAAAATTGTGCCAAACACTCTGCAAGTAGACTCTGGTATTTGCTTCGTTTTTAATGATTCTGGGATAAGGAAGTTTCATTCCAATTTAAGTTTATAATAGACACTTCCTTCATGGAAAACACCAAGTGGCACTCAGGATGGAATGTGATAGGGTGGGTCCCCTACCTGAATGCAACAGAATCAAGTAAAATGTGATAACAGCCCCTGAACCAACATTATACAATGGCATATAGCTTCATTAGTCAAAATGACTAGATTAATAAATAAACAAATATGTGTATAGCCATAAATAGTATCCATTTATGCAACATTTTACAGTAGATAAAGCATACAATGCCTTGCCTTGTTGTGTTCAAAATTTAGGCAGAGGATAATTAAATGACTTGCCTAAGGAACACCTCCAGAAAGGAGCAGAACCAGTATTTGAATCTAGGTAATATAACTCCAAAATCTCTTTCTGAACACAACCCCTCCTGTCATGATAGAAATATTTGATAAGCCTATGCTATGTGTCAGGCACTAGGGATAAAAAGGCAAACAGGTTGGAGCTCCTATCTTCAGAAAGCAAAGAATGTAACTGGAAAAGACAAAGGAATATAAAATTAATTCAGTGAAACTTACTCTTAGAAAGGCTAGGGGAATACAGAGGAATGGGTATGCAACTCATCTTGGAAGCATTAAAGAAGGCTTGCTAGGTAGGCTGGGCATGGTGGCTCTCGCCTATAATCCCAGCACTTTGGAAGGCCAAGGCAGGAGGATAGCTTGAGGCTAGGAGTTCGAGACCAGCCTGGGCAAGAACGAGACCCCATCTCTACAAAAAAAAAATTAAAAATTAGCCTGTCGTAGGGGCCTTTGCCTGTAGTTCCACCTACTTGGGAGACTGAGGTGGAAGGATTGCTTGAGTGCAGAAGTTTGAGGCTACAGTGAGCTGTGATCATGCCACTACACTCCAGCCTGGCAACAGAGCGAGACAACCTGCCTGAAAATGAAAATTAAAAGCTAAAAAGAAGGCTTCTTGGAGGTGGTATCATGCAAATGTTGAGAAGAAATTAGCCAATTAAGGAGGGCAAATGTGTGAGAGAACATTTTAGCCAACCAAAGGAATAAGACCACCAACTAATCCAGGATTTCTGAATATATCAGCATCTAAAGTCATTTTCAAATTGGTACTTGCAAGATCACCCAGTCCATGCTCACTCTGTCTTTCTCTCTAACCACCAAATTCACATGACTCATGATTCCCACATAGTACACGTCAGATAGGTTGTCCTCTTTTCTGCCAGTTCTTTGTGAAAAGGAGAGTCTGTTTGATTTTTGCAAAGGTTTGGCCTCCCATAGAGAGGGTGTGGGAGACAACTGAGTGCTATTCCAGTGCAACTTCTCAGTTTCCAGAGAGGTGGGCAGTAATTTGACCAACACCCTGCAGTCAGTGGCAAAACTCTGGGAAGAAATTAGCCCAACTCAATGGAAACCCTTCATCAATATAAGTCATTCCCACCAGTCCTCTTTGCACAGAGCTTCCAGCAATTGAAATACTCACATGCCACCTTCTTAAAGCTTGTCAAATTGGCTCAGTTTTTGGAATATTTATTTTAAAATGAAAAGCCAATATTATTTTCCATCATGGAAAATAAATTTAAAATTACAAGGTTAACAGTGAACACTTAGGAAGTGCCTGAATAATATTAAATCATAAAGAAGAATCACACACACACACACGCACACACAGACACACACACATCTATTCATATATACTCTTCAAAATAACTCTGTAAGTATTCATTACTTTATTACCATCATTTCTACTGTAGAGGTAAGCAAATTGAAGTACAAAGATATTAGTATTTCAAATAATGTTTTATTTTCACTGAACTAGATACTACCAAAGCCTGAGGTCATCTCTTCATTAAAAAGAAAGACCAGAAACAGGTAAGAGCAGGCCAGTAAATATGTAACAAGTGGTTCTCTGAAAGAAAAAAAATCCTGATTTTTAGTGTTTTCTGATTTCCATGCTATAAGTACTTCCACCATAACTAATTTTGAGCTTCCAATGTGGTCATTAACTGATTCTGGCAGTTACTGAAAATTTAACTGTCATCTCTGTTAAAGCCCAGTCAAGAGTTGGTTCTAGAACACCATAGTGGAGTGCTCAAACATTAATGTGCATACAAATCACTGGAAATATTGTTAAAAGGCAGATTATGATTCACTTAATCTAGTGTGGGACTTGAGATTCTGCATTTCTTATCATGTTTCCTGCAATGCAGATGTTACTGATTTGAGGACCACACTTTGAGAAGCAAGGAGTACGAAAGAAGACCAGTTCCCAACTCAGACCTCCTCAAGATGACCTGGAGGACTCCATGGTATAACGGGAGAGTCATTTCTTCTTCAGTGTCATTTAATGTCATGCTATACACTACTTACCATCATTGCACATACAGGAGTGAATGCATATACCAGATTTGGGGAAATCTTGCACAGGGCATATGACTATATAGGATTTTGTATAATGTCCTAATACTCTCATCTTCCTCATATCTATTTTATGTGTGACACTGGGAAAATTTCCCAGCTAACTGGTATGTTCACATGCATATGCATACTATAATTGAGTGCTGAGACGTGGTCTTCAAGGTGATCCTGTCAATTATAGAGAAATGGGATTCTAATGTGACATTTACAGCCATACTATTTGCATGCTTGCACCTCTGCCATAGGCAGAGCTAATGTTGTCCTCTTAAAACATCAGAGAATAGCTTTGTAGAAATTCTTGGTATGCAACAAAATGTTATGGCAGTGTTATCAGAATTAATAAACATTGTGAATAGTAGCTGCATACACAAACTGCTTAACTTTATGCAAGGAAGAAGAAATTGAGCAAGGTTGTAAAGCTGGGGTAAAAAATCAATTTATTTTTACATTTTCCAACCACAGTATGTGTGTCTGGCCAAGCAATCCACTTTATTATAATGCCGTTGCGTTGATTTACATCCAGATAGTGAGATGAACAGATTTTACAGTCTCTCTGGAATTCTTATGTATAAGAAAGTCTTTAGAATGCCCCCATAAGAAGACATCTTTTCCTGGGTAAAATACTTATAATTTGACTTTTCACACATACTCACATTTTAGAGATAGTCCTAATTAAAGCCTAGATCTCACTCTGCTGATTCCAACATTTTTTAAGGTGAACTCAGTCAATTCTTAGATATGTAAGTCATTATGCAAAAACTTTCTACACCATCGACTTTGTAAATAACATAGATTAAAGTTCAAAATGATGAGCCATACTCTGATAGGTGAAGTTTAAAATAAAATCAGACTTTTAGAGACACTTTAAGATTCAATCCAGCAGATTATTGCAGTTGACAGGAAATTATGCTTTTATTATCCACTGGGTTTAGTGGCCACAATATTTCATGAAAGCACAAATGACACACAGGACCAGTGAGTTTCTATTAAAAGTGTTTCTGACCTTGAATTTAGAGCCATTAGCAGTCTGGTTCAAAACAACTAAATGCGTATTGAATTCAAAGTGTTATTTCAGAGGACGTGATTCAGTGTGTGGCTCAACCCCTAGATGGCTGGAGCCCAACAGGTAGGGACAGTCTTCGGATTTTAGAGAAGAACAATACTTGCATGCATTCAAATATACGTAATGCAAGAAGATCACCTTTCCTAGAGCCTTTAGAATTCCCTTACCAGTCCTCCTGACAGAAAAAGATTCTGAAATATTTTATGTACATGTACACACTCACATGTATTTATTTATTTGTTTATCCCTCCCTCAGCCACAACCCCTCTGGTTGTATTTCTTTGTCATTAGATCATACATTTATCCAGATGTCAATCTGTCCAAAAACATATAGTTTGCTTGTTTTCCCATCCAGAGCAATACTTGTTGAATGTACTTTTTGCTGTTATTGGCATGCTATTCTTTTCTACCTGAAGCTTTTGTTTTCTTTAAACTCTATAATCGCTGGTTACCTTGGCCAAAATCAATAAATAAATGCCTTCTCCTCCTCCTTTCCCAAGAGAGAGTCAGAAGTGTGTTCTTCACACAGAAGCTTTTGTATCTGTTATAGAAATTTCAGAATGGGGTGACTAAGCCTGTGACAAAGATGAGAAAGTCAAAATAAGACCCATTCTCTAGTATTATAGACCAAGATCTATAAAACTTTCTTGGAATCAAAAGTTTAGTTAAGATATTAAGGATGAAGCTATTCTGTTGGGCTTTTAAAAGGCATAACTATATTGAGATAGTCCCAAAAAGATGATTGTAAGTCTTGCACCCCCCCCTTGCCATTACAGACACAGTGGTGCCAGGAAGTCATTTCTCAAGTCTAATCTAAATCCCTACTGCTTTATTTAAAAGCTATCTTAAAATTACATGTTCAGAATTTAATAGCCAAAGATATAGTAAGTGAAAACAATTTGTGCTGGCCCTTTAAATTACAGCAAACGATCTGAATCAATCTTACTTTTATCAATGTTGTAATAATAGCTGAAGTGGCAGGAGCCCCATGAGATAGGTGTTTAAAGCATTGATGCTACAGTCAGACAGTAGTTTGAATCACAGCTCTGTCATTCACGAAGTAAGTGACCTAGGCAAATCTATTTCAGTTGTGGCAGATGAGGAAACTGATTCTATGTTTAATACTACCTGCCTTGAAAGATAGATTTAAACTTTTTGTCAATGTAGTTAAAATTGTCAATGTAGCTATTTAATGAATGTTTCCAGTGCTTAAAAAAATGCTGATTAATTTAAAAAAATATTTTATTTCAATCTCTTGCCATATACATCCATGGGGAAAATCCGCTGTTCTATGTAGACAGGTATTAAGTAAAATAACTTTTTACAACTCTCATTTTTTAAAAAAAAATGGCATGAACCAAGATGAATATAAATAAAACAGCATTTTATAAATAACTTTCTCTATCCACAGCTAACATACAATTAAAGTAAAGATTTCAAATAGTTTTATTAGGCCTCTGAAGGGCTGCATTTTTACTCTGCAGAGTCAACCATGTCTCTCCTTTCCTAACAAGCATGGCAAGTCTCTTAGACAAGGTTGAAGGAGAAAATAAGACAAAAAAGAGAATAAAGAATTTAAATGTTTTCAATTAAAATTTTAAAAATAAAAAAAAAGACATGGCATTGCCCATCACTATTTTCTGCTGAGAGGGCAAAGTATGAGAAATTTTATTGCATTCCATAATCATCTTCATTCTTCTGAGGGTGGTGTAACTGGACAGTCCCTATTAATTCCAAGATGAGGCCAAGGTGATATCTTACACAATACTTAAAAGGGAGCTCAGAGAAGATTATGCTGATTAGAGATCGGGTTCCGGAAGTGTCTTCTGCCAAAAATATTTAACACAGTTTTTCTATTTATTTCACAGAACTTTAGCACTCCTGATGACAGTTAGAAATTAGAAGCTTTCTATTCTCACTTAAGAAATGTGGAAATGGTTAACATCATTGATATTGCATAACTAGGCCTAGAGAGACAATTATACTGAAATTGAAATGCAACCAAGTATCCAAGTACAAGTTCTCAAGATTTTGCCAATTAGATTATACTGTATACTAACTATTAATATATTTACAGGTGCAGCTTACTGTCATTCCTTCCTGTTTCAAAAACTTTATAGCTTAAACACCACCCACTGATACTGTTAACCAGAACTACGGACACAGATGATGGATGGATAGACAATTAGAGGGATAACAAGCATTCATTTGAGAAAAATAATATTGAGTCATGACCCAGAATATATGGCTCATGAAAATTAAGGGAATTACACAGGTTCTAAAGTAACTATACTATCTTAAGCTATTATATTTTAGTGAAACTCAAAGGCAAGACTAAGATGAGTGTGTTTTACTACTCTAATCAAAATAGGTATGAATAATTTTTTTTCATTTTTCTAAGCATCCCCATTTTGAAGATGGAAATAGTTGGACAAAAAGTAAAATTCTGTTTGTCAAGCTCAAAGAGCAATAGACTAATAAAGAATGAAATGTTCCTTTGTAATTTTTAAATCAAATTTTGGAGTTGAGATTGCACATATAAAAAGGAATAATTTCCTTATGATATTTATACAACTTCCCCATTTACTTATTTTATATCATTTTTGTCACATCAAAAATCAAATAATCATATTTTATGTATTAATCTGCCTAGAAGGAAAGTATGGAAAATATTGTTCTAACTACTAATAGAACTTAAATATACTATATCATTTTTACTTGATGTACATGAAAAGATTAAGGAGATTCCATTTAATATTCTTTTGCAATATATTCAACATGCCTAAAATATCAATAAACATCCATGGAAGCACCTTATTATGGAATATTTGTGTGTGCATGTGTGTGTGTGTGTGTGTGTGTGTATGTGTGTGTCAGGCAGATATCTTGCTGATTAAAATCAACGTAAAGGAGTACGGAATTGTCTTCTAAGACATCCAGAGCTGTGATTCAAAAATATATTAAAGAGAAATAAGAGAGACCAGGATGGAGAGAGGAAGTAAGTTCATCCTGGGTTATTTTTTATACAAGAGAGAAAGTAAGTTTATTCTCAATTATGTTTTTAGACATTCTCAACAAGGGAAAGGTACAGACACTGAGTTATGCATGCAGCAATTCCACAATTAGTACATTTTTTTCTGAATAGAATATAACTTTGCATCACATATAGTTTAATAGCATTCTTTGATGCAAGTCTAGTCTTAGAGGCATTCTCATTTTACAAAGCTGAATTATGTCATTTTTTTATATTCCCATATCACTTAAAAAGTGATTGTGAAGGAGAAAAAGTATGCTTTGTAGAACATGGATAAAATTGATTTTAAAAAATGAAAAAAGCTGTGTCTAAAAATAAACTTAGGAGGATTTATGAAATTTCTGTAGAGAAAATTGTGGTAGATAAGTCATAATATTGGACTTTGGATATGACTGTATCTCTCCTTTCCCTTTATTGAAAATAGCCTGGTAAAGGAGGTGGGTGTAATCTTTGCTAATTTGTTAATGCATTACATAAATGTTTACTTAGCACCAACTCAGAGCTTAGCCCTGGGCCAACCATCCTTCTAGCATCTGCAACTGTCTTTGGCCGTAGAGGTAGGGAAGGAAAATGTTTGAAAATTCTAAATATAAATGTTATTTATTTACGATGCTTTCCAAAGAGATACAGAAAATCACATCTATGTATCTCTACCTACTAATGAAAAAAAAAAAGACATTTAAAAGGAGGAAGGTGGGTGCTGTTTATGATGGGGAATAGCACATGACATTTAAAGCTCAGGAAATAAAAGCTTAGGACTTGACAGCAAAAGGAAATAGTATTGGCCCTGGTGCTTTGCTATGAAGAGGTAATGGAGATTTAGTTAGCGGCAACATATGGGAGAAGAAGCTAAATGGCATCCCTTGAACTTATTTCTTTTCTGACCTTTTGAAGTTGCCAGGTTCAACTAATTTTCTCCTCATGGTTACATCTGAAGCCGGTTCCAGGGACAGGAACCAACAGGTCAGTAGAAATAGATTAGCATCACAACTTTCTGTGAGAATAAAATGAGAAAGGACTAATAGCCGTTTGGTTAATTAAGCTCTGCTAAATCAGATGATGGCCTTTGTCCATCAAAAAATTGTTCTATTTCATAAATATATACTTATTGAATGGGGGGAGGGAATTCCTGGCACCATTGATAACATTTTTAAAAGAATGATTGATACACTAATCTAAGTAACCAGGAAAGCAAATCAAAAATCTAAGGCAGATGTAATGCCAAAGAGAACATGATAAAAATCTGATTTGAACCAATAAATGTTAGCTATCCAGGCACATTTTCAAGAAGTAAGCTCTGTGTATATGTGTTTGTGTGTGTGTGTGTGTGCACGCAACTCATAACACAGAGCAACAGGAATTAGCGTTGCTTTCTTTCTACCGCCTGTAAAAGGGGTATAATACCCCAAAGTTAGGAGCCTTTTCCTAAATTAAAAAGCAATGCTAGTCCTTTTCATTTGTGAATGCCAACAGTGCTGAAAATAAAAATAAAACTGTATTTTTCCCTGCTGCACTAAATAACTTTGTAACAAATGTAAAATGACTGAAACTAGTACCAGCAGTACCACTGAGCACAATATTTTCAAAAAAGAAGTCTCTGAGACGTCAAATTACATCTGAAATTCAAAGGTTACTCTGATTATTCTTGTTCCTTGATTTACCAAACACAAAAGTTTGCTGGTAGACCAGCAAAGTATGGTTGCAAATATAAATTGAATGTCACTTTATGCGTTGAAAGCTTTTGGTTTTTGCATGGAAAATCTGCTCAAATTGGAATGTTGATAAAAGCTGTGAGGTATACCACCTAGAGTAGAAAAATAACAAAGTTTATTATTTTTTCTTTTAAGCATTAATTTACTTATATTGATAAGATTTTCTGAACAGTTAACATGCGGATTCTAACTTTTCAGTATGTGCATGTTCTTTTTCCCCACCAATAAACAATAAAAAGAACCTGGAAGGCAGAGTCCAGAGGTACAATTTCTTGGATAGAATCATTATATCCTCGTTCTTTGGAGTTTCTTTGCTTTGCTCCAACAATCTGATCCTCCCAGTTAACAAGGAGTATCAGAACTTAAATCTGTGCATAGTTTCAAGGAAGTGTTACAGTATGAGTATATTCATATAACACTCTTTACAAATGCCTTCTCAAGTGGTGTATTCCCTCCTGCTGTGCATGTTTTATGGGCTGTTTATTTTGTTTTGCTTTACATAGATCCTGCTGTCATTGGCTACTTAAATTGTCTTCAGTGCTAATTGAGGGGTTGTTGTAAATGAATACTGTGTTGACCACAGTTATTCATAATACCCAAATAAAGTTATTTGCCAGAGTAAGGACTTCCTTCCCTTCAGAGTTGATATAGTGTACAGCAGGCAAATAGAGCCGCTATTCTACTGAGGGCTGCCATAAAATTGTCTGTTCTTCAGCAAAATTCATACTGCTTCAAGAACTCAAGAAATGCATTCTGGACCCCAGAAATGCAGCCAAGAAATGTAACAGAGATTTTCCCATCTGGAGTTCTGAGGGCTTTAGGAAACTGTAAATTATACAGCAGAAACATTGACTTTTAATAGTCATAATTAGAAGTATAAGATCTGATTTGCAGGGGGGACAGATTAAAAAGTTTGAATGACAGTATGACAGCACAAATTTCAGAGAACATCAGCCAGTTCCTCTAAAATATTTGGCCTATTCGAGACAGTCAGGGATATCTTGACACTCATTTGGGTGCTGTGGCCATCAGAATGAGGAAGATGAACTGCCACTGAACAGCCCTGAGTGAAACCATCTCCGGAATCGCTGGGAAGGCTCCTCTGTTTTCAGAAGGGATTTTCCTCAACTCCTCACCCTCTTCAAAGTCCAGGAAAATATATATATATATATATATATATATATATATATAGTCAAGGTGATTTAAAATACGGGGACTACTCCAGCATGAAATGACTATATGACAGGGAGCTTCCAATCTGCTAAAGCAGAATTACAAAATACTATCGGAATTATTATTTAATAAGGGGACTAGCCCTAGAATTTCTTTCAGCCACAGCGCTCAGGGAAGTGGAAAAACATGTCTCGACATGATGATTATGGAGAACTCCCTTCGAGGAAAAAAAATGTAACCCTTAGAGAAGATCCTTTAAAGGTATTAGTCCTCTCAGTAGAAGAATCCCCCTACACACACACACACACACACACACGCGCACATCCCACACACACTCACTTCAGATGAAATCCCTGCAAAACTGGACACAGCAGATGAAAAGCAATAGCGAGGCAGGAGTTTCAGTGGTATTTTAGCATGAACGCCAGGGCTCACTTTGCATGCAGTGAGGTACAGCAGCAAGCTTTGAATGGATGGAAATTCCCACTCTCGAATCTTACATAGATATCTCTTTCCCACATGTAGTTTTCTAGTTGGAACGCTCTTATAATGAAGCCGGAGGTGACAGCCCAGGGAGGGTTTTTAACCATTGAGATGGCTGTCAGGAGTGTTGTAAAGAGGACAGGCGCTTGCAAACGGCCCCAACCAACCCCAGTCCCCGCGATCTGCTTCGCGTTGATGCCAGATGCGAGGGGGCACTGCTCTCGCCTACCTTCTCCAGCGTCCCCTCGCTCCCTTTGTCAGCCCCCAAATACCGTGAAGCCAAGCAAAAGAAAGCCGCTGATCTGATTAGCAGCTCTGGCGCACTAAGGGATTGTTGGATTGTGACTGCTAAGGAGGAAACTCTTGTGGAATCTTCAGGAAGGGTGGTAAAGTTGAAAGGACCTTTTCTCCCTCCCACTGGCTCAGTTATAAGCGCTATCCTTTAATTGGAGCCGAAGTGAGCAGCTGCCAGCCTGATTTTCCATTACGGACTAATGTCGTGCGTTTGCAACAATAAACAATTAATGTTGTTTGATTTCTTACATTTAGCAACCCAAGCAAACAGCTGCCATCTCCGCTCGCGGAGGCAAACAGCTAGTCCTAGGCGAACCGCCGGCTGGGTCCCTGCGGGGAAGGGTCAACGACTAGGAAACTTTGATGTTTCCACCAGATTGAGCCGGGGAAGGCTTCGGTGTTGGGGAGGGGAAAGCGGAGGAAATTGTGGATACCTGTTGGCATCAGCGTTGGGGGCGGCAGGTTTTCGCCATTTCCCAGCCTCAGTTGGAACCTGGGAGAACGGGAATTGGTCCCTTATGAACCTGTTACGTACTGGGAGAACCCAGGCGACAGCTCCCTTTTCCTCTGGTCCTGCGAGGGGCGCGGCCCGCCCCCCAAGGGCTCGCAGACAAGGAGGGGCGAGATGACAGAAAGCGCAGCCCGGGACTCTGCAGTCCCTAGAAGAGGGGCTACGGAGGAGTCCCCAGCTCAAGGGGCCTCTATGAGCGCAGTCTCGCGGGCTCAGGGACGACACCGCCAGGGGTGCAGCCCCGATACGGGGCTGCGTTTCGGCGAGGTCCGAGCCGCGGGGCGGCTTGGGAGCCCCGCAAGTTTGCAGCGGGCACCGCGCCTCCCAGGCTGGAGCAGCCACTTGTGGGAAAGCCTCGCGCTGAGGCTTTTGCGGCTGAGCCGTGGCCCGCACCCCCACCGCGGGGGTCGCCCTCCCTCGCCTTGGAGATGAGGAGACGCAGAAAAGCAACGATAGGGCACCTCGGGCCCCTTCACCTCGTTTCCTCTCCGGCTGGCACCCTCCTCACAGCAGGCAGCGGGTGCTTCCCATTCACCTCACGGACCCCGCAGTGAAAGCGCGCGGCTGCAGCGGCGCCTGTGCTGGGAGGAGGCGAAATCACCAGGCGACCGCAGGGAGGGAGACGGGTAGGAAGACTGGAGGGGCACAGCCTGAGCTGGCTTCCCCCCAGGATCTGTTGTCAGAGCAGTTTGCAAAAACCGTCAGGCAAAACCCTGAGGCGTCCGCATTAGTCATAGATACCGCGAAAGACGCGCAGCTCAGCCTGTGCCTGTGCTAGGAACCCGCATCCACCATCCAGGAGGGAGGTGCGCACAAGGTGTCCGAAGGGGCATGGGAATTTCTAAAAGAAACGGTCCCTTCTAGGTCCTGGGGCATAGAGAAAAACGAAAACGGGGTGGGGGAGACACTTACTCTTGTGCGGCTCCTCG
The DNA here is from genome assembly GCA_008086735.1 of Cheirogaleus medius. Taxonomy (NCBI): domain Eukaryota; kingdom Metazoa; phylum Chordata; class Mammalia; order Primates; family Cheirogaleidae; genus Cheirogaleus; species Cheirogaleus medius. The sequence goes on from VBSM01000949.1 coordinate 4,767,250, forward strand.
CTGGCGAATTTCAAGCCTCCCGATTCACAAATGGCTGGAGGGGCTCGGGGTCGGCTCCTGAGGGCGGCGAGCGCCAACCGGTCCCTGCGCGCTGGGCAGGCGCCTCCGGATTCCGTGCATGCCTCTCGGAGCTGGTGCGGAGATGCGGGGCAAGGGCGCTGGGATCTGGGTGTCCGCAGCTCAAAGTGCAGCTGCTGGGTTGATGCTACCGTCTATGCACAAACCGGTGACGGTGGAGGAGCTTGGAAGAGGCAGGGAGATTCCAAATAAATCCACTAATTCTGGGCTGAGCGCTCCGGCGTGCGAGCCCGCCTGCCTGCCAAATGTAACTGTGAAGTGATGTGGAAAAGTGAGCCGGGTGCCTCCCCTGATGGATCTCATTGGGCAGAGCGCAGAGGCAGGTCTACCACTTGGAAATTCATGTAAGCAGTCCCCCACCCCGCCCCCTCCCCGCCTTTCCCCTTCGCTGTCGCGCGCTAGCCGGTTCGCTCTCTTTCCCCCTACCAAGTGGGCGCACAACTTTTTGCTCCTCGCTCCCGAGCACGCCCCGCGCGTCTCCGCCGCCGGAGCCACTGGGTGAAGATGCGTCCTTCAGTGCTGTGCGCGCAGCTAGCGGAGTGCCAAGCTCCTTGGATAAGAGAGCTGGCAGATGATCTAGCAGGCTGCGGAGGAGGTACCCGCGAGTGTTCTCTCTTCAGGTCTCACCTGAGCCCTGGTGCTGGCGTTATCTTGAAAAGCGTCTCAGTGGCCCACAGCTGTTTTCCGCGGGAGGAAGAAGACGCGTCAGGGCAAAGGGGTGCTCGTGTGCAGCTCGTCTCCTTTTTATGCCGAGGGCCTCTTGGCGCACAGAATAGGGTGGTTGTAAGACCCTTGCCTAGTACTCGGACGCTATGGTTTAGAGGCTGTTTGTCGTGGTCCCATGATAGAGCGAGCGCTTTCCTGATGTCCTAGTGATCCTTTGGGGAGATGGAATGAGGAACAACGAGGAGGGGTGCGCAGTAAGTGGGTGCGGGGGGTGGAAGCAGAACTTGCATGGGAAATAAGGGGAGGACTTGCTAGGTCTTTTGGATGTGCCCTGATCTCCGGATCTCCTGTCAGGTACCACACTTGCAGTTCTCCTGCCTCCACCAAGAGATGCCCTGTCTGTGGTCCCTTCAAGTCCTCTGATAGACTGCGCTCAGATCTTGAGAAATGGCCACCCTGGGGTAGAGCCGATGTAAGAAGAAGGCATCATGAATCAGGAGGTCCAGATTTCTTTCATTTTCATCTCTGTGGCTAACATGCAGAAATATTCAGCTGCTGTGATCACCTTTTAATAAAATTAGTGAAATATAATCCCTACCTTTGTTTTCTCAATCTCCCCTCCACAGGAGACCCCGATTTAGTCAATTCCCTGCGTGCACTAGATCTGAGCTCTGAGAGTGGATTTTACCATCTGGGGACAGAGCCGAAACAGAAGGGGAAAAAAGTGCAGAGGACCAGACACACGGTCTGTAGAGATTGTACTGTCTGACTCAAATTAATGAGACAGAGTGAACAGAATGAGAAAATAGGCACAATATGCTTATAATATTCATGCAAATTTGACATTTTTTTGCTCTGCATTTAGCATCCCATTGTGAAATGTTCAAAAGAATATCAACTGTAGGTCTAATATCTGTTTATTTCACATTTGAGCTGTTATGAGCAAGAAACTTTGTGAATTGTTTCAGAAAGGGGGAGGCGAAGAGAACCAGGAGGTCTTTCTCCTGCCCCGCAGGCAGCCACGAAGTAACTGTTTGTTCTCCTCTCAGACTGTGTCTGCTTACAGGGTATTGGGATTGGCTAATTCTGTCTTGGAAAAAGGAACAGCAGTCAAGCCGCAATCAAATTATAACTGCTGCTAGACCAGACAGTCCCAAGTGGACAAAGAAATAGATCACATTTTGAGTTGTGCTTAATTTTCAGACATTCATTTTCACTTTGAATAGATAGTTTGAACCTTTCCTTGGGGTACCTTCTTACATCTATGAGAGAACTAAAGCAAAGGTCATGTGCTACTGAAAGCTGGGAATTGTCACAAGTAACAAACGCATCTCAAAAGCAAGCCAGAATGTTAGAGAGACAATATCCTCAAATCCCATTTTCTGAAAGAAAAAAAAAAGAACTGTGATGACAAAGTAAAGAGAATCATAATCCAATGGTGCCTTGAGTTTGGATGAATTTGTTTTGACTCACTTTATCCATATTTACTCTTAAAGCAGTTCCATACATTGCCTTCGCTGAATTTAACCCTATGTATACCTGTTAATCTCTGCTCAAAGCTTGCAGTAGGAAATTTCCTGACTAATTCTTAGGAGAGGTCAGGATGATTAAGCAGTGTGAAAGAGGATTAGGATGTTTAAAAGCCCTATAAGGATATTTCTAAGATAATCAGGGATGCTGAAAGACAAGGTTATTCGTCTCTTTAACAATTCCACCCACTCTTTTAATAAGATGCAGTGTAATGTCACAATGGTGAGAGCCTACCCCCTCAAGAAAGTGTTTTATTTTCAACATCATCTTCAGGGTTACAGATTTCCAGCAGGAAGAGGACTGTGCTCCATAGGTTTTTGTGAATGGCAACTGAAATTGCATGTGTTGTGGAGCATCGTGGGGGAGTAAGGGTGAGGAATTATCTGATAGGGCAGGAGTATAATTTGAAAAGGAGTTGGGGGAGGGATGAAAGATTGCATTCAGTATGACCTTGGCTGACTGGTGCCAAAAGTGGGATGAGGCAGAATGTCTCCAGCCTGGCTCTTGGTGACAGGCAGACAGTTTTGCAGAGAAGTCTACTGAGGTTGAGAGTGAATGAAATGGAGAAAGTCTCCATGTAGTAAAAGACACATTTCTTTTTTTTACTATGGCTAGAACCTTTGTCCTATGTTTGACAAAAGGAGACAGTAAACCAGTGGCCAGTTAGCTGAAGAGTGAGAAGTCAGCTAAATTGTGGGAAACAGAGCCCTGGAAGAGACAGAGAGTGCTAGAAAGACTTCAACTTCTCTAGTTGAAACAGGAAATGGCAGAATGAAACATATCTGTTATTTGCTGCATTAAAATACAGTATTTTCTAATTTTCATCCTCCAGTACACAATTAAAACTAAAACAAACTAACGATTAACAAAACAAAAAATGCATTGACTATGGTGTCTGATAACTTTTAGGGTTACTGGGTTGCTTTTAAATTTAGATGAATTAATGAATTCATGGAATATCTCCTTAAGATGGAGTTGAGGAGTGTGGATCCCATGGGTAGAGGAATTTTACAATGTGATACCTGCCGGGGTTATTATCTTTTAAAATAAAAAGAATCTGAAATATGAAGAAGTCTAAAACATAAATGCAACACCAATTAATATGTAATATTTTCCAGGAATGCAGAGTCCATTTTCCCATTTCATTATGATGAAGAGATGTGAAACCATGTCCTTTATTATAAGTTGTGGGGAGATGGTAAGTAATATATAACTACTCTGGCAGTAGGCATCAGAAACTTAAATTTTATTTTAAATTCCAATATTGAAGCATAAGTCATAAGAATAAAAAAAATTAGGAAAGCAATTTTGAGAAGTTTGTAAATGTTTAAATAAATTTAGGATAGTTTTTCTTTTAAGTTTATGAGTTTATTTTAAACTATCCTCTTACTAAAATCTTGAATATTTGTGATGGTGCTCACATTAAATGAATGTGAACAATTACAGGAATTTATTTAGGCCAGTGGTTGTCAACCTGCAATGCCTGGACCAGCTTCTGCCTCAGCATCCTCTGGGGATTTGTTAGAAATGCAAAATGTTGGGCCCTGAATCTGAGTATATCTCAGAAATATGGGTTTTAACAAATGCCCCCAGGGGATTCTGTTGCTTGCTAAAGTTTGAGAAATCACTACATTTGGCAATTCCGTTCTTATGTTATGTATATAAAGATAAGAAGGGAAAAAAACTAGTGCATTATTAATATTTATTGTTTTTGTCCTGGGATATTTTTATTTAAGATAAAATACTATCTTAAGAATAAAATAAAAAGGAAAAATGTGTAAGCACACCAAATTTATCATTTGATTATTTCACCAATGTTTATTATGGGATTTGAAAAGCTAAATTGATTTTTTTATAAGTGGTTATGTATTCTTGGAATAAAATCATCATTGAGCTTACTATTCAGAGTTGTGATGCTCTACATTTCTTGGCTGCTAGTTTTAGCTGTCCCTGAAATTAGGCCTGTATCTCTGAATATTGACTGTAATTACTAATCTTGAGCTTGCCATTATATTTTCAGTAAATGGAGGTGTAAACACTTTCTGAAAACCACATCTGTGCTGAGAGCATTTCGGAAAAGGTTTTCAAAATGGCATTATCTCCCATCTTCCCAGGTGCTAGAAAAGAGATAAGCTCCAATTCAGCTTCTAAACAGAAACTGGGGGCATGGGGGTGTGGGTAGATAGATTTAAGGGGACTGGCACAAAGCTATCAAATAAGCCAGCCCAGGTTTTGTGGGCTACACATTTAGCATTTTAGTTTTTATTTTTGTTTTCTTTATTTTCCTGAAAGATGACAACAACTAGATTAAGATTCTAGACCACTGTTATTTAACTTTGGAGCCAAGAAGAGGAAAAAATTAAAAATAGTTCATGTTGTGTTCTAAATAAAAAAGAAGAAAAATGAAGAAAAACAAGAAAAAAGAAGAAGGAAAAGAAAAACGAAGAGAAAAGTAGGGGCCCCCTTCCCCATACCACGACTTGGTATAACAAATTGTATTTAATATTAAAACATAATAATTAAATTTACTTGATTTGAAATCTGGTTTAGATTACCATTATGTGAAATTTGCACACTTATACTAATGTATCATTACAAATGTTTAGGGAAATACAGATATATGGAGGGGAAGGCAAAACAGTTCTTTTATTATGCATAAAATGGAGTTCATAGTTCTGATTAGTTGTTATCAGGTTGGTTATTAGAGAGACCACATATATAGGCAGTCAACAAATACTGCAAGAAATTGAAAGGAAATTACATTACTGAGAATGTGAACAGGCTGCTTTTATTAGCCAAGCTGCGTAATGGTAAGGATTTTTTGTTTGTTTGTTTGTTTGTTCTTTTATTAAAGAGGCTGCCTGCCATGTGGAAATCGGAGCACTTGCTTTCAGGTTGCCTTCTCTGCCTGCCTTGGAAACTGGTCCCGTTAGAGTGGATGTGGAGGCTTTTTTTCTTCTACCTCAAGTGCCCTCTAGCGTGCAATATCTGCGCAGGTTGCTATGTACAAGGAGGAGACAAGAAGAAAGAAAAAGAAACATTCTACCAATTGCTATCCTAATTCCTGGATTGCTCTGCTCTTCTTTTCTCGTTCCTCAAAGGGGTCATTTCCACCTAAGTGTTTGGCAAAACAAAAAAAGGTGCTGTTGCATTCGCGTGAAAAACAAATCGCTCATTTACTAAACTGGAAAACAAATGCTAATCCTTTCTCAGGGGTTTCTTTTAAACATTTGTCATAATTTTCCAGAAGTTTCATACACTCTAGTAATCAGGCAAATAAAAGAAGGTAAGTTGCTCCCTAGGAAGAAATTCTGTTTTGTTCCTAACTCCACCACGACTAGCTATAAGGCTTTTGATGCAAAGCGATTAACCTCACCATGGGTTTTTAGTCACGTCTCCATAAAAATACATAATACGTCTTTCCTTCCTCAGGGGAGTGGTTTGAGACCTAACTGAAGTTTATAAAACAATTTCAGTTCCTCAGATACAATTTGATATACAATTAAATTCCCCCTTTCATCTTGCAACTACTAACAGGGTTTCAAATTCTCTTTGGTAGTCCATAGGGAAACTGTGATTAGGATCTGTATTTTCATAAACATGTCATTAAAACAGCTCTATTGTAAATAGTGGATTTACTTAAGAGACTTGGAATAGTAGGAAATAGGAAAGAATATTTGCAGAAGAAAAATGTACTTGTTTATGCAAACATATCTGTGTATGAATAAATATAGCTAAATAGTAAGGCAAAATTTCTGCAAGACATACATTTGTGCATATCTTCCTAAATTTTAAAACAAACTAACAATAACAGAAGGTAATTTTACTCACCCAAAAGCCACCCACTACACCCTTAGTCTCTGAGAAAGGGGGAGATACCTGTAAACAAACTTATGCATTGGCATCTGTTCAGATAGTAGAATATCTAGACACCTGTTATACAACTTGGAGATAGATTGCTTTACTAATCATATGATTATTATGCAGCACTTGTGTTTTATCAATATTTTCATATCCACAATACTTTAAAGGGCAAGTAAAGAAGAAGGCAAGCTAACATGTTATAATATACTCCATTAGTGTCTTCACATGCAGTATCTCTTCAATTATTAAGGCACTATGGGTGATAGCTATTGTTTGTGTTCTTTAAAGTATGAGAAAACTGGCACTCAGAGAAGATGAGTGATTTGTTCAAGGTTACACAGTTAATATATTAAAGAGTGGAATTTAAACCCAAGTTTTCCAATGTCAAATAATATCTAATACTACCTTTCAATATTAAAATACTAATAAGTGACTATGATAATCTACTTCTAATCAGTGTAATACCTCATTGTACAAGTGATTCATAAATTGCAATGAAAGAGAAACTAAACATTTTGTGTTCACAAACAGAACCCAAATCCTTAATTGCATGTGGTTTTGTAAATATAGATCCTAGATTCCGTGGCTAACCAACTAAATCAAATTCTTCGAGAAAGCAACAAAAGTGATCCAATTCAGCATAGCAAGCCCTGTTTTAGAGATCATTTGGGAATAATGAAATCAAATGGCATCTAAAGTCTTATTTAACTCCTAGTACTGAAGTCCAAGGGTAAGTCACACTTCTGCTATTACTATTTAGATTTGTATATCCCTTTATATATTTCCAAGAACATCAGCTCCTCTCTCATGTGATCCTTGCAATAATCTTGTGAGGTGAGAAGAAGATGTATTATTACCTCGGTTTTATAGAGTTACAAGCTTTTAGAGCTAAAAGGGCCCTTAGAGATCATCTAGTTCAACCTCTTCATTTTATAGGAAAAGAATCTGGTAAAGCTTTTGACTTCTGAGCCTGAAGTTATAGAACTAGCTCTTGAAAAAAAAAAAAAACAAAAAAAAAACAAGACCAGATACCAAGCCATTGGTCTTTTAAAAGATGTAGGGATGTCACTTGCCCCTGCAGCTATGGTTCAAAGAAAAATCATTATGCCAACAACCTGAATATTCTTTAAGATAAGAAGTTATGAGACTGAGCAAAACTAAACATAGTTCAGGTACTCTGATCCAAATTAATGCTGTCTAAAGAAGATCTACTTTCATTTTCTGGTGAGATGATATTTGCTTCCCTCACCTGGTCTCTGTTCAATCTAATAATATGTCTTGTCTTGGTTGAATTATTTCTGTACCCTGGAGTCTCGCTGACTAATGTAGCCCCAAAGCCTCCTTCCAAGCAGATCTTGTATGCTGCAGATTTTTAGAGTGAAGATTATTAGGGCATCAAAGGAAGACAACAATCTAAGAAATAAAAAATCAAGCTTTCATATGTCCTGATGTACCCTGAAACTTGCTCTGGTCTCTTCTGGTAAGAAACCCAAACCAAAACAATAACTCATTTCAAACCAAGGTATATGTAAGACTACTCCTGCATTCATCAAAAATAAAGAAAAACAAAAACATATCACTTGCCCAAATTAAGGACCTTAGGGAATTTTTTACTCATTCTTCTATTTTGCATAATGGTATTCTGGCTTTCTTCCCCCAAATTATCTCATTGTGTCTGAGCAGGGAACACCTTATTTTTCACTCAGTTGTTTAGTCTCCCTAAATTACAGAAGGCATATAATCATTTTCTACAATAGAAAGTGATAATAAATGACACTAGCAGTCATGGTTGCATGTCTATTTGGAAATGCATTGTTATGGTACTATTGGTGATTAAAGAGGGGCTTAATCCTCCTCCAACCACCTCCTCTCCTTGGAACTGCCACTAGGCTTGGGTCCATGCTCTGGGGATGCAATTGGGATGAGCTTGTTGAACAGACTCTGAGCATAGAGAAATTAATTTTTCCTCTCTTAGGCTACCTGTCTATGAATAGTGGCCATCTTATCTTTCCACATGGATCATAACCATGACTTATACTCTTAAGTCTCCATTTATAGGCCCACTTACCCACTTATATACTCCTGCTACTTCTTGCATACATCTGTAGCATGATTCCTAACACACTGTCCTGTCATTTTATGTCTGTCTGCCATCCTCACTTGATTGATTTCAAGCTCCCCAAAAGCAAAAACTCTGTTATCTATATATCTGTGTATCCCAAATCTAGCCCAAAGCCTGATACATAGTTGATGTTCAGAAATTAGATTATTTAAGATAATGAACAAATGAATATGACTGCTACAAGGAAAACTATGGTATTATTGTCAGCAGTTAGCTAGAAATAGACCCAGATTTGGAGTTAGAAAAATCAGATGGCCCAGCAGATTGGTGTGGGGAGCTCAATGAGAATAACAGATTTCACTGGAAAAGAAAGAGAGAGAAAAGAGGATGGCAAAACAAAGCGAAAAGAAACCAAACCAGAAGACTCAATCTTCTGCAGCAGAAATAGAACAGTGAAGATAACAGACTCACACAATTAAGAGTGAACACAGGGAAACAATTCAGACCCTAAATGGTGATTTGTGTAATAGTAATATGAGTAGCAATAATAATTGTAATGACACCCAGAATTAATGAGAATCCATCTGCTTCTTAGTGCCTCATCATTTAGTACCTGAGTGTTTACAAAGCAATTTCCCATTCGCGAAGTAAGTGATCCCTCAGGCAGAGTATACTGTCTCTGCCACCCTTAGACTCTCACACATGTCACCCCCATCCCCAAAATAGAATGCTAAATAGATTCCCAGAGTGGTTTCTTCCTCTAAAGCTAGGAAATTTCCTTTAAGACCTGAGAGGAGTATTTTGTTCATTTATCTTTGAATCCTCAGTGGCACAGAAGAGATGTTCAATACATTTTCATTGATTTATCATCTTCTATCTATCCCACTGCAAGCTACAAGGTAAATAAGTACTGTCCTTTCCCCCCAACCCCCATTTTTCAGATGAGGAAACCAGAAACAGCTAGTCAACGTTGGAACTGAAAAACACATCTGAGATCTTTGAACACATTGGCTTTTTCTGCAGTGCCATGCTATGCCCTAGAAAGATTACCAAGGTCATGTTGCTTATTAATTACTTCTTTTCTGTTATAAATTCTAAGAAAGCATATTCCTTTTGTATTCATATGGAGGACTAAAGAAATCTTATGCCAAAGTTAGCATTTCTCATGCTCTGCAAGAATCAAGGGCAAGGCTTAGCACTTCTGAGTCAGTTTTGAGCATCTGAAGCACCCTTTCAAATTTTGAAGTGATGGAAAACAGGAAAGGCATTTTGCATCTGGATATAAAAATCCATGTGTATTTTAAGGGAAATGGGATCCATGCATTTCTGATTAATTTACACTTAAATCAATGAAGTGTTTTGCAAAGGATATTTGATGTTCAAGAAGACTTTTTTAAAAAGCCTAATAGAACTTTAAAGTTGTTTTTGTCTTAAGAAGAACCTATTTTCCCCCCAAAATTTTACACCCAAATGATATGATTTCAAAGTCTCATTTCTGAATGGAATCTTTTTACTCTCAAAATCTTTCCACTTACCCCTACCCAGAGGTAGTTAACCTGGATTTTAGTATATTATTACTAGTTTTACACCTGTCTATCTATCTATCCATCTATCTCTATTGTCTATTTTTTTTTTTTTATTTTGTCAGTGGTGTTCTCAATAGAACCGGCAGATTATGCTTGGAGAGTCTGCTAGAATATTGCATGTGATTTCCTCAGAAGGTTCTAGCAAAATGGAGTGGTATATTACACAAGATAAGATTTTGGTGTAAAGGAAGGAGAATCAAAGGGTGAGAACAAGGGCTTGGGATGGATAGAGTCTTCACATTTGTAGAATAGATAGAATGAAAAGACAAAATGTGTTGAGGGTTGGTGGTAACTAGAATTAATTGAACAACTACTATAAGTTGGAATTTCAGAATGCTATTCCATTTAGCCTACACAGTTGTTTGGAGATGCAGATCTTATTACCTCCACTTTTCAGACGAGGAATGTAGGACTCAGAAAGGGATATTGACTTCTGTAAATCCCACACCTCATGGGTGTCAAGTGTAGGATTTCTACCCATGGTTTGGGTCCAACCTAAACTTCTTAGAAAACTCAAGTAGTTGTCATGCTACAGGTAGCAAGCTCTCATAGCGATTTCTGATGGGACAGACACAGATGTGGAAAATAAATAGGTGGGAAAGTTACTCACTTTCCAATTTTCTTCTAATCCTCTGATTTTATCAGGAGAGAACAATTCAGTTCCCTGCCAGTGCCCATCTCTCTAACAAGTAGAATGTTGGCCTCGGGCTCAGAGCCTTTAGCTGAGTCCACATGCCTTGTTAGAATGTAAGAACATTGTTTTGCATTCATTCAATTCATTTCTAAGTTTACCTTTTATTTATGGCAAGTAAAATTAATTTTCTTATTTTTAAGTATGGATATAATGTTCCCTTTCAAAACAATTTTATGTTTTTAAACAAGTGAGTAGATTAAAATATTATTTCATGCAGATAGTGTAGAGACCACAAAAATGACACAGAACTATATAAATGACTGTAACATGGGGAGGAAAAACATATTAAATCAACATCCTTTCAAAATACTGTTATCAGGTAAATTGTCCCCTTCACCTTGGAGGTATATACATTTAAAGTAGTATTGCATATGTTCACAATGTCAGGTGAAAAAAAAATAAAGTAGTATCACTGAACTTAAAGTTTTTATTCAATATCACATGTTCCAGATATCTCTACTTTAATTTCCTATAAAATCAACTTTTAAAATATAAATGTTGGGTCTGGAGTCATAAAGAATTGGAACAGTATAACCTATTCCAGTGGACATTGCAGCAGTGCTTTTAGTCTTCAGGTACAAACAGTATTATCCTATTGTATTTCTCCCTGCCTCCCCCCACTAATATTTCAAAACAATAATCATCATCTTCAGTTAGCATCCTGAACATAGGTTGATGAAAATCCCACTCTAGTTTCTTTTTTTTTCAGCGAAGCCTGAATGAAATAAATCAAATATATCTTCACAGTGTACAGATTTGGAGCAGAGTATGTGAAAACAAACTAAAACCTACTTCCAATTTCTGTGACTATTTTATTTGGTTTATCACCCAATTTCATTTGGGGAGACATTGTTGTCCTCTTCAATGAAAGTTTATTTTTATTTTTTTTCCTTGTCATTGCAAAGGGAAGTCAACATATTGCTCATAAAGTGTTAAAGTCTTTATGAACTGCTGATGGATATCAAGGAAATGCTCTGAGGATTAGGAGGTGATTTTGTGGCAAAATATCCACTTCCTCTAAATATTACCTTCAGTAGCTTTATAGCAACTATTGCTGAAGAAAGAGAATATAAATCACTTAAACTCCCAGAACTTAATACTGAAGTCTCACTTATGTTTTTCTTCTGTTTGAATTACCAACACTCTACTGAGTAAGGAAAACAAAAACACTCTTTGCAAAGAAAACTGAAGAAAAAGGGAGAGAGAAAAAGAGAGAGAGAGAGAGAGAGAGAAAATTAATGGTAAGCACTGTCTGGTCCCCTCCGCCTTTTTTTTTTTTTTTTTTTT
>VBSM01000949.1:4779223-4854091 GCA_008086735.1 Cheirogaleus medius
GTCTTGCTCTTGCTCAGGCTGGTCTCGAACTCCTGACCTCGAGCGATCCTCCCTTCTCAGCCTCCCAGAGTGCTAGGATCACAAGCATGAGCCATCGCGCCTGACCTGTCTGGTCCCTTTTTGATCCTTGGTTTTGTGTGGTGTGGCCAGGCCCTTGGGCACTCCTGTGGGGATATTCACAATTGCAAACCATTCACATCTCTTATCAATGCCACATGTGAAGTACACAATCCTGAAACACATTTTGGGAATTTATGAGTTTAAAGTCATAAAATCTGTGATATATTCTGGACTCTGTCACTTACTGGGTGAACCTTTAAAAAGCAAAATAGTATTGCTCTTTTGTAGTTTTTATTTGTTTCCCTTTTAAAAATGAGTTTCTAGTAGTCACCACTTGACAAATTGTAACAGGACCCTTCCCATTCTCTTTTCTACCTGCCCTGTGAATTTGTTCCTGCCAATTGAGTCAGTCAAGATGGGAATGCTAATTTATTATAGCAGTCTTTTGTCAATGTCACTTTGATATCTATACAGAGCTTTAACCTCTTTCTGTCTCTTTTTCTGCAGTCAGCAACCCCACTACCCCTCAGTAAAAGACTGCATTTAACCTTCCTGGACCTTTGGCTTTTCATCAGTAATTTGGAAGAAATAACCCTTGTCTCACTTCTCCCATTGCATTATAGTAAAAATCTAGCAATATGAAATATATATGGCAAACCTGTGTTAACTATATACACACACACACAGATACAGAGTCATTTACATTAATCTGAGAGTTCAAAAACAAGAACCAAGTGTCAAGAGATCTTCCCATTTTTTCTGAAATTTTGAGTCTAACACTGTACTTTGGTTTAGATGTTTGTCCGCACCAAACCTCATGTTGAAATCTGATCCCTAATGTTGGAGGTGGGGCCTAGTGGGAGGTGTTTAGGTCATGGGAGTGGAGTTCTCATAAATACATTAATGCCCTCCCTAAGGGGTGAGTTTTCCTCCCTTTATTAGATCCTGCCACAGCTGGTTGTTAAAAGTAGCCTGGCACTTCCCCACTCTCTCTCACTTGCTTGCTCTGTCACCATGTGATCTCTGCACATACCACACTGGCTCCTCTGAACCTTCTGCCATGAGTGGAGGCACCTGAAGCCCCTCCCCAGATACAGATGCCCATATATTGAACTTTCTAGCCATCAGAATTGTGAGCCACATAAGCCTTTTATTTTTATTTTTTTTTTATAAATTATCCAACCTCCAATACTCCTTTGTAGCAACACAAAATGGACCAAGACACATTGTATCTATCATTTTCCATAATGGTATTACAAATCTACAGAGAGTGTAGGGACCATGTTTTATGTGTGGGGGCCAAAATTTCCTTCATCAGCAAACATCCTTGTCTGGCTTGCCAATCTCTTTGAAAATTTCACCATGAGCATTTCTCATTTTTTTTTTTGAAAAAGCAAAGGTATTATGTGAGTGCTCAGCAGTAATAAATAGTATTTAGTTTGATCAACCCACTAGAAGTCAGTGTCTAATTAATATATAAATAAGTGCATGTATGAATACATCTACCTAACTACCCTGTTTCATCAAGCATGCATTAAATCTCATGTTGTTCTCTACTTAATACCAGGTGCAGATAATTCAGAGATGAATGAGACAAGATGCCCTCAGAAGCTCAGTCAAGTGGCAGACACAGACAATGTGAACACATGATCTTCGTACAGCAACAGCTCTCAAGTGTAGCATAGTGGATTGATGGAAATGGTGAAGGCTCAGGAGTCAGAGAACATCCTTAGAAATGTCATTTAACCTCTCTGAATAATCTTGCAACCTTCTAATCATGGGAGCCACTTAACTTCTCTCATGTGTAGTTGAATGTGGCTGGAGTATATGATACATGTGAGAGTATAAGAAGTATGGTGGATCATGTACAAGAAAATTAAATTGGCCAGATCATAGGGTCCTTATCTTGCAGGCTGAGAAACCTGGACATTAATCTACTAATCCTCTCTGATGTTGAAAAAATATCCAGTGGGTATGTATATATCACCTCCATGATAGCTGTTAGAAATTATAGCCCTAGAAGTTGGGTAAAGTATAGATCGTATAAGGGGCAATGGAAGGCAAGTATACCACTTAAGAAGTAATTGCAATACTAACAAAACAACAAACATAACACTGTTCTCAGTGCCTTAACTCATTGACTGCTCATAAATAGGTACCTTGTACTTATTATAAGAATACCCTATGATGATACAGGTATTTTTATCGTTCTTAAAACTTTACATATCAAAAGTATAATTTACTTGTCCATGATCACACAGGGCAGCTTCAGAGATTTAACTAGTATATTATACTGCAATATAACTATCATATTATACTGTAATAGTTCAGGCAGGCAAGAGAATTAGAGGGTCCAAACCAAGCTAAAGCATTATAAAAACATGCTTTTTATTTGACTGTACATTTTGGATTTGCTATCTCTCTGCCAATTATATTGTTAGTAGCTCCAGAACAGGCACCTTGAATTTTATGAATTATTATTATCTTTAGTATGTTTTAACAGAGCCTTCTTCAGTGCTCAGCAAACAGCTCATACCTTTTTACCAAATGAACCATGGTGACTGGAGTCAGAGGCATCAGTAGATTCTGTATGCAACTCCAAGTGTACAAATTTCTCTGTATCATGTGACCACAGGTATTGTCACTCAGGCACACAGTGGTATACATTGCTCTTTCCTTTCTCCATTATAATTGCTCATCTCTTTAGCCAGAGATTCTTGTTTACTTTCCCTTGCAGTTTATGCATATGAACAACTTGTCTGACCTTCAAGATCCAGCATGCTGACAAGGCAGCTCTTATGAGAAGTCTTTGCAATCTCTGGCCCTCCACCATCTCTCTACCATGGCTATTGCACTGAAAGCACACTGCAGTATATTCTACATATGTGATGTCTGTCCTATCACACCCCCTAACAGGTCTGTTAAAGCAGGGAACACACATAATTTTAACTAATTACAAACTGCACACAAGGCAATATGCATTAGGGAAAATCGAATGTCTTGAATGATTGTTAACACTTGAAAAATGATAAGTATCTGACAGTATCTAAATTGTATGGCAGGAATACCTATGAGCTTAAGTCAAACAAAGTTGGCCTCACTAGATTTTCCGACATAATGTTGTGAGTAGCAAATATGAGTGAATAATTTCCTCATAGTGTATAATTTCCTCAGCCTGACATGCACAGCCTTTTTAATCTGCCCCCACATTCCCTTTACTAACCAATCTCCTATACCCCTTACATAAAACATTCTCTCCATCCACTCCAAACTTGGTGCTTTGGCTCTCTTGATTTTTTTGAATTCTTTGAATGTGGCAGTTAACACAGATACCCCTGCAGTGCTGTAACCACGGCAGACACTTCTAATTGATCACGACTGAGCATGGACACATTTTTTAGATTTATCTCAGGGAAGTACTTAAGACAGCCACTAAAAATCATTCAGAATTGGACAATTATATTAAGTTCCTTTGCCAAGTCAGCTTATGTGTTTCCCTTGGCTTGAAAGGGCTGATTTTACCAGTCTCATCATTAGACATCCTGCCAGTTCACGTCCTTCATGAAACTGCCTTGATTTCTTCACCTCCAGGGGAATAAATTACTCCTTCTGACCTAATGTAGCACAGATCTGCAACACCTAGGAGATTCTTCTCATTTGCTCCCTACCCTGGCTCCCTAGCTGCTGGAGTCACAGCTACCTTTTTGCCTGACATTACTTGACTGCTTTTTGCTGGGGTGGCAATGCTGTTTATATTCCTTATGCATCTGACTCATGCCTAGCACTTAGTAGGGCTTCAGAGAAGCTGAGGCAACAGCGATAAGTGACTGATGGGTGGCACCAAAAGTAAACCCAAAGAAAGACTGATCAAGTTTAATATAAACTAAGAAAAGAGAACGTGAAGAGAGGGTAGATTGACAGGGCCATTATGTAAGTTAATTTGCTCTACGATGTCAGCCCCATTCTTGGCTTTCTCTGGCTTTCAATCTGCATGAACACCTTGTCCTGCAGACAGACAGACAGACAGCCGCAGGGTGGATTAAATAATCAGTCAAGTGAGAAGAACATCTCCCAATATGTCTGCAAAACACTTCTATTTCAAGAATGATTATTAAAAGCCACAAGGAAGGCAGTGATAACACAGTTGAAACATTGACTTGCTGATCAAAAGAGACACTAATACGCACTCCTTAAGGGAAACAGATAGATTTTAACATGCATACAAGCAAATCCCCTTGCTGCTTGTTTCCCCTTCTGTTTTGTCACACAAAAATCCCATCTCTGATACTCTCCTTTTGGCTCACAGCACCTCTGAAAATCATTTTCTTTGTCTTCTGTTCTAATCCTTCCTTCCTTCCTTCCTTCCTTTTCTTTCTTTCTCTTTCTTATCTTCCTTGTCTCATTTTTTCCACCTATTTTGGCAGAACTGTTTTTACTTTGGGTTCTATATCTTTTTTTGCATCACTCTTTCATTTTCCCTTTCTCCCTTAATTCACTTCTTTTCCTCATTGTATTTAAAGAGAAATTCCTCCTCCAGTAGTTGATGTGGCCACCAGAACAGCACATGCACTGTACAATTTGTTGAAGAGTAAATGTCATCAAATAAAGTTGCAGTGAAACTTGGGTTTTAATCCCAACTTTTTAGGTGAGATATTTTTACCTCTCTAAATCTAAATTTCCACATCTGTGAAATAGCAGTTGTACATTATAACCTGCACACAGGAAGACTCTTCAATGGTAGCAATGGTCACTTTCATTGATATTGCATAGGGAAATTGAGCCACTGACATTGGGGTATCTATATTGGATCAATGCAAATTGGATCTTTCATTGTAATCTCCTGGGTTTTGGGTTTGTTTTTTTTTTCTGACTCATTTCATGAGTATTAGTTCTCTTTCTGAGATGTTTGCTTCTTTTCACCTAGGACAACCTTCTTCTGCAGCATGCTAACATTCGTTTCTATGTGGCAGGAACAGAGGGCACTAGGTTTGTGAGCACTCCTAATTAAAATGCATAATGCTGCAAAAGTAAAAGGGACAGTGAGCCATAAACAAATTGCCTGACAGTAGCTGACAGCCATTGACTGGACGTACATTTTTTTTCACTGAGAACAAAAAAGATCTGTTTTTAAAAGAAGCACACATACCACAAACTCTTCCAAGTTAACTTTTTCTAGTGGAAAATCTGCCTCTGACTTAGGATTTAAGTGCCAATTTAAAATAGAGGAGTGGTCTCCCCTCTTAATTCCTCCCAACTACCTACATTTATGTATGATTTTAAAACCAATTTTCAAGATAAAAATAAGGTATGATCCATTTTTAAATATTTTAAAACATTAAGTTTTAGTGATCATACCATATCATAGCTGGCATGGCACTTTGAGATAATTTAGGGCACTTATTTATTTTTTGGATATACATCCTGAAATCTGTGTTATTCAAGCAACTTGCTTAGGATCACGCAGGGAGTTTGGAAATGCTGGTTCTGAGTGGCACTGGCACTAAATTCTTGTTCCCCATGTTTTCTACTCAAGGAGGAACCATAGCAGCTAAGAGCCAAAGTTAAAATACAGGTCTCCTGATTCCCAGATCATAGCGCTTTCATTTTATGTGTGTCCTAAAATTATCCTTTTGATTAGTTCATTCAAAGAAAAGACAACTGGTTTTACATCACTTATGTTGTATATTTACTCAAGTGAGTTGGACATCAACACTTTTTGAGCACCTGCTGGATACCTAGCACTTAATATATATTATCTATTTTACCATCAACTTCAAAACTAAGATAGATTATATGACCCCAGTTTTGAAGATGAGGAAAAGATGATTAGAGAGACCCAATAACTTTCCGAAGGAAACATAGAATAAATTCTGAAATTCGACTTGACCTATTATTAGTTAAAAAGCTCACATAATTTCCACCAAATCACTCCCCACCTAAATCTTTCACACAGTAGCAGTACAGCACCCAATATAAAATTAGTCACCTTATGCCAATTGTCCTGATGTTAATGAACACCTCCTAATGTTCATGATCTTAATGAAAAAAAGTTAAAACATATATAATATATTGTTTGCAAGTATATATAATATATTTATTTAATTAGTTACATATATTTTTTTTTCTGAAGCTAATCAATTACTAGTAAGCTAGCACTAAAGGGAGGGACACGCAGAAGACACTGTTTGCTTAAATAGGAATTGTGGATTCTTTGCAGAAATAGTTCAAGTATTATTCAGAATACCATTACAAACCGGATTTTCCTTGGCCTAGACATACGAAGAAATCTTATTTTCCAACAGTATGGTCATAAACCTTTGGATGGGCGTAAATGCATATAGCTTGAAACCCTTTAAAAGTCCTCCATTCCACATTTCCTGCTACAAAGGTAGCTCTAATCCATGTTTCTCTTCTTAGCCAGTGGTGCTGAGGTCCTCCCCACCAGAATTCTAGACTGAAACCCTCCTTCTCTCTAACAACCCATCTCATCTCTCAGTCTGTTCACTTGATTTTTAGCACATTGATATTTCTCAAATATATCCATTTGTATCACCACTGACATTCTTCTATTATAGTTGTTCACCTTCTCTTGGCTACATTATTACAGAGCTCCCTACCTGGTCTACGCACATCCGTAAAGTCAGCCTTCAGCAATACAAATCTCCTGTAACTGTAACTGCAAAGCTGTTCCTCTCGGCTCTCCCCTTTCTACTCATGACTTTCTTTAGAATCCTGCTGTGCTTGTTCTTTCCTCTTAATATACATTGTGATACCTTTGTCATGTCCTACAACACTCTGAATGTGGAGTACCTTTTCTCATCCTGCTCTAACCCACTCCTTCTCTGAGTTGAGGAATACTGGCCTTTTCTCTGTTCCCCATGCAATCCAGTCTCTCTTTGCTCACTTTCCTCTCTCTGCCTGGAGCACTGATCCCTCCATCCTGAATTATTTTACTCATTCCACAGATCGCAGTGCAAACCCTCTTTCTTCAGGAAAACCATCCCTGAATCTAGGCCCATTTCCAGCAAATGTGTTGCTTTCTGTTAAATGCTCTCATAGTACTGCTTCTTCTTTTGTATAGACATATCTGCACTCAAATTCTGGCTTCGCCACATGCTAATTCTGTCACTTGGTATAAGTCACTTAGCCACATTGAGTTGAATGTCTTCTCTGGTAGACTGAGGATAATGATATCTACATCATAGATGTGTTGTGGGAGTCAAATGAGAGAATAGAGGTAATGTGTCCCTGATGTCACTAGGCTAAAAAAAAAAAGAAATAAAGAAAGAAAAAAGGAGAATAGAGGTAATGCCGGGCATGTGTTTGCTTTGTTTTTATTTTCAATGAATCTGCATTTCCAGTGCATGGGTGAGCACCTTCACACATGTACATACACACACCACTCTCCTTCTTTTCCAGAGGGTATGCTTACAGAATGTCAGATGCTTTTTTAGAACCTAACCTCAATCTTCTGAATTTGTAGGGAGAAAGACAGACATTTAAAAAATTCACTCTGTTGATTCTCCTACCATGTGTTTCTTTCTTTAGAAGAGTGGTTAGAAACACAGATACTTAAGCTTTACTGCCTGGATTCAAGTCTGGGATATACTACTTACTTGATATATGATCTTAAGTAGCTTATTTGTTGTTACTCCTCTTTAAAATGGAAATAATAACAGAACTGAACTTACAGACTTGAAATAAGGATTAATGCATAAGACTAGTGTCCAGTAGTGTCTCACTTTTAGAGCAGATAAGCTTTTACCTATCTTGAAAATTCAATTAAATATGGTTTTGTTTTCATAAAATAATAACAGTCCTTTTAGAATTCTGAAAGGCACTGGGAAATGAGTGAAGGAAAAAGTAAGCCAGCCCAGAAGTCACTCTTTTACATTATTTATTCATTATGTGCATGAAAGTTAGGCAAGAGTGAAGAAATCCATTTGTTTGCTTACCTGTTATGAGTCAGATTTAGGGCTATGAGTAGAATGAAACTAACATATGACACCAGGCAGCGCTTTTCTTTCCTATTCAATGTCTTTCTTCTGACAAAGACTGTATGTTTTTTTCAGAATGAAAGACATATAAATGAGATCTTCAAACCATATTCACTGAAAAAGCATTCTTGGGAGAGAAGGGCTGGAGAGAGGAAACTATTTTTATTAAATTTTAATTAGTTCCTAGGCATGGGGACAAAAAATTTACCTCATTCATTCCTTCTGAAAACTCTGTGAGTTACAGAAGACTCATGTTGTCATCGTGGGTTGACGTGGGAAACATGTCAACTCCCCTTTTCTCAAAGGAAGGTATCATCCTCATCCCATTGAATATTTCCTATTATGTCTCTTTATTTTTTAAAACTAACTGCTAACTATTTTCCTTGAGACATTTGTCAGTCAGTCTTGACCTCTGGCAAACCTAATGAATCAGAATTAATATTTCCCTAAGAGAAACAGAACTTTGGACATACTTTCTGGAAGGAAAGAGACATGAACATGCCCAGCTCTCTCAAGTGTCTTTCTAGAATGAATTTCTCTTTCTTCTTATCTGGTCAACTCCTGTTCTTCAATATTTAACTCAGATGTGATCTCTTCCAGGATGCTTTCCCTAACCCTCTATACCCCCAAGGGTTGAGTTCTATATCAATTTGTTATGCCCTAGTCATTGGAGAGGCTACCATCAACTTGGCACTTACTGCATTTATTGTACCATTGCTATTACAGTTGTGTATAGAATGATGGTAGAGAGACTCAGTTGAGAAAATACAATTCTCCAGAGAACAGGCTACTTGTTAGTTCTTCCAAGGAAATCTCCAGAGAAAGCCTGGCATTTAACAATTCGCTTCCATTGAGAAGACTTCCAAAACCATATTCCCTCCCTAGCTGAGTTATCTAGCTCCTTTCTTGAGTTCACATTGCAATTTCCCCACTTCTACTAAAGCAACAACCATCCCAGTCTCTGGTAATCTGTTTGCAGGTCTTCTAATACAAGTCTGTAAATCCCTTGTGGGCAGCAATTTCCTCTTAATTATCTCCGAATCCATGGTTCTTAGCAAACGACCTAATGTATAAGTGGCATTCAATATATACATCATTTACAGAAATAAATATGGATGGGTGAAGAACATAGAAAAGTTGAAGGTGCAGAAAAAGAAAAAAAAAACAAAAGGGTGGACACAGTAATTAGAGCTCTCATCTGAAATATTCTGAGACATCATATTCTGCAGGCACCTTGCAAGGAGAAAGGTAGAACACATACATTTGGATTTTTACATTGCTTTTGACACCTATTTCTGACCATGCTTGCCGGAAAGCACATGCATGCCTTCAGAAGGAATATTCAGCTCCCATCTACAAATAATTTTGCACCCTCATATAGACTGGTCTCATGGCTAATTTAAAGATCAATGCAAGTTCGGGTGCCATGGCTCATGCCTATAATCCTAGCAAATATCCCTAAATATTTTTCATGTAAATTTGGTGTAAAAACAATTACTTTCAATGATATTTTTTACATTACTAAATTAATTACATAAGGGAGATCTGCAATACAATATATTTTTAATGTATAGAGTTTTCAGAGGGGAATATGCCCTAAGAAATCAACAAAACACCATTCATTAGTTTAGAGGTTCAAAAATAGGAACTTCTCAAGTGACATATTTTGTGGTCCCAAAATTCTCTTGTGATCTCAAGTACTACTTTCATACACTTTCTGTGCATTCAGAAGTAGGGATGTTGTCAAATTTGACAAAGTAAGCCAATAACCATAACTTTGATATCATTAATGTTATATGCAGTAGAATAAAATGTTTTGTTGTATATTTGTGCATCTGTTTTTTCTGCTGTGATTTTACTTTCCAGTAATTCATTTCAGAAAGGACATATTGGTTGCTGTACAACTGGACTCCAAGAAATATGCTTTCGTGAGTGTTTTAATAAGAGATATTCTGAGCATTTTTGCTCGATTTGTCTGAAGAATTTTCATAACACCCTAAACACTATCTCTGCACCAAACCTTCTTAGTGTATGTCTAAGCCAAAGATCCATGGACATTGCATTGGTTTACTAATGGATTTCAAGTCATCTGTGAACCTTCAAAAATGTTTGGTAAATTGTATTTGTCTACAATTTGTATAAGAAAGTTTTCATTAGATTTTCAGTGACCCTCCACATAATCCTTCTAAAAGTATAAGATTTCAGTGTTTAAAGAGATAATTAATCACCTATTACATGTCAGAATCTTCATATTCATTAATACAAATAATTTCCACTGTGGTATTATCAGATAATTGAAATTATTTCTGTTTTACAATTAGGAATTTTAGACTTTGAGAAGTTAAGGGGTTTAATTAAGTCATACAGCTAGTAAGTGACAAATTGTGCATTCAAACTCATATTCATCTTTCTCCAAAATGCATACATTTTCTGCTAAAATATACTGCCTCCCACAGACAAAATATTTATTTAAACATTTGCTTGTCTTGTGGATTTTTGTTTTTCTTTCATTGTTGACTAAAAGAGAGCTACATATTTTATTTGTGCTTTACGAGAAAAACTAATTATTTGTTGGCCATTTATATAAGTGCTCGGTTCACTAAGACCTTTCTCAGACTCTATGTCTTCTAATCGTGCCATCATTTTGTGCATTACTCAGGGCAGAGATTAATAAGCCCATTCCACAGATGATTTTTCTGCCTCTCATTTTTCTGAAATGGCTTAGGCAGTTGGTTAAAGTGAAGGTTCTCCTGCTGGTTAGGAGGCTTAGTAAAAGTCAGAACTGCAGGCTGTGGGACCTGCCACACTCAGACTAAAAACAAGAATGAATATTATGGCACCTCATTTTGACACAGAGCAAGCATTAGGAGTCAAAGTTTAATTTGTAATAGGCCTTGCTTTGTAATTTTTATCTGTTTCACCTACCTATTTGAACCATCTGAGACAAATAAAGCCACTCCTGTGTCCCATTGTGAGAATTCAGGAACTTTTGTGAAAGTTCCTTTTGTCTTGTGTCAGCAGGTCTTAGGGATTTTCCATCTGCTCTGCAAGTTAAGTGAGAACAATCCTTTGCTTTAGGTAATGAGAAAGGATGTCATAAGTGATATAGCATCTCAAAAGTTGATTTTACTTTCATTTGTGCTTTCCATTCTAGAATAGACTAGCTCATTTTCCTAGTTTATACTAATATCATTAAACACTGTAATTGCAAACCAAGTGACTTCTGGCAATCACTAATTTCTTACATCAGTTACACATAAAGAGAACAGATGGAAACAGTTGCAACACTCACAGGTCCCCATATTTTTCTCTGTTAGCAGGCATAAGCACCCATGGAATTTATCATTCCTTATTTCACTACCTCTTGGATCTTACCCAAAGACATATCTCTATTGCTATACCAGGATCAGAGGTATCCTTCACTTGCACAGGAACATTTTCCAGGTGGAGTAGGGTCAGAACCTCAGGAAAGGTTAGCCCAGAGGGCCATGTTAATGGTTATGGCAGTGGTGAATACCTTACTTTTACTCTTTCTGACCTTTTATATTTTCTGCTGGCTTTTCACAACTAGTCCCAGGTAGTCCATTCCAATGCCCTGCACCTTTGGAATAGTTTTGCTTAGAAAGAATGAAATAATTAAGTTGGCATTTTCATCTAAGGGATGCTTAGGGCATAGAGTGTTTTGAGGAGATACCCTGGCTTGTATTGTAAAAATACTGACCTAAATCACGATGTCAACTCGCATCTCCTTTGCTCCAGATTTGAAACTGAAGTGCTGGATATTTACATACCAGGAATGAAATGGGTTGTAAATTCTCAGTGGCCAAAAGAAAGAATAGAAATGAGTAGAAATGAAAATGTGCAATGGTGAAACCACGGGGTTTGTCTCT
Organism: Cheirogaleus medius; assembly: GCA_008086735.1. Taxonomy (NCBI): domain Eukaryota; kingdom Metazoa; phylum Chordata; class Mammalia; order Primates; family Cheirogaleidae; genus Cheirogaleus; species Cheirogaleus medius. The sequence goes on from VBSM01000949.1 coordinate 4,791,171, forward strand.
GCTTGGTGGTCTTTACTGGGCTTGGGGATGGGTCCTTGTCTGCTGTGTCATGTCATGAAGAGAAAAGAATCTTGGCCTTTAACCTGAATTCTTGTATTTTTTAGGGTATTAGTTGCTCTCTCTCTAAAAAATATTTAGGTTTCTAATATAAATGAAGTGGATTTTAGAGGTCTGCTAATGTTTGGTATGGTCTGTTTATTTTGTTTTCAAAATCATAACATAATCCTCTAATGACATATAGCAAACTTTTGGCATGGCTCAAACCAGTCCAAATATTCCTGGCTCTCATCCTAGAGTTTGCATTTTTTTTGAACCTCATCTTGATGATAATTTTCTTGGAGAAAGCTTTCCTATGGCCAGCTAGGTTCAGTCAGGTTTCATTATTATATGCTCTCATAGAATGGGATTCTTTTTCCTCATAGCACTTACATCAACTTTTCATTATTCATTTATTTTGGGGTTACTTGATCGATACCAGCTTCCCTCACTTGACTCTAAATGTCCCAAAATCTGGAAACTTGTCTTTCTGCTCATTTATGTGACACAATGTCTTATACTACCAGACTACATTAATTTTGTCAGTAATGTTTATTAAATGGCAGTGTAAATAAATAATGCTGTTTTAACATCTCTGAGCCTTGATTTACTCATTTGTAAAATGGTGTATTACTATATACCAGCTAGTGTTTTTAATAAATCAAATGGAACATTTCCACAGAGGGAGCAGTTACTCAATGAAAGCCCATTACAACACCTCAATGAATGTCCGTTATGATGCCTCTATAAAAATTGTCTCTATTAATAATAATTGTCTCTTGCAGCATTATTGTGCAGATAGAGTGGAAAAAATATCACTGGAGACTACCCTACAGGGTATTAGATACACAATTAGTATTCAACATTGCAACTTTATGTTTGTGTTTCAAGAAATGTGGCTTCCTTAACTTTTTCTTCAACTAAATGATGAAGATGATGGTACTAATGCACCAATGGCACAGAAAACTATTAGCTTATTAATTTTTACCAAGGAAATAAAGCAACAAAACTTGGATGTTGATTTTCTTGACATAGTGTAACAAGCTGGAAATAAAACACCTCTTCACAGTCTCTAATGTCAAGGGTCTTCATTTTTGCCTATCTCAAAATTATGTAAAGTATCAGTTTACCAGAAAATATTTTATTGTTAACTTATATTGTATATTAATGATGCATTTTAATCCATGGGCATTTTCTTTATTGTGAAATACAACTATTCTTTTATATTTTAATATCATAAATATATGATATGATCCTTTATGCATTTTGTCTCTGAGAAACCAGCTTCTCTACTCTTTGACCATCCCTTGAAAAATAACATAAAATATGTAATAAAAATGAACACTGATATCTAGTTATTTCGACAATGCGCAGAAATCATTTTAGAAAAAATATGCAGAAAGATGATCCTTATTTAACAGCCTTGTGAAGCACTCAAATTTCTTTCCTTGTCTTCATGAACCGTTCCAGCTGCTTTAGCACTAACAAAAGCTATCAAATAGGTGAAAATAGAAAGTGAAGAAATGAACATTCATAATAGAATGAGAGCTTTGGAAAAAATAAAGTATTTAATGTTGTAGTGTGGCTAAATGATGGTTAAAAATAGTATACTTAGTCTAGTGTTAGAGATAATTTAAAAAGTGAAGAAAATATTGAAATAGCTAAGCAATATTTAATTTAGTTTTATCCATCCAATTTCTGTATGGTATAATTATTACCTGAAGGAAAGTTTTGCTAGTTTTATGATCTGCATCCATAGAGTTAGAGGAAGTTGAAGTATGAAAAGGATATTTACAGGGCCAGGCGCGGTGGCTCACACCTGTAATCCTACCACTCTGGGAGGCCAAGGTGGGAGGATCACTCAAGATCAGGAGTTCGAAACCAGCCTAAGTAAGAGCGAGACCCCGTCTCTACTAAAAATAGAAAGAAATTAATTGGCCAACTAGAAATATATAGAAAAAATTAGCCGGGCATGGTGGTGCATGCCTGTAGTTCCAGCTACTTGGGAGGCTGAGGCAGAAGGATTGCTTGATTCTAGGAGTTTGAGGTTGCTGTGAGCTAGGCTGATGCCACAGCACTCTAACCCCAGCAACAGAGTGAGACTCTGTCTCAAAAAAAAAAAAAAAGATATTTACAATAAAATACAATCGGTAACTATAACTCACTGCTCTTGTATATGAAAGCTATTTTCCTAGATTTCTGTAATCAGTCTAGTCAGGAAAAATCCTCTTTTGTTAATATAAAACCTTTAAAATTAGAATATTCAAATTCACTTTAATCCCGAGAGGCAGGGAGACATCATTTACTCAACAAATATTTTACTTTAGACCCAAAGATTGGGTTAAATTAGGACATTAGAGAAGAGAAAATTGGCTGTGCAAAAGAATGAAGAAGGTCATGAAGACTGGTTTATTTTATGAACTTCAATTCAGTTTGGATAGGTTCTCAGTAGCACCCAGGTGAAAGGAGGCATTCTTTCTTCACCTGCAACTTTACATTATAGGTAAAAATTAAGACATATGAAAGTAGAGCTTCTTTGGTTTAAGGCTAATCCTTACCCATTGGCCTACTCTCTACACCTGTAGATTTTCAGAAGAAATCCCAAGTCTCCTATAAGAATACTTAGGGGTGAGAAGACAGGGTAGAAACCACCTATAATATGAGAGTCAATAGGAAATAAGTTTACAAAGACAATGGGAAGTTGTGACAAGGCTAAATGTTAATTAAGCAGTTTGAGCTGCATTCCGTAAGTGAGAATGTTTATTGAGACAAAAATTAGGCCAGGTGTTTTGGGTATAACATATATGTTAGTCTGTAACAGTGTGCTCAAGTAAAGACCTAATCTGGTTTCTGCTCTAGGAGATAAAGAACTAGGAAGCCTTCTGTATTAGTGTGTACTCACTAAAGAAACAGAGACAACAGGAGGCGTGCATGCATGTGTGTGTGTGTGTATGTGTGTGTGCATGTGAGAGAGAGAGAGAAAGAGAGGGAAAAAGAGAGAGATTTTGAGGAATTGGCTCACAGGATTCTGGAGGTTTGCAAGTCCAAAATCTGATGAGACAGGATTGCAAGCTGAAGACATAGGTGAGTTGTGGTTTGAGTCCAGAGGTAGTCTGCTGGGAAAATTCTTCCTTGCTCAGAAGAGTCGGTGTTCTATTAAGGCTTTCAGTTGATTGGTTAAGACCCACACACTTTATGGAGGGCAATCTGTTTTACTCAAAGTCCACCAACTTAAAAGTTAATTCCATACAAAAATTATCCTTATGGAAAACTCCGGCATAATATTTGATCAAATATCTGGGTACTATGGCCATGCCAAGTTGACACATAAAATTAACCATCACACCCAAATCTTTTTCCATGAAATTATAATCAGTTACTATAAGAAAGGAAGGTGAGAGTAGTGGTGGTTGGTATTTTAAAGACATCTCTCCTTTTAAATTAAAATCGGATCATGTTAGAGATCATCCAGCAATTTTCTGGGAAAATATGTAAGCTTGATTTCTTAAACTAAGTCACAGTTGTGATTGTTGCAATCCAAATATGCTTTTTTGTTTCTGAATTCCAGCATCCAAACGAAGCTTGAAAGCTCTATTGCTAGGGAGAGAACTATCTGTGTTTCTAGACAGAAAAAGAACAAGAAACTAAAAACTCATCACTGGAGAGGTTCTCCTAGATCTAGAAATATGGATATTGATAATGGAGTCATCTAGGGCAAATAAAAGCATTGTAGCTGGAGCTAGAATGTGGCAGCAGAGGCCCATGCTCAGAGGCACCTCAGATCTGCAGGTTGCTGGGACCTGGACTTGCATCCGGCTGCCCCAAGCATTGGCGGAGCCGCCTTCCCTCCGCGCCTTACCTTGCCTTGCCCTGGGACATGGTCCTCACTCTTGCTGCTGCCAGAATTAGGTGCAGAACACAAAGGAGCATGGTATTGGCAGAGATAAACCCCCCAGAGGCTTGGAGTGCAGCAAGAAGGGAAGGTGGAGTGGCTTATTTCTCTCTCCCCTACATCTCTGGCAATCAGTGGGCTCCCAAGCTGTTGGAGAGCTCTCCTACCCCCACAAGCCCCAAAGATGCTGCTGCCAGTGAATGGGAGCTTCTCGAGGATGAAGTACCAAGCAGTTTGCACCCTCTTGGTCACTTCCCAACACCTCAGACTCGAGCCAAGACAGCAGGCCCCATATTGCTTCTATATCCACTGTGCACCTTTGTCCTCCCCAGGGGGCCTCAGTCCCTCATTTTTCATCTCACTGGTTCCCACACAAACATTTTGCAACTCTAGCCCAAACTACAGGAACCACAGGGGGCCAGTGGGTCCTGGGGGATCTAGGTGACCACAGAGTCTGGACATTCTGGTGGGCTACCTTCTAGAGAGAAGGACAGAGAGGACCAGAGTGATAGCTTTCTTCCACTGAGACCCTTTTCCTCCCCTTCCCTTTCCCACCTGTGGCTACTGAAGACAATTTTACCAGGGCTCACAGGAACTGCCTTTCCTCTCTGTTGGTGCATCTTCCACACCAGGCCTTTTACAGAGATTGGGGCTCAAACCTTTCCAGACTCTTTTTTCCCCTTCTCCTCCCCCACCTGCAGCTGCCAAGAGAGACAATACAGCCACCACGCCTAGCCTTCCACAAAGAATTGGGCTCAGACCTTTCCTCTGGGGATCCTGCAGTGAACTGAGGGGTGCTTGGACTGTGAACTCCCTGACCACCAGCCCGGCAACTCCATCAGAGTAGGACATGCCCCGAGGTGGAGGGACATCAAACCTGCCTAGGCACCCCATGAGCAACTCAGGACCAGTGTGCCTTTCATTGGCATGGTGAGGGATTGATTTTTGGGAACCTGGGACAGGCCTGCAGGCCAGATCCAATTGCTCAGGGGCAAGGAGGGGAGATTTGTAATTAGGTGAGGCCACTATCGTCCCTCCCTGGCAGTTTTGCCTTAAAGCTGGGAGCAGTCCTTTCGCCCCTGCTGAAACAGATATCTTGCCAGCTTTGGTGGAGCCTGAGGGAAAGCTCACCAAACCTAGCCCTTCCCAGGTACACTTCCTCACTCACCTCCTAGAGCATTCCAGTGTTTCTCCTGAGTGCCTAGAGTGGGTCATAAGATCCAAAAATAACATTGCAGTTTGTTAATTCCAGCCAGCACCACCCAATGACAGGTGGTCAATTTGCACATCCTTTACAGCATTTACTGACTCAATCATAAAGGGTATAGTTGGTTCTCACCCTCAGGCACCACCCACTATCTCAGAGATTAAACTGTGTGTGCCATTATCTAATCAAAATAAAATCCAAAAATAAGAAGCAAAAGCTATTCCAGATGAGAAAGTATCAATGAAAGATCTCCAGACACATGAAAACTTAGAGTGAAAGGACAGCACCCCCCAAAAATCATAACTACATACCAATGGAAACCAACAAAAATATGATTATTGAAATGAATGATAAAGAATTTTGAATATGGATTGTAAGGAAACCATGAAATACAAGAGAAAATAGAAACCCAACACAAAGAAACCACAAAAACAATACAGGAAATGAATGAAAAATTCACTAAAGAAATTTAATTAATTTTTAAAAATCAAGCAGAACTTTTAGAAATGAAAAACTAATTCAAGGAAACAGAAAATGCAATGGAGAGCCTTAACAGTAGTCTAGATCAGTGGAAGAAAGAATCTCAGAGCTGGAAGACTATACCTTTGAATTGAACAAGTCGAAGAGAAAGAACAGAGAAATAAGAGGAGCAAACAAAGCTTACAGGAAATATGGGATTTTTAGTGAGGCTTAACATAATAACCATAGGCATCTCTGAGAGTGAAGAAGGAAATACACAAGGACTAGGAAACCTATTTGAGGGAATACTTGAGGAATATTTCCAAGGTCTAGCTATAAAACTGGACATGCAGGTACTAGAAGCACAATGAACTCCTGGGAGATTCATTGCTAACACGCAGTCACCATGACATTAATCATCAGACTGCCCAAAGTAAACATAAAAGAGAAACTGCTATGAACTGTAAGGCAAAGGCATCAGGCAACATTAAAAAAAAAGCCTGTCAGACTAACTGCAGACTTCTCAATTGAGACCTTTCAAGCCAGAAGGGACTGGGGACCTATTCTCAGTCTTCTTAAACAGAATAATGGCCAGCCTAGAATTTTGTATCCTGCAAAACTAAGTTTCTTATATGCGGAAGAAATAAAGATTTTCTCAGACAAGCATATGCTTTGTCAAGACCAGATCTGCCATGCAGGAAGTATTCAGATCTTCATTATACACTAAACAGCACAATAAACACCCACCAGAGTAAAATCACCCAAAGGCTAAAGTTCAGAGCCCAGATACCACAATGCCTCAAGAGGTAAAAAAACAAACAAAAAACAAACAATAAATTTCTACACAGCAGAATGAACAGAAATACACCCACTTATTCATTCTTTCAATAAATATGAATGGACTGAATTCCCCACTGAAGAGACATAGGCTGGCTGAATGGATAAAAAGAAATACAAGCCAATAATCTGTTGTCTCCATGAAATGCATCTAACACACAAGGACTCATTGATACTCAAGGTGAAGGCATGGCAAACAATATTCCATTCAAATGGAAGCCAAAAGAAAGAAGGTAACCATTCTCATATCAGACACTATAGGCTCCAAATAAATAAAAGTAAAGAAAGACAAAGACAGTCATTATACAATGGTGAAGGGAATAATTCAACAAAAAGCATACCAATCCTAAATATTTGTACATCTAACAGAAGTGCACTCAGATTCATAAAGCAAATCCTACTTGATCTAAACAAAATGATAAACAGAAGCACTGTAATTTCCAGGGATTTCAGCACCTCTTTGACAGAAGAAGACAGATCCTCCAAACAGAAAATAAACAAAGAAACAATGGACTGAAACAGAACTCTAGAACATATGGGTCTAACAAACATTTACAGAACATTCTACCCCAAAACCACTGACTGAATATACTTTCTTCTTCTCATCAGCTCATGGAACATTCTCTAATACTGATCACATCCTAGGCCACAAAACATGTCTTAACATATTAAAAACAATAGAAATTATACCATGCTTCTTCTCAGACCACAGTGGAATAAAATTAGAAATCAATTCCAGCAGAAATACTCAACTGGACACAAAATCATGGAAATTAAACAACATACTGTGAAATGATTATTGGGACAAGTAGAAAATTAAGATGAAAATAATAAGATTCTTGAATCTAAATGACAAAGGGGACACAAGTTGCCAAAATCTGCGGGATTCTGTAAAAGCAGTCCTAAGAGGAAAATTCACAGCCTTAAATGCTTGTGTCCAAAAGACAGAAAGAACACAAATCAACAATCTAATGAATCATCTCGAGAAATGGGAAAAGGAAGAGCAAACCAATCCCAAACCCAGCAGAAGAAGAGCAATAAGCAAAATCAGAGCAGAACTAAATGAAATCAATTCCAAAAGATTTATACAGAAGATTAATATAACAAAAAGTTGTTTCTTTGAAAAGAGAAACAAAATGAAAAGGCTTCTCACTAGATTAACACGAGACAGAAAAGAAAGGACCCTAATAAGCTCAATCAGAAATGAAAAAGGAGAGATTACAATTGATACCATGGAAATACAAAATATCATCTCTGGATATTTTTATAAAGTCTCTATGCACAGAAACTTGAAAATGTGGAGGAAATGGACAAATTCCTAGAAACACACAACTTCCATAGGCTCAGTCAGAAAGTAATAGAACTCCTGAACAGAATGATATCAAGTAACAAAATTGAAGCAGCAATAAAATATCTTCCAACAAAAAAAGTCACTGACCAGATGGCTTCACAGCCAAATTTTACCAGACCTACAAAGAACAGGTATCTATGCTGCAGAAATTATTTCATAACACCAAGAAGGAAATAATCCTCCTCAACTCATTCTATGAAGCTAAAATCACCTTGATACTAAAGCCTGGAAAGGACATAACAACAACAACAACAAAACTACAGACCAATAAACCTTATGAATATATATATAAAAATTCTCAATAAAAACCTAGCAAACCAAATTCAGCTGCACATCAAAAAAATGAATCCACCATGACCAGGTGAGATTCATCCCAGAAATGCAAGGATGGTTCAACATATACAAATCTATAAATGTGATTCACCACATAAATGGAAGCAAAAACAAAGACCATATGATCCTCTCAATATACATGAAAAAATATTTGAAAAAATTCATCACCTTTTTATGATAAGAATGCTTAACAATATAGGCATAGATGGAACATACTTAAAAAGTATAAAAGCCAGTATGACAAACACACAGCTAACATCATACTGAACAGGAAAAATTGGGAGCATTCCTGCTTAGAACTGGAACCAAGAAGGTTGCCCAGTGTCACACTTCTATTAAAAATAGTACTGGAAGCCCTAGCCAGTACAATCAGACAAGAGAAGGAAACCAACTGTATCCAAATGGGGCAAGAGGAGCTCAAACTATTGCTCTTTGATGAAAAGATGATGTCATATCTAGAAAACCCCAAAGATTCTGCCAAGAGACACCTGGAATTGATAAATAAATTCAACAATGTCTCAGGTTATATTATCAATGTACACAAATCAGTACCATGTCTATATGCCAACAATAGTCAAGCTGAGAATCAAATCAAAGACTTTATCTTTCACAATAGCAACAAAGAAAATAAAATACCTAGGAATATATTTAACCAAGGAGGCAAAAGACCTCTACAAGGATAACTATGAAACACTGAGGAAGGAAATTGCAGAGGATAACAAATGGAAAAACATATCATGCTCATGTATCAGCAGAATCATCATTGTTAAAATGTCTATATTGACCCCAGTGATTTAAAGATTCAATGCAATTGCCATTAAAATAATAATGTCATTTTTTGCACATCTAGAAAAAACAATTCTACACTTTGTATGGAACCAGAAAAGACCCCAAATAGCCAAGGCAACCAAAAGCAAAAAGAACAGATCAGAAAGCATTACTTTACCAGACTTCAAGCTATACAAGGCTATAGAAGGCCCCAAGCTATACAAACTATACAAGGCTATAGTAACCAAACAGCATGGTACTAGCACAAGAACAGAGACATAGACCAACGGATCAGAACAGAGATCCAAAGATATATATAATACCATCCTCATATTGCCATTTGATTTTTGACAAAGCAGACAAAAACACACACTGAGGAAAAGAATCCCCATTCAATAAATGGCACTGGGAATCTTGGATAGCCACATGTAGAAGAATGAAACAGGATTCACATCTCTCACCACTCACAAAAATTTATTCACAATGAATAACAGACTTAAACTTAAGGTAAAAACTATAAGAATTCTAGAAGAGAATGTTGGAAAAACTGTTACAGACATCGGCATAGGCAAAGAATTCATAAAGACCCCAAAAGCAATCACGGCAACAAGAAAAATCAATAAATATGACCTGATCAAATTTAAAAATGTCTGCATGGACAAGAAAACAATTAATGGAGTGAATATACAACCTACAGAATGGGAGAAAATATTTTCATGGTACACATTTGATAAAGGGCTGATAACCAGAATCCACAGAGAAATCAAGCATATCAGCAAGAAAGAAATCAAACAACCATATTAAAAAGTGGGCAAAAGACATGAAGAGAAACTTTTCAAGAGAAGATAGACTAATGGCCAATAGACATATGAAAAAATGCTCAAAATACGTAATCATTAGGGAAATGCAAATCAAAACCATGATGAGATATCACCTAACTCTAGTGAGAATGGCTTTGATCAAAAAATCCCAAAACAACAGACGCTGTCATGGATTTGGAGAGATAGGAACACTTGTACACTGTTGGTGGGACTGCAAACTAATACAACCTCTATGGAAAGTAGTATGGAACTACCACTAAAGGAACTAAAAGGTCAAGGAACTAAAAGTAAACCTACCATTTGATCCAGCAATCTCACTATTGGTGTTTACCCAAAGAAAAAAAAAAAAGGACGTTTTATAAAAAAGACACTTGCACCAGAATGTTTATAACAGCACAATTTACAATTGCAAAGATGTGGAAACAACCCAAGTATGCATCAATACATGAGTGGATTAATTAAATAAATGTAATATATATACCACTCAGCCATAAAACATGTTACCTAATACCTCTTGTATTAATCTGGATGGAACTGGAGACCATTCTTCTAAATGAAGTATCACAAGAATGGAAAAACAAACACCACACATACTCACTATTATATTGAAACTAATCGATCAACACCTATGAACATATGGAAATAACATTCATTGGAAATCAAGCAGATGGGAAGGAAGTGGAGACTATGAGTAAATTCACACCTAACAGGTACAATGCACACTATCTGAGTGACAGGCACATTTATAACTTTGACTCAAAATGTACAAGATCAATTTATGTAACTAAAACATTTGTATCCCTGTAATACTCTGAAATAAAAAAGAAAAAGCAAGCAAACAAACAAATAAACCAAAAAAAAAAAAAAAAAGAAAAAGAAAAAACATTGTACCCATTCTACTTAGGGTAAGGAGTCTTGGAAGAGGCTACAACTGTGTGTCACTGACAGGATATTGTGAAGGTCATTCTAAGTTGAAAAGCACTGACGGAAGGATAGTACCTGCTGAACAAATTCTCACATGTTCCAAGAGATTTCCCCACGGTCTGGGTTATAGAGACTTCACTGTAGCCCAGATAAGCCATGGTGGTTGACTAGTAGAAGACCATATACAAAAACACATTGTGTGGCAGGGAGAAGTGACGACATTAGTAGAAACTTGCAGACGGCACCAGAATCCTTTGTTTATTCACCCGCATAGCTTTAGATAAGATTCTTTCTGATATTTGAATTCTTTAAGTTTAGTATTCTCATGTGGTCTTTAGGTTCTAAAGACAAGACACTGAAACTGTATTCCAATCAATTTGGCAGAGAGCCAGGTTTAATATAATTTCTGGAAAAAAGTGTTATAGATTCACTTGTGTTATAAGGGACAGGGAACAGTTTTGATGCATTGCATCATTTTGTCAACACAATAATTGTCAAGTTTTAAAAATTTCCCTCATTTTACAGATGAAATTGTGAAATTGGGTGCCAAACGACTTATTTGAGATCACTGAGGAAATAAGTGGGAAAGTGTATAATTAGATGTTGCCTAGATTTCAACATCTTACTGAGTTGATCAGCTTCATTCAAAATAAGTCAGAGTTATGAACAGTTTCAAAAATGTGATTTTGTTATTGTCAAAGGTATTACTTATCAGAAAAGGAATTTTTTTCCTTTGTTACTATATAAGATTTTTGTACCCGCCACTTGTGCATGAGCTTTTTATTTCTGGAAGCCTTAGCTTTTCTACTAGTCCACTGATAAGATTGTAAATGTTCATCAGGTTGTATATTATATGTCATCAGCGTTCTTTTGTTCATGTGGGAGCTATCATTTTATTCATCAACATCTCTTGCAGTTAAAACTATGGAAGATGGTTGTCAAAGTATATAGAACATTTATGGAAATCAAAGCCAAAAATATGCATTTAGAATTGATCTCCATATATCTGACAAGAGCATATGCATCTTGGAACCACATCAATTTCAACTTTCAACCACTGGTTCATGCTTTATTGTGAACACTTCATTGAGGATTTGATAAGACAAACACAATGACTTGGAAAATTCTACACAAAGGGATGAAATTACATTATGGCTATGAAGAGAAGGGATCCATTCTTCTGAGAGAGATGACTTTCTAAAAAAAGGAAATTAAATACATTATACATGTTTGCATTAATACACAAGCTTTTTAAAAATGTAACCTACAGAGTAGACGTTAGACTATTTATTGTGGTCCTTGTTAGCATACAATACACAGCTTCAGAAGCACTTTCCAGAGAAATCTATCTGTAATGATGGCACTCATTAGGAATGTACTGACATATTCAATATTAGTTAAGAAACAAATGTAAAAAAAAAACTGGAAAGCTTCAATGTCCGTTTCCAACAGTCATTTTACTATACTATGTTGTACTATCACAGTGGAAAAAAATATATATGTTGCTCCTTGGCTCTCCAGGATTAGGAAATTACAATGCTTGCTTTCATTGCAAAAGATGATATCCAATAGATTGTTTACTTTAATTAGAATGGATTATCTACTTTAATTGTGAAAGGGAATATGGAGGATTACCGTTCATAATATCAAAGGACCTTGGACTGATAATCTATTGAGCCAACATCCTTGGGTCTTGATCCTATGATCGGTGAGTCTGAGCATCCCAGTAGGGAGGTACTGTGATGGGTAGGAAGGAGCCAAGAAGATTAAAACCCTCTTCCTGGTATCACTAACTTATCCTTCAATCATCTTGAAATGATAGGATAAGGATGCAAACGGGGAATTCAGAGGTCTGTAATGAATGACTTATAGGTCACATCTTTAAAAGACACTTTTTCCCTAAGGTCCAATGTGTGTGGTAGAGATAAAAACATTAAGAAATTCAACACAGATTTTTGCTGTTGTTGGTTTTATCCTGTGTCACTAATGGCTCATCACATTTTGAGCAGCTTTTCCAGGCAAGATTCACTGGATACATTTTCTTATTTAATGATACAACTCATTCTATTACTACCATTTTAGAGATGAATAAAATGAATGTTTGAGAGATCAAATAATTCTCCCAAAGTTACACAGATTTTAAGTGGTGAAGCCAGGAACCCAATTGTCATTGTTCCAAAGTCTGTGTTTGTTACAATATGATACTATTTTATTTTTACAGCTAATTGTTTTAATTTTTTATTTTGAACTAATTATATAGTCAGCTGAAAGTTGCACAAATAGTACATAGAGTCCCATGTACCTTTGCCCCATCATGTTTCACTGACAACATCTTATGTAACTTTAATATGATATCAAAACCAGGAAGTTGGCTGGACGTAGTGGCTCACATCTCTAAGAGGAGTACTTTGGGAGGCCAAGTGGGAGAATCCCTTGAGGACAGGGTTCGAGTCTAGCCTGGGTAACACAGTGAGACCTTATGTCTACAAAAAAATTTTAAAAAGTTAGCTGCGGGTGGTGGCACACCAGAAGTCTTAGCTACTCTGGAGGCTGAGGAAGGAGGATCCACTGAGCACAGGATTTGAAGGTTGCAGTGAGCTGTGATCATGTCACTGCACTCCAATCTGAATGACAGAGTCAAACTCTGCAAAAAAAAAATAGGAAGTTGACATTGATATGATACTGTTAACTAAATTATGGACATTATTCAGTTATTGTTATTTTTTATCAATTCATATTAATATAAATTAAAATAAGCCATATTGTATGAGGAATCAACCTAGTATAAAAGGAAAATTACAGGTAATTTGCAGATGAAGCTCTGCTATAAGAATACAGCAAACGCTGAAAATGAATTTTCATTATAAGTGCAATTGCAGAGACTTAAGAAAAGCAGGTCTTAACAAGTGTGACTACCTGACATTAAATAAAAATAGTCACATCACGGATCCAATTTTCTCTTAAGAGCAAGTGTTCAGTGCATTCTTTAATATCAAGTGGTCAGTGCCAAGCTCATTTTTTCTCCAAGACATAAAATTCAGAAAAGAACTATAAAAATCAATCAAAATGAAAATATAGTGAAATAGAAGATGTATAAACAGATGTATCGTTTCTGAGTAGATTCCCTGAACCATGCATGGCTGAATAGCAAACACTTCAGGGCTTTGTGACCCAGGGCAGAAGCCTTGGGATGAATTAAAATAGGTTAGAATTTCCACTTTTCCTATCTCTTTCAATAGCCCCACCCAAAAGGAATAACCGGTAAATTTTTTTTTTTTCCTGAAATGGAAGAATAGAGATACTCAATTTATCTGAAAAAAATTGAAAGAATTGATGTAAATATATCTGGTTATTTTCAAGAAAATAACATTCAGAATAGAAGAGGGGGAAAAAGTGTATATACACTGTGTATTTGTAGCACTGTTAAATAGTTGCTATAGGATTTCTGTTATTGACGCAGATCCCTATTAGTCAGTAGGTAATGTATTTTTTTTGAAACACTTTCAAATAAATTGACCCATAATGATAGTACTCAGAGGAAAATAGATGTTTTATAAAGCATATCTCATCCATTGGGAATTTTTTGAAAGATTGAATGGATATGTGGAGAGGTGAAGTTTCACTACATCATCATCAATAAGGCTTAACAAGCTATTGGGTCTTTATCTTTACAAGACAGAAGTCAACAGGAATTTGGGGAAAGTGAGTTCTTTGTTGGGAGTACAACCTATCAGAAACCTGTTTTTAGTTTTCAAAGTTTTTCCTCCATATACCTCTTTTATGTTTCTGAAATCAACTTTCTTTCTTTCTTTCTTTCTTTCTTTCTTTCTTTCTTTCTTTCTTTCTTTCTTTCTTTCCTTTGTCTTTTCCTTCCTTCTTTCCTTCCTTTCTCCATTTTGTCATCCCTCTCCCAACACAGTGATTTTACTCATTGCTTTTACCATAAAAATCCTGTTGCTTTAATATATCTGTCAGTTTCTCTTAACCACTTTGGTACCGCGCTCACCGGCCAAGAAACGTTGCCCACAGCCGGCACTCATAGTCCGCAAGATAGTTTGTGCTGTGCATTGACGATGAATCCGTTTTGCTCTTGTGTGATGAGGAAAGCTTTAAAGCACTGAAAGCTTGTTTTACTTTACAGGCAGCTTTAGGAAAGTAACTATAATAACTCCTACTAAGGACTTGTAAAAAGGTCACAGATTCGTAGTAACTTATTAGCTGAACGTAGACACTGCAACTGCAGAGATAAAAGCAATAGCTTTTGACTGTCAACTAAAGTCGATGCTCGGCTGTGTGCCTTTATATCATGGCTGTTGGCTAAAGTTGATGCTTGTGTTCTTCTGTGGCTGACAACTATAGTCGATGCTGGTACCGAAGTATGTGTGTGACTCTGTGGGTAGAGATTTTAATGTGTATTCTTAGTAGCAAGTACAGTGCTTGGCACACTGTCAAACTGTAACGAAGCACCTGTAACCAGGTGATTCTAGAACAAAAATTCTGTAAAGCAAGAATCTGGAAGCCCACATACATCTTCCATACCTTGCTGAGATCTGGATTCCGAGGACAGTTGTTTTTCCCTATCGTGGGGGTAGCAGGCTGGAGGAATGTGGGTTTCCCTTCTGGGCTATCATCCTCTTACTTCAGGGTCGTTACATCTCCATAATCAGTTCTTCTCTGTCACTTTGATGCCTATAAATTTCCTCCTAATTCCTGGAATCTCAGAGCCCAACTCTCTTTCTTCCATGGAAAAGTTCCACACATTTATCTGGAAATAGTGTGCTACATCAGTGTCTTAAAATAGGAAGAACATTGACCTGATGTCATGAGCTTTGAGTCCAACAGGTCACTTTATTTTTTCTGTGAATTGCTCCAAGTTTTTTAGCTGTAAATTCCAATGGTGTGCATATTAAAGATTAAATAATATGATGCATATTAATGGTGTAGCACAGAACTTGAGAAAAGGAGAGGAGAGGAGAGGAGGAGAGGAGAGGAGAGGAGAGGAGAGGAGAGGAGAGGAGAGGAGAGGAGAGGAGAGGAGAGGAGAAACTCTCTATTGTAGCACTTACTGTATCTTCCAACTTTGTCTTTTTGTTTTTGGTTTTCTGGGGTTTTTTTTTCCTAATCTTTTCTATGCAATTTCACTTTCTTTGAATTTCCTTCTCTCCAAGTTCCCATTTAGTAAAAACTGTTGATATTCAGTAACTTTTTGCTTACTTATGAATTCTTACGAATTTTAAACTGACATTGCAAAGTATAATGGTATTACATTTTAGACGTGCTATGTCATCAGTGAAGAAAACAATATTTAACTTGGAAGAAATAATCTTCAATGGCAATGTCTTAACTGGGATGCCTTCTTTGAGACAGTTTTGGTCTTTGATGAGATCTGCCTGACTACCTTATGTTATATTAATATCTGAGAGATGACTTTCAGCTCTTGCTCCTTGGGTACCCATTAGAAACATTTGGGAAACTAAAAATAATCTGATTACTTTGCCCTACCTGAGACCATGTAACTAAGAGTCTCTGGGTATGGGTTACAGCAATGCTTTTTTATTTTAAATGACTCCTCAGTTGACTCTAATAGGGAGACAAGGTGAAGAACTACTAAGAACCACTAATATAGACAAATGTTTCCCAATCTGTAGTACACTGGTAATATTAATTAGAATTACCTGGGCTAACTATTCAAGTAACTACCTAGGGGGAATTCATAAAATATATGAATTCCTGGACACTAGCAAAACTCACTGGATCTGAATTTCTAAGAGGGACTCTCAGGGACAAATATTTTTACTAAGCATCTCTGCTGGATGCTTGGATCAAGAAGTGTTGTAGTAATCTAAAATTTCTGAAATTGCAACCTCTGTCAGACTTGTGACACCTGACTTATCAACACCTGTCTTAGTCTGTTTGTGTGGCTATAACAGAATACCACTTACTAGATAATTTATAAAGATCAGGAATTTGTTTCTCACAGTTGTGGAGGCTGGAAATTACAAGATCAAAATGCTAGCATCTGGTGAGGGCCTTCTTGCTGCGTCTTCACATGGGAAGGAATGGTATGTTAGCACATGACAGAAAGTAGAGAGATAAGATAGCAGAATGCTATGGGAAGGCTGTTTTATAAGGGCCTTAATCCCACTTGGGGAGAGGAGCCCTAATGACCTAATCACCTTTAAAGGTCCCATCTCTTCATATGATTACATTGGCTACACCTAGATTTTGGACGGGACAAATTCACAGGTAGCAACACCTCTGATGAGTTGTTCATTTACTATAGAGCACCCTTTTAGTTCTAGACTCTGACTGTTCTGCTCTTTTTGTGAGAGAGGTTACAAGACAGTTTTTCAGAAGAATTGGGAGTTTTTGTCCATTATGTCAGGAAACAACTTTCTTAATCTGCCTACTCTGGATCACAAGGGAGACTTGGCAAATATCAATCAAGTTCCCTAAAGCAGACACTTGTGACAACTTTTCCAGGACTCAGTTTTCTTATCTACAGAGTGCTGATTCTCTAAGATGTACAAGGAGGATGGAACCAAATAAATGTTCAAAGGTCTCAGTACAAAGAAAATCCTCAAAAAATGTTAGCAACAGACTTCTCTTATAATAAGTTCAGTTGTTTTTTAATTCCTTTAATTAAATAGCAACACTAAGATTCACAGAAAAGAACAAGGTCCATACTGTGAAGAGGATTTAGTCACTTTACAAAACAGCTAACTCTTTTATGTAAAAATATACACATAAATGTATATTATATTGCCATATGTTCAAATATAAATGCATTCATAATTTTATGTATACATGACTATATGTAGTTTATTTTTAAGTGGTTTTATACATATTTATATCAACTACAAGAAGAGTGGAGTTTAAAAATATCACATTCATTAGAAATCTCTCATAATTGAAAACTCTGGTATAAAGACAGACTATCTCATAGTTATGTATATGAAATGACGCATAAGATAATAAATGTAGGAGAGCTAGCTTGGACCTTACTGTCTGTCTTAGAATTTTAGCTGAATTACTCTTAATTATGAATTCTTGGAAATTTTACCTATTTACTGTGTGTCTCTGTTTTCTACCCTACATTCAGGTTGTAATGATAGATCTACTTAAACATGCTGTGAGATGTAGATAAAATAATGCATAAAGAATTTTAGAGGGGACACATTCAAACCATAGCAACACAATGCACAATGCAGTGCTTAGCTAAGTTTTACTGACAAGGTTATAAGTGCCAGACATTCTGCTGTTATTAAGAAAGCACTTAGTAGGCTCTATGGTATAGAGAAAGCATTTAATAAATAGAGTGTTACGTGTTGAATTGTGTCTCCCTCAAATTCATGTGGTGAAGTCCTAACCTCTTTTGCCTCAGAATGTGAATGTATTCAGTAATAGAGCTTTAAAGAAGTGGTTAATTTAAAGTAAGGCCTGTAGGGTGGGCCCTAATCCAACATGACTGGCGCCCTTATATGAAGAGGAAATATGAACACACAAGAGGCACCAGGAACAGGAGTGCACAGAGGGAAGACCACGTGAAGTCACAGGGAGAAGATGGCCATTCCCATGCCAAAGAGAGAGGCCTCAGAATAAACCACACTGCTGACACCTTGATCTTTGACTTCCAGCTTACAGGACTGTTAGCAGCAAATAAATTTCTGTTGTTTAAGCCACCTAGTCTGTGGTGTTTTGTTATGACACCCCTAACAAACGAATACATAGAGTAACTAAATTAAAAGAATGAATGGTGGAGGGGTGGACAGAAGAAAGTAGCACATTTATTCTTTGTTACCACTGTTCTGCCAACAAGTTCTCCTACCTCCCTCACTCAGTTGTGGACACTGACTGAATCAAGCAGATTCTGTTAGTTTTCCTGACACTTTTTGGTATTAAAACAGTCTCATTCATACATATTTAAATGTTTAATTCATTAGAATATAGAAACTTCTTTCCTCCATTAGTTGAAAATACTTTTGCTCCTCCAATTTAGCTCAGTCTCCATAATCTTTAAGCCAACTTTGTACAGGTGGAGTTTGAAATGATCTTTCTTTCTTTCTTTCTTTCTTTCTTTCTTTCTTTCTTTCTTTCTTTCTTTCTTTCTTTTTTTCTTCTCTTTTACTTAATTTACTGCTCTGGGTCCTACAGGGGCCAGAGCAAAGGAGATGGATGTGAGGGAAAAGGGCAGGAAAATGATTTCACGTAGAAGTGCTCTTTATAGCTTTCTCTTGGTTGGTTATAAATGTGCTGGTGTGAGCCCGAAAGCTAGTCCACTCCTGCCCTGGGGCCGATACTACCACCTGAAGCAGGTACTGCCCTCTTCTGTTGGCCTCTTGCAATTCCCTTTACTTGTATGTTTTCAAGGAAACCAGCTAGAGGCGAGAGATGCCCATCTGTGCTGCCCACTTGCCTCATTCTTGCCAATCACTGGAAGTATAAGAGTTCCCTCTGTTCCAGTAGCTATGCTGTGACAGTCCTGGGAGTCCCTGAAGCTCAGCTCCCGTCCCTTCATGAGTGGGTTTCTAATTTCCATTCCTGCCAGGCAACTCTACTCTCCAACAGAAGTTGTTCTCTTTAAACTTGCCTTTTCTTACCTTGATTGGGCATATCTAGCAACACAGAACACCCTTTCAGGCCTAAAACTTTAAAAATGATATCTCTGATGCATGCCGCTAGTTCCCTAAGCCTTTCTTACCTATAACCGGGAGTTTGGTGTTGGTCTTGGACCAAAGACGCCACTACGTTCATGGGTTCCTGCATGGATGAGGTAATGCCTTTTTGTAATTCAGGGTACTTGTTATTAAATGCTTTCAGATTTAGGCTTCATCTGATATTCTGAGCCAACAAGAACTCCCTGTTACACTGGCTATGAACAAGATGATGAAGAACTGACAGACTTTCAGTCTCTTGGTTTGTATCTCTCTCTCTTCTGTCACAGGGCTTTGCAATCTGTGAATTTCAAACACCCAGGAGGGTCAGGGAATGACAGTAAGAATTTGCAAAATATTTCTTTTCTTCAATCCCATAAACTGGACAGAAGATCTTTTGATATTAAATAAGCACAGAAAGATTGGCTCCACAAAATAAATAAGACAGTTTCCTCTAAACCTACTATTTTGAAAAATGTCCACAGGTGAACAGACGCAATTAAGATGAGTCCAATGAAGAACACACGTATTTACTTGTATATTTTCAAAATGACAGTATGAATTTAGGATTATTTTCAAACAATGTTAAAAGTGCTCTATTATTATCTTAGATCAAGATATATTTGTTTATTTTCAAGAGCTGCCTCATACTTCCTAGGAATATGGGTCTAATTTACATAGTATAAAGGATGCTGTTTGAAAATTTTCTGGTGATTTTGATCACAATGACTTCAAGGCAATAATTCCTCTTGCAGACACCAGACATTTGCTTAAAATGTAATCTATGAAGAAAATTCATCTAGTCATACCTTTTATTAGATCATTCTGGGAAGGCAATTGCTCGGGCACTAGTGTTCTGTCTGGGTTACCATAGTACCATGTCTGATGACTCACCAGAGCTCTCGTTTCGTAAAGACTCTAAGCACTTATTGTCTTCACCTTTGCCCACAACTTTCTAAGAGAGAGGATTCTGGGGTGTCAATCTTATGTTTCATATTTAGTTCTTGGATATAGTTGGCCTCCTCATTATCTGCAGTGCTCAAAATCTGAACTCCTCCATTGTCAAAAGAGGAATAGATAGATTCCTCAGAGAGTCTTGCAAACTTTCACAGTTTTCTCTCTCTCTCTTGCTCTCTGTCACACACACTCTCATGCTCTTGTTATAGCTCTCACTTTACAAAAATATTATTTATTTATTTATGTTCTAGAGATGGGGTCTTGCTATGTTGCCCAGGCTGGAGTACAGTGGCTATTCACAGGAATGATTGTAGTACACTTGGACCTCAAACTCCTGGACTCAAGCAATCCTCCCCACCTCAGCCTTCCAAGGGGCTACAAGTGTGCACCATCATGCCTGGCACTAGCTCCCACTTTTTACTGCATGCAATAGCATCAGTGCCATTCTTACAATGAATAGAAATCACAGTTAAACAGGGGTGCATAATGTGGTAGAAAGAATATATGATGTGAACTAGAAGAGTTGTCTCATGACTGTGCCATTTGTTTGCTGAGAGAATTGGACAAGGTCTTTTTCACATCTTGGAATCCATTTTCTCTCCTTGTACCTCCCAGGGAGGTTGTAAGGATCACATGAGTCAAGAGATGAAAAAGGCACTCTGATTACTGGCTGGCCTGACATTTCTTCTACCAGGGATTCTGAAATTTCAAAGCTTGAGGTCTACGAAAGGAGTCATGCCAGAGAAGGCTGAGGGATGTCGTATGTCTGAGGGTGCCCTGGCTGGCCATGGGTCACGTGACAACAGTGAGGTGGCTGGGGATCCTGATGTACACATGGAAACATAAAAGGTCAATTACAGGAGTTAACATATGCTCAGTGCTTGCTATGGACTAGACGCTATGTGATTCTTTTGGCATGCTCTGATTAATTCTCACAATGACCCTCAAGGATAAATACTATTATTTTTTTCTCTATTACAGAGGAGGTTACTGAACTCAAGGAGGTAAGTAATTTGCCAAGGGTCACATAGAAAATGAACTATGCAGTGGATAATCTTAGATTTAAACTCATATCAGTGTGAATTTAGATCATGTGCTATTCTCTAAGCCACAGAATTGAGGCAGAAGGAGGGTCAGCCTCAGGGGTGGATGAAAAAGAGCAAACAGAAGGACAATGTTACCTGCAACCACCTTATTTTCCCTTTTATTTAGTTTATCTTAAAGCAATATCAAAGTTACAGAAAAGTTGTGAGTACATTTTGTGGATTTTAAAATTTTTCCTAAATATATGCGTAAGTTGCCAACAGATGTCCTATCATCTTCCAACACTTTCGTGTGCAGCTCCAATACTATTAGTGCCTATAATGAGTACATTCTCCTCCTTAACCACACCACAGCGAGCTAAACCAGAAAACTAGCACTCATGCATTAGTCGCATTGAATTGTCAGCCTCATTCAAGTTCTGCTAATAGATCCAAAAGTACTCTTTACAGCAAAAGGAATCAGCCTAGAGTTTAGTTCTCATGTTTCTTTATTCTCCTTTAACCTAAAACTGTTCTTCAGTCTTACCTTGTCATTTCATGGCCTTATTATCTTTGAAAATTAAAAGCCAGTTACTTTGGAGAATGTCTTTCAGTTTGGGTTTATTTGATAATTTCCTATGATCAGATTCAGGCTACACATCATGCTGCATTCTTCTCACTGCCTCTTGTCACATGACGTTCACTTTCTATTTGTCACATTTGCTGGTTGGTATTCACTGGGATCCCTTGGTAAAGACGGTGGCTAGCGGACTTATCCATTGAAATATATTTAATTTTCCCTTCACAATTAATAAGTACTTGGTGGAGAGCTACTTTGAAACTGTGCACATAGTCCAATTCTCATAAAACTTTCAGTCTATTTATTCATTCAAATTAGAGTATGGATTTGTTTCTTTTTTCTTTTTTCAATCAATAAAGCTGTTACTATCAAATCTTAGATTCTCAAGTTTTCCCAAATTTGGCAAGTGATAGCCCCTTCCAATGAGGCTTCTGTGTCCTTTTGAAATGGGCTTCAACATCTGCTCATCCCTCCTTACTTTCTGGCATAACAAGATACAGCAGGCTTGTTTTGCAAGTGTTTCTCCACTTACTTGAACTCTGACTTCCTGCTGTATGCCAAACAGCCACCTTTGACCTGGTACACACACATGCCTTCCTCAGTCTCACCTGAATTAGCTAAGAGGAAAAGAGAAGAGAAGGGTAAGGAAAAGAAGAGGAGGATGCATGGGGTTTCAGTAGATCTTGCAACTGTAAAAGAGAATTCTGGACGACTGTTCTAGCACAGAAGTCAGAGAGGGCATGATGTCATTCTCCCAACACATTAAATACTTAAAAAGTGCAATTTGGCTCAGTAGTAAGGACTGAGGCTAGAAGGGTAGACTGGCCCCAATCTGTGAAGGACAGTAAGTTTCTACGGAGCACAGAATCTGTGTCTGCTGCCTTGGGTGCTCAGTAAATATTTAATGAATGGATTTTGAATGGATGTCATGCATCAAAAATCATCAACAAGGAGTGGCCTGGAGAGAGATATAGCCATTGGTTCCTAGAAATGTGATTTGATTCTAGAACAAATTTCCTCACCTTGGAAACTGAAAAACTACTCATTCTTCAATTTTTTACCCCTGCATTTTGGGAATCTTTCCTACTTCTCAGTCATCTTTTTAAGTTAGATGTTCCCTAACCTTTCTTCCTACAACACCTTATGCATGTTTGTGCATAAACTCTGAATCGCTAAGATTAGGATTAATTGCTTATGAGAGAAAAACCCAAACAACCATGGCTTGAACAAGGGAAATGCAATTTGAATTTCTGGTTTCCACTAGCCTACATAAATATCAGGGATTCCTTTACTAAAGAAAAGGAGAAGAATGGATTTGGGGAGACAAATAGCCATCTGTGCTGAAAACATTTATTGGCGTATGTGTCGGTAGCATATGTTTATACACCTACTGCTCCCAGGTTGGCTTGTTTATTAGTGCATGTGTTCATTCATACATTTATTCATTGAACAATCGTGTATTCAGCACCAACTATAACTTACAGTTTAGTTGCAGTGTGGTAGGGAAGACACATTTCAGTATATTAAATACAATATTATGAGGTCCTTGAAGATATGGATAGCCATGAATTTACCCTATATTTCCAGCATCTTCAGCAGTCTCTAACCCAGGATAGGCATTAAAACAAAACTTTTGTTAATTAAATTAAGGACAGAAATTAGAAGCGACATAGAATTCTCTAGAAAAGAGTATTCAATACGTTTATATAATGGAAAGAATAAGAAACCATTTTTCTGAAGAAAAAGTGCCTGAATTTACCTTACACCTCTGTGCCTTACTGAATGGACTTGGGGAAATTATTTAACTGTAGAACAGGAATCAAAACAGCTATTCCTCTTAGAGTTTCAAGGGGATCAAATCTGATGATATGTGGCAGGTGCATAGAAGAGTGAATGGCACATTGTAAACACTCAATAAATTTCATCTCTTTCTAGGATAAAGTATTTTTCTTCACCTTTCTTATACTGCTCTTTCAGATAAGACTTGGACTTATTCTATTAAGCCCAGTCCCAACCCTTCAGTGACAGAGTACCAAAAGCCATCCATAGACTACTGGAAAAATACATTTGCAGCAGGACAAGGATAGAAATATCACCCTGTTCCCCGTGCAGCTGTCAGTGCTACCAATTGCTTAGTTAAAAATGCTACCAAAAAGAGATGTCATTTTTAAATAGAGTCATATTTTGCTATTCACATTAAAGCTGCTCCCTAGCTATAAATTATGATGATTGTATCCTATAATAAGAACAAAAACAAAAGTTTAGTGGGGGAGAAAAAAACATGGAAAAGACAATAGGGCAGTATAGAATGAACAGACTACTATCAGAGTTTTTATTTCCCTTGCATTTGAAATCCAGAAACCCTAAGTCTTTTATGAAATCAAATTCTCCCTTCCCTTTTTTCTTTCCCTCTTAAGTTGCAAGAATCTCTCTGTCTCTATATTTCTTTCTTTCTTTCCTTTTTTTTTTTTTTTTGGAAAAAAAAGATTGGCTGCTACAAAGCAGGGTTACAAAGAAAATCTAGCAGTGCAATGTTATTCTGCTAAAGAACATGCAAGAAAGTAGGAAGAGAAATGTACCTTAAAGTGTTAGGAGGGAAGAAAATAACCAAAACATGCACTAGGTACTTTCTTACAGACCATGTGTTTACAGACCATTGCCAAATAGCGGACTGGAGTGCAAGCTGTGAGGTTGAGAAGCCAGCATTCAGATCTGAGTTCCATCATTTACTCACTGAGTGACTTTGAGAAGTTACTTAATTTATTTGTGCCTCAGTTTCCTCATCTGCAAAATAGGCTTACTATCTACCACATTATGAGGTGTTATAGGCATGTAAAACAAGTATTCCATGTCTGACATATAACCTGGGCTAAAACAATTAGGTGCTCTATTCGAATCCCCTTTAACAGAGAAGGTGGTGGCAAAGAGTTAAAATCTCAGAGATAAGACACAATTTGGATATGAATATAAGTGTATAGAATTCCAGAGCCATCACCCTTAATCCAAAAGTCCTGGCTCTGCTCATTAAATTCATCTAATAAATAAATAAGTCAAAAATCAAATAAATGCTTCTACTCTATCTCTAGATATTTGCATTTAGTTGGCATTGCTTTCAACTTCCCTCAAGTGATTTTTAAAAATGCAACATTATTTGAGAAGCTTTGTACCAAAATCTAGTTCTTTAAATTGAATGTGTATCAGAAACACATGGAGGGTTTAAAACATGGATTCCCAGACCAAGCTTCCAGGGTTTCTGATTCAGTAGCTCTTAAATGTGATCTGAGCATTTGGTATGAACAAGTGCACAAGTAATGCTGATATTGTTAGTCTGGGAACTGCACTTTGAGAGCCATTGGTCTCAACTCTTCTGCTTTCACTAAGATGAGTGCTTTTCTAGAAATACTCTTTGATCTACCATATCATTAGGTCCCAGGTATTACTGCTCCAATGACCGCCAGATATTCCCAGGTGGACATGATGCCTATGATAATTATAACTGAAGATGAACCTGTAACCAACAACAGTGTGAAATAGCCAGACTTTCCTTGTTTTTCATCTACCCAGTTGTCAAACCAGTTGCTTTGTAAAAAGAATTCTGCACACTGTTCTGAGGCTCATGTCTGTAATACTAGCACTTTGGGAGGTGGAGGCATGCCAATTGCTTGAAGCCAGGAGTTCTAGACCAGCCTGGGCAATAATGAGACCTCTGTCACTACAAAAAAAAAAAAAAAGGAAAAAAGTAAAGAAAAAAGAAAGAAAGAAATGAAAATTAATGTGGTAGTGCAGGCCTATAGTCCCAGCTCCTCAAGAGGCTGAGGCAGGAAGATCCCTTGAGCATAGAAGTTCAAGGCTGCCATGAATTATGATGATGCCACTGCACTCTAGGCCAGGCAACAGAAGGAGACCCTGTCTCAGCAACAACAACAAAGAAAAAAAAATAAAAGAATTTGGTTAAACATAATCATTCTGGCCAAACTTTTCTCTGAGGACTGGTAAACTACTTTGTGTTGGTCGGTGAAGTAATGTTCCTTTGTTTTGGGGATATTGTTAGAGTCACATTATTCATAACAATGCTTACATTTGTATCATGGACGACACCCACAGGAGTTTGTCTAGTCATGGCCGTATGTCACTGAGGCATCCAGTGAAGAAAGAGCTTGGGCAGAGACTTTTCCTCAATATGATTCTTGCCCTACTTGAAAGACTATAATTCTGCTACAGATATGAAGCTGCCACTGCATGTGATCTCTGGAACAAATAAACAAGTCCATTATAAAGAACTCAAGAAACAGGATTTTTGTACTTGACTGAAATGACTTAGAAATGAAGATAAATTATACTGAAATGTGTACTTATCTGACTTAACTAAAAATTCAGAACTCATGTCTCCAGGCTTTGGAAAGATAGATTTTGACTTTCTGCCATTGGTAGTGGACATCATATTATTTTTATGTGGATACTCTGTAAGACAAAGTTAGGGAGGTGATAAATTCTTAAGATTAAGACCAGGTATCCCTGCAAAATTGAATTTAAAATTTGTCTCTGCCATTCAACAGTACTGTGAAACTGGGAATGTCATACCTTTCCAAACTCCTATTTCTGATCTATAAAGTGGCAATAATAATAACTAACTTATTGAACTGTTGTAAGGATTCAGAGATAAAACAAACAAGCAGTTAATATGTACGTTGTACATAATATCTGATACCATTATTGAGAATTTATTATTATGCTATAGATATCATATACACAAGCAAGTAATCTTTGTTTCATACACAAAGTGTAAATATTTGCTAATACATTAAACCAGTATTTAATTGTATGCTTTTTAATGTCGTGGTTTTAACTTTAGTTATTGAGTTTTTATGGAACAAAATAGCTTTCATCTTAAGCACAGGGTTGGGGAGTGTTGTGCATTGGTTTAGTCAATAAGAGACACAAAGTGAGCAAGCTAGAGGAAAGTGGTACATAGATGGAGTTGTCAGAAACAGCTCCCATTCTAAGAGACTCATTTTTCTAATGTGATAATTGCTATTTATTTTATAGGCTTGCACATGACACATCACCACTGAAACTGCTTCTAATTCTGCTTTTATTATTAACCTCACTTTTCAATTTTTTATCGACCTTGGGCAAGACTATTTTCCTCTTCATAGCATCAATAGAAAAGCTAGTTCAAGTTTGCTTTAAAAGAAATTAATCTCAAAGCCATTTCTACATTTTAAAAGAACCTTGTATGAGAATGTTAATAGCTGCTATTAGGCTTAGAATCAGCCCTTCCCTAAGAGGGAAACAAAAGTGCAAGGTTAGTGTCATTCGATCAGAGAAACTAATAGGATGGCCATGAAATGCTGCTATAGAGCAGCTTGGTGCAGTAGAAAGACCAGAAAGAACCAGCTTTGGCATTTTCTAGTTGGATGAACTGAGATGAATTCCTAAACCTCTGTGTATCTCAGTTTCTTCAACTTCAAAATGTAAATACCAATCCATATATATATATATTTTTTTTTGTCAGTTCCCTGAACCTATTTTCTGAAGCATATGGAAGGAAGGAAGGAAGGAAGGAAGGAAGGAAGGAAGGAAGGAAGGAAGGAAGGGAGGGAGGAAAGAGAGAGAGGAAGAGAAGGATTAACGAGAGAGACAGACAGAGAATGAAGAATGGCACAAGTTATCTGAAAAAGATGCATATTATGCAAATACAACAAACAATATACGTTAGATCAGGACTTGTTAGCAACATCTGGGATTCTTCATCACCACAGCCATAACCTATACTCGGGTTTTGTGTTTTGGGCTTCCTAGGAGATGTCTTCTAAAATGTTCCCAGAGACAGGCATCAAAGAAAGGAAAATGGGAATTGATTGAGTGCCTGCAATGTTCAAACTATGAAATACAATTAAATTTAATCACCATACTAGCTTTTTGAGTGAGGCATTTTTAATCTCCAATGTTGCAAAGTGGAATTCAGGGTCACTGGAGTTAACGTGAAGTACCTGGGGTTATAAGAATGGTAAAAGGGAAATCCATGATTGTAAATCTATTTAGCTTCAAAGTCTGTCTAGTAACTACCATTAGGGTTCTGTACTGTATCTCTCAAGATGTCTCAAATATCAAAAATTAATTCAATAGACCGTGGCAATAGGTCATCTCAGTATCCCAGAATAATGTATCTTAGACAAGATTGTAGAACTTGTTTAAAAGTGTTTTATGAAAGAAATGTTCCTCATGCTCACTCAGGCTTCTTTCAGAACCATTTGCAGAAAGTTTATAGATCAAGTGACATTCTAGGCAATTAAAGCCTCATAGAGCCTAGGAAAGATACAGAAGTTTTCAAAAATAATTTCTACTGTGGCAGAAATGCAAATTGATTGAAGTTACAATGTCACTCAGAAAGTTTGCTAGTCTTTTAAAGAATGACATTAAGCAGTGACAGACAATTGACAGGGACAGACATTTCAACGGAGGTTGACAGAGGGACCAAGATGCCTCAAGAAGAGAAAAAATTAATCCAGTGTGAGATACGCATAATGCGTGATTGTTTTCTTTCTGATGTTTTACTTCCTGTATTTTTAAGTATAGGTGTCAATATATTCCTTTTTCGAATTTTTTAAAATATGCAAACCTGCCTATATATTTATTTTTTAAGAGCTCAAACAGTAGTTACTGGGCTTTGCATCTAAACAAAAATACCTTAACTAAATAAAATGAAGTTTATAAAATAGAACATATGGTGCCATCTGCAGAATAATGCTGAGAATTTGGGGAAAATGTGGAGATTACTGCATTTTTTTTTTCATCTACGACATGCTCAAAATAAGGATCTTAGAGTTTTGTTTTGTTTTTACCTAAAATCTCTGGAGTTGAAAAATTTTCAACTGGTTTCTCAAGATAAAAACCAAATGAGTGTGGATAAGGTTGTGACCAGATACTACTAGAACCTTGGATCTGGAAAGAAAATTCTACTGGTAAATTTTACAAGCAAGGAACCTGGAGCACAAAAGGGCAAAGGGGGTTGCCATCTTTTCTCATTGAGTAAATGTCAGAACTTGGACTGAAACTCAAGCCCCTGTTCATTCTACTCCACACCACTGCTACTCATTGAAGGGAATATGCCTCTCAATGTAGATGCAAAGTTCCTTTGATCAGTTTCTGAGCCCCACTGACTAGGAAGAGAAGTAGTTTAAGTTACCATATATAATACATATGATTCAACTGAGTCTGTTGCCATATGCAAAATCCACTTCAATCCAATATACCTGATGTTTGCTGAGCACTCACAATGTGCCAATAACTTTGCTGGCATTCAGGACAAAGAGGAGAATAAGTTAAGCTCCTGCCCTCATTTGAGTTTCTTATCTAAACGATACATGCTCTTGTTTTTAATTATGCCTTCTACAACCTTGGCTGTTACCTATGGTTAGCTTTAAAAAGTGTACCATGACAAAAATAGACATTTGAAAAACCAGCAAATGTTCAACAACCGGATGTCTGTTCTACATACTATAGCGAGCAGCTGTAGGTCAAGAGCTGGCCAAACAAGATAAACAGTGTCCCTTTCACCTCCACATCTGATAATCTATTCTGAAGAGATGTTCCATGAACCATGAACTCATAAACCAAAAAGGATGACTCATTTTCCTCCCTCTCTTATGAAGACTGGGTTGAAAAATTGGGAGAAGCACAGAGAATCCTACTCACCCTTCAAAGATATTCAAGAGAATGTCTGTATTCAAGTGTCAAATAAGGTCCAAGCAACAAATGGGTTTTCTAAATATAGGGTCATGATAGTGAACAGTGAGAATAAGAAGAAACAAAGGCAGCTCCATGGAGAAGCATTAAGACTTTTCTACCTTGAACCTGTCTTTCCCTGATTAGCAAGAAACAAGAGGGAAGAGGATGTTAGTGCTCATGGAAGATTTTCTTTGCTTGCTATACAACACCATTTCCACTGATAGTGTAAAGAAGATTTTAGTCTTTAAAAAACCATACAAGAAAAATTCCATGCAAATACAAACTTCTTGTCTGGCTATGTTCCCCCCACTGCCACCACCACGCATACACCTCACAACCTTGTGATGCAGCGTACTTAATAAGTGGGCTTCAAAGTCAGATGTCAGTATTCCAATCCCACATTTCCTACTTAACCAGTTCTGTAATCCTGGGCAACTCATTTCTCTGGCTCTCTTTCATTAGTAGGCAAATAGTAGTAACTGCTTGTTAGAATGCCCATATTTTTTGCCTTATAAGTAAAGAAATACAGTCTGAGAATAATGCAAATTATAGAAATTAGAGCTATTTTAGAAAATCTAAAAAAGATCATTATACACATACATACTACACACTGTTATACTTGCGAACACAGTAATCACATAGTTATCCATAAAAATATGAAAAAAACTGTGATTAGTTAAGAAACAGAAATACGAGTAAAGTATTTTGCCAGAAATTAGAGTGGCAGTTAGGAGCATAATTTCCAGAGTTAGAGTCTGGATCTTGGCCCCATCATTTGCAAACCATGTGACCTTGGGCAAGTTACTCACCAAATCTTAAGCTCGGTTTATGTATAGAGAGAGTTATATATTTTAATATAGAAAATCTGAACGTTGTTCATTCCTATTTCATACGAATGTTGTGAATGTTGAGACATAAGAGTACAATTGGATTGAACATAATGCCAGGCATGTAGTCTATGATCAATAAGAGTTATTGTTATTATTATCATTAATATTTGCTCCTATCTCAATGTATAGCAATCAGTGATTTACTGGTGCCCATCAATTTTACTATATTTTAGGAAAAGTATCATTGATCTTTGCTTCCCCACCAATACTTAACAGTGTTCCTAGCAAATAGTAGGATCTTAGTATTTGTTTAATGATGAAACAATGAGTTTTAGGCAAGAGGAACAATATTTAACCTAGTTTTA
This sequence comes from Cheirogaleus medius, assembly GCA_008086735.1. Taxonomy (NCBI): domain Eukaryota; kingdom Metazoa; phylum Chordata; class Mammalia; order Primates; family Cheirogaleidae; genus Cheirogaleus; species Cheirogaleus medius. Next base: position 4,821,938 of record VBSM01000949.1, read on the forward strand.
CTCTCACTAGTAAATTTTCAATTAGTTTGCATTGCTATATTTAGGAAGACTACATATTGAGAGCATAACGCTAGCTGTGTGCCCCTGAGTAAATCATTTTCTATTCAATCTCCTTAATTTACTGAAGCAAATGAATGGATTGGATAAATATGTGGGTTTTTTTTTTAGAAACCTTTGCTGAAAACTCAATTATAAACCATTGAGCTTTTAATTTTCTTTAAGTGTTTGGATTTTCATGTTAAATTTTAAACTTATTGGTGAAAATCATTCTCTCTTAAGACCTTTTAAGTATAATACCATTTTACAGAGATAACTTTCATGGTTTCACTGAAAGTGAAAAATAATATAATCCATTTTTACACACAGTCAGGTTTTAGTGAAATACCTTTTACTAGAATTACTAAAATTACGATGAATTTATTTTTCTTTATCATAGCTTGTCACCCCAATGTGTCCTGAAGAAAATAGATAATTTTAGTTGAAAATAAAATTCGTGCTAGGCAATTGTGCTGCATATTATTTAAGTTAGTATAAAAATGTTTTCCTTCAGGTCCAACAAACAACAGAGCCCAATTAGTGTGACCAATTTGAGCTGTTTGCCTGGGACTTTCCTGTATTTAGTATTGAAATTCTTACATCCAGAGAAACACCTCAGCCCTGTGCAAACCAGAGTAGTTGGTAACCTGAACTGAAATGAAATAAAATGGGAGTATTTATAGCAGTGATTCTCCCCATGGATACTTGACAATATCTAGAGACATTTTTAGTTGTCATGACTTTGAGGAAGGGGTTATTGCTACTGGCATGTATGAGGTAGAGGCCAGGGATACTGCTAAACATCCTACAATGTAAAGGGCAGTTTCCACAACAAAGACCTATCTGATCCAAAATGTCAATAGTATCATTCTTGTGAGACCTTTCTCTAAACCCATAAAATCCTTCTTTGATGCTCTAGAAGGTTTATGCTTCCTTGATCTAACTTTTTAGCAATAGATACTTTTTTTCTGTTTTTTTGTTTGTTTGTTTTTTTGTTTTGTTTTGTTTGGCAGTTTCAAGATGGGAATACTTATTTCTGACAAAAAAACACAACTCACTCCTTTTTGGTATGAACTGATTTCATAAGTGAAATCAGTTTTCATTGTTTTAGGAATGATATATCTGTATTTTTACCCCAGCTTTGTGACATTAAACCAGCATCCTCTGTTGTCTCACTATGGTAACCTCAGGATTTGATATTTTAAAGTTTTGCAATCAGGATATATTACCCTCAGTAAATCAAGTATATTACCCCCATCACCTTGATAAAGATTTCATCAGTACTTTCTCCCTTATTCTAAAACTTTGGCCCATCAGTGTCCCTGCTGGAGGTCTCTATGGGAGTCATCCCTCATATAGAAATATATATCCTCACATTTGAAACTCGTGGTTCTACATGCATTCTGATTTCAGTTCAGTCCTTTGCCTCTCATTTTCTGGATACAGGCAACATATGGTAGATCCCTTTTCAGGGTACAAGCCTCTATTCCTCATCTGACACTACCGGCAGCCAATAGCTCATAGATCTGTCCCTCACTGGGCATTTTCTCAGCTGCAGGTGATGCTTGGCTGATGCAGAGATTCAAAGTCCCAGCCACTTTGGCTCAATGTTGGAGAACTCTAAAGGGCCAGAGCATCTTCAGAGATCTCTATAGGATTTTCTGAGACCTCCATAGCAACTTTATTGTAGGTCAGCTTCTCTCTCTGCCCAATTCTGCCTCTATCACCTTCTTACAGGAGAAATCCCTGAGAGCATTCCCAATAAACCTGCTTCATGCAACTCCCCATCACAGAATCTCTTTCCAGGAAACCTATTCTATATTGCTCGGTGGTCCAGCCCAGGTTCATGGAATCCACCCCTTTTCAGGCCTTTATGGCTGAGTTCTAAATTTGCTTAGTCTTGCCGGATTGTCAGGAAGAATATGCTCCAACTGTCATCTCTGCATGGTGTATTCACAATTAAAATAATAAGATGAACCACCTGAAAGTCTTACATAAATTTGGGTCTATATTACCATAAAACCCACTAAATCACTGAATAGTATAAGTTTAGGATATCAGTCACAGAGAACTGCATTTATGTTCTTCCAAAACAGCAACTACAACAAAACCCAGAATGTAATGTCACATCCATCTCTGTTAGCACATCTGTCAAACTGGATTGCCATACAGTTTTTAAAAAAGCTAATAGGAAACATCAGCAAATCAGCATCAGAAAATGCTTAGTGCTAACCAGACATGGCTCCTCCTATATAATTAAATTGTATCTTTTTCCTAAGTTACAAATGAACAATGAATAACATTTTGGTTGACAGAAGTTCTGTAAGATTCACAATGATGTTAAAATATATTTAAAATTCAGGTAGGTGGTTGGTCCCGTTCTTACAGTCTTTAGACATTCCACCCACCTTCACATTTTCCCACTTCTTTACGCTCTTCCAAGCACCTGCTACCCTGTGCTATGAATCACAGGGCCCCTCCTGACTTTCAATCTTCTGATTCTTGGAGCACAAACCCGATTTCTGCCAGGCACACATGAACAGCACTGTCCTTCCATCAATCATCTGTAAGACTCGATGACTAGGTAACAGCAACTAAATTCTTGATTTTTTAATCTTATTTTAAAGTGTCAAAAGTGGAATTAATGGGCCACAGAAAGGTGCTATGAAAAGAAAAAGAAAGTAGATATAGGATATGAAGTTCATGATCCAGAGACTAGGAGTTTGTTCTCAATGCACCAGGGAAAGGTATATTGACTAAAACGACCTAAATGCATGTGGGAAAAGAGACTTCTGAAAATCAGTGTTAGGAACTACACATATATATCATGTATCTATTTCCTCTTTTCAAAAGTGGTTTTCTTTAAGGGCCACAGCAAGAAGAGAATATATTGCACTTCCATCAGAGAAACTCTATTTTAATATTCTGGCCAAGTCATGGACAAGTCTTGTATGTATGGAATCTAATTCAACAAAGTACCCCTTCAAATGTGCTCCCTAGAATAATCATGATTATCCAAATTGATCCCTAAAGGTCCATTTCTTTCCAATGATTTAATCACTGAACCTCCCTTAAAACATGACAGGGTTGGACCATAGAATACTGATACTCTGTTTGCCATTGAGAGAAACATCTTTCCCTAAATGAATTAGAGAAAAAAGATGGCTTTTGGTTAAAAATGTAAGAAGTTCCTTAATATCCATAGTTTCAGAGATTTATTTGGGCTTTTTATATTTAAGGGAAAAGCAATTAAAGAGTGTTGTGTACGTTTCAACTTTGTATGTGTTTCTGATTCTCCACAGACCCAAGGTAAGCATTATAAGGCTAACACAAAGTAGTAACTACATTGTAGAGGGTTTTATAAATTTGGGAGTGGTTAGGACTTCCCCCCCACAACCTCTTTTTATAGGTTTAGCTTGTTGTTCAAAATCTATCCTTTTCAAGTGAGTGTTTGCATATGTGAGATTGAGTGTATGTATGAGTGTGTTTGTGTTTGATTCAACTGCTCATTGGAAAGTTGGAGAACGAGAGTATTCACACCCATTATACAGTTTTCTAAGCAGTATGCATTGCTAAAACCCATAATGAATTGTCCTGCAGAGGGACCCACTTGTGGTTTTAGTTTGTTTTTACTTTGTTTTGATTTGGAACTAAATCTCATGCTGGAGAGAATCATTAATAGGAAGAAAGACATGGGACGAAACCAAATCCTGAGGAAAATCCATTTGACTTTCTATGAAGTCAGAGAACAAAGTGAGGGATGTTAAATACCCATAGTTAATTAACTAACTCAATAAATATATTGAGTTCTAAAACATTTTAGGAACTTATTTAGCTACTAGGGATTATAAAAATGAATAAATCAGACAAAATCCCTGGTCCCTGTCTCTTTCTTCATGTGTACATTGCCCTGGGAGAGAGAAATGCCTTCTATATCTATACATTATATATCGTCAGTTTGTTTTATTTTAAATGTGTGTTTATTTTATTTTACTATTTTACATTTGATGGTGAGTAGAACCTATTTAGTTTTTTTTTTTTTTTTTTAAAGATTATATTGGCTGTTGGGTGGATGGTTGACAATAGGGTGCAAGAGGAGAAGTAGGAAAAACAAAGAGAAATGCTGTTACACTGATCCAGGTGAAAGATGTTGGGACTATGAATTTGTTTTTTGTTTTTTGTGAAAGGGTGTGGTGAACAATGGATGTCTAGAGAATCTTTCTGGAAGTTAGCACTTGCAGGTTTTATACTAAGGATTCACTGAATTCTAAAACACCAGGCAGGTCTTTGAAGTAAAAAAAGATAGGCAGTAAAAAGGAAGTATAGCTTTTTTTTTATTCCCCCCTCACACTCAATCCTCTACTCAACTCTGGGCAGAAGATGTAGGAGTCTATCATTGTCGCAGTTCTATCAATGCTGATGAGCAGTTACTGATGGTGACAAGCATCACAGTTAGTAAGGAGGAAGAACAGCACTGAAGAGCAACCGCAAAGTAAGTGAATCTGGAGGATCCTAAGATAAACCCTCTTCTTCCTCAACAGATACTAAAGGGAGATAATTTTGAGAATGTGGGGATGACAGAGACTGACTTCTGATAATATATCTTTATAAATTATCTAGAAAAATAAAATAGATTTCCATGATGAGAAGTATCTCATGCACTCTGCTTTGTTCATTGTGTGTTCTCATGTCTTTGTATCATACCTGATGCACTGATGAGAATATTTCAGTACCTTTTATAGGCAACTAGGCAGAAGTGAAGAGCTGTCCTGTGACATGGAGCATGAAACAGAGCTCATTAAAACACAGACAAACTCACTAACTCAACTAACTGCCCACTTCTTGGAGACTGGAGAAAGACACAGAAATAAAGATCAAGGCTCATCTTGGTATTGAGAGCTAAGATAACATTATCATGACAAATAGATACCATGCCATGAGAATTGAGGGACATTTTCACACAACCATCTTTCCCCACCATTACTTTATCTTCAACTTTGTATTATATGACAAGGTAACATTTTTATGAACAAGTTGAGTGTCTGTGATCAGCCTTCCTATGAAATTAGTTTTGTCCCAAATGCCTGTTATTCCAGTTGTTAAATTACTTCACGTCATGCTCCAGGGCTTATATAGTATACAGCAATCAAACGGGAACAACACTTTGCATAGCATTAAATGCCAAATATTCTCTGACACTCCAGTAACTGAATGACAGCCAAAAAATATGTGTTTGCTAAGGTTCCTTGCTGTCTCGATTGCCAAGTGAGCCCAGCTTGGGAGATATTGGCTTGCCAAGTGTCAACACTGTGTTAATATTGTTATTATTCTCTGTGAGTGAAGTATATAATGCCATTTCCTCTAAAGGTAATATTGATAGTGAGGATTACCATTACAATTTGTATAATTATTGCAGCACCAATAACTGAGTCCCCTTCATCAAATATTTATGTAACTGTGCTCGTTCTTTCAGCAGTGCTGATTATAAAGGTGTCTGATGGACCGTTTCATAGGATCCTTGCTATCTAGCTGAATTTTTAATTCAGCCGTGGGTTTCCTAGGCACTCAAGAGTGAGGAAAACTAGGGCACTTGATTAGATTTTTCTCACAGGTCGATGAGGATGAACCGGAGGGTATTTAACCTGGATAAAAATTTTTAAAAAAAATCTTGTTTCTGGAAAACCCTGGGACAGTATAGAAAAATCTCCCCCCAAACTGAGATGGAGCCAAGAGACCAAAGAATGACTCTGACAAGTCCAGCTTGGAGAGTTAAATGAGTTTATTACTTACAAGGGTGTTTATTCCTAGTCAACACAGGGATCTTCCAGGCAACCACTCCTGGCTAGTACAGGAGCCCTCTGGGTATTCATTCCGGTTAACACAATAACTCTCCAGGTACTCACTCCTGGGCAGCAGCAGCAGTTCTTCAGATAGTAAGATCTGCATCTACTTATGCCTGGTGTTGCCTTAAATCTCTTCCTCTTGAGTAACGTGGAGCTCTTACATTGTATCATCACATGTTCCCATTGAAACAAATCAAGCATGCACAGTACAATCATCATGTGCTGCCATGCAACCCATGTTATGTTCATGATATTATAATTCTCCACTAGACAGAGATTTTAGTATTATAATTAGCTAAAGGGCATGATAGGTCAGTTAAAGCAGTTCTAAAGCAGTCAGAGCTGGTTTACACCGGTTGCCTCTGCCTCAAGGAAGTGCTGAGGTACATCTCTTGTGTCTGGTAACTATCTTTCTGCATGTGCTCAATCTATTTTGTAACAAGTTTGTCCAGCACTCCAAGCTATCACAGCACTGTGTTCCTCTTTGTGTGGTGGAAACTTCCATTTTCCCCTCAATCTCCTGCTACATTGGTCAGCTAATTTTCCTATTTTCTTGAAACAAGAGGGATCACCCCTCTCCTACTTGCATCTAAATACATATCAGATTAAAAAGTTAAGACTTTTTAGCAAAGCGAAAGGAGAAATCAAAGAGAAGACATTGCAAAACCACATGGTTGTATGGATGGTCCAGATGGAAATAACTTTTTATCCTCTGATATCACAAAGGACATATTAAAATCCACTTGGAACTTTGAATCTCATTCTTTTAGCCATCTTAAACCATGGGAATTGAACCCTGATTCATGTTATAACATTATAGTTTTGCTGCTCATAAATTTGCTGCTCTGTGAGCTCAGGATAGGTTGAGAGGGGAGCTGAAGACTTGTTAGAAGAGGATATATATAGGCTGGAAAGAGGTATAATATCATGGGTATTTGAGAGGGTGTACAATAGAATGAGAGAAGCATAGTAAAACTAGGAAAATTTTTCAATTTTCCTAGGTTCAGTAGAAGAACCATATTATTTCCACATAGCATAAAGCCTGATGCAAATCTCTCTATAGGGGAGTAATGTTTAAAAACCTGTAAGTATTTACTTAAGAAAGGGCAATAGGGTTATGTGCATTCTTAGCGTTAAATTAAAGCAGTGTCTGGTATGGCATTAAAATGTCCCCCACCATTATTGTACCATGAAGGCGATGGGCCATTAGCCTTCATTAGCAAATCAGGGCCTAGGCTAACCCTGTTTTCTGTCTGATTATAAAGCCTGTGATACAGTCCATGCCACTTAATCTGGACCCAGGTAATAAGCACATCTTAATTAAGATGCCCTGCTGGGAACCAATTTAATGCAATATATATAATAGGATTTCAATTTTGCTTTGGCGTCTTTGTGCTATATAATAGGGGTGGCTAGAGAAGCTTTATGTCACTAATTTCACAAACTGAATACAATCGCAGTATCTCAGCATGAGTATTTTGAAAGCTCAGAGGAGAAAAAAAAATGAAACCACATCAACTATTTTAGAATGGTGTAAAGGGAACAGCTTTTAAGCTCCTTTTTATCAGTGTCTCATTTTTAGAAGCTATGTTTAAGTGCACTGATGATAGCATCAATTGATCTCTTCTCTCTTTGTGTAGGGCCTTTGTACGCTGTTCAATATTTCTTAAATTTAAAAAAAAAAGGTGTTTTCCCCCAAATTCCTTCTTTGATACATTTTAAGGAGAAAGAAGATCCACCTGGTATACTGAATTTGAAGAATAATAGAATGGGTAATGAGGAAGCATTTCATAAAATTAAAGTGCTGTGTATTTATGTTTAATGCTTTATGTTTTTATTTTTATGACAACAAAATAGTTTAGTTTGATCAAAAATCAGATAGCCATCTGCTTATTCATCTATCCATCTTTCCATTTGTCCAGCCATCCATTGATCTATCATCCAGTTATTCATATATTCAGTCATTCATTTATTCCACATATTTCATTGAGCATCTATAAACTTATTCCCATTTCATGTGCCTAAATTAATATCTCAGGATGTCACTCTTTTTACAGGTTATGAGCACTGCAAGAGCTCAAGACTAGCAATGGCAATAGATGTGAAGAGCATCAGGATGGTGTGGAAGTTGCTAGAGGAGATGACTCAGGACCCAGGATGTGGACTTGGATGATTAATTATTGTAAATGGTTAGGAGGTGGCTTGAGTCAGTGTAAGAGACTAGAAAGTTATCACAATTTAGAATTTTATGTAAAATATTTCTGAAGTTCTCAGTCCTTGAGTTGGTTTCAATGCAGGATATTTTGTTTTCCGAGGCATAAAATTTTGTCTGCACAATGATATTCCTAAAAAAGATTTTATTCTTCTTAAATTATCCTAACACTCTGAGATATCTATCCATCTATCTATCTATCTATCTATCTATCAAGAGAACTTTCTTCTCTGCTTTTTGATCTTGCTTTTTTTTTAAATTTATATCCTAAACATTTTGCAGATTATCTTCTTTTGGGGGGAGAGGAGTGGAAAGTGATGCCAAAGATCTTTTACAGAACTCCCCAAACTGTAATCCTCACATGAGTGAAGGCCTGGTGTACAAACGGAGAAAGCTAACTCCCCAGGGTTTTATTAATACATATTGATGAGCTTTTTGGAACAAAAGACAGGAGCCTTAAATGTAACCTCTATTCATTTCGTTTGGCAGAGGTTGCAAGAAAACTCACAGCAGTGAACTGTAACAAATGGAAACCTTGATTTCAATTGCCTCACATTCTTGGGACTCATGGTAGGGGAGTTAAATGGCTGTGTTTAATTTAATTAACTATTTCACAATCAACTGCATTTATCTGGCTATCTAACAACATTTAACAGACTATCTACTAATTGTATCATATCCTTAAAAAAATTCTATACTTTAAAGTGAGCCAATCCATTTTGACTCCTTACCTTAAACTCTTAAATTCCATAAATTTCCCTAGGCCAGTTAGCAATCAAGTTATTTAATAAATACAACTAATTTGTGTTCTAATTTCTGCTAATGCAAATTATCTGTCATAAATTCAAACAAGTGCTGAGAATTTATATCTGCAAACAAATGTGGAAGAAAGATATTATAGTTTGTCAAATGGAACTTCTTTCAAACTCATCACCATTACCATAGGGAGTCCAAAATTACAAATAATAATCATACATGTTTATATCATACTTAACACTTTTTAAATCATTAACACACATTTTTCTATTCATCCTAATTACCCATCTCTGAGGGCACATAATGACTTTTCTTTTAGAGATTAATAATTTGAAATCTAGAAAAGCTAGCATTGAACAGATCACTTATACAATTTAAATGTGAATAAGTGAAATTCTAAACTTGAGTTTTTCTTCCCAGGTTTAGGTGACTTCAAGTTCTCAAGTGAGAAAGAAACATCTCATAAAATTGTATATATACATTTGTGAAATTTTAACAAAGATACTTTAACATCTACCTCTAAAGACTTCTCTAAAACATGAGAGATAAGAAAACTGAAAAGACAACAATGTTAATATCACTAAAGCTGTTTCATTTAGAGTCCTATGCTCTATTGCTAATCCTTACAGCTACCTTGTAGCTGGTTTTATTACTTCCACTGAACCGATGAAAGGTTGGAGAGGTTAAGTGACTTGCCCAAGGAGATTTAGTCTTAGAGCTTGCATATCGCCCTCATCAGTGAGACTCTTATGCACACACATCTCCCACTGTTGCTCCTGTCCATAAAACGCTGGTTTTTATTGCCTCATATATGCCATCTCAGAGTTCTAAATTCCATCCTAAATGTAAAAGTCATGTAACTTTGCTTCCTGATCTTGCCTGAGAGATTGCTGTTCTGCCATTCCCCGTATAAAAACAAGAAGGCTTCTCGTGCAAACATCAAATTCTCAGCAAACTTCTCATTACTATACCTGAACTATTTAGGTGGCTAAATTGTTTCTAAGTTGTATATCTGTCCCTGTAAGTGATTGCTGATAGCCTGGAGGACAACAACAATACCCTTTCTAACTAGCTCAAGAATAAAAAGGATTAATTGGACAAAATGGGAAGTTTCTTCCCAGCTGGAACCTATAGAAACTAAAAATCAACCTCTCTCTCCCTCCCTGTCTGTCTCTCTCCTACCCCTATCCCAAACTTCCATAGTCTATGAGTCTCAGGTCTGTCCTTCATTCTGCTTTTAGTGACCCTGGCTTCCTTCATCTGAATGAAAACTGCATGGCTGTTCCATTCTGACTATTCTCTCTCTCAAGCGACCACCATCATCTGATTGATTCAGTAGTATTTTTCTTTTCATTCAAATTACTAAGAGAGTATACATCTGTTTTGGGGCCATTGATCCACATGTCCATCCTTCCACCAATTCCCCAGTCTTGACTAATGTAAGTATATAATGATTCTTGAAATTGGGGAGACCAATTTCTTACCATTGTATTCTTCTTTCCAATATTGTTTTTATATATTCTAGATCATTTGCATTTCCTTATAAATTTTAGAATAATCTTATCTATACTCATAAAAAAAAACTACTGGGATTTTTTTTTATTATTTCAGTATATTATGGGGGTTCAAACGTTAAGGTTATGTACATTGCCCTTGCCTCCCCTCCCCCCTCGAGTCGGAGCTTCAAGCGTGTCCATCCCCCAGACGGTGCGCATCGCACTCATTATGTATGTATATACCCATCCCCCCCTCCCCCCTCCCACCTGCCCAACACCCGATAAATGCTGGGGTTTTTTTTAACATTTTGGTTACATTTTATATCTTTGCCTCTCCCTAGCAAGGGTTAGAGGTATGCCCTTCCCCTCCACAATGCTCACCACATCCTTTAGATGTGGATCTACCTCCCACAACTGCCAAATCCCTGGTGAACACCACCACCCTGAGCATCATAGTGTTAATCAGTCAGTACCAATTTGATGGCGAGTACATGTGGAGCCCATTATTCTGATCTTGTGTCACCTCACTTTGGATAATGGGCTTAAGCTTAATCCAGGATAATATAAGCAGTGTTAGCTCGATGTCATTTCTTAGAATTGAGTAATATTCCATTGTAAATATATACCAAATTTTAATAATCCACTCATGAATTGACGGACACTTGGGATGTTTCCACATCCTTGCAATAGTGAATTGTGCTTCCATAAACATTCAGGTGCAGATGCCTTTATAATAGAATGGGATTTTGATATGAATTTTGTTCAATCTGTATCTCCATTTGGGGAGATTGGCAGCTTTACTGTGGTGTTTCCTCCAATTGATGAACACAGTGTATCTCTTTACATATTAATTAATAGATCATCTTTGATTTCTTTCATCAATATTATGCAGTTTTTATTTTAAAATGGTGAAATACATTAACATGTTTCCTAAGGACCATCTTTCTAATCCTGAAATAAATCTCACTTTGTCAGAAAAAAATCTTAAGAGAAATAAATATTTTTTCAGCCTTGCCTATGCATTAGTCTTCTTGGTCCCCTCAGTATGACAAATGGAGACAGAGGAGGTGCAAAGAGGACCAGGTGGTTTTTAGGGCATCTTAGGACCACTCCTATAATAGATGCTGTATATTGCTCACCATTTCAAAGCAGAATGAGTGACTCATTCTTCTATCAAAAAGAAAAAAAAAATTGTTTTCAAGCTGTCTCCATTTATTGGGCTGCAAAAAATTATGGTGGAAAAGGAGGTAGACTTTCAGACGTATATTAATTTTCAGAATAGCAAATGAGATCATTTTTTTCTTATGATATTTTGTATGTTTTTAGAAACCTCAGCCTCCCCTTCTGAAGATCACAACTTATTGCAATTTTTTAAGGAGCCATAAAGTTTTATAGGTTGTTTTTGGAACTGATGCTCATAGAGTCAATCTCTCCCTTTCAAAATATTTTACAAAAGTTCCTTTTATAACCATTCTAAATGGGAAAGATTGAACCACTCAGATGAAATGTTTGTCGGCTTATCAGTGAAAGCAATTCCATCGCAAGGCATAAACAATGGATGATGTAGCTGCTGCCACAGTATTTTAGACGTTACATACACAGAATAACTGCTAAAGTCTCTGGACTTGTAGAGATAGTAGAATCCCTTCCACTCTCCAGTTTTCTCACCACTAATAGCCATCTTTAATAAATACCTATTTCCCTCTACCAAATGTTCCCATGATAACCACAGTTATATTCTGTCTTTATTCACCTTTTGAAAGCTACGAGACAACTTGCTCAAAAGGCCCATTCTTGAGAGGAGGGATCCTAGCTGTCCTTGAATTGAAAGGAGTCAAGGGGAAATACTGCAGATGGAAATGAGTACAGTTAACAGATGCATGTAGCAATGTTGACTCAAGATAATTAAACAGAGGCCCTAAGCTTTAGGGTTGAGGTAGGGAAAACAGAAGAGGACACAATTACTGTGCACCAGAAAGGCCAGGGCTGGGGGAACTCCTGAAAGTCAGGTGAGGATATACTGGACTTACTGTATCTAATCAGTGTGTTGATGTGGATAATTCCATAACATGTGGATAATAGCCTAAGATTTTGTTTTGGGAAGGTTGAGATTCCTCAGTATGTTGGAAAGCTCTATCTGTGAGAGTTTCACTCTATATGGATATACCTAGTAGAGCAGCAGTCCCTGATCTTTTTGGCACTAGAGACTGGTTTCATGGAAGACAATTTTTCCACAGAGCAGTGGTGGGGTTTGGGAAAAAATGGAGCTCAGGCAATGATGTGAGCGATGGGAAGCAGCTTTAAATACAGATGAAGCTTCACTGGATGGCTGCACTCACTTCCTGCTGTGCCGCCCGGTTCCTAATGGGCTACAGTACCAGCCTGCAGCTCAGGGGTTGGGGACTACAGTAGCTGAGGAAGAAATGTTTTTCTTTTTCTTCGGGGCAAAGAAAATCAAAATGTAAAATAAGCTTTTCTTTCAGTATTTAACTAAATAAATGTAAATAAGTTTACTTCCCATTCTAAAATTATATATAACTATCGTGTTCAGTTCTTTTTGTTATAGATTAGAAAACTGATGCTCAAAGAGGATGAGTGGCTTGTCTAAAATCCCAGGATTAGGTTGGATAGGTAAAAACTATAACTGAGTTTTATTGATTTTTCTTCCTAATGCTTTTTCCTTTAGGTATAACATCCAAAAATTAAGAAGAAAATTCAAAAAAACAACAAATTTCCAATTTTGAAAAAATATAATAGGGATTTTGGAAACAATAACTTAAACATGTCTAATTGATGGCCTATCGAAAATTTAATCTATCAAGGCTCAAAACAGTTTCTATAATTTTTATTACATTTCCCACTGTGTCCATATTCAGTTATTTCTAATTTGATCATGGAAATATTAATAAAAATGATTATTTTTCTTCCTCTTTTTAAAAAATTCCCTGCATGACAGTAAGACACTGATATTTTCATGATTTAAAAAAATGATCAGAACAGACTATATCACTCTTTTTCTTACAGGCAACATGAGACTTAAAATTCCACTATCACATCATTACTTTGGGAAAGAGCGAAAATGGGGTCTGTGAAAATTGAGCCAAACATCAAAACTTTAGTCAGAATTGACAGGGCTGGGTAGTGGGCAGGGACAGAGTTTGAAATTTGAAGGAGAGAGCCTACAGGTATTACGTAACTACATTTGAGTGCTATCCAACATCTGCTCGAATAAAGGGTACTTTTTTAAATTTTACCTTAGAAGCAATTCAAATTGCTTTTTGATTCTAGAGATACCAGAATATTCATGTATTGGAAAGTAATTCAAAGTTTCCACTTATAAGAAACTTATGGATTATAAAGTATTGAATGAAAAAGGAGGCAAGACTGCCCTAAGAAACACAGATATTCTCCTTGTCTGGCCCCAAGCCAATATATCTGATCTTCTATAAGCCAAACCTCAATTTCTACTATTCCCATATATATCCTTATTTCTCTCAAATGAAATGTTATCCAGCTGCATATCAAAACTTCCTGAAATGTATATCGAAATTTCCTCTTCATCCCCGACTTAATAATTTCTCTCACACTGAAATTACTCTTACTCCAAGCTTCTATAACTATGCAATTCTTTTCTACAGGCTCTTTGTTCTAGAAAGTTTTTCTGACCCTACTTGCTTTTCTTCCAGGTAAGCACAACATGACTAATTCTTGTCTCTTCTACTGATTCTTTGTTTTCCCTACATACACAAGTACAGCCTAATCTTCAATTTTTATAAACTTAATTTTCAAAACATTTGTCTTTCTTTTGTATATTACCTATTGGCATCCTGAACTTTCCTTTTGTAAGACAGATTTTCACGGTTGCTCATGAGCTGATTAACTGACATTTCATTTTCTTCCATAGCTTCTCTACCTGCTGGTACCATCTATAACAATAGCATGCCAGTTTGTGCAATGGCTTGAATTTTTTTATTGCTTTTGCCTGCATTTCTTTATAAAAATGGTGGACAACAGGGAGAAGTACCTATAGCAGTGGTAAACAGAAAGCTATAAAAGTGTAATGAAATTAAAAACATGATAGAAATCATTAAAATTCATATCAAAGCAGTACATGTTTAAGCTTAGTTGTATACTCATTGAACCTAAGCCAGCCATCAACATGTTTGATTGTGAAGCAAAGGGACAAAATTAAGGGAATTATGTACAAAGCTAATATTATGTTGCTGAAGATTGCATTTAAAATAAAAATTAAAATCAGTGATAGCATATTATGTTTTAGCTCTCTGGAAATAGAATTATCATAATAATTTGTAAGTATAATATTTACAATTTGAATTTTTAAATTTGGGGTGCATTTTTGGAAAGGTATGATTTACAAAGTGGGCAACTTATTACATTAGTTTGCTAAATTGAGGGTCATCAGCACAGCTCCTCCTTTATAGACTTTCTTACATGGCTAGTCTTTGTGATATAGAAAGAATACATTCTTCTTCTTCTTCTGTTTTTTAATGTGAAAATTAAGGCCCTGAGATTAATGTATCTTTTCCATCATCACAAAAAGAAATCATGGCAGAATTTAAATTAAAACTCAAGTTTTTGCCTTTAGAGCTAACATTTTTTTCACTTCTTTATTCTATCATATAAATATAATTAATACAATCCACTAAATATGTGGACACCTTTCCTTAAGGTATCAAACAAAGAAGTATTAGTTTGGCATAAAAAATAGTTAAATATTTTTCTCTCTCTTCTTTTTGGTTTATTTTTTATTTTTATTTCAGAATATTACAGTAGTACATATGTTTTGATTAAATAATTTGCTTCTGTAGAGTTTGAATCAAAGTTATGTGTGCCCTTCACCCAGATAGTGTGAATTATACCCCTGAGGTGTGAATTTGCTCATCCCCTCCTCCCCTCTCCACCTACTTGATTTCCATTGCTTGATGGAACGGAAGACAATTCTTCTAAGTCAAGTATCACAAGAATGGAAAAACAAATACCACATGTACTCAATACTAAATTGGGACTAATTGATAGACACTTATGTGGACATATGGAACTGAAACCTTTCTTTTCCCTTACACCAAATATCTGTAGTATTACTAAGTCCAACTCACAGAATTTGTGACACTCTTCCTTCTCTCTCTGACTCAGCACTTTTTTATGTGGATTACTTTAGTGGTTATGTTCATTTCTACTTTCTAGTCCCCATGTGTACATCAGTATCTGAATTCTGTACAAAGAATACAAAGTAGTTGATATATCATGGAAGGATCATTTGTCCTTAGATATGGGGGAGGGAGATATTGCAAACATTTGTAAGTCATGTTTAAATATCCTCCACAAATATTTGAGCTTTCACTGAGAAGCCATAAAAATAGGCAGTGTGAACTCATCCACTGTATGTTCCACAGCAGGCTAAAATGATCCCCTTAGAATATATTAGTAAAACAATTCAGGACAATGAAAGGCTGTCCTAAAGTGACTGTTTCAGCTTGGCTGTTTTTAGTCTGGTGAGATGTAACACCTCTCAGAAGTTGTGGAATATCTTAAAGCAGAGGCTAGACACTTTCAGTGACTTTTAAGCATCTTCCCAGAGGAAAGTAACGAGAGGCAGCAGTATGTTGTCTCTTTACAAAACTGAATTAAGGTTTCACACACAAATTTTACCAAACCTACAAAGAAGAACTGGTGTCAATCCTGCAGAAATTATTTCACAACATTGAGAATGGGGGAATCCTCCCCAACACATTTTATGAAGACAACATCACCCTGAAACCAAAACCAGGAAAGGACTAAACAGAAAAAGAAAACTACAGACCAATATCCATTATGATGCAAAAATTCTCAATAAAATCATAGCAAACAGAATTCAGGTGCTTATCAAAAAATAATTCATCATGGCCAAGTGGGCTTCATTCCAGAGATACAGGGATTGTTCAACATATGTAAACTTAGAAATGTAATTTACCACACAAATAGAAGTAAAAACAAAGACCATATGATCCTCTTAGTAGATGTAGAAAAAGCATCTGACAAAATTCAGCACCCTTTTATGATAAGAATGCTTAACAAAATAGGCATAGATGGGACTTACCTGAAAATAAATAAAAACCATATATGATAAACATACAGCCAACATCATCCTGAACAGAGAATAATTGAAAGCATTCCTGCTTAGAACTGTAGACAAGGTTGCCCTCTATCACTACTTTTATTCAATATAGTGCTGGAAGTCCTAGCCAGACCAATCAGACAAGAGAAGGAAATCAAGGAGATCCAAAGGGGGGCAGAAGAAGTCAAATTATCACTCTTTGCTGATGATATGATCTTATATCTAGAAAACCCCAAAGATTCTGCCATGAGACTACTGGAATTGATAAACAAATTCAGCAAAGTCTCAGGTTACAAAATTAACATACACAAATCTGTAGCATTCATATACATCCACAACAGTCAAACTGAGAACCAAATCAAAGGCTCAATATCTTTCACAATAGCAACAAAGAAAATAAAATATCTAGGAATATATTTAACTAAGGAGATGAAAGACCACTACAGGTAGAACTACAAAACACTGAGGAAGAAAATAGAAGAGGATGTAAGCAGGTAGAAAACCATACCATGCCCATGGATCGGTAGAATCAATATTGTTAAAATGTCTATACTACCTAAAGTGATCTACAGATTCAGTGCAATCCATATTAAAATACCAACATCATTTTTTACAGATCTAGAAAAAATAATTCTATGCTTCATATGGAATCAAAGAAGACCCTATATAGCCAAAGCAACCTTAAGGAAAAAGAACAAATTGGGAGGCATCAATTTACCAGACTCCAAGCTATGCTACAAGGCTATTGTAACCAAAAAGCATGGTACTGGCACAAGAACAGAGACATAGACCAATGGAACAGAACTGAGAACCCAGAC
This sequence comes from Cheirogaleus medius, assembly GCA_008086735.1. Lineage (NCBI taxonomy): Eukaryota > Metazoa > Chordata > Mammalia > Primates > Cheirogaleidae > Cheirogaleus > Cheirogaleus medius. The sequence goes on from VBSM01000949.1 coordinate 4,839,214, forward strand.
ATAAAAACATACTCATATAGCCATCTGATCTTTGACAAAGCAGACAAAAACACATACTGGTGAAAAGAATCCTTATTCAGTAAATGGTGCTGGGAAAATTGGATGGCTGCATGTAGAAAACTGAAACAGGTTCTGCGCATCTCACCTCTCACAAAAATCAACTTACAATAGATAACATACTTAAACCTAAGGCATGAAACCATAAGAATTCTAGAAGAAAATGTGTGAAAAACTCTTATAGACAATGAATTTATGAAGACCCCAAAAGCAATCACAGCAACAACAAAAATCAATAAATGCAACCTAATCTAATTTAAAAACTTCTACACAGCCAAGGAAACAATCAATGGAGTGAATAGACAACCTACAGAATGGGAGAAAATATTTGCATGCTATATATCCAACAAAGGGCTAATAACTAGAATCTGTATAGAACTCAGGAAAATCAGCAAGAAAAAAATCAAACAACCCTGTCAAAAAGTGAGCAAAGGACATGAACAGAAACTTTTCAAAAGAAGATAGACTAATGGCCAACAAACAAATGAAAAAATGCTCAAAAATGCTCAATTCTCTAATCATCAGGAAAATGCAAATCAAAACCACAATGAGATATCACTGATCTCCAGTGAGAATGGCCTTTATCAAAAAGTACCAAAATAATAAATGTTGGCATGGATGTAGAGAGATAGGAACACACATATACTGCTGGTGGGACTGCAAACTAGTACAACCTGTGAGGAAAGCAATATGGAGATACCTGAAATAGATACAAGCAGAACTACCATTTGATCAAGCAATCCCATTACTGGGCATCTTCCCAAAAGAACAAAAGACATTCTATAAAAAAGACACCTGCACTCGAATGATTCTAGTGCCACATTTTCTTTATACAGTCATCTGTTGATGGACCCTTAGTTTGGTTCCGTATCTGTGCTATTGTGAAAAGTGCTGCAATAAACATATAAGTACAGGTGTCTTTTTCATATGACAAAAGCTGCCTCTTTTGTGAATACTTGAATGTCATCCTTTGACACTATACCTCCCCCACTGTTATCCCCACTCCCCAAATAAGAGAAGAGATAATCCCACTCTCTTTTGGGCCACACACCACAGTGATGGCACACCCTGACTCTGTTGACAGACAGGCTCAGTTTCTGATTGTACCCTACCCATATCATGTCAGACAAGTCAGTCAACCTCTCTAACCCCAGTCAACGCTCAGGAAAAAGGGGACAAATATAGGACACCTATTATGTTAGGTTGTTGTGAACATCAGATGAGATTATGTTTGTAGACACTAAATTCAGTGTGTGGCACAGATGATGTGCTTAATAAATATTTTTCTTTTTATTATGATTACCAAACTGGATAGACAACTGTGATAGATGTTGGTAAGCAGTGTATTAGAAAATGACTTGTTTACATGCTTTTTCTTTTATAAGAATACAAATTCCTTGAGGGAAGGAACTACATTTTATTAATTTTTGTACCCCTGGTCTCAGGACCGGTCTAGGACATAATGCTCTTCAAATGCCTGAATACATTTCTCTATTTCAAGACCTTTTTGTTTTCTTATGATATTCTCATTGATTGATAACATTCACATCCCTTGTGAGAAGGAATTTTAGGCAGTGGTATTTTAGGGAATCACAACAAGGTTGCACTTCAAAAAGACATTGCTTGGATGCCACATTTAAGTGAAAATATCTCCAGAAATAGTTTCTACACAGCAGGTTGTTAAGTTAAACAGGGAATGCTCTTGGTTGAAAGGCCCAGACAGAAGCCAGTTTATTGCCTGCTAATCTCTGTATACTGTCCTAACCATTACCCACAGGTATCTCCAAGTATAATAAAAGCCAATTACCTTGACAACATTTCCTAGTAAAAGGAGAATGACTAGTAACCAATTTTTTTTAAATCAAATGCTTTGGAAAAGATCTCTTGCTATCTAGAAATAAATCAGTATTACCCAACATGCTTTTTATAGGAAATAAAACTTTGAAATGAAGTACACTGGAAAACCTAACTGACATGAGAAGTACTTCTTTGGTGTTGTCTTTATGGGAGTTACAAAAATAAAACCACTGCACATAAGAACCAGAGAAATGTTCATAAAGACATCATATATTTAGTATAGAAATTATTAGTATAATCATACAAATGAGGATGATAATTATCTCATAGTTTGGGCAGGATTATTGAGTGAGAAGACACATGAAGTTAATTTGAAAGTACCTGTTGTACTATCTTAGTACATGTTAGGAATGTACAATGTATTTCCATATTTCCTTTGGCCTTTGCTCCCTAAAGGGCAGCTTATTGCGTATCTAAGGACAGTTTATTGGCCATTTATAGATGTTCAGTATTTTCTCCCTGAAATAAAATAATCAAATCTATATATCTATATCTCACATAGAGAATTTCTCTATAGTCCCTTCCCTCAAGGAATAATAATAATATCTATATATATATACACACACACACATCATTATACACACATACAAACTACAAACACAGACACATTCACTGGTGGTTAGGTTCATTAAAACACAACTTCTCCAAAGTTGCAAAATGTTTCAACAGATATAACCAGGTAACCAGTTTTCATTTCTATTTCATTGTGCTAGTTTTAGAGTTCAGCATTGTAATTATTTCTCGAATGAATCTTTCCAGATTAAAAACTATGCCTGTTTAACAAGGAAAGTTCTGATACAGTACACATTTTGTTATCATCGTTAAATATCGAATTACATTAAATCCCAGCTAATCTTCCATGACTTTGCCTACCACATTGTTACTGATCACAGAATACACAGATATAGAACATTCATTTTAAAATATAGATAAGTCGTATTAATAAATAGTAGGGCAAACCACAGCCTTTCAGATGTTGCCACTGAAAGGAAGGCTCAAGGATGATAGAATTATCACGAAACTACTGGAGGTGAATCCCTTGCGGTAATGACTCAGACATGGGGACTGTACTTAGTTAGGTGCACATTTTCCAAACACAATTGTATTTTATAACCATTCTTATCACAGTAATTAGAGCAGTTATATTACTTAATGGGTGACCTTAAAGATGGAAATGTGTCAATCAAAAGATTTTGAAATGTTTTAAAATTTGTTATGCTTTTGAAGGGGAAAGTCAGTAATCACTAAAACATGGGCTTTATAATCTAATTTACTAGTGCCCCGATGAGTAAAAATAATTATCACCATTTTACAGACTAGGAAAATGAAGACCCATAATTAACTGGGAAAAAGTAACACTTTCTTTGGCTTGATTCCCAAGCCTGTGTTTGAAATGAGGCAAGAAGGTAGAAATTTATATTTATTGAACATTTATTGTTTAGAAGATATCATAGTACTTTCCTTAACTTTTATTTATTTTTTTAAATGATGGTAGGTATTATTAAGCCCAATTCATAGCTGAGAACTCTGAGGGCTGAGATGAGTTAGGTAAATCTCCCAGGGTCACATGGCAAATAAGTGGTGAAGCGTAAATCTATAGCCTTCCTTATTTATTGAAGAACTTAAAAAAGAATGACATATCTGAATTTCCATGTCTAAAATAAGAGCTTTACTTGAGTGCTTGGTATGCATCGACAACACTAATCATCCCAATGATTTTGATCTACACACATTACCTCAAAACTTGAATTCCATTTTTCCTCTCTTTGTAAGATAAGGCAAATATACCCAAATGCCTGATTTTCTATTGATTAATCAGTGATTATATCAACTATTATTTAAAGAGATTTTATTATGTGTCAGCCACTATACAAAGTACTTTATATGTACAGCCATGTACTCCATAATGATGTTTCTGTCAATAATGGATCACATGTAAGACAGTGGTCCCGTAAAATTATAACATCATATTTTTACTGTACCTTTTCTGTGTTTAGATGCACAAATACTTACATGTGTTACAGTTGCTTACAGTATTTAGTAGAATAACATGCTGTACAGGTTTCTGTCCTAGGAGCAACAGGCTATACTGTATAGCCTAGGTGTATAGTGGCTATATTGTCTAGGTCTGTGTAAGTACACTGTGCCATGCTTGCACAAGGGATGAAAACCTCTAACAAAATATTTCTCAGAATGTATCCCTATTGTTAATTAACATATAATTGTATTATTTCCTTTAATCGCCAAAAGAAACCTGTAAGTCAGTGTGGTAGGTAGAATCTAAAATACCCCTTTCTTCTCCCTAAAAAATACATTCTTATACATTAATCTAGCTACTGCTGTGAAGGGATTTTGTACATGGAATTAAGATTACTCATTGTAGATGGAATTAAGGTTACTAATCAGCTAACTTTAAAATAGAGAGATTACCTTGGATAATTTGGGTGGGCCCAATATAATCCCAGAAACCCATAAAAGCAGAAGAGATGAGGCAAAATAGGCAATAAGAGACATTTAAGGCTTGAGAAAGAGTTGACCTGCTATTGCTGGCTTTGATGATGATGAAGATGAGAAGCCTAACTCTTAATCACTACAGTGAACTGCCTCCCTAGCTAAACTTTTCTGAAGACTTCATCTATAAATCATATAATCCTATGACTAAAAAATTTATCAGTTTCCAAATATCAGATATTTGGAAACCTATTTCCAGGTTTCCAAATATAAAAGTTTTAAGTTATTATTATGAATGAAGAGCCTCTGCAACCACAGCAATGTATGATTCTACTGTGAACTTTAATTCCATTTGAAAACAAATATTTTGACGTAAAAACAATTAAAAGGAAAGTCTTGCAAGATCATGTTTACTCCCCAAACCACAGATCCAGATAGTTACTTTTTTTTTTCTTTCACATTGATAGTACTGTTAATAAAATTTTCTCCACAGGTTAGTACACTTGAATTTGCATTTTGAGAGATATTGAGGGAGAGATATTGGTGCAAATTGGAAATGGAATGAAACAGGATATTTATACTGGTTTTAAATATTTTAACATTCATCATGTGTCATTTTTAACCAACCGATGAGAGGTAAAGATGTCAAAATTTTTCATTTCACAAAACAGCGTGCAGTGTTTGCTGTTCTGGAAATTGTTAGTCTTCTAAAGTATAAATATTCTGTTTCATTCTATTTCCAGTTTATGTCCATGTCTTCCCCATGGCATCTCATAAGGTTCAAATGCATATGTAGCATTTTTTTATTAATAATAATTTCAATGCTAACTAGGATGTGGGAAGGGCTCACCATCACCTGGAAACTTACAATACACTCTCTGCTACCTGCATGCTAACTTGATAATAAGACCTATTTATAACTGTGCATAAGAGATGACAGACAATAAGTAAAAAGAAAACACATTTGATCATTAAGCAAACATTAATTCAAAATGAAATGAAATGTTTATTTTTGGTGAAAATAGCTCAGATTCTATCTTTATCTTTTGCCTATGTCCCACGTCCTTATCCAACCTAAAGGAACTACTTTAGGTTCCCTAAAATTTCATATATATATAATTTTATTTTAATATAAACATTTTATATAAAAATGTTTAATATATTTTTATAAAATATATTGAAATATGTTATATATATTTTAAATAATTCTGCCTCATACTATTACTTCAGCTGAGAATACACTTGTACATTGAATCGTTTATTTCCAATTCTTCATTTCTTCCCTGTATTAGAATTATACATTCTCTCTCTTTGCCATAGACTTTTTTTTTTTGCATTTATTGGTCTTAATCTTCACTTCTCCTTCATGCTTTTTTTTTTATTTCAGCATATTATGGGGGTACAAATATTACGGTTATGTATATTGCCCATGCCCCCTCCCCCCTCGAGGCAGAGCCTCAAGCATGACCATACCCCATACATTGCACATCTTACTCATTATGTTTGTATATGCCCATACCCTTCTCTCCCCTCCCACCATAGACTTTTTAATAATATCCAGCAGAATAGGGTGTATTTATCTTACCATCCTATTTATATTGGATGTCCAAGTGACTTACTATGGACTGTGAAACGTGAGAGTAATCAGCACTGGGACATTTCTGAGCTACAGCCCCAAAACATACCATGGTACTCTGCTCATTCTCTTGCCCTTCCTTTCTATCGAGAGAAGAAGCATTTCTTTCCGGTAGCTTTTGCCCCTCTGCATGGATTCCAGAATGGATACACAGATTAGGTTTAAACACAATATGGGCCAAACCTAGCTTCCTCTGCAGTTTAAGCAGAGCTACCCAGCCAGGCTCAGCCAGAATCAGACTATCCCCAATCCAACCTGAAGATGAGTGAGTCCAGCTGAGATCATTGGCATAGGCCCAGCTTAACTGCATACAGGTGAAATAATAAATTCTTATTGTTGTATGCCATTGGGATCTTGTATATTATATGACATTGTTGCAGAAATAGTGAACAGATACAAATACCCTTGCCCATTTGTGTATGTGAGTAAACTATCTTTTAATCTGCCAAATTTCACCCAAATTTTCACCTCCTTTGGGAGGCAATGATCTATTTTCTCTGGCTCCATCTCAAGCACAGTTCTTTTGAGTTTGCCCACATGTATGTGATAATATCCTTTATATTTTTCTGAAATGTCTTGTCCGTGCATCTGTCTCTCTCAGTATATGATAAGTTACTGGAAGACAAGGGCTATATCCTATATCTTTGAAGTTACAACCTATTAGAGCACCTCACGTGTAGCTGATGGTTAAACAGACTTTTCTAAATGATGGAATGAATACATAAATCAATGTATTTTCCAGCCATTTTATGTCACATGACATTTGAGTATTTAATGTACTGCTATATAATTCTCTAGCAAGGTTCCTAGTTGGAAGGAAGGTGAGAACATCTAAACTATTAAAAAATGGGGATTAATGTCTGTTTCTTATCATCAGTGGAAGCATTTAGCTCCAACACAATACAGGAAGCTGAAGAATTTTCCTTCTTAATGACTTGTAATTTACTGGTATTTCACAAATTACATATTCTGAGATTTCACTTATTCCACATTTGTAGCATTAGGAGGTTGGACCCCAGGGTAGGGTTGGAAAAGCAATGTTTGGGCCGCTGTTTGCTATGCAAGTTAGTAATATAAGGGAACCAACTGAAAGAGGTGGAATCATCTGAATTTTGATCAGCAGAGTTGTGAAGGAAAACAGGTAGACTTGTGGCTTTCTCTTAACTCAGCACCTAATCAAAAATTTCAGGCTGAATTTAAGTCAGAGTATATTGACTTCAAAGTAGGGATGGTAGAGTTGCAGATACTATGTCAAATAGTTCATAGAACCTTTAAGGAAAACCAGAAACTTACTTGGTGTCTAGTTTTCTTTTTCAATAACTTCTAATTTTATTAAATTATGATCTGAGAGTGATATTTGCAATATTATTACTCTATATGGAAATTACTGATTGTTTTGTATTTAAAAAAATTGTTAAATATTTATGAATGCTCCCTGAGTGCTTGAGCAGAAGGCATATTTTTTATTTTCAGGGCGTATGAATTGATATACCTATGTTGATTGTGTTATATAGGTTATTTATACTCTTGCATTATTTATTTTCATTTATTTGATTTGTCTTGTACTGATATTGGTTTCTTTAAGTCTCCTATTACTAATGTTTTACTGTCTATGATTCCTTGTACCTCTTATAGTTTTTGCTCCATACAGGTTATTGCTGTGTTATGTAGTACATAGATGTTCATAATTATCCATTGTGAATTGTGACATTTAACATTAAAATATTTTAATGTTTTTAAACATATTTTAACATTAAAATATGTTCTTCTTTGCATGTATAATGTGTTTGGGTTTGTATTCTACTTTTATTATCAGTCATTAGCTCTGCTTTCTTATTGTGCCTTCCCCCCATCCCCCAGTATATCTTAACACTTCTTTTTAGGCTTTTTCAATCCTGGTGTACATTTTGTTTTAAGTATAACTTTTATAAATAGCATATAATTGACTCTTTATGAATCAGATTAAAACTTTTTTAAAAAAATAAGGGAGTTAAATCTATTAGCATTTATCAGTAAGATTAATATGCTTGGCCTCAAGTCTGCCATATTATCTTATTGATAATTAGTACTTATATATATATTTTATATTTCTTATTCTACAAGATATATTTTCTTTGCTCTTTAAGTTTTTAATTTATTATAGTATTTAGGAAACTTTGTGGTTTTGTTTTATTGAATATCTTTTATTTATCTTTTTTAAAATGCTCTTTATCTCCTGTTTTCATGTTATAAGTATTTGTATTTGGTTTTTCATTTATCAATGGCATCCTTTAACTCAAACTCATTTCCTATAAAATAATCAAATAGTTTATTCTACTTCCCACTATTCTTCACTTTTCTCCTTCCATTTTTCAGTTGCACAATTTCTACTTTTTCAGAGTGTACAATGGATAACTTACATATCATATGGTGTATTATACTTCTACTCCCAACCCACCTTAGTCTTAGTCTTATAAATACAATATATAATATGAAATATGATTCCAATTAGTACCTTAATACATTGATGCTCATTGTTAGTCCTATGCTAAATTTCCTCAAGCATCTATTGGTTGGATAAAGTTTATGTTCTAATAGTTCTGTCAAGAAGGATTAATGGTTTCAGAATTCTTGAAATCTTAAGTGTCTAAATATTTTTTAAAATAACCTTGATACTTCAAGGACAGCTTGATTGATAACAAAATGAAGAAAAAAACTGTGAAGCAAGCTTTGTTTCAGATTTGCTTTCCTTGAATTGATTAAAAATCCTTCTTCGCTTTGTCTTGTTTTGTATGTTGTTTTGGCCAATCTAATTGTTTTTCTCATGTGAGATATTTTATCTTTTGGCTGGATGTCCTAAGGATAGTTTAAAAATTTTTTACAGATTATGAGTTTTAGTAGTATATATCATGGAGTTCATCTTTGCAGGTAAATTTTTCTAGGTACCTGGTATGCCCTTTAAATGTGTTGATATAAATTTTCTTTCATTTTTGGAAAATGTTCTTGTATAATAATTTTAACATGAGTTTTTTTCATTATCTTAGCTTCTTCAGGGACGCTAATTATACAGATGTTATTATCTCTTTGACTGTCTTCAATTTCAACCATTTTTTCTCATACCATTTTTATTTATTGACTCATTTTTGTTGCATGGTTTCCCTGTTTACTTCAGTGCCTTTTTAATGTTTTCATTCACATACCTTTTTACCTTGAACACTGCATAATGTAGTCTTCTTTCCTAATATGACTGTCTTTTTCTTCTATTTCTTTCCAGAGATCAATCAATTCATATTTCATTTCTTCCTTTTTTCACCCATTTGCACTTTAGCTTTTTAAATTTCTGTTTTAAATTGTCTCTTCATATACCCACTTATTTGAATATACTTAATTCAGCTTTGAATATTATACTATAGATTGGTGTGTGTGTGTGTGTGTATGTATATTTCCTCCTCCCCATAGATGAAGATTCCTATGGTCAGACTGACATTTTTGCAATGGTTTATAAGATTCCTAGTTCAAGAGTGCCCTCTACTGTCAGAGGAGCAAAGCATGTTTCTTTCTAGTTTTTTTGGTTTTTTGTGTGTGGGGGGGAAGGGCTGGGGAAAGGGTTGTGTGTTCTTTTCATATCTTTTACTCTATTTTATCTTGCAACATCCTGAATTTTCTCTTCTTGCATTTTCCCCTCTTTGCCATGCATTTTTCAAAGGGTGCCTCTTCTTTTCTTTTCTCCCGCCTCTGCCCACAAAAACTTTTTTGCCTTTTCCCTATATTCAATACTTTCATCTACCCATATGCTTTTTCATCATTTTCACAAAGAGGGTAGACTTTCTGTTTCTGATGTAGATTTAGGGAAAAAAAAAAAGAAAAAGAAAAAGAAAAAGACTCAAAGGAATCCTCTCTTTTCTATTCAGTAGTTTTTTTTCCCACACTGTACTTGTATTTTCAAATTTTTGTGGCCAGAAGCACAGAGAGAGCTGGAAGGAATATGGTATTATTTTTCTACCTACAGGCAATTTAATTTTAGTTTTTCACTATCTTCACGTTATGTGAGCAGCTTGGATCACTGTAGTTATATTTATTCTTGTTGTTCTTTATTATTTATTTTGTTGGACTAGGTGGATGTATTAAATTCACAAACCTGATATTGCCTTGGCAATATCATATTCAATTTGGGCTGCTATAGCAAATTACCATAGACTGGGTGGCTTAAGCAATAAACATTCATTTCTCACAGTTTCGAAGGCTGGAAATCTGAGATCAGGATGTTAGCATGTTAGCATGAATCTCTTCCAGGTTTCAGACTGCTGACTTCTTGTATCCCCACATGGCAGAAAGAGGGCAAGCTAGCTCTCTAGCATCTCTTGTAAGGGCACTAATCCTATTCATGAGGGCTCCACCTTCATGACCTAATTACTTCTCCAATGTTCCACCTTCAGATGCTGTCACATTGGGGATTAGATTTCAGAATATAAATTTTTGAGGAGCATAAACAGTTATAACAGCTACCCAGAATTATCTGCCCAATAATTTTTTAGTAGTCATTGTGAATATCACATTAATGAGTGTCTGCATTTTGTTGTCTTCTTTTTAGAAATGTTGAATTTTGTTTCATTTGGCACTTAAGTTATTTGTTTATCAGTTTGAGACTTCCCAGGTTTGTTAGTTTTAAATGTTGTTAGTATTTTTCTACAGTCTTTTCTAGAGATAGTTTTGCCCTGCTACTAAGGTGTGACTCATCTGGTGCCTACCAGATACCCTGGATGTTCAATGGGCAATCACCACTCTTATTGGGCAGAACTAAAAAGACTACCAGCCTTATGTGATCTCTGAGAACTATTTATTTTTCAGCTTCCTGGTAGTGTTGCTTTGCCTGGGCTTATGGAATGATCCCCTACACATGTGCACCTTTGTATTCAATAATAGAATCATGGGGCTGCTTGCAGATATCTGGAGTTCTTTTTCTGCATAGCTTTATCCTTTCCAGTATTCTGCATTTAGAATCTATCATAGCCTCCCTTAACTCTGATATCTGCTGCCTAATCTCAAGAATATTGCCTAGCAATGCTGGGGTTCCTCCTCCCTGTATCACAGCTAGAAAGTTCCTCCAGGCTGAAAGCTGGGGAAATGGTAAGGTTCGCTTCATTTATTTCCAGTCTCTCATGTATCATAATCCTATGCTGCCTGTTGTACAAGATCTGACAAGATTTGTTTCATGTGTTTTGTCTAGTTTCCTACTTGTTTCCACTAAAGACCTGAACCAACTACCCCATTATAGTGGAAGTGGAAAATTTGGGCTGCATTAGCTTTTAAAAACTTTATAGGTGACATGAATGTGAAACTTGTTTTAAGAATCACTACTTCAGTTGCATAAGGAGTGATAAGATAAAACAACATAATGATTACCTTGATAATTAACAATGCTATAAGTAGCTAACAGCCATTGAGTGTTTATTGTACTGTAACTGTTCTAAGAGCTTTGAAAAACGAATTAATCAATATTAGTCTTTCAGGTCCCCTTTAGTGAAACTCAACTCAATCTAGTTCAAGTAGAAGAGGAAGCTGAGCAGTGTTTCAGGGAAATATGTGAGGCTATCGCAGGGACCAAAACTAGACAATCAAGGTGGATGCCAGGAGACATATTCTCTCTCCCCTCCTATTTCCTCCTTTTCCCTCTTGTTCCGTCCCACTCTTCCTCTTCCTTCTCCCTTTCCTTCTCCTCCTCCTCCTCCTTCTCTTTCTTCATCTCTCCTCTCCACCCCCCCTACACACACACACCCATACACACACACACACACATACACACAGACCCTTCATACTTGTTAGTCTGCTTTCAGCTGCAAGTAACAAAAACTTTGAATCAACACACTAAATAAGGATGACATGTATTAACTAACATAATAAGAAGTCTAATGGTAGGGAAGACATCAGAATGTTTGATTTAGTCAATCATATGTGTTACCAGGAATCTTAGTTTTGTTTTATTTTGCTTTATGTCTTCTCTGACAACTTAGTGTTGTTTCGTGATCAGAGTGATTTGTTGATCACTGAAGTTGTTTCATGAAGTACGTGGCAACACAGCCACATACAGAGTATGGAAAAGATTGTCTCTTCCTAATAAGAAAAAATTTCCCACGTCCAAGTAGAACCCTTTTCATAATTCTTTGGTCAGAATTAGGACATATGCTCATCTCGGAATCAACTGCTGACTGAATTGAGGGTATATAACCTCCCAGCACTTCAGGTGGCTGTTATCAGCTAAGGTAAATACTTAGGTGAATCATGCAGGTGTGGGCCAGGACTAGGCAATACCTGCAGCAGTGTGATATGTTTGATGTCATAGAAGAAAGGATTGGGCAGAGCATTGATAACACTATAACCTATTATCAACCCTCTTTCAAAAATGGTGTATTTGAGGCTCAGTGTCTTTAATTAACCTGCTCAAAATAACACAGGTAAGGGTTGGAGGATGTAAAATTGGAAGCAACACTGTCCAACTCCAAAGTTGTAGCTTTTAATCAATATCCACTATAGTGACTTTAAAGATAAAATCTTTATGACCCTAGAGTAATATCAATGATAATTTATCTCAATTCATTTCTCAGATGTCTTTAATTAGCAATGGTTATTTGCCTTTCTCTTCTAGTGATTTGTGCAGAGGGGTGCCTGCAACCTGCGTCTTCCCCTGTGTTTGGAAGCAAAGGTCTTTGCAAAGGTCTGAGAGGGATCATCCAGTCTTTAAGTGAAAATTTGAAAAGAAAAGAAATTCTCCTTGAAGTGCAGAGCATTGGTTCTCTCTTGGAAACTTAGAGGCAAGTCCAGGGAGCAGAATTAAGTGACAGCAAAAGGAAAAGATCAGATGTTTCAGAGGAATGAGAAATCCTTATGGTTAAGTCAGCTCTCCACAGTTAGGCTACACTTTGATGTTGGCAAAAGTTTCCCTAGTGGGACAGGCAAAGGCAAAAGGGCAGAGGAATAAATAGATGGCTTCACTTCCTGGGTCTAAGTAAAGAAGTGAGCAGCACATCCATCTAATAATTAATATGCTCTTCTCTTCCTAGGAGCTGGAAGTTTGTTTATTAATGTGTGCATAAGCAACTGAGTTATAGCCTCCAAAATAAACCAGAAGGAATACAAGAAAGGAAGCTGACTTATTGAAAGGTGTATAAGCCCTCACAAAGAACGAAGTTGCCAACAAGAATCCATGCAAAGCTGAAGGGAGTTTCCCAGGGATTATTTGTAGACTTGTTTTCTCTAGTGGATGCCATAGTGCATGGCTCAGTTCTCTCATTGATGGCCGAGGCACTCATTGCCCCAGTGGCTGAGAATCAGAGTGTAGACTGCCGATGGCTCATAACTGAGTCCCGTACCATGAATTAACCTTGACTGTGCCCAAATGTATGCTCCCTGTCTGGGGACAAATTGAAATCCAAAAAAATGGTCTAAGTTGGATACAGATAGCCAGTCACTGGGCTTCCATTTGAGACAACTCTGAAGGGTCGCCCCAGTTCCAGAACCAGCCACAGTCTCTGCTGTGCCTACATCATAGCTCAACTTGCCTCTTGTCTAATCTTGCTGTCTTCCCTTCGACCCTGGTGTTCTTCCCCAAAACAACTCATGAATAAATTTCCCACATGCAAATCTCTTTTTTCTAAGTCTTTTTCCTCTGAAATCTAACCCAAAAAACTTATATTCACAGTGATACTCACCCCTTAGAGAGATACTTGCTTGGGACTGATATTTCTTCTGGGATGTGAGACATTTCGTCCTTAAAGTGGGGGAGTCTCAAGCAAACTTGGTTGGATGTTCACGGTACCTCAATGACACACTGTTATAGACTTTGAAAATTCTGCCTACAGAGGGGGCAAGGATGTCATGGAAATTCTAGCACCATGTGCCTACAACTCTTCACCTTTGCTGATCTGTAAAAAATATCATTGTCTTATCTTTCTATGTCTCTAGTGACCAGTCTCCACAACCTATTCCACTATCAATCTCCCATAAATACTGTTGACATAGTCAACTTCCTGACTTCAAATTCAAATCTTGTGACAGATCCCTCTCGCCCTATTTTAGAACCTTACCATGGTTTTTCATTTCTTCCATTTTGTCCTCTAAGTGAGATCCTTCTAAAGTGGAGTTGCATTCATGTTACTGCTGCTTAATACCATGCCATAGCCCCATTTTACTTTCAGTGTCTAAACTCCTGTCCTAGACATCCACTGAAGACAGGGCCTCTTAGCTCCCAGGCTCATGTGTTTATACTTCCTTTTTCTCTTCAAATATTCATAACTATCAAGTTATAGTGCCAGTGGTAAGGTTTCCCCTCTCTCAATCAGAGGCTTTTGTGCATTTTTCTCCTTGTTAGAAAAACCCTTCCTTTCTCCTCTGCCTGGCAATCTCCAATTTGACTGATATTCCCATTCCTCTTAGTTGTGTCCTCTACTAGGAAGCCTTAGGTGGTGCCACTGCCCATCTTGGTTTAGGCTAGATATCCCTTCTTTCCTTCCCATAGACTCCCACCTGTACTTCCATAGTTGTGTATCCGATCTCCCCATTTTAAGTGCGCACCTTCTCTGGCTTTTATACAGAAGGCAGTAAGTTCTACTCACAATGAGAATCTGATCATATCTCACCTCTTGCTCCAATTCACATAAGTGTGCTAACAGAAATTGGTCTTAGAATAAAGCTTGTTACCTTTAATGTGATCTATATGATATGCAACCTCTCTGGTCTTAGCGTACATTCTGTGGTTTCACTACTCTGGCCTTCTTTTACTCCCTGAGACACGTCATGCTTCTCCTGTCACTGTGCTTCACATGTGTGGGTCCTTCTAGATAGGGTGACAAAACACCTTACAGTCATTCCCATGTGAGTCATACCTTCCAAAACAAGGAATTT
>VBSM01000949.1:4854191-4917372 GCA_008086735.1 Cheirogaleus medius
AAAAAAAAAAAAAGCCTCCAATGTTCCATAGGGAGCTCTGATGCTGAGTAGCCCTTCAGAGCTGTCCAGCTTTAAGACAAGGGAAATGGGATTTTATACTCCTCTTCCACTTGCCCGCCTATTCCATTGATCAGTATTGAAATGTGGGTTGCTCCCAGGAATGGGGTATGACCTTGATTAAGTTGACAGCAATCTGTGGATGATGTCAAAGCTGAGAGCTGTAGTGACTACCAGTACTCCCAGCAGCTGAGAGAATGAGTGCCTCAATCTTGCAGGAGGCATCTGGCAACCACAGCATCTAATATCTGTATGCATTCACTGATCCCTGTAACTCAAATGCCTAGTATAGCTTTGGCATGCTGTGTGTATGTATGTGTATGTGTGCATCTGCATTTAACCTTCATCTTATTAATCACACTGAACTCCAGTGTTCTTTTTATTTACCTCCCTTCCCTAGAACAGCTAAAGCTCCACTTGAGTAGAAGTATGCTGTGCTTGTCCCAGGTTCTTAGGTAGAAAGCTTAGCTCCCAGCATACAGCAGACACTCAAGTGTCAATTTCTTGATTGATGTATTAGATGATCTGATGAATGAAAAAAAATAATGATTCATTCATTCACTTAGAATCATATCTGATGGCTGTTGTACCAATAGCACAAGGTTGCTTTAGGGGAGTACTGCTAATAATAACCATGGTATTGTGACTTGTGCTGATGATGCTATATCCATAAGTTCGAATTCTTTATTTTGCTTCTCATAAGCGGGCCCTAGAATTTACCATGGGAGTGCATGGGAATGTTAACTTTGGGATGTGGCCCAGCCCACATATGACAAGTGGAATTTTAATGTTTTAGTCCCCTGATCAGATCTTCAGGGGATGTGTGCTAGTTAGAGTTGTGAAACAGGCAAAGTAGCAGACAAGAGCAGTATCCCTTTTCTCCCCTATACTTTCCAATCCCCTTGTAGTGAGTGAGTCAAGTCTTGGGTAACTAATTCCAAGCAATGAAATGTGAGTATAATTATTTGTATCACGTTTAGGGAGAGGTCTAGATCAACTTTTGCACAAATCTGTACTTTTTCTTTCCCCCTGCACTAGGTACTGAAAAGGGGCAGATGTCACAGATGGTGCAACTATAAAGTGGCATAGACCCTGTCAGCTGGGACCCCTGGGTGACAGTGTTGAGCAGACCCTACACTAGCAGGCATGGAACATTTAGAGTGAGTGACAGATAGATTTCATTGTGTGTTGCAAATGAGATTTGGGGGTTGTTAGGAGTAAAACCTAGGTTATCCAGCTTATTTTCAGAAGTTTCACGGAATGGGTAAAAATGAGCATGGAGAAGGAGAATCGACATGTGGGAAAGAACTGATAAAGTAACATTTGTTAAGATCAGTTTAGTAGAAAGCAGTTTTTCTGAAATTGTGAGCAAGAGCCATATTAACTGAAAAACCATAGACATGGGTAATCTAAGAAGTCTACAGACAAAAAGGACCTGCTAGATAAAATCATTATGATGTATAAATGATCGAATGAATCTATATCTATCGATACCTATCTCTTGAACCCAGATATAATCCTCCCAATGGTGTGCCTGTTCTTAACCTGTACTCTCTATCTCCCTGTATAATTCTTTGTACCTGTTTCTTAAAAGGAGTTTGATATGCTCTTACAAAATTTCACAGCTGCAAAGGGTCAAATCCGTCTCCAAAATGAAAAGCAACTCATGATCGTCATGGCTTACAGAAAATCACATTACAAAAAACACCTTACAGTCATTCCCATGTGAGTCATACCTTCCAAAACAAGGAATTTATGCAGGGCTTGTACTATGGAGTGAAAATGAGGAGTAACACAAGGACTATCCAATCCAGACACCATTATTGATGTTGCAAAATTAAAGCTGTCAAGCTATAGCTACCATCAGCAGTATAATTTTTCAAGGATTTATAAAAACCTTTTAACTGCCGTCATGGTTCAAGTAGTTGGCAGGGCCTAAATTTGACTTCGAGCTTCAGATTTGGAAAATCAAGGAATTCAAAGTGGATCTCAGGCAGCCTCCCTTAGCCTCCTGTGATTTTCCCCTCAGACTATAAATGGATCCTGTTTTTGAAAGCAAGCCCAGATTTCCTTAAAACATGTTCCAGCCTCTTGAAATTCACTAAGGGTGTATTTCAAATGAAGGCTGCACTTTTCTCTGCCCCCTCGTTCTGGAGTGTCCTCTTTGTAAGCATTCCAATTCCCTTGTATGGGTTAGTGACACTCTTGCTGAGTACATGTCATGCCCATCATCACACATTTCAACCAGACTTCCCGGATGAATTACAGTCTGACTTTCTATTGGCCATATGTCAAAAGCAAACTATTCAGGGTCAACTTCCTTGAAAAGATCTGCCAACTGGTCTACTGGCCTCCTTAACACAAGTGGAATTACAGGAATCAAAAGAGAGTATGAAGGTCAAGATCGTGGGCTCCATTTCTTTGCAGGGCATTGCTTTTCATATCTTTCAGAGAATCTTTCATACCTTCCATTCTAACCAGAGACAGATTTACAGTGTTAATGTAAGGACCACTTCAGTCATTAGTTTCAATGATCCAATCATTCAATCTATAAATACCAACCCTTTTCTGTCACTATGATACATTTCTTTGCTTTTATTGAAGTGAGTTAATTACTTCCTCATACTGGACACATACCTCTCTGAATGCTCCTGAAATATCATTGCATTCACATTTTTAGCCAATAGATTCCATTCTTATCTCATATTGGGCTTGCATTCACCCCCAAAATGCCCTTTGATATTTCATATGAATGTCTACTCACCCACAACTGGTTCATCACACATAGATACCTTTTCTTTCCGATCCATTTATCTGTGTTAAATTTAATCACTTCAGCTTATCAAGATCTGATTTTTGTCACTTGGTATATTAGCTATCCTTCCAACCAATGTAAAATATCTGATCTGTGTTCTCATTCAAGTCCTTCATCAAAAATGGAAAAGATCTGAGAACAGAGCCCTTTAGTTTATCACTGGAAATGAACTCAGAGGGGCATTGGTGCACTAATAACCTTCCTTTAGATAGCCAGCTGTACTCCTAATATTTTTAAAACTTGCTTTGTATTAGGCTCTGTGATAAAATACTATCTCATGTTGCCCTCATAATAATGCAATGAAAGAGATGTCGTTGCCTATTTTTCATAGATGAGGAAACTGAGGCTAAAAAGAAATAAAGTTACTTTTAATAAATCACATAATCTAAATAAGAATCTACTTCTCCATGTTTTTCTTCTGCTGTGCCTTGTACCTTATACTCTGGTCACATCTAATGATGCACAGTCACTCTGCACTCCACGATTTTTGATAACTGTGCTTTATCCATGCTATTCCCTTTTCTGGAGTGCCTTTTCCTTTTCACTATGAATTTTTCACCAAAAAATTTCTATTTTGTCTTCAATGTTGAGTTCAGGTGTCTTTTCTCCATTCTCATGGTAGGAATAAAGCCTATTGTTTTGAGGATAAAGAGATATAATGCAAGCAATACTCTGACTACAATTTTATTAAATGACCGTATTAGCATCATCACATTTTATTTAATCATCACATTATTTGAGGCATATATTGTTACTCATTTATGGATTTTTTAAAAATACATTGAAGGAATTGCTTAAGGCCATATGGATAATAAGGAAAGGAGACCAACAGTTTTGACAATTAGAGATAGTGTATCAAGTACTATGATAGACACTGAAATAAATTCCAACTCCTTATCAAGGTTTTACTAGGCTCTGTATCAACTGGCCCATGCCCACTTATTCCAATTCATCTCAGACCTACCTTTTCCCAGGCTTATAGCACTAGACTTCCTACAGTTCTTCAAATAAGCCCAGCTCTTTCTCACATCGGGGTTCTCACCTTTGATGCTTCTTCAGAGTGGTTGTTATAGCTCATTCCTTTCACTCCATATGTGTCTGCTCAATTGCTGGCTGCCCTAAGTTAGATTATTTAATTCCCAAGTAGTAGTCTTATGCCATCACTCTGCTTAACCTGCTTCACAGCAACCACAAATATCTCATTTATTTATGGTTATATCCTTTACGGTCTGTTTCTTCTTCAGACATGAAAGCTCTCTAAGGACAGAAACCTTGTCAATTTTATTTGCTATCATATCTCTAGGGCAATATATAGTATGTAACAGGTGTCTACTACATTTACATTGAATGAACAAAGAATAGGGTATTAAAGAAGTATGAGCGGGAATATAAATTTTACAGAGAGTGAGGGTAAGCCTTCTGGAAGAAGGGGCATGTCTTAGTCGTCTTGGGTTGCCATAACAAAATACCATAAACTGTACGGTTTAAACAATAGAAACTTATTTTCTTACTGTTCTGGAGGCTTGGAATCTGATCAGGGTGTTACTGTGGTCAGATTACACAGAAGGCTTCTTTCTCACTGTGTTGTCACATGATGGGGAGAGAAAGACAGAAAATCTTTTAGTGTCTCTTCTCATAAGAGCACTAATCCCATCAAAAGAGCCTTATTTTCATGACCTAATCTAAACCTGGTTATCTCCCAAAGCCCCCATCTCCAAATATCATCACATTAGATGTTAGGGCTTCATTATATAAATTGTGGGGGGACAAAATTCAGTCCATGGCAGGTTATTAAAAGGTAACGTAGGACATAGCTAATCGAAGCCATGGTGGTGGGAATGCATAGACCACTGGCTCAACCATGGGAGATTTTGCCTGCCTTTGCCCTACTCCACACTGTGGAACATTTATCAATTTTTGGAGACATTTTTGATTTTTGAAACTTGGAAGGAAGGCTATGGATATCTAGTAGTTATAGTCCAGGGATGCTGCTAAACATCCTACAATACACAAGACAGCCCCACACAACAATTATCTGGTCTAACAGCGTTAAGTTTGGGAAACCTTGGCATAGACAGGTGACCTTTCCTCAGAGACACTTTACCTCCTTTACCTTGAATGTTTATCTCTTCTCAGTGTCTTTTCTCTACTGCTCCCAGATCTCTCTGGTTTCCCTGTGTGGCTACTTCAACTCTGGGACACACTGAAATCTTCCATAGGGTTTCTGAACTCCAAAGCTTTCCATCTTCCTTGGAAAAGCTGCAATCAAAAGTCAGCCTTGCTCTGTCTCAGACTCCATAGCTCAGAGCTGAAGAGGGCCGAGGTCGCACATAATGTCATCAAGAAGCAGGGCTATCAGAGTGACGCAGCACAGGTACTAAGTGGTAAAGAACACTCAGATCCAAATTGCAGAGGTTTGGAAGTGCGGGCTGAGAAATAGCTCAGATTCTGCTGGAGCTGGTGCACAGAGTATCCTCTGTATTTCATCTGTCTGCTCATGTCCTCCCTGGTGAGTTCAACAACCCTGAAAAATTAGAATTGGCTTCATTTGACCAACTCAGCAGTGCATGAGTACCAAGTGGCTTTTTTTTTTCCTTTTTATTTGACTTGCAGGAAACCAACTTCAATGAGATTTTATAGTTTCTTGAAGCCTAGGGACTTTTCCCTCATACTTTTGTCTTATAAAACCCTGATAAAAGTATGAAACCAAAATTGATGAATTCTAACCAATTTGAGCTTCTTCTATCACAGCAGCCTGGTAGAAGATGCTGGGCACATTTCATTTCTAATGATTTAATTCTAATTAGTATTTATAACTATAGTCTAATTCCAATAATGCACTATTAAATCACTGAAGAAATGTATTCATTGATTCATGCATGACTAGCACTATATCATACGTTCAGATGTTGTAGAGATAGCTAGATAGATATGTACCCACACTGTTTCTACATTTTCTCGCATTTTTTTGTTTATGATCCTTCTTTTTTATTTCATACTGTGATAATGAGTCTTTTAAATTACTATTTGTAATAAATTTGGGGTAAGATTATTCAATTTTATTTGTATTTTTGATTTTATGCTCTGAGTGCAGGAACCTACAGAGAGCTACAAATTGATAGAAACAAACATTTCAGAGAAAACAGACCTAGAGCTTTGGAAAGAGCAAGGAATTGACAATGTGAAGGGCTTTAAATATGTAAGTGGCCATCATAACTCACTCCACATTTTAAAAAGAGGAAAACAAATCAAGATTTGAAGACTTTACAGAATCTTTTGTTTACTGAGAATGTTTTCATTATGTGTTGGTTATAATTATTGTTAAGCTTCATTTTAAGGGCAACTTACTTATCTCTCATTGAAATTTATCATTTATAATAAGAAAGAATGTTTGAAGTCATCTCAGTTTAGTAAACGCGGATTGGCAGAATTAAGTGAGCTATCCAGTACCATAACTTCGTCAGTGGCACAGTCGAGATGAGAATCGTTGTATCCCGACAACTCTGCCAAGGCGCTTTGCACTATGCCACATTTGTGAAGGCCATGTGATGAGAATAAAGATCTACTGGTGTTCAAAAGCAAAATTAAACCATCATTCTTTGGGACAGTTTTTGGTTTTTGTTTGTTTTTTGTTTTGTTTTGAGAATCTGGCTTGATATAGACTCCAGGGGTGTCAAAATTGAAAGAGTGCTTTGAGATTACCTATTTCTATATCTCAATTTCCTGAATTAGAAAATAATATCTAGAGTGGGGAAAGCATTCAAATGCTACATGAATCTCCTTTTTTTCTATCTCAAAGTGACCTGATTAGTGTTATACCTTTGATATTAAGAAAAACATTATTACATATGGTAAGCAGAATTGAAATTTATATCTGCTCAAGAATAAGGTATGGATCATTTGAACCAATAATTCTTTTTCTCGCCTTAGTTTAGTGTACTTTCAACATCAGAGTGTTTGTTCTATATGTGCCTTTTCATATATTAGAATTTATCTACAGTCTTATTGTATGTTCAAAGTATAGTGCAGCTCTAACTTATTTTATTTAAGTTTCTTTAAACAGACAAACAAACATAGTTTAAGACAGCTTGTAATTAGACATCCATATATCTTATAAATGTATCTTAAATTATCTAGAGTGATAAGAAAGATAGAGAGGAAAATCAAAGGTCTTTTGTAAAATCACTCTCTGAATGTTGTATTTTGTTACCCTTTCATGTCTTTTATAATGCATTTACACTTTCTATATAAGCTGTCCAATGTGTATTTCAAGTTACTGTATCATCAACTTGTCAATAATTTATTTTCTGAAATCTAACCTTTTTCCAACAAAGTGGACACATGCTATTATTCACATATTTTACTACATTTCATCTTTTTTATAAAAACATACAAACAATAGTAATAATAATACCTGTCTTCAATCAAATAATTGAATGTGATAATAATAGTAATAACAAGGAAAATAGATTTCTTAGATTCAATTTTTAGAACTGATAATGGAGATTATTAATCTTGACTAAAGCAATAAATACCATAATGCCTAATGTGGAGTCTCAATCTCTGTGACTTTAAGTTGCCTAATAGTGCTCAAGAACATATGTAAAAATTCCTGGAAGTGAAATTCCTGAAAATAACATTTATCTATCATTTACCCATCCATCCTTCCTGGAAATGACATTTTCCATAAAGCCTATAAAATGGGTGTTATCCTTCTGTAAATATTTTAGCAACATGTATGTTTGATTGGAAAATAGAGGCCCGCTCTACTGGAAGGCCTCAGAAAGAAGAAAAAAAAAAAAACATAATCAGTAGATATTTAGTGACCTTAAGAAAAGAGTGATCAGGAAAAGAAACAAAATGCTTCCATGCTTTCTCCAGGTTCTTTTTGAAGTAGCTTGGTGCATTACAAAGAGCGTGGATTTGGACTCAGGCAGAACTGAATATGCTAAACACTCTGGCATTCTTTCTGTTCTAGGAACATGCCAAGCTCAAGCTCTTCCCTGAATCAGGGACTTTGCACTTGACAGTAGCTGTATGTGGAATGCTCTTCCCTGGGACTTTTGCAATCTTAACTCATAACTATGCAGATTTGTTTAAATATTCCCTTTTCATGGAGGTCTTACTGAACCAGCATTTCTAAAGTTGGCTTCTCACATATTTTCTATCAGTTTAGCCTGTACATTTCCATTGCTTCCGTAACATAAAATTAGAGAAATACTGACTAATACTTTAGGTTGTGAAACACATAAGCTTTGAATAAATATATAATTTTCATCAGTAATTTGCTCTGTGACATAAATGCATTAATGCTTCTTTCAGTTATAACTAATTTACTTTCATAAAATAGCCCAGGTACTTAAATAATCTTCCTCATTATGTCTTAAAACACCTAAAAATGCTTTTTATTTTATTTGGAGGAAAAAGGTTTAATGTAACTAATAAGAAGTCATTTTATGCAGCACCTGAACACCTAAGGTGAATCTCACAGACTAATGTGCACCACATTAATCTAGGATATTACACAAGTAAAATGAAGTGGTGCATTTGCTACTTATGCTTGAAATCTGTGCGTAAACAATCCTATGTAAGTGCAGGTGATTGATGAATAAAACATCACTGATCAAGCTGGCTGCAACTAAATTTTGGCTTATTCCTGCTGGTTTAATTTCGTTTGGTGGGTTTTTCTCCCTTCCTCTGATGTTGTCTTCACCTGAGGTGGATAAATATACATTATACATGGTAAAAAATAAGTAACATAAATTTAAATACCTGGAACAAGTGAGAAAGTTGTTTAGCTGCTTTCAAATATTATGCTTCTGTTAAGGAAAAATAACTCCCCACCCCCTGCCCTGAAAAAAAGTATCCTCGGTTCTTTAAATCATAGACTATCTCAAAAGAAGTTTGAGTCAATAAATTAATGTTATTTCCTCCTTATTCATTGTCATTATGCTTGAAAAATTGACACATGAAGTATTATTTAAATATACACAAGTACAAGAGTTTGTAGAACATTCTCTTAGGAAGAATAATGTTGAACTATGATTTTTGGTGCAGGGGAGAAAAGTGTAAAATTTTAATAAGTCAGGTGGCATTCACAGCTGAACCAACTATCTAGTTAGTCAAATATCTCATGGCATGTGTCTGTCATTATAGAACAGTTTGGATTTTTCCTCTGCAGGATTAATAACTTGCATCTAAATATAACATATATCTTCCTTATGTTGATGTCCCTTAAGGTTCAAAGCTGACTTCATGGTACAGGGGGAAATTATTACCCAAAGCAAGAGAGTTAAGGCTGGAAAGATCCCTTCTATGCAGCAAATTCCTCATATATGTGATCATGTTTAATTTAATAATTAATGAATATGAATACCTTTCCCTTTCATTTTTGAAAAATAGTTTAAGTAATTTAAAATTGGGAGAAAACAAGTAAATTTGCAGACCTTACTCTCTCTTGCCTATTCTAGTGTAACCCAACAGAATATTATGCTTCTGTAAACCCAGGACATAGTAAAATAATTTGAAAACACAAATGTGAGTTGATTAAATTCAACAGCAAATAAACATTATTTTTTTTACTTTAATGTATCATAGCCAGTGCCACATAGAAAAAAATGTATGTATTCATAATTTTAAAAGCCTGTATAAGGAAATTCTTATAAGAGTTTAACTTTAGCCTAACTGCTTATTATATGTGAAATGTGATCTTTATCTGCTGTGCAAAGCTTCTAGAATTAGCCATTACTTCAGTTACTTGTACTATACTTAAATAGTACTTTTTTACTAAGTACTTATTCAGTTTTACATAAGATTTTTAACTTAATTTTAAAAACACACCAGATTTTTTTCTTAAGATGTTAGATATTTTAATATTAACATAGTAATTAAATTGGAACTGAATACAGTGCTAAAAATATTATAAAAGTTAAATGAGTTTTAATAAGTGCATTTAATATTATAGAATATTAAAAATCCTAATAATTATATTTCCAGAGGACTGAAAAAACCTGAAAAATGCTCTGTGTAATATTATAATAAAAATAATGTAATCATATAAATATATATGTAATATATAAATATATATTGAGAGGGGGAGGGAGAGAGAGAAAGCAAGGCAGATAGAAGAGACAAAGACAGAAACAGAGACAGTTATTATACTAAACAAACTGATCAAAAATTTTGTGCTTGATATTATAGTGCAATTATAACTTTAATAATAAAAATTACTAAAATTCATTTTTGTACATTTTAAACTTGCATGTAATATAGACTAAATATGTTTTTAGGAGTAAAGTTAAGGCTGTTTTCATTCATCTGATATTTTGCATAATTCCAGTTACATATAATAGCTCAAATAATGTTCATAATAATAAAATAATCAAAAATCTTTTCAGAAAATTAATAATTTTGATATCCAGCATTTATCGATCATTTTCCATGCCAGGTATGGTACATTTAATTTCCATTACCCTTTGAGCTAGGTCCTATTATGATTCTGATTTTGCATATATGACTCCTGAAAAAGACAAAGTCTAAGCAACTTGTACAAAGTCACATAGCTATTAAGACCAGTCAGCCTTCCAATCAAGGCTGTCTTGTTTCAGAATCCATGCTTTAAACTCTCAATATTGTCTTCTCAAATACATTTTATTCCACATTCCATTGCTAATTGATTTCAAGTTGTTGTTAGGAATAGTTTGTTGAATATTCTGAAGATTTTCATAGGGATGTTGCAGGTTGAACAGTGTTCCACCCACCCAAAAGACGTATTGAAATCCAATCCTTGATGCCTAGGAATGTGGGCTTATTTGGAAATAGGGCCTTTGCAGGTGCAATTAAGATGAAGTCATACTGGATTAGGGTGGGCTGTAATTCCAATGACTGGTTTCCTTATAAAAAGAGAAAGAATTGAAGCTCTAAAGGAAACACAGGGAATAAGGCCATGTGATGATGGAGATTGGAGCCATACAGCTGCAAGCCAGGAAATGCCAAGAATTGTTGGCAAATACCAGAAGCTACAGCCTAAAGCCATCAGAGGGAGCATGCCCTACTGACACTTTGATTTCAGATCTAGCTTCCAGAGCCATGATAGAATACATTTCTGTTATTTTCAGCCATCCAACATGTGACAATTTGTTATGGGAGACTGAGAAAGCTAAAACAAGGGAGTATTAATCTCATGACAATATGTGACACTGGCATATGGGGTAGAGGAGTAGTGGAAGAAACTATGCCATGCATTCTTTTCTTTTTTGAGACAGAGTCTCATGTTCATGTTACTTAAATGGTATGACCCATCTCTTATCCAAAAAATTTAAATTTTTAAATTTACCTTTGGTGATATCATTAAACAGGATACAGAGATAAATAACTACAAATTAGAGGAACTATAATAGGGTCAAGATGGAATAAAAGAAAAATAAGAAGGAGATGCCAGATGAAGAGCTTTTGTACTCTAAGAAGAGAATGGAAGGGGGTCTGAGAAATCAGTAGAGGGACTCAGAGTTAGAGAAAGAATCAAAAGATTTGGCAGTATCTCATGATTTGGCAAAAGAAACTCTTTCTTAAAATAGAAATTAAGAAACATTGGAGTGGGAAGGTGTACACTCTACTTTTAAGGCTGACTTTAAAACATATTTCCAAAGTCAGGTCACAAATACATAATCCATTCTTGAACCCACGCTAGCAATGGAGAAAAAAACAATGGGTCTTTGTTGAAAAACAAAGTACTCAGAAGGAAAGGCTTAGAAATTAGTCATTTAAAATTTTGCTCAAAGTAGAAGAGACTGGATATATATATAAGAAAGGTATGTGCTCATAATTTTATTGCTGGATATTCTTGGCAGGGGCTGGCAGTAAGATCTTACTTTATGAGATTGAGTCATACAGATTGTGCTGATGTTGGTGTTCAATATTTAGAGTAACCACAGGTTTTTACTTTTATAACACTTTCAGCATTAAGCCTAGAGGTATCTTGAGCAATTTTTATTTATTTTTAGAATAGTTATTATATTAGTGTTTTCCACCCCAGTCCTGGCTTGGAGGCTCTCATGCAGGAGCACAGCAGGCTCCAAACTGAGAGACTTGGGTGGCCACTTTGGCAGGCTCTGAGAAGAGTGTGGAGAGCCCCGAGGGTCCATGGGCCTCTGGAGCCAACAACAGCCCACCTGACTTGGCATTAGCAGACTCTGGCACTTGAGAGGCAGCCTACTACCTCCTTGCCACAGCTCTCCCTCTGTCCTCATTGCCACCTGCCTACTTGGCCCTGACCCTGCCCTTCAGGTCAGATCTGCCTGCCATATGCACAACTCCATTTTTGGCTCAGAGGTCTTGCTCAGGGGTTCTGCTCATGGCTCCTTCACAGTCCCAGCTCTGAGCTCTCATGCTGGAGCCTGAGGCTGCAGCTCTGTGCCTCCAGAAATTCCCACTAGGCCTGAGACACCATCCCGAAGTCTCCAGAACTGCACCTGGACCCCAAGACTGCACCCCAGAGCCTCCTCCACCAAACCAGGGTTGGAAGAGCTGCTCCAAAGTCCAGTGCCCCACCAGAGACCCCCAGCCTCAAGCCATTAGCACACTGCAATCTGCTTTGAGCAAATGCCCACAATCTGGGAACCCACGACAACCTTATCCAGCTGCTGCAGTTACCTCTGTGGGGAGAACCTGGGTAGAGCAATCTCCATAACACCAGCCTCAGTGGAAAAAGTCTCATCCAGCTCCCAACTTGAACATTCTACAACTATCTGGAGAGTTCCCAGCAAGCAACAGGAGTCCTGAAAACCTATTAACCCAGAACTCAGAAAGGAGGGTTTAGATGAGAAGAAACCAGAAAAGGACCCTATGAAAAATTAAGACTGATCAATACCACCAAGGGATTACAATGGAGCTACAGCAGTGAACTCTGAATACAAGAAAATTATTAAAATGACAGACATGGAATTTAGAAAAGGATTGCAAATAAGATGAATGGAATTGAAGAGAAAGTTGAAAACCAACAAAAAGAAACTCAAAACTTATTTCATAAAATCAATGAAAAAGTCACTTATGAGCTTGACAAAATTAGGAAAGATATAACAGAACTTAAAGGAATGAAAGACTCTTTCAGGGATTCTCAAAATGCAGCAGAAAGTTTCTGCAACAGATTAAACCAAAGAGAAGAAAGTATCTCAGAGCTTGAAGACAAAGCTCTTCGACTAACCCAATCACTTAAAGAGGCAAGGAAGAGAAGAATAAGGGCAGAGTAATCACTCAGAGAGATGTGGGACTATGCAAAGCAAACAAACATCTGAATTATAAGTATGCCTGAGGGAGAAGAAGAAAGTACTAAAAGCATGGAAAAATCTATTTGAAGGAATTATTGTGGAAAACTTCTCCAGTCTCGCTAGAGATCCAGACATCCAGATACAAGATGGTCATTGAACTCCAGGAAGATTCATAGCAAATAGAACATCTCCAAGACACATAGTAATCAACCTGGCCAAAGTCAAAATGAAAGAGAAAATTCTACAAGCAGCAAGATGTAAGCAATAACTAATCTACAAGGGAAAAACCATCAGGATGACAGCAGACTTCTCAGTGGAAACCTTACAAGCCAGAAGGGAGTGGACCTCCATCTAAAATCTTTTTAACCAACTGCCAGCCTAGAATTTTGTATCCTGCAAAATGAAGTTTCACATTTTATGGAGAAATTAAGTCTTTTCCAGACAAGCTAACTCTGAGGGAATTTGACAAGTCAATATCTACCCTGCAGGAAGTACTCAGAACTGCACTATTCATGGTTCAGCACAATAGATGCCCACCACTGTAAAAAGCCCCAAAAGCTAAAGGTCAGAGCCCAATAACCACAATGGCTCAAGAGGTAAAGAAGAGCAATAAAGTTCTACTCAACAGGAAAAATAGAAATACATTCATACATTCCACTTATCAAATCTTTCAATAAATGTGAATGGCTTGCACTCCCCACTGTAGATACATAGGCTGGCTGAATGGATAAGAAATATAAGCCAAGTATCTGCTGTCTCCAGGAAACACATCTAATCCACAGGACTCATTCAGACTCAAGCGAAGTGATGAAAAATAATATTTCATTTAAATGGAAGCAAAAAGAAAGATGGTGCAGCAGTTCTTATATCAAGCAACATAGACTTCAAAGACTTCAAATCAACAAAAGTAAAGAAAGACATTATAAAATGGTAAAGAGAACAATTCAACAAGAAGACATAACATTACATACCTAACACAGATGTGCCCAGATTCATAAAGCAAATCCTACTTGACCTAAACAAAATGATAAACAGCAGCACCATAATAGCCAAGGACATCAACACCCTTCTGACAGAATAGGACAGATCCTCCAAACAGAAAATAAACAAAGAAACAATGGACTGAAACAGAAATCTAGAACAAATGGGCCTAATAGACATGGAACATCATACCACAAAACTACTGGATATATATTCTTCTCATCACCTCAGGGAAGATTCTCTAAGATTGACCACATCCTAGGCCACAAAACATATCTCAACAAATACAAAAAAGAGAAATTGTACCATTCATCTTCTCAAGTAACTGGAAAAGAATGAGCAAACCAATCCCTAACCCAGCAGAAGAAAAGAAATAACCAATATGAGAGCAGAACTGAATGAAATCGATAACAAAAGAACTATACAGGATTAATGAAACAAAAGTTGGGACTTGGAAAAGATAAACAAGATTGACATACCTCTCACTAGATTAACCAAAAGCAGAAAAGAAAGGACTCTAATAAGCTCAATCAGGAATGAAAAAAGAGAAATCACAACTGATACCATGAAAATACAAAATATCATCTATGAATACTATTTAATATAAAAATCTATATGCACATAAAATGGAAAACATGGAGGAAATGGAAAAATTCTTAGAAACACACAACCTCCTTAGACTCATTCAGGAAGAAATAGAAATTCTGAACACACAATATCAAATACCAAAATTGAAACAGCAATAAAATAATCTTCCTACAAAAAAATGTCCTGGACCAGATAGTTTCACAGCCAAATTTTACCAGACCTATGAAAAAGAACTGAAACCTAGACTGCAGTAATTATTCCATAACATCAAGAAGGAAGGAATCCTCCCCAACATGTTTTACAAAGGCAACAGCACCTTGATACCAAAGCCAGGAAATGATTCAACAAAGAAAGAAAACCACAGACCAATGTCTCTTATGAATATGTAATAGATGCAAAAATTCTCAATAAAATGCTAGCAAACAGAATTCAGCTGCTCAACAAAAAAATAATTCATCACAACCAAGTGGACTTCATCCCAGAGATATAAAGATGGTTCGACATAAGCAAATCTATAAATGTAATTCACCACATAAATAGAAGTAAAAACAAAGACCGTATGATCCTCTCAACAGATGCAGAAAAAGCATTCGACAAGATTGATCACCATTTTAGATAAGAACGCTTAACAAAATAAGCTTAGACAGGAGTTACCTTAAAATTATAAAAACCATATAAGACAAACTGACAGCCAGCATCATACTGAATAGGAAAATATTGAAAGCATTCCTGCTTAGAACTGGTACAAGACAGCATTGCCCACTATCACCACTTATATTCAACATAGTGCTGGAAGTCTTAGCCAGAACAATCAGACAAGAAAAGAAAATCAAGGGTATACAAATGGGGGCAGAAGAGGTCAAACTATAGTCTTTGCTGATGATATGATCTTGTATCTAGAAAGATTCTGTCAAGAGATTTCTCGAATTGATAAATAAATTCATCAGTGTCTCAGGTTACAAAATCAATGTACACAAATCAGTAGCATTCCTTTATATAAACAGCAATCAAGCTGAGAATCAAATCAAAGACTTAATACCTTTCACAATAGTGACAAACAAAATAAAATACCTAGTAATATATCTAACAAAGGAGGGGAAAGAGCTCTACAGGTAGAACTATGAAACACTGAGGAAGGAAATTGCAGAGGATGTAAACAAATGGAAAAACATATCATGCTCATGGACTGGTAAAATCAACAATGTTAAAATGTCTATACTACCTAAAATGGTTTACATATTCAATGCAATCTCCATTAAAATACCGATGTCATTTTTTATAGATCTATAACAAATAATTCTTCACTTCATGTGGAACCAGAGAAGAGCCCGAATAGCCAAAGCAACCTTAAGCAAAAAGAACAAGAGATATAACTTTTCCCAACTTCAAGCCATACTACATGGCTATAGTAACCAAAACAGCATAGTATTGGCACAAGGACTTAGCCATAGACCAATGGATCAGAACAGAGAACCAAGATACGAAACCATCCTCATATTATCATCTGATCTTTGACAAAGCAGACAAAAACATACACTGGAGAAAAGAATCCCTATTCAATAAATTTGGTGCTGGGAAAATTGGATAGCCACATGTAGAAGACTGAATCAGGATCCACACCTGTCACCACTAACAAAAATTAAATCACAGTACACAACAGACTTAAATCGAAGGCTTGAAACTATAAGAATTCTAGAAGAAAATGTTAGAAAAACTCTTATAGATATTGGCCTAGGCAAAGAATTCATGAAGAAGAACCTAAAGGCAATCATAGCAACAACAAAAATGAACAAATGGGACCTGATTAAATAGTTTCTGCAGTGCCAATGAAACAATCAATAGAGCGGACAGATAATCTACAGAATAGGAAAAATATTTGCATTCTATACATCCAATAAAGGGCTGATAACCAGAATCTACAAATAATTCAAGCAAATTAGTAAGAAGAAATCAGACAACTGCATTAAAACGTAGGCAATAGGCATGAGTAGAACCTTTTCAAAAGAAGATAGACCAATGGCCAATAAACATATTAAAAATTGCTCAACAACTCTAATCATCAGGTAAATGCAAATCAAAATCACATTGAGATATCACTTAACTCCAGTGTCAATGGCTTTTATGAAAAAGTTCCAAAACAACAGATGTTGGTGTGGATGCTGAGAGAAGGAAATGCTTATACACTGTGAGATTGCAGCCTAGTTCAACCTCTATGGAAAGTAGTATGGAGAAACCTCAAAGAACTAAAAGTGGACCCACCATTTGATTCAGCAATCCCACTATTGGGGATTTAACCAAAGGAAGAAAAGTCATTCTATCAAAAAGACACCTGCACTCAAATGTTTATTGCAGTACTATTCACAGTTGCAAAGATGTGAAATCAACCCTAGTGCCCATCAGTTCATGAGTGGATCAATAAAATGTGGTATATATATGTATACCATGAAATACTACTCCTCCATGAATAAGGACGACTTAATGCCTTTTGCAACAACTTGGATAGAACTGGAGACCTGAGTGAAGTATCTAAAGAATGGAAAAACAAACACTACTTATACTCATTATTAAGTTGGAACTAACTGATGAGCACACATATTGGTAGAAGGAAGTAAAACCTAATGGAAATCAAGCAGGGTAGAGGAGATGGGCAAAAACCTACCTAACTGGTACAATGAGCACTGTCTGGGTGACAGGCACATTTATAACCATGACCCAAGCATTATAAGAATGATCCATGTAACCAAAAATATTTGTACTCCCATAATACTTTGAAATAAAAAAAACATAATTTCTCTGAATCTTCATTTCATTCTTCCAAGCTGTGTTTTATAATATATAATCAAAGTTAAATATTCAGATTGACTTCAAAAGGAAACTTTAATTGATATTATGTTATTCAATAAGCAATTTACTTGTGATTTTTGTAAAGCAAAAGTTTATATGGAACTTAAGGAAATTTTTAAGTAAAGTCAAAGAAAGAAAAAACATTATGTCTTCTGGGGTCCAGAAATTAGAAAGTTTTCAATTATTTTTTAGAGTCTATCAAATAATTCTATTACTTTATCATTATCTTTCTTTCCTCTCCCATCTTTTCTTCCTCTCTTCCTTCCTTTCTTCATTCCTTCCTTCCTTCCTTCCCATTTTAGAAGAGAGGCTAGGGATATATTTCCTCTTATTGAAAGCATATTGTGAATAACAACACATACAAATAAATACATTTTCAGCATGGGGAAAAACACATGCCTTTTCATAAAAATTATTTGTTGGAACATTTTTTAAAAGACCAAATGCAATCTATTAAAAACAGAAGAATAGATACATGTTCCTCATCTTTCTATCAGCTTATTTTTATTTCTAGTCTGTTCCTGGGTCATCACAGCTTGTTATTTCTCTGCCTACCTTCAATGATGGGAATAGACATACTTAGAATCGTGACTTACTTTAATAAAATGGTTTGACTAGGAGAAGCAGGTGACAGTCAGATTGTAATGGATGTGTGCACTTTCTGATCACGGCACCTCACACTCTTCTCCATTAGAAAGTGATTCCACACTAATGTACTAAACTTGATGATTTGAAAAGACATGTCTCTCAAGTTGCCACTATGTATAAATCTCATATTTATAGAGGTAATGAAAAGCCATGGGTATTCTGACACAATAGGTCCAAACCTGTGGGGCATCACAGTTATTAGATGCATTTTTGGTCAAGATGGCTAACCGGCCTGAGACTCGATATATTTGTCTATTGAGATGATAATGCTGACTCCTAAAGTTGTTGCAGAAAATCAAATGAATTAATATATGTCCAATGCCTATCATATAGTTGAACTCAATAAGTAATTATGTTTTTCCATTTTCAGGGTACTATTCTGTATCACATATGATCCTATAATATACATATGTATATTGTATCATTACTATGATCAGAAAGTCTTAAATAGTGTTGTAGAAGAATTTAGTAATTGCTTTTGGGAAACGTATTCTTTTTAATATGGTTAAGCAGTTAATAGCAGGAGTTCAAGATTACAGTGAGCTATGATCAGGCCACTGGACTCAGCCTATGTTAAAAAGTGAGACCCTGTCTCTAAAAAATAAATAAATAAATAATAAAAAGACATATCAAAGAACAGGTACTTATTTCAAGATTTAATAAGCAAAAGTTATCCATAAACAGTTGGTGCCATGAGATCAAAATATCCTATAACATCTTTCTATAGTAATATCTAATTTATATATTTTATTTACAAATTTAACTGGATGTGTAGCCAGAGAAGACTTTATGATAGATAGATAAATAATAACATATGGAGTTTTACAAACGCCAAAGAAGTTGTCCTAAAAACCTTTTGAATACCTTTCTATTTATAAGCATCTGAATATTTTCAATCTTATACTAAGAATTTTGATAAGTAGGTTGAATTTAGTATGGGTACTATTTTCTTATCTATACTGTAATGGCAAACATGTATTATAAATCATATTTTTGTCATACCAATGTTAATATGTGAGGGGTTTTAGAGATTTGTTGTAACTTATTTTGATATTTCTTGTCTTCCTTTGGCACATTCTTGATCCAGAATCAATACATATTAAAAATCTTGAATGGTGGGAAAATAATTGCATATTGATGTTATAATGCAATATGCGTGCATTAAAAATTTTTATGTAAAAAAGAAATAATAATATTCATTGAATGCTTACTCTGTTCTAGGCACTCTTCCAAACTATCACTATTTTATTTCAGAAGTAGATGCTGTTATGATCTACATTTTATAAATTAGAAAAGGAACGTGGAGAGTGGCTAAGTAACTTGGCCAGTGTTATTTAAATAATAAGTGGAATAGCTTAGAAATGAACACAGGCAATCTGTCAATGGTTAAATTATGGGGTGCCTATGTCAGTTTCCTTGTTCAAAGAACTTTGGAGTATTAAATGAGGTAGTCCATGTAAAGCACATAAGGTATTTATTATTATCTGCCAGATTCTATGGTAAGAATTGTATTTGAATAGTCACATTTAATCTTCATTATGGCTTTTGAGGCAAGTTCTATGATTATCCCCATTTTACAGACTGGGAAACTGAAACTCGGTGTTCTGAAGGTTGCTTTACAAACATAAAACCATGACAAAGATTATTTGACAAATTAAACAGATAATAGACAAATTCCTATTTGTATTAATTAAAAATCACAGTGCTGCAAAATGCTGCATGCAAAAAGGGACTCTGTGGTCATTTAAAAAATTTTCCGTGTAGAATGTCTTTTATTACCAATTTGTGAAACACATTGACTTCTCAAAGGGTCCTTAAAGTTCTAGAGTAAAGAACTTTATCAAACATTGTTTTATCAAGAGTTTTGAAAATTTTTTGACTCTGAAATCTCTTAAATTTTGTTGTTGTTGTTGTTATTTTTATCAGCATGATGTGGAACAAGTATTTCATGGAACATGCTTCAAAATATATTGGTTTAATAGCAGTAGGTGTCCTTAATGTCATGCTTACAAGCAGTGCTACGACTTTTAGGAGACAGACACACCGAATTAAAATGATGATATGCTTTACCTTCACATAGGTAAAATAAGAATAAGAAAGGCCAATGAATTTCTGAATATTTTATGATGAATTATAAACTCTTGAAAATTATCAAATCATTTTTCTCTATACTCATGTTCATTGGTATTATGAGTATGTGGCTAGTCTATGTACTAAGTAAACCAGACCTAGGTGCATGCAATTCATCCTCTGGTTGGTGTTGCCAAAGAAAACATACTCAAATTTATTGGGTAACCACTGAACACTTCTTGAATGTGCACTGACAATTCAACCTCTCTGTGTCACCATCCCTTGTTCTACTTTATTTAGATATGACAAGGCTGTTGAAATTCATCATGTGTGCATTTTATAGTTTCAGTATTAGAGAACAACATTAGTACTACAATTGGTTATAATTATTGTCACTAGAGGCTCCTGGTGGCTATTTTAATTTATCTATAAGTCCTAAGGTTTTCAAAGGCTATTTAATAACACGAGGAAACTGTACTCATAAGCTAAGTGAAAAGTATGTTATAAAATTATACATATACAAATTTTAAGATTATTAGAGAAATTAAATATATAATTGTGACTTATTTTAAAAATTACCTAAATTCTAATACAGTTTATTTGTTTACTCCTTCATTTGTTTATCTGCTCAGTTGTTACATTAGTCAACTTTGCTGGAGTAATAGAGGACTTCAGAATTTGTGTGGTTTATAACAACTAATCTTTGTTTCATACTCATGCTATTTGTCTGCAATAGACATGGGCCAAGAAGCAGTCCCTCTTTTAGACATGCCATTGTCATGGCAGAGGGAAAAGCACAAAAGAATTAGAATAAACACACAATGGCTTTTAAGGCCCAATTCAAGTATGGTATGTACCGTGTCTACTCACATTTCATTAGGCAAAGCAAGTTTGGATGGGCAGGGCAGGATTGTCCTCCTGCAGGAGAACTGAAAGCCCATTGCAATGAGAAGGGAGGCACATACTCTTATAGAAATCAGAACTGTATAATTAGAAACGATACTGCAATCTACTATATTTACTATCCTTGTTATATTTATCAAACATTTTCATTGATCTTGCAATATGTTTGGCACTGTCCTAAGCACTTTCAAATATCAACTTAGCCTTCACAGCTGTCCTGAAAGGTAGATACTATTATTATCCCCAGTTTACAGGTGAGAAAATTCACTTAACAGTGAAGTTAAGTAAAGTTGCCCAAGGTTAATAAGTTTGCAAACCAAGTTTCAATACCAAGAAGTCATCCTGGCTCCAAAGTCTATCTACGCTCTTTGTGTCTCCAACCAGAGGTAGCCAGAGAGGCGGCACATTATAGTAGCAAGAGAGAGTCTCTTGTTTCTTCTTTATAATTTTTAGCAGTTTCAGAATTCTTTATAAAGTTTTTTTTAATTTCTATACTGTTCTAAATTAAATAAAACCATAAAGATGGTGAGAACACAAAACCTGTTAAAATCTTTTATTTCTTGTGTCTCAGGAGAAAACATTTTCAAAGGCATTTGATTCAGTCTTCTGATGGCATCTCATTATCTCTCCTTGTCCCCACAAACCTGAAATATACAAGGTGGCTTTGCCTTATTTTCCCTTTCTTACATCATGGAAAATAAGAAAGTTCTAATTATCAGTGTCCTGAACTGAATCATTTAACCTAACTCCTTAATGCTAAGAAACTGATAGACCTTTTATTGTTAACAGGCCAGGGGCTTACAAAGAGTTGAGAAGAATTCACTAAATATGAACGTGTCTCGTCTTTATCCGACACAGTGTGTGTTTAAGTCAATAATGTGGGACTTTCACGGTATGTAACATGTTGGTCATATTGTGTTTTCTAATCTATAGGATTCTTGCTGCTGTCTTAGGAATAATTTGTTATTATATACCTTTTTTTCTAGGACTATTACTACTTCACTTTCATCACCCTGATTTTTATTTTCTGTATAGTAACTGCATACAACAGTCCTGTTAACACTCCTAAGCTTCTAAAATTAAAATCCTTCTGTAACTGCTTTGTTCAACATATGTAGGGAGACATTATGATAGAAATAATTCCAAATTATATGTGTTCATTTTGGTGGTTGACTTTGCACTCTAGTCATATTGCCAATTTCAGGTTTCCTTAGGACAATGAATTAAAATTCAACAGGATGGATAACTCAGCCAATGTTCACTGTACCAACCAATTTTCTCAGAATTTGATTATACTGGAAATAAATGTATTGAAATAGTAGTCAAGAATCTGGTTGAGGCTGTATATAAAAGGCATTTATATTATAATGAAGGTTCATTTTCTTCTAGAGACCATAGCATACTAAAATACCAGATGACATTAAAATATTGTTATTAACCGTAACTCAGACTTGGATTCACTATTACATTACGTATGAACAATCAGAGGAGGATTAGAGGACAAATGTCAGTGCTAAGCTTAATGAGCACTGAGTAGGGTATTTGAACTTGTCACAGGAGCAACATTGGGGTGGACGAGCATTAATCTTTTCAAGTTATCAAACTTTTGAGTTTTCATTTTCTTTTAGTCATTTATAGCAAGATTCAGAAAAATATTTAAAAGGGCTTAGCAAATTGAAAAAGGTTATAAGAACTATTCTTTTTCTTTTAGAGCCAGAAAACCATTAACATTTTTAAAAAGAGTATTTCTTTGATTCTAATCCTCAATTTTATACCTGCTTTTTACTTTCCAATTTGAGGGTATGATCAGGTAAGAATATCCTTGTCCCTTTTATGGAGGGAAGAATGTCTATCAGTACTTAAGTGATGAATGGAGTTACAACTACCTATAACAGCTTCCAGTTTGCAAGTCCTTAATATGTGCCAGGCACACAGTAGTAGGTGCTTTGTAAATATTATTGCAGCTATTTTTTAAAACATATTTCCAAAATCTTCATTTCCTTGTCTGTAAAATAAACTTAATGATGCCTAAATTAGAAGATTAAATGAATTTTCGAAGGTCGCAGAGTCAGTAGAAATAGAAGAATTGGGATTGATCTTTCAAGCTTTTTCTATAATCCAACGAATTTCCTCTGACAAAATTGGTCTTTCTTGATGTCAATATTTTATACTCAATTTACTGTGATACCCCATTCAGTTTACTGTAGAAATTGTATACATTTAAAATTAATTTTCCCAATGGATTTCTAATATGTAGAGGGGGCTGTGTTTCCTTTTAACTGGAAATAACAGTGTAAATCATACTAGGTGGCCTGAATTGAGGCTGAAGAGCAAACATTCATCTTAAACTTCTCCTCTTAAAAATTGATAAAGAAAAGAAAGACACGTCTATAATGTGTAGGGCTGTATTTAGTACTTCCTATTAGGTGTCAGATTAGGTACATAAAAATCATCACTATGTCCACGAGGATCAGAGATTTAAGGTAAGGATATGACGCATAAAAAGGAAAGACATATTGAATATCAGAATGGCATGATTTTGGGGAGTTAAACATGTTGAAATACCAAGAGAATGATTAGGACAGCAAATTCAAGGAACCAGGGTGACACATAGAACCTACGATATTTCTCCCAGGATTAGGAAGCCTTTCAACTCTCTGCTAGGCATGGAGCCAATCAGAGACTGAAGACAACTCAATTTTTGAGAAGGAAGAAGGCAATTCATGCTCTTCAAAAGGCAAAATAGATTACTCTCTCCAACAGTTTGGAGATATGAGATGATCTGGCAAAATTTAATTCATTTATATTAAGAAAAATTTAGTGGCTAGTGATTATAATGAGAATATTTGTATATTGATGGTTTTTAATGTTTTCATTTAGTATAACATTAGGAATTTGTGACAGTGTTACAAGTTTACCTAATCTGTATTGGGGTATCGAGTTATCTAATATAGATTTCAAAAGGTTTATGATCATTTTAAGTCATTAGAGACATTTGGAATTACATTCCTTAATTTTGTGTGCCAAGTTGACTGCACCATGGACTGTCCAGATGAAACATTATTTTTGAGTACGTCTGGAAGAGAATTTCCAGAGGAGATTAACATTTGAGTTGGTGGACTCAGTAAAGCAGATTTTGCTCCTCAATGTGAGTGGACATTATCTAATCCATTGAGGGACTGAATAGAACAAAATACAGAGTAAGGAGGAATTCACCCTTTTTTTTTTTTTTTAAGAATACTTCCTACATGCTTTAGTTGGATATCAATCTTCTCCTGGCCTTGGAATGGGATTTCCAACATCAGCTCCCCTGGTTCTAAAGCCTTTGGAGTTGGACTGAGATGACACCATCAGCTTTTCCGGGTCTCCAGCTTGCAGATGGCAGATCATGGGACTTCTCAGCCTCTGTAGTCACATGATTCAATTCTTCATTATAAATCTCTTCTTCTCTATATATATCCTATTAGTGCTATTTCTCTGGGGAGCTTTGGATAATACAGTCTCTAAATTTCAAGGGTATTTAACATAGTTTTCTCTTGCTTTTCATTGTCTTTCACTTCTATTGAGTAGTTTATAAACATGAGATTATACAAATCCTTCAAAGTCACATGTATTGACTAAATTGTGATATTATCTAATGTTGCTAAATATGTGTCAGTGGTTTCTCATTACACTTGAGATAAAGCTCAGGGATCCTAGCAGATCTGCAAGGCAATACAAGGTTTGGCCCATGCCGGACTCTTTAACTTCTCCTATATATCCTCCTGCATATATGTCAATCTATAATAGCATCCTGTTGCCCTCCACAATTTTTTTCTTTTTTTTCTTATTGTTTAAAGGTTCTTGATTATGACAATAAAAATAATAGCCACGGTTTTTTTAATGAACAATTTTTTTTGTTATTGCTGTTTCTTTTATTTTCTACATGATCTCCTCCCATCTTCCCACAAACTAGTATTCATTCCTTGAGACATAGGTAAAGTATTACCTTTTTTGTGACATGTTTCCTGACTCTTCACATCTACCCTACTCTTAATGTTGGTCGCATAGTTCATATTGTTTTGTTAGTATCTTGTGAATCTCTCCAGGGTGGTGCTAATTACTCTCTTATGTTTGCTTCTTTGCTTGCATTGATCTTCCACTACATGCTGAGCTTATTGAAGGCATACACCGTATTTCGTGAAATACTAAATTCCATGTTCTTGAGAATACATCCTAATAGATATATAGTGTTTGTCGGTTCATACTTGGTCCAAATCCCATTATTTCATAAATGAAAAAGTTAAAGTTTAAGAGGGTTAAAAGATTTCCCCAAGATTACACAGGTTGGTTCTTATACTAATAGCTGTTAAATGGACAGTTCAAAAAGACAGTACACAGGGTCTGTATTAATACAGGTACCACAAAAATATAAAGAATTCTAAGTAGTAATGGCTACCATGTGGAATAAAAGTATAGTCATCATTTGTAAAGCAAGCAACAAATTCGTTGGGAAAGAACCAGTTCTTCCTCATCCAAATATCTGGTAAATATGAAAACAAACATAAAAAATACCTGCTCTGTGTTCCTTGTTTCTAGGTTGCCTTCTTAGAATGAAATGTATCTTTCCCAATGAGCTCACTACATAATGACAAAACAAATTCAGCTTACAATAGCTGCAAGATATGCTATTTCATCAAAATACAATGATGAGCTCTATTCTTTTTGACACAATATAATCACTGCCCCAAATATAATAAATTCGGTGAAATTAATCGCAAAAATGGGTCGATTGGTGCTACAAAGGCAGATTTTCTTTATGACAAAGAGGTTGGATTTTGTTCTAAGTAGATTCAGCCCTCCTCATCTTCGATTTTTATGATGGATATACGTTTTCAGAAAGAGTGTATTTGTCTCTGATCCACTAGGTTCCTCCTTAGAGACCACTGACAAATTGGAGTGTCTACTAAACCTTTTACAGTTTCCTGGGGGCTGACATCACTGAAATTGGGGGCTAGGGCATAGGAAAAGTACATGTAAGAAAGAGAAGGGAAATTGGCCTATCTCCTTTCTCTTTCCACTTAAGTATATGTGGGAGTTAACATACATCTCTCGCAACAATAGGAAAACAACTTCAAGAAAGCCACACACTAGATATTTCTGCCAGTGAAATTTTTCTGAGTAGCTCTGATTGAGGAATAGATTAATGGACTGTATTGCAAAGAAGAAGGAGTCATTAAACTGTCTATTTGAACTCAGAAAAGCTGCTCAGACAGAGTCCATCTGGCAATGCCAAAGGGACCGATTCCACGAGGATTGAAGGATCAGGTTTGCACAGTGAAAACCCCAATCCACCCATATTTTATTTCCATCTGTACATAGAGCAGTTCTGCTTGCCTAATTTCCATTCATATCGGTTGCCTCACTCCATCCTCAAAACATTTGTGTCAAGTAAATGTTATGGTCACCATTTTGACAGACAAACAAAATCAGGCTTAGAGAAGAGTTTACTCCTGGCAACAGAGGTTTTCTCATTTTTAATGTGGTGTGTAATCCTAAAGTGCAATTTGGAGATGGAAATTCAATGGTTTAACTCCAGCTTTAGCCACTTGCTAATAGTGAGATCATGGACAAGCCACTTCAGTTCTTTGAACCTCAGTTTCTTCACTGAGAAATGGAGACAATCATATGACCAAATTTTTGTAAGGATGGTATAAAATAAGTTCTAATAAAAGTTTCATATAAAGCATATAAGGCTCAATACATTTACATTTCCTTTTTATTCTAGCTATACACCAGCCAGAGATGTTTGCTTGTTATCTTCAAGGGAATGGAAAATATAGTACCATATTCACAAAGTTCGTGGAAACTCAAGAATTATTTACCAGTGAGGCACTTTGAAATTTTAAACCTAGATTTCCCAGAGGTAAATAACCTTATGCTCAAAAAAAAAAAAATTCAAACTAAATGTACTAGTACAGTTGGCATCTATTTTCCCTGAAGAAGAAACTGTGAAATGTTAACAGTCGACATCTCTTCAAATGTTGGAACATCTACCAAGCATAAACATACCTGGGTTTATCTGATAGAATTAGATCTCAAAAGGGAATTTGCTTTGCAAATACTCCACAAAAAATGTGCAGATAAAAAAAAAAACTTATAGTACACACATCTTTATACTGGCTAATTCAAAATGTCATAAGAGTAAATTTAAAGAAACAGGTAAATCAATTCATTTCCAGCCCAAAGCCAACTTTCAATCTTATTTTCCCTGGATATTTCTCTCTGAAAAACCCTCTGAGATTTCCAGCAGAAGAAAGTCTATTAATTTTCCATGTACTTGTTGATGCAAAAGCTATCAGGATTATGGGTTGAATATTTCTAGTGTAGGGAAAGCAAGGGATGCAATTAATCTCTGTGAACTAAAATATACCTCTTTTCATTAATCTTTTATTGTAAATGAGCAAAGTAATTGAACCAGTACCACACTGTCAGAATGAATGCAATGCCAGTGGGATATGCTTGAGAGAGCACATACTGATTGAGTATTAAATATCTAACGGCAATAATTTATGGTTCATTACCTCTTTTGGAGTCTCTTAGTTGCATAGGGCTTGAATTCTAAGTAGTCAGACTTTTAGTTGAAAACAGTTTTCAAATGCTGAAGGCAGCAAGTTCATGCAACCCACAGACAATCTCCTTAATTTGGGCTGTTTCATACTAGTTAAATCTAACTACAAGAAGAATATTTGCAAGCAGGGATGATTGTTTTAAAAACAGAAAGATATCATCTCCTCACTCTAAAATGTCCTTTGCATACTTTGCCACGGTGCATTTATGAAAGTGACAGATGACATGGACACAGAATTGTGAATAGGGATATCATCTAAGTATAGATCCTGAAACTTCTTCTGTATTATGTAAATCCCCATCCAGCTATCTGGTGGTTCAGATATCTCAGCTTCTGGTGTCAATTGACACTCACTTCCTTAACTGTATTCTGCCATGCCCCGTGGCACGATTTCGTTGCACATGAAAATGGAAGCTTTTTGCCTGCTGGTAACAAAATATGATCAACCTAAAGCAATATTTATAGAAATATGTGTTTTGGATTTGAAGATTGGGTCTATTCAGACCTCATGCAATTTAAAAACAAATACTGTTAAAAGAAAGCAATATGAACCCTATATCTATGGCAAAGTGGTACTATGGCTATTTATGTATTTAGTTGTTGGGTTTTAATCAAATTCCTTTATTCTAGTTTTACTTCAGTGTCCTCAGGAGCAGTTAATTTTTGAGTTGACTTCTATTTTTTTTTTCAGAGTAAACAAGTATCTTCTTTGGTTCACAATATCTGTTCAACATGCAATATGTTTCTGAAATGCAATTTCAGATAAAAGAATAAGGACTTTGGATATGAATTGGACTTAAGTGTATAATCATGTATGAAAACATCTACAAACTTTTTTTTTTTTACATCTTTTACCCTAATCATATCAAATAGGTGATTTTTAAGAGAGACTTTTGAAATAATTGAATACCCTCTTTTCTTCTATAACATCTCTTTGTACCTTTCCTTTTCCCTCCTGCTTCTGTTAATGTTTCTAGCAATAGAAGGTGTAATTTTTATTGCATTATAAAAAATGACAACAATCCTATACCTTCTTTTTAGTCTTATGCAAAAATAAATGAGAAGGAAGAAAAATATGTAGCAGTAGAAACAATAAATCTCAAAAATAA
The DNA here is from genome assembly GCA_008086735.1 of Cheirogaleus medius. Lineage (NCBI taxonomy): Eukaryota > Metazoa > Chordata > Mammalia > Primates > Cheirogaleidae > Cheirogaleus > Cheirogaleus medius. The sequence goes on from VBSM01000949.1 coordinate 4,883,082, forward strand.
TAATCTAAGATCAAATCTAGCAAAGATCAATAAGTTTTTAAAAATAATATCTTGGAAAATGTCCAAGAATTTCAGATGATAACATTTTATCAGGCAATTGAACTTAGCAAATCATACTCAAGTTTCCTTACAAATTCAAATGATAGTTTGAATTTCTTTTGTGCTTGAATACAGTTTAATGTTTTGACACAGGAAAAGTTACATAAAGTTAATTGATAGGAAATCAATTGTATTCTTAGTAGGTATTGATCAGCAGCCTTGATCCCAACATACTAGAAAGAGTTAAAATTATAAAGTGGAACAATACCGATCCCATCAGGAAGAAAGTGATACTGTATAAACTACGGCTTTGAAGACAGCCTTTAAGACAGAAAGAAAATGAAAATGTAATTGATCCTAAGGACGTGATGAAGCCAATGGAACCACAATGAAGGGAAGAGAGAGGAAAAAAGAAGATGACTCTGTGCTCACCACATCACCTCAAATCTCATAAGATTGTTCATACAGTGTAGAAAACCAATAATGAGAAACAATAAAGAATGTGAAAAAATGGGAATGGTGGGTGTTATCCTTGCAAGGAGTTGGGTCACAGAGCACTAGAAGGTTAAAAAAAATTATTAATAACTAATAAAAACATTTAGGCATTGGTCAGGAGGACATTTCTAATAATTGAAATGATGGCAAGAACATTCATGACACAAATGTGACTGTCTAATCAGGAAGGCCTCCTTATAAAAACATGAACTTTGAAATATAAAAAGATTTTGGCTAGTTAAATAAATTATGGTATATTCTTTCAATTAAAAAAAAAAAACTCCCCAGAACTGGGGATGGTAATTTTGCCTTCCACCTTCATCTCTGGCATCCTCAGGTATATTTCTCCCTTCAGGCACACCTAATGTTTCCCGTGGTTAGAAGCAAGGACAGGTCTCCTCCCAGGGAACCCAAGACAGTGTGGAAGCTGGTTGTCCACCTTAATATCATTTTTTCTAGTGTAGAAACCACGAGTCAGAGGAAATTTTCCATGTATTTGGTGCTAGGCAGATTTGGGGGAGGGGCACTGCAGATATGGAAGTCTGATATTTTTACCATCCACTTGGAATTTTTTCACTTCTCTGTGAACCTGGGAACTGTCTCCTCCTCCTGTTTGAGTTATGAGATATTGCTGATGATAATCTCAGCCCTGTATATTTATTTCTTTTGAATTTCTGTGGCTGGGGGGGATCAGATTGAAACCAGCTTGCTTCTACACTGCCATTTTGAAACCAGAAGTCCAGAAATATTTCTATTGAACAAGTATTGAATTTCAAGAAACAGATGTGGATAAGTGACTTTTGCAGTATATAATTCTGTACCTTTCTTATATATTCCCCAAATAAATGCAAATAATTTATAATGTATGCAATAACAATGTCTTTCCTTCCCATATTGTAATGAGTATGGCCCATATTAAATTTGTACAATAAACTATCACATTCTTAAATAACTTTGTAGAATTTTGGTGGGAAATATAATTAAGTTTTGGTGAATTAAAACATAGGAGTTTTGCTGAGATATGAATTATTAACAATTAAAGTTTACTTTGGTATTTGTATTTTCTTGTTATTCATTTCTTTTTCTGAAGCAAACGCTAGGTGATTTTCTATTTATTTCAAATAAATTTAAAAATGAGTTATTTCACTACCATTTATGTAGTCATGCAACATTTATCAGTGTCCATCTCTGGTAGGAACAGGGTATTCAGAGACGAATTTGATATAGTCTTTGATATTAAGAAGCCTCCCAAGTGATTTATCCTTAAGGAAACAATTATAGTAAGGTGTGATAAATTTCAGAAGAGGAATAATATGGGATTGCAGAAAAATCATCCAGAAATACCATCATGGGAGGAAAATTGTGGCTTAGAGTAACTTTGCTGGTAATCAAAACTTGTCCTTTATGCAAATTAGTAAAAAATGAACAAAGTCTCTTCAAGATCTTTTACAATCATGTACTGTAAAATTGTTGTAATAAATATACAATTCTCTAATGACTACAAAGGGGACAGTGACCCACAGATTATTGAAGTACACACATGGAATTCATGGTTGCAAGAGGCAGTCACATTTGCCCTGCAGAATTCATCTTAACTTAATATTCAACAGATCTCATTTCCCATCACCAGAGTCTTCTTATGCAGATCTTCAAAAAATAGACAAAAGTACTTATAGATAAGGCAGGCCATTTCATTTGCAAAAATATAGATTTCCTCTTTTCAAGTGGAGTAATAAGTGATGCTATTCTACATATAAATATGATATTCCATGACCCAAATTGTAAGTGTGGTCCAAAATATTTTCTTACACTAAATTCCTCTTATAATTGGAATATGTGCATTCAACAAATGAAAAAGAATGAAAAAGAATGCTGTAACACAGACAGCATGATTTAAGATAAAATTGAGGCTAATGCCAAATTCACCATAAAAATAAGGTTGATTACAGCTGCTAAAAATTAAGAAGCTTCAGTGTTAAAGTAGCTTCAGGATATTTGTTGACCCCAATTGGGTTTCAAGATGAAGGAAGAGGGGGGAGAGGATTCCCCACATCAAGATAGACTCACGCATATAGATTTGGCATTTAACATTTCAATATTCAAATTGAAAATACCAAGTTTAATTTTTTTATCTCCTTTTGGATCCTATTTTCTGGAGATTTGAAAATGTATTTATAGTACAAGTAAAATCAGAACTTCTTTCCTCCCTATCCCCAGTTTTTGGATATTTCAGGAGAGAGTGAACTTGGATCTGAATTACACAGATAAGAATCAGCCTCTCTCTCTCTTCCTCTCTCTTTCCATGTGCGCAGCAATAATCCCAAGGGACTGTTAAACACTTGTTTTCTATGCTTCCTTTCAGTTCCCTGGCACTCTGTTCATGTACTTGTTGGGCAGGAAGATTTGTTTTCTAATTACAAACCCATATCATACGTTCATCTTCCTTTTCAGCTTTTAGGATTTCCTTTGCTCAGACTTCATCAGACAATTATTTGTTAAGTCAACATTCTGAATAAATGATTAACCTATCTAATGTATTTATTGAACCTCTACTGTGTGCCAGGCACATTGTTGAACCTTGTATTGCAGGATGATGGTAGAAGTGAGTCTGTCTGACTTGAGATCAGTTCCCTTCTCTAAGACTCAGTTTTCCCTTTTAAAATGGGAAAAAGGAGAGTACTAAGTCTTACCTAGGCTTTTGAGAGTGTGCATATCAATTTACATGCTATCTAGCAAGAGGCAAGTACGTAATTGTGTTTATTAAATACTTTCTATATATAATGTGTATTGTAGGGATTGGGATTAGGAAAGAATTATCTCTTTGTCTATAAATGAAGGGTGTGCGCCTCTTTCCATGAGACTGCTAATGTCCTTAGATCATGAGATATAGAGAGTCTTTAATAGCTATGAAAATAAAACTTAAAACTCATCCATTTGTTCCTTTATTCAGAATGGCTAAAGTGACTTTTGGATGATTTTTGAAATGTCAGTGCATCATATTTTCATACCAGTATGCAATATGTGAGAATGGGCTTTTTATTTCGTTTACACGGTGACCTTGTCTATTGATTGAATGAGGAAATTATACATGCTGTATTTTCTTATTTCACAAAGGGTTTTACACTGATGGCATATCAAAGGAGCATATTGCCATGGGGAGTTGGGTGCCGCACAGCCAGATGGCAGAGAAAAGGCCACCGCAATCAAGCAGACGACTTGTGGTGTCTCAAGTGAGGCATTCAGTAAGGCATTTTGGGAAGTGGCAAAAGGGGTTAACCACTGCGCAGCAAACATGTGTCCAGTAAATGATGGCCTTGATACCTCAAATCCATTTACAGTGTCTATTACTGACACTCATTCAAGATCCAGGGATTGTGTTCTGCAGTGACCTTAGGTGAAAATGAGGGAAAGCAAATAGAGTAACTATTAAGGTAATTATGAAGAGACCTGTTTCATCTATGCTTCATATGCCCATATGGCTGGGTGTTCAATGGACATCAGTAGTCACCACTCTCCTAATAAGCCCCACTAATTAGGTGATAGGAAAATTCTTTCATTGTGACAACAGAATTTTCTAACTCACTCAAATTAAACCAAGCTAATTTTGTTAAGCACTGAAATTCTAGATGGCCCCTAAGGTACACTCTAGTGTGCAGGCAGGGGAATCACAGTGCCTTTGCGATCATGATCTACTTTTTTGGGCTGGAAAAAAGTGTTTCTGGAAAAAGGTCATTTGGAAATCAAGAAAATAATATTCATTGTCATGTTTCCTGTCCAACAAAATTAGGTAGATATTTGTATGCCCATGTGGATCCCTATGTATTCATATGTTGTATATGTATTTATATGTGTAAAAAGCTCAGCCTCTAAACTCAATGCTTTCGAAAGAGTCTGTGCTCCAGGTTGCAGAGCAATACAATGGCACAGTACTCATTTACCTTCTTTTCTCTCCATCTTTGCAGAAGCTGATTTTCTAAATGTCAGAATATTAGAGTTCAAATGGGTGTTAGAATTTGGCTAAGCATTGCAATTTGTATATGGGAAGGCTAAAAACAAGAGGAAACTGGCCAATGCAAGATCAAAATATAAGTTGGTTTCAGAGCCAGGAGTTAAACTTTCTTTTTTCCTCTGAAGAGCTAATCATCTACTTTAATTTTTTAAAAGTAACAGCTTCATTGAGATGTAATTTACATACCATAAAAATCATCCTTTAAAAGTATACAATTCAGTTGTTTTAACTGTCCCTTCCTAGCAATATCTGAGACTATGCCACCTACTTATCAGCACCTTTTTCATCCATAGGCCATATTTAAGATCTGAGAACAAAAGCCTCCAGCAGAAGCCCTGATGATAATAAGATGATGCAACTCTTTAAATACAATCAATTATTATGTTCCAATAACTATGCTAATTTCCTGTTCATGCATTTGACAAATACATTTGAGGACCACACTGTGCCAGACACCGTTCTAGGCACTTTTTGTAAATCAATGAGCCTAACAAAAAAAGATTTCAGCCTTTGTGATGCAGGGTAGGAGAGAAAATACACGTCAATTATACATCATTTTAGAAAATTCTGTGCTGTAGAAAAAGAATAGAACTCAGAACAGAGTAAAAATGATGAAATGTGAAGATATGTGTGGATGTGGGCGAGGAAGAAAGCTTAGAATTCTGAATAGGAAGGTCAAGTGTAAGCTTCACTGCGGAGGTGACATTATACATTTTAATTCTCAGAACAATCTTTTAAGGATGCATTTAAACATGTATTATTAACTTCTTTTAAAAATTAATTCTGTCAGAATATCACCCACACAAAGTGTATAGCTCAATGAAATTTCACAAAGTGAATATGCCTGTTAACATTCCCATTTGTTTTTGAGATGATGAAAGAGAAGGTAAGTAATGAGCTTAAGGCCACAGCACTCACAAGTGCTAGAGCCTGAATGTGAACTCTTGTGACTCGGGAACTTTAGCACTTTTCCATCAGTTCAGTTTCTCTCAGGGAGGAGGACCCAGTGGCTAGACTTCAGACTTGCAAAACTGGATAGAAAGAGAGGTACAAGGGGCAAAGTATGGAGTAGCTGGATAGTTACATTGAACAGAGTTACTTCAGCTTCCAGAAGAACAGTGGGAAGGAATTTAGCAGCAACATGCTGGGGCATCCTTGTCGTTAGAAATATAGAGGGTGCTGCTGCTATGTCTCATACTTACCACAGAGTGGCAGTGCTTTAGAGCTTAACTAAAGTTAGCAAATGCATTCCAGAGTCCCCAATGCAGCCCTTTTTTAGAACCTCATAGGCCTTTTAAAAAATCACAGATCATAGGCTCTTACATAGAAAAACACTTACATTTGTATAAAATTTACTTTTTTATGAAAAATGACAAATACAAACAGGCAGCGCAACAGTCTCTGTTGCATATGCAATAGACGGCTCCTTTATTTTAAGAAATAAAATGCAAGAATTGCATAAAATTTGCAGTCAAAGCTACACCATAGACCTCTTTTTGTTTGGCTATGTGAGAGCACCTCATAGCGGATCAACATTTTACCAGGAAAAAATACAAAGACCAGATTTAAAAATCAAAATTGTCTGAAGACATTGGAGACATCTAAGATTTGAAGAGTGAAAATATAAGAGGGAAGGGAGGCTCACAGAGGTGATACTTGCATTTTTCTTATTCACTCTGACTCAGGTTTCACCTGGAGACATCTGTCCATTCATTAGCTACACTGAGCATAGGGAAAAGAAACAAGCCAAGAGCAGCTGAAATGTTAGTGGAGCTTTTGGTGCTCTTGGTGTATTGGGAAGACACTCATTAGAGTTTAAGATCTGTCAGTGGAAAGGAACCCAGATAAATACCTTACGAGGGGGAGCAAAGCAGTGCTTGAGGGATATGCTTTCTTCTTCAGTCTGAAATTCCACCACAAGTCAGCTCAGTCACTCATCAGAGTATATTGATTTGCCCTTACTTGCCCGAGGATCATTAGAGGATAATCGAATCCTCTTGGAGAAAGACATCCTTCAAAACCTCTAAAACATTTTAAACATAATGTTAGGCATTCAGTCAAAACTTAGGAGGCCAAAGTACTGGGGGAAAAAAAAAGATGGACCCTTATGTGATAACGAATTTGTCACATAAACTTTGAAATAAGATATATACATTGAAGAAAAGAAAAAAATAAGATGGATAACTTTACCAAAGAACTGGAATCTTTGGAAAGTAAGGACTTAACTTGAAATTCTAGAACTAAAACAAATAATAACTGAAATTAGGAACTACTATCACCACCACTACAAACAATTAATTAAACAGTATTTTGGACTCAAATGAAGAGAGGGTAAATGAATTAGAATAAAAACAGTAGAACACAAATAAAACTCACAAAGAGAAACAACTACAACAGACCCAGAAACATGTAAGGCAGCTCAGTACATAGCTGGAATACAAGGATGGTATAATATTTGAAAATCAAGCAATATAATTCTTCACAGTCAAAGATAATAGACAAAAAGTAAATGTTTATATAAATACATGCAGAAAAAATTCAACAAGCACTCATACACAAAGAAACTTTAACAACTTAGAATCAATATATTTTATCTACACAGGGTATTTAAAAACTCAACAGCAATTTTCATATTAGATAGTAATATAAGTATCACCTTGCCCTAAATTTGACTAAGAGTCAGGGATGCCTGTTGTTTCTTTTCATTGTTTTACTCAAAGTCCTAGCTAGTGCAATTAGGCAAAAATGAATGAGTGAATAAATAAATGAATAGGTAAACCAAAAAGAATAAAAAAATAAAGGTATAGGAATTAGAAAAGAAGAAACAAATATGTAATTCACATAGACATGATTATGTACACAGAAAATCCACAAGAATCTATACACCAATTGCTAGAATTTAAAATAGAAGTTACTTAATGAAAACTTGATATAGAAATTAATTTTATTCCTATATAAAAGTAACAAAACATAAAATAAATTATACAAATTAGCATTTGAAACAGTATCACAAATATCTAAGACCAAATATAATCAAAACATGCAAAACCTTTTCACAGACTGCTACATAACATTACTAAATGAAATTTTAAAAGATCTTGCCAATGGAGAAATATATTATGTTCCTGGATTAGAAATCTCAAAATTGTGAGATTAATTCAAATGTTCTGTAGGTTCAAGTCAATCTTATTAAAAAATCAACATGTATTCCTGTGTAAAATTATAAGCTGTTACTAAAATTTATCTGGAAATGAAAAGTACCTAGAATAGCCAAAATAATCTCTAAGAACAAAGCCAGGGGACTTACATTACCAGATGTCCAGACTTACTGTAAATTTGAAGTAACCAGTTCACTGTAGTATTAACACAGAAGAGACAACTGGATCAATGTAACAGAAGGAGACCCAATAATATATAATCACCAGATCTGCAATATAGACACCATTGCCATTCAGTGGGGAAACTATGGTCTTCACAATAAATGGTGCTGGTCAATTGAATACTCATATTTAAAAAATTAAATTATTACCTCACACCATGAACAGAAAATAATTCCAATAGATAATAGATATATATGCTAAAAACAAAACAATAAAACTTTATAAAAAATATAGCATAGAATGTTTATGACTTTCTGGCAGAAAAAGATTTCTTAAATAAGTCATGAAAAGCACTAAAATATAAAGACTGATAAATTGTACATGTATGTTAAGAGTATCAGTTCATGAAAAGATACCATTAGGATAGTAAAAATTCTTCAAAAAGTAGGACAGCACACAGGCATACACACACACACACACACACAAACACAACTTATATCCTTAATAAAGAACTACATTTCAATAGAAGAGATGATTCAATTAATAAAAAAAAAACTTAGCAAAAGACTGCAGTAGACAATTTCCCTAAATTAATATCCAAATAACCAAAAGATATCTGAAAAAGGACTCATCGACACATCGACATTGATGATACAACACTACATGCCAACAAGGATAAAATTATATATTAAAAAAACAACCGTAAAACACCGACTGTTGATGAAGATGTACAAAAGTGGAACTCTCACACAAGACAAGTGGAAATATAAATTAGCACAGCTTTAGAAAACTCCTTTATAATATTTACCAAGGTTGAACGTACATACTGACTATGAGCCAGTTGTTCTGCTCCTAGAAATATAACTAAATGTGTATATATGCATATTAAAGTGTTATTACAAAATGTATACCTTTAGTGTACAAAAATTGTAGTGGCACCATTCATAATACCCTCACATTGGAAACTTTTAGAATGCCCATCAGCAACAGAATGGATATGTCAATTGTGAAATATTCACATACTGAAATACTATACAACAAAAAGAATGAACAAACGGCTATTCTCTGTAATAATATGAATGAATCTCATATGCAAAATGGAACAGAAGAAGCCAAAGCCAAAAGATTATGTACTGTACATATCTATTATGTATGTCAAGTTCAACATTAAGTCAAAATAAACTATGGTATTAAGAGTCAGAAAGACAGTTATCTTTAAAGAAAGGTGGAATGACTAGGACATAACGGTGTTAAGCATGATGAGGGCTGATTATGTTCTAATTTTTGATTGGAGTGATATTTACACAGGTATTGTCCCTTTGTGAAAATTACCCATGGTGCACACTAACAATTTTTGTACCTTTCTGTGTTTATGCTTGATGTTAGCAACAAGTTTAACTTTTATATTATAATTAATGCTGCCCCTTCACAAGTTAATTTATTCATTTTTCAATTAATAGTCATTGTTGAATAGTGCAAAATGCATGTGATTAAGCTTACAATTTAGCATTTAGGAGATATGGGCTCTGAAAGAAGTTTTCCTGGGTCTGGACACTGGCTCCTTCAATTATTATATCTGTGCCTATAGGCAAAGTACTTAACCTTCCTGAGCCTCAACTACTATAAAATTGAAATACTAATAATTCCTTTCAGTTTTTCAACTAAATGAAATGAACTTGCCAAAGGCTTCATATAGCATAAGTGTTTGGTAAACATTGGTTATTATTAATTACTGAAAAAACACAGACTCTGGTCCCAGTTTTGCCAGAATGTAAGTTGAATGACCTTTATCAAGTCATACTCCTGAGTCCTTAAACCTCTTTAATTCTAATAACAGTATGATTTATTCAGTTTACAGAGTTTCTAAGGATTAAATTTGATGCTATATGAGAAAATGTTTCATAGTCTGTAAAACTATAAAAATGAAGGTATATTGAGATATATTTTAGTATAAAAACAGATAAAAATATAACAATTTTAAAAACTAGAAATAGTAGCATCATCTGATTTTTAGGACATGTGATGTATAATTGTCAATGTTCTCTGATAAAGCCTATGATATCCAAAAGATAAAAATTGGCATAAAATATGAGGGAAACATGCATAACAATGGAATTACAAAAGAAGCTGTTGTAATGACAAAAAAGATCATTGTGGAATATCAAGATAGTGCAATTAGTCCTTCCAATTTCAGTCCTCATGAAATGAGGTCCAAGACTAAATAAACTAGAGGTTTTGTTCTAGTGTTATAGTTGAGGATTTTTCCTTTCATTTTTTATTTTGATGATCTCAATTCAGATATCAAGAGAATTGAATGTAAGAATAAAATGAATGTATATACATACATACTAACTGAGAAAGCAGAGCTGGTATTTTCCATGATTTTCGATTGTCAGTAGAGCTACTGCACAAGATGCCACAATTTAGGGGAAATTGAGTTTTATCTTGCTACATACAAAGCCAGTAGTACTATGGATTCATTTATTAATATTTTAACTGATGGCCATTTGTCCAATGCTAATTCCAGGGTATATCCATACAAGGCTTATGGCACAAAACTTAAAATAACTTGGATCACCTGCTTCTGTTTTTATTTTCCTTTTTTTAAAAGAACTACAAAAGTATGAAAATATGCACAACTAGCCTATAAATTATCACCCTTCACAAACATGATGTATTATTTTTTTATTCAGAACCCAATCTTTGCTTTTAAAATTAGGTTCTTTATGAACTCCAACCTATAACTGAGAGACAGTCTGATAGAGCATGTAAAATATACACCCTATTTTCAATTGTTACACATCAATTCAAAGCAAAAAACTTGAAATACTACCATTGTAAACAATAATGATTCAAAGATTACTGAAAGACATAATCCATAGGATGTTCTAGAAAGAAAGAAAACCATATTAATAAATAATAAAATGTATCAAAATAAGAGCCACCTTATGTTATAAAAGAGAGAACCATCAGTACAGCAGGGCATCCTGTTGCCAAATGAGATGAGGATGTCCATAAACCCTCTGCAGGATTCAATTTTTTTTTTTATTTTTTGAGACAGAGTCTCACTCTGTTGCTCTGGCTAGAGTGCCATGGCATCAGCCTAGCTCACAGCAACCTCAAACTCCTGGGCTCAAGCAATCCTTCTGTCTCAGCCTCCCGAGTAGCTGGGACTACAGGCATACGCCAACATGCCCGGCTAATTTTTTCTCTATATATTTTTTAGTTGGCCAATTAATTTCTTTCTATTTTTAGTAGAGGCGGGGTCTCGCTCTTGCTCAGGCTGGTTTCAAACTCCTGACCTTGAGCTATTCTCCTGCCTCGGCCTTCCAGAGTGCTAGGATTACATGCTGAAGGATTCAAATTTAAGTTATTTACATATAACTACACATAAAGATCAAAAGCATTTCAGAAAATTTGACATGTCTTTTAAATATTTGGCCTTAAAATGTAAATTTCCTCTTCCTAACAAGTAATTAGAAGGGAATTTTTATCACAAGTGTAATAATCATTACTTGTTTAAAAAATTAAAATATTATAGAAATCTGATCAAAATTATTTTCTCCTTAGTTTTACCCTAAACGAATAACTAGTGATAATGGCAAAAATCTCAAAATTTATATATGCTTGTGTATGTGTATGTGAAACATATATGATTTCTCATAGATGGAAGTCACACCGATATACTATTTTATACCTCCTAGGTATGATACACAATATAAGGATGTAGATATCTATATCACTATTTTTACCTGCATAGCATTCTGGTTCATTGACGTATAAGACTTTGTTGAGTCTCCTACTGATGACCATATATATTTCAGTAATATATACTGCATATGTATTTGGCCGTTGTGATTCCTATAGTCACTTTAATGTCAGGTATAAAAATGAATAATAAATCAGTGGTGAAGATTAATGCATTTCAGCTTATAAGTTAGGAGACATGGAGGAGGTATTTCTTTTCTTTGGGCTTTAGATTTCTGATTTATTTAACAGTTATATATGTTAAAATTGGAAGACATAATTTAAGGGCCTTCCTTTTGGGATGAAATATGAATTTAAGAGTCACATTATTCTTCTAATAAAGATATGCTTCAAATTATTTGTAATATTTATTTAATTGTGGCCCATTTTTGCATAAGTAATTTGAGAATATATAAGAATATACACAATCAATGTTATATATATGGTAGATTAAAAAGTCATAAGTATGAAATGTAAAAATTAGAATGGAAGGTAAAGCCTCAGGGAAATCATATCTCAAGAATGCATGTCAGAGTATACTGCACTGAGACGCAGATTTGACTTTTAGTTTCTTGGAAGCCAGAACAACAAAGAAATCACAGTTAGCACAGAATATTTCCAGAAAATTATAGTATCTTGAGAAAAATTTTAAACTAACAAAAGGAGAACACAAATATTCACAAATACACACACACACACACACTACAAACAGAAAAAAATGTCTCTAAGTAACTAGAGATTTAATTTGCTCTCTTTCCTGGTTACTAGTTATAATCCATGTAGTTTATTCATCTAACCATAAACAGTTAGCTGCATTCAGATTAAATAAGCTCAGCAAAAACCACTGTAGAAATCACCCTTTTCAAAGGAAAGTCTTGGACAAGATAAAGGTAAATGGAAAAGTTTCTGTAATCTGAGTGGCTAGTGGGAACATGCCAAGCACCTGAGCAGTGGCTGCCTAAGGAATGGAGCCAGAACATGCTAGGGTTACACTGCCACTTAAAATGGGGGTTATTGGTGAAAAGAGATCCGAAAAGTGGTTTCTCACAGAGATGTGGTCGGCATTGAGGCTGAGATGGTGACTGCAATAGCAGTGGTTTTAAAAGAAACAACTTGGAAAAAAATATCACTATTTTTAAAATTCAAAAATTATTTTAAGAAACCTGAAAAAGTGGTTGTATCCCAATACTAGGAAAGATGACTGGCCACCTTAGCTGTAATTGACATCTGACAAAGAATTCACAAAAAGAGGGGGAGAGGGCACAAGGAACAACAAAAATTAAAATACATTTCTTTGACGGAACATCAATGACTGCAATTTTACCCTAATGGCAAGCTAGAGAGCTGTTTATGGCTTCAGTTCAGCCATCCACAGACAATATAATAATACTATTAATGATGATAACAGACAGACAAAAAAATAAGCAAAAACACAAAACAATTAAACCACGTTGGGTTTTCTGGAGACATGGCATCTTCCTTCGTGCACAAGAGCTGGATTGCTCAACTAATAACAAGATCTCCATTCTGAGAACAAAGAGTATTTTTTCAACATATTCCCATAGCACACACGGGGGTAAGACATGATTAAAAATAAATCAAATTTCTTTATTTCTATAACCTAACTCACTAAGAAAAAAGAATGGCATGTGAAAAAGGAAAAATTAGCATAAAACTGAGTGCAGAGCTCAAGAAGTGAAAGAAGATTATAATCATAAAAAAGTCTGTGAGGAATAGAAATAAATTCCAGCCACATCTGTTTTGTTTCCTCCATAAAATATAAAGAAAACATAGTTTTATTGAATTGAGAAATAACATACAGGATGATATGATCTTAGAGATGAAAAAAAAACTAGATGAGAAATAAAAAGGCATTGAGGAAGTGATTATTATATTTACTGTACCTGTAAATGTTCATAGGCAGCACTAACTCTGCACGTAATTGATTTAGGAATATGGAAAACAAGTTTAAGGAAGTATCTCAGAGTGAAAATAATCAGAAAGGAAAAAAATTATAATCATCAGTTCATTTCACTTATTTGGGAAAATGGAATGATTAGAAGGGTAGTTACTGGCTGGTTGATATTTACATAGAATAATTGTTCTTTGGCTACAAAAGAGCTTAATTTTACAGACTGCAAGATCACACAGGATATTTGGTAACACTACTCCAAGACTATCAGTTGCCTATCTCTTAATGAAAATTTTGAATTCAAAATAGAAGAAATAATCTAACAACTGTTTTAAAAATATGAGATATCAAAAAAGAAAAAAAAAATCTTGCTTCAGACTTGTGTGCTATTAGATGCCAGAATATAATATAGTAACATTTTTGATTATTCTGATGCAAAAGTTATGGACCCCCAAGTTGTATTCACAAATTTTGATTCAAATGTAATAACAAGGCAAAGATATATATAAGCTCTTCAATCACTTAGAGAACCTGATCAATATATACTTTCCAGAAAAGAAAAACTAATAAACCACCAATAATTGAAATATTTAATACAATTAGTTGATCCATAAATCAAATTCAAGATCCCAAGAACAAGCTAGGTGACGTCTGGCTGAAAAAGTCAGTCTAAAAAATGATTCATAATGAAACTGTTAAGACCAATGACTTTTTAATTACATCATTAAATATTATAAAAATATAATTTTCAAAATATTACATGGTTTAAAATAACAATAAATAATAACAGTTACCACCCATTTCTTATTTTCTCTCCCAGATTAAAAAGAATATGACAAATCAGTGAAGATGGAGGTGAAACGTGGGTGGCTTTTGCAGTTCAGTTTTTCAGGGGCTGCTTTTTTTCCTAAGACAGGGTCTTGCTCTATCACCCAGGCTACAGTTCAGTAGTCTTATCATAGCTCACTGCAACCTCCATCTTCTGGGCTCAAGCAGCTCTCCTGCTTCAGCCTCCTGAGTAGCTGGGACTACAGGCATGCACCACCATGCCCGGCTAATTTTTCTATTTTTTGTATTGACAGGGTCTCCCGTTTGTCCAGGCTGGTCTTGAACTTCTGGTCTCAAGCAATCCTCCCACCTTAATCTCCCAAAGTGCTAGGATTGTAGGTGCGAACCACTGTGCCTGGCCATATTTTCTTAATTACAACAGTGTGAAATAGCAGCCTTTAAATACTTATCAGACAACTTAGCATCTTTGAAATTAGGATGTTAATGTTGAACCTAAAATGTTTGGAATCGTGCATCTGATTCTAGGTCTTTATCAGAGTATATTCATAGCTAAAAGCAAAAATGATATAAAGGGTTACTCTAAATCAGTTGAAGACATGAACTTAAGCCAAATGCCAAGACTTTCAGACAATTCTGTCTAAAATATAAGGTTATGGAAGAAAGAAATTTTAAAGTTGTTTTCCACTTCTGTTAACCTAGGTATCCCCATTCTACTCATTAAGAAATGTTTTAGACCAGGCGTGGTGGCTCACACCTGTAATCCTAGCACTCTAGGAGGCCAAGGCAGGAGGATTGATGGAGGTCAGGAGTTCAAGACCAGCCTGAGCAAGAGTGAGACCCCGTCTCTACTAAAAATAGAAAGAAATTAGTTGGGCAACTAAAAATATATAGAAAAAATTAGCCAGGCATGGTAGCACATGCCTATAGTCCCAGCTACTTGGGAGGCTGAGGCAGAAGGCTTGCTTGAGCCCAGGAGTTTGAGGTTGCTGTGAGCTAGGCTGATACCATGGCACTCTAGCCCAGGCAAAAAAGTGAAACTCTGTCTCAAAAAAAAAAAAAAAAAAAGAAATGTTTTATGATATTTTGGTCAGTCTAATTGACGGTATGTCATGGTATCTTCCTGTTTGCCATGAATCTCTCTGGAGCCCTTTGAGCTTCTTGTACCTAGATATCTAGATTTTTAACAAGGCCTGGGAAATTTTCCTCTATTATATCCTCAAATAGCTTATCCAATCCTTGTGTATTTTATTCTTCACCCTCATTAGGCCTCTTCACATAATCCCACATTTCTTGTAGGCTTTGCTCTTTTCACTTATTTCTCTGTTCTATCTCTGCAACTGACTTATTTAATTGAAGGTGTTATCTTCAATCCCTGAGATTCTTTCTTCTGTTTGATCTATCCTGTTGTTCAGGCTTTCCACTGTGTTTTGTAATTCCTTGAATAAATTTTTCATTTCCAGAAGTTCGGTTTGATTTTTCTTTAATATTTCAATTTCTTTAGTGAATTTTTCTTCCAAGTCCTGGGTTTCTTAGTGATTTCTTTGTGTTGAGTATCCATTTTTTCTTACATATCACTGAGTTTTCTTACAATTCATGTTCAAAATTCTTCTTCTGTCATTTTAGTCTTCTGAATTTGGTTGATGTCCATTGCTAGAGAGCTGGTGTTCTCCTTTGGAGGTGTCCTTTCCATTTGAGTCTTCATACTTCCAAAGTTCTTTTGCTGATTCCTTCCCATCTGGATGAGCTCTTGGTTCTTACCTTTAAATTTTCCTTTGGATAATGACATGTCCTATTTAGTTCCTGAGCCCATAGGTGGTGTTTATGGGTGAGATTTGACCCCACCCTGTATGATGAGTCAGTAGGTTCACTAAAAGGGTGTGCAGAATGACTTCCCTGTCAGTAGGTGGCACTTGCTAGGAGAAGCAGGCTGCACAGTTCTGTTTTGTTTTTTATGGTCTTATAACCAGCTCTTGTTCCTCTGGAGAGGCACTCTAGTGCCTCAGGTGATGGTGGGGCCCTGGAACTTCCAGGTGTGTCTTTACTCTCCACCTCAGTGGAGGTAGGTAGGGGAGTGAGGCTGAGTGGGGCTGGGTTCAGTGAACCTGCCCTCAAGCTCCACAAATGCTGTTAGCAGGGTCAAAGGTCTATTCTCTGCTTCTGGGAAAAGCTGCCAGGGAGGGGCTAAAATGGCCCCACTCAGCCAAAAGTCTACTTGTCAGGGTGGGGCTGTCTGAGCCTTGCAATCTGGAGCAGGCCTCACTCCTTTCAACCCTCTCCTATTCCACAGTTTCTCCTCAGCCTCTGCCAGAAGGCAGGACTTCAAGCCAGCAGATCTCCCCTGTCTGTGATGCAGTCCGGGAGGTTCCCTGCCCAGGATCACAGCCTGAGCTGGGAGCATGGCCCTCCCGTGGGAGGAGAGTTGCCCCCCAAGCACTCTGATCTGCCCCTGAAGGCACACGCACCTCAGCAGACTCATTCACAAATATCCCTTCTGTGCCCCTGGGCAATGCGATGGAGACCTGGGTGTACAGGATGTAGTCTTCAGACTGGTCCCCTCAGCCCCAGAGATCAATCCCTGGCCCTGCTAGGGAGAGGAGTGCTGGTCTCAAGTCACCCACAGGATGCCCAGGCTGGATCTATGTCTCTTGCCTCGGGATTTGCCCCACTCTCCTGGAGTCACCAGGCAAGCAGCACCTGGGAGGGCTGTCAGGTAGGCAGCTCACAGTCTGAGTACCCCTCAGCCTGCTGTAGGGCCCCAGAAGGAAAGGTCCTGTTCCCTACAGATGACAGGGTGGTGGCTAAGTTGTCTTTCTGGTGGGCCCAGGTAGGGAAGGGGAAGGGGAGAATGAAGCAACATGGTGCCTGCCAGTCGGCTGGGTCTGTGGGGCGGGAGGTGCCCTGAGGGAGCTGGGAGCCTGGTGCCCTGTCCGCAAAAGGCTCACCACTCATTGGTGACAGCCATCACTGGGCTGGTGTTAGCAGGTCCCTCCAACCACTCAGAAGCCCACCAGCAGTCCCAGATGAAAGGGAAGGGAAAGTTCATCACTTCACCCACCCCTGTTGCTCGTCTTCAAGCCTCTTAGGGGCCTTTTTCCTTCCAGTTCTCCTCTGAAACTTCCTGTGGAGTCTCCTGTAGTTTCAGGCACCCTTCCTACTGACCCTCATCCAATCTATGTTTGTCTGCTTATTTATTTTTTTCACTTCTAAAATCTGTCTTTTTTGCAGAGACACTCTAGTTGGCAGTTTTTCTCATCCGCCATCTAGCTGTTACTGAGGAGTTCTACCCAGCTATAAAAAACAGTGGTGATCTGGCGCCTCTTGTATTAACCTGGATCGAGCTGGAGCCCATTCTACTAAGAGAAATTTCATGAGAATAGAAAAACAAACACCACATGTACTCGCCATCAAATTGGTATTAACTGATCAACACTTAAGTGCATGTATAGCAATAACATTCATCAGGTGTAGGGCAGATGGGAGGGGGGAGGAGGGAATGGATATATTCACACCTAATGGGTGCAGTGCACACCATCTGGGGAATGGACATGCTTGAAGCTCTGACTCAGGTGGGCAAAGGCAATATACATAACCTAAACATTTGTACCCCTGTAATATGTTGAAATTAAAAAAAAATCAAAAGAAAAAGAACTGTTTTATGATAGAAGCAGAATGTAAATAACCTAACTTCCACCAATAAGGTAATTATTATTGCAGAATTTTATTGCATGTGCGTGTCATTATTTATCTGTTTTGGAAATTTCAGCAAGGTCTGAGCAATAGATCCTGGGCTTCTCACAGGACTTGTGTGTGTGTGTTTGTGTTTGTGTGTGTGTGTGTGGAGGTCTGAGTGGGAGGGGGCAATAGGTGATGTTGTAAAAAAGAAATTGAGGAAATTGGATAAAGTTCTAATGAAGTGATCTTCATCCAAAACTTGGATTTGACTAATTAAAAATAAAAGGAGAGAGGAGAGAAGCAGGCAAATGTATAGATAATTTTGGATACAGTTTAAGAATTAGGTTTGGAGAAATGAGAAACAAACAGGAAATGTAAGTTGAGAATTGCTGCTGTACTGAAAGTAAAATCATTGTAAATCACCCCCTTCTTACAAATTATCCTTTTCAGGAAAAACAAAATGCTGGCTGGGTTATTTGAAATAAAATGGGTAAGTGGGTGGCCAAAATGGTCTTTTATGGCTTTTCAATTGCTTGTTTTGTCATATTGAAAAATAGAAACCTCAGAAAGCAAAGGCCATGATATGGTATTTTAGGCAAATTTAAGGAGCTCATTCTTCTTAGTTTGCTTGGGATAGTTTTGGTTTATGTCCATTTTCTTGGTATAATTAATAATAGTGGTGTAATTATTAATAACTGGCTTATCTTTTTTTCTGTTGCCTACCCAAAACTTTGTGTATCCTTTTGCTCTCAAGATTTCTCAGATTATAAATTATATTGTCATACTAGTAAAAAATATCTAATTGATTTTTCAGAGTATTTTGATATAGACTAAAATATGATGTAAAAATTCTATGTATATGAATATTTAGATGCATTTAAAGCCCCAAATGATAGTATTAAATATGTGAATACATATATAAAAATCTAATTCAGAACAATTTTCAGTTTAAAGCTATTTTTCTCATTGTATTATTTGTCTTGGTTTCCTATCCAAGTACTAACCAGGTCCAAACCAGCTTAGCTTCCAAATGAAACCTGGCATGCTCAGGGTGGTATGGCCAGAGAGCAGTTTCACAAGAGCAGCTCTTTATTGTAGAATAAAACTGGTCTGGCTCTGCAAGTGGAGAGAGACAGAACAACTCACTCACTGACTGATCATTCACTTACTCCTGACTTCTTAGATTGTTTCCTTTTATTAGCCCAGTCTGGGGGAGGGCTCTTGGGAGGTGTAGGATGGCAGCACATGATCAACAGGTGTCCTCAAAATTCCATCTGCATATATGAGCTCCCTTTAAGAAAGCCCACCTGGGGGTGGGCGTGGGTTAACAGCAATGCAGATTTAGGCTACTGGCACATTAATTGCCCTTAGGTTACTGTAGGTCACTTTCTTAATCTTATTATGCCTGGGCTGGAGAATTCCCCAATTGATAAAGCATTCCCTCCTTCCCCAGGTGAAGCAGTTGCTGAGGATAGGATTAAGGGTGGGTCAACACCAAAATGAAGTACCTGCCCTTATCTTCTTCCCAGGTGGAGCAACTGCTTGAAACAGCACCAAAACAGGGAACCCTGGTCCCGAGAAGAGCCAGAGATCCTAACATTATTGTTACAAACAAGAGAGTGACAATGACAGCCTGTTACTAATAACTCTGTATCCAGAATTTCATCTCAAGGAAAGAAATAGAGTAGCACACTAAGTTTCCTGGGTGAACGGAAATCAGAGTAAATATTTTCTAATAGAAATAAAATGAAAGACAGAAATAGAAAGAAAAAAAAAAAGAAGAGAGAGAGGAGAATGGGTTGAGATAAAGAGAAAATCTTTGCCTCAAAAAGAAGAATTGCTGAATAATTTAGGTTAAATCATTAAATCTCCTGTTTATGAACAGTGCATTTTATAGAAAAATAGTAATGGCATAAATATTTTTGCTTAGGCATAGATTATATGAAAAAAGAAATTCACATTTTCTATATATTGATAGCTCTGATGGTAAAATTGTAGGCATATTTACTTTTCCCATATACTTCCTAAAAACTTTTAAATTTTGTATAATGAGCATTAGCTTCATAATCAGAAATTTAAAATAGTATTTCCAGCATAGGTATTTTTTAGAATAAAACTGTATAAAGAAGTGACATTTTATTGTCCTAGATATTTATTGTAAACCAACCTGCCATTTACAACTTAAATGTAGGGAAAATATTCCATCCTGTTGAGTTCAGCGTGATTGAGTTCACCTGTGTGATATAAAATGCATTTTCTATTAGTTTGTGTGGCCATAAAGTCAATAAAAGGAACAGCAGTCTTCCCCATAGAATACTCACCTACTGTAGTTTTCAGCTTATTATATAGCAAAGAGGAACAAAATACTCATAGTAACAATGTATTTTTAATAGGTTCTCAAGCTGTCCCTTTCACAAAGAGTTGTGGCTGAATACAGATGTGGCTGCTGTGAGGTTTTATATAGGTGTATGGGCTGAACAAAAACCAGGTAGGGAGACATTTATCTAACACAAATGCGTGGGCTCTTCAGGCATAAAGCCTACCGATTTTCCACTGGGTTACGAGTTCTGTTTTCCCTGAATGTGGCCCAAATGTTATGGGCAAAATGTTTTCTGGAAAGATTATCAAACATACATGTTAGAAATAAAGGAAGATAAGTAAGGGAATTGATAAATTCACAAAGAATCATTGCAGAGACAAATGGTAAACATCATCATAGACTCAGATGAGGTATGTAACCATCAATTTAAATTTAATATTTTAAATGTAAAGTTTAAAATTAGATGTAATAACATACAATTACATTGGGAATGCCTGTGACTTCCTCCTAGTGGATAGATACGAGATTTTAAAAATCTCTTTTGTCTCACTTAAATCCTATAACTTCAGCACTTATTCCAATATTCTCTTTTATTTGAGGATAATATAGAGTTTCTCAAGCCAATTAAAGAATAGTGTCTAGGAGACACAAAGGTCACAGAAGATGTAAATGTTTCCAACCATCAGGCAGTTAACACAATTAAGGAAGGAGGACTTAATGTTTGCTGTGTCTAAATCCTAATTTATCTTCCAATGTTCCATTTTTTCTTTCTTTCTTTTCTTTTCTTTTTTGAGCATCCATTCCAAGCAGAACAATGTTCCATTTTTGATAAGTTCAGAAAAAAATATTTCTCTACTATAGGAAAACACAACAGTGTTAGTTAGATTTTTATTGGTATTTTTTTATACATGGAAACAATAGAGGGCGGTGAGGATTATGGCAAATTAGAGAGGATTTCTATCTAAGGGAAGGTGGAGGAATACTACTCAGCTCCAGTGGCTTGTTGCTATCAAAAAATGTGAGCCCAGTGTTGTCAGAGATCTCCATATGTCAGGGTGGCAGTCTGCTCTTGGTTTTTGTTGTGCTCTTGGCCGAAGAATGACCAGACACACCAAAGTGTCAAGTTCAGACTATTATTTTGGAAAAATACCGCAGGGCCAATATGATGGAGTAACCCCAGGCAGGAAGCAGTTTCACATGAGTGGCAATTTATTCTAGAACAAAATGGATCTGTCTCTGAGAGTGGAGAGAGACTGAGAGACAGACTGACTGACTCTCTGACTTCTCAGATTCTTTCCTTTTAATAGCCCAGTCTGGGGGGCTGGGCTTTTGGGAGTGTGGGATGTTATCAAATGATTAACAGGTGTTCTCAAAATTCCATCTGTTTATAAGCCCTCCCTCTCTGAAAGCCCACCTGGGCGAGGTGAACCACGAGGCAGAATCAAGCTAATGGCATAATAATTACCCTTAGGTTACTCTAGGTCACTTTCTAAATCCTATCATGTCTGTGCTGGGAAATTCCCAGATTGATAAAGCATTCCCTTCTTCCTCAAGTGTAGCAGTTGCTCAGGATAGGATTAAGGGTGGGGCAGCCCTAAAATGGAGCACCTGCCCTTATCCTTCTTTTAAGGTAGAGAAATTGTTCCAAACAGCACCGAAGCAGGGAACCCTTGTCTGGAGAAGAGGAAGAGATTTTAACTATCTACCTAACATATAATTTAGAATATCCTCAAATCTAAATAAACATTGAGAATAATGAACTTTTAACTTTACAACATAACATAAAGTGGATTTTTACACTGTAAAACAAAATATAACATGGTGTGTGGAACATTTGTTTGTATTCTCTGACATGACACTTTATATAGAACTTAAATATTGCTCATTCTGAGGAAGTATATACCATGGTTAAAAGCGTGAATTCTGGAGTCCATGTGCCTATGACGGAATTTAAACTTTGCCAGGTGCAAGTAGTTTACCCTTGGGGATAATAAACACAGGCACTTCAGGGGATTATTGTGAGGATTAAATGAAAGAATGTATGCAAAGCCCTTAAAAAGGTACAAAGTAAATATTAGGAATTATTTAATTACTGATTGGATAAAAAGGAAACTGCTAATTCTTTGGGTGGGTGGGTGGTAGTGTGTGCTTTGCTTTTGTTTTGTTTTTTTGCTCCTGAGGGCAAGAAAAGGCATTATTCATCTTCTCATTGATAGATCATAACACAGAATAAGTGTTCAGAAATTTGTCTGATCATGGCATTGTAGAAAAACAGCAACTTAGAGTTGGGAAGACCTGATTTCAAACTGTTGCTGTAGTACATAATAATTGTGTGATCTTGGACATCAAACTTTCTGAAAATTGATACCTAACTTTAAATAGAGTCGTTAAGGAGGATTGGAGTTTAAATATATGTGGGAGGCAATAATCTATATGGCCCCTCTGGTACTACCCCTGTGATTATGTAACCTTACATGGCAAAGGAATTTTGCTTGTGTAATTAAATTGATTTTATTTTAAAGATTATGGGGCTGGCAGTAGTCTAATTAACTCACCTGAGCTCTTTAAAAGCAGAGTTTTCTCCTGATGGTGGCAAAAGGAGAAGTCAGAGAGATTTAAAGCATGAGAGGAACCTGATGCTCTGTTGCTGACTTTGAAGGTGGCATGGATCTTGTGCGAAGAAATTCTGGAGGCTTCGAGGAGCAGAAAACCACCTTCATCTATAAACCAGTAAGGAAATGGGGACTTCATAACGACGCCCACATAGAAGGAACTGGATTCACTAATAACCTGAATCAACTTGGAAACTGATCCTCTCCCACAATCTCTGGGTAAGAGCCCACCCTGGCAAAAACCTTGATTTCAGCCTTGTTGGAACTTAGCAGAGAACCTAGCCCAGTCTACTTAACTGACCTATATAGAACTGTGAGCTGCTATCAGGGTGTTCTTTAAGCCACTAAGTTTATGGTCATATTTTACACAGCAATAGAAAGCTAATATAGCATGTAAATTGTGTGACACTTAGTAGCTACATATTAAATGTTAGCTATTATTATAATTAAATATTTGTTCAGTGAATCAAGATTGAACATGTGGTGTTAAAATTCTTCCAGCAGGCAAAATTATCCTAGATATAGACTCGTATTTCTTTTCTTCTCTTAACCTTCTGAATGCTAAGATTACAAGTGGGTTGCTTTACAGAGTAAAGAACAGCAAAACACTGGAAGAAAAGTGGAAAAAGGAAAATAAATAAACTATACCTGGGATAATTGAATCACTCAAGACATCCCTTTCCTAGAAATCTTTAGGGGCAGAACTGATCAATACTTTTCTGGGATCATTTTTGACATAGCCAGTCCTCCCTGGATTGGTTTGAAAAATGTCGAATATCATAATTTTATCTGTTGCTGTATTGGAAATGCCTGTGCCCTTTTAGAATTGGGGGTGATCCAAGACAGACATAGAAGTGAAGATTCTAAGATATGAGGATTTGATGCTTTCTACCCTTTCATGCCTAATACATAGTAGGTGCTCAGGAAATGTTTATGAAAAGAACATGTCTTGTGGCAGATTTCAGGCTCATGGCTTTGAAAACCTTTTTAAGACCATGTAGTTTAATGTCTGGCAAGAGGAGGTCTTCAATAATATTGAATAAATTAATGAGTGAAATTTTTCTGTAGCCTCCTAAAACTATGCTGTTCTCCCCCTTTTTATATACACTCTACTTTTCCCTCTACTCCTAGTTTTCTAAATTTTTGCCTCTCCCAAAATAGCTGAAAGCATTGCTTAAGATTGATCCCTAAGGTCATACTTTTAGAATTAATTTCTCTGTTCTTTCAAAAATTTCTTATATTTTTCCAGGATATAAGAAGTCATTTAAACA
Organism: Cheirogaleus medius; assembly: GCA_008086735.1. Classification (NCBI taxonomy): domain Eukaryota; kingdom Metazoa; phylum Chordata; class Mammalia; order Primates; family Cheirogaleidae; genus Cheirogaleus; species Cheirogaleus medius. Next base: position 4,907,268 of record VBSM01000949.1, read on the forward strand.
TGCCTGGGTATTTCTAGTGTCATCAAATCTTCTAAGACTGTGATAGAAAAGCAGAATGTGTGAATGGCTGGTGTAAAACTATCCAAAGCTGTACCTTTCTATCAATTTTAAATGAAGTATTAATAATTTTGGTAAAATAAGTCACTATAAATACTAAAATTTTTCAACTGCATTTTGTTCAGAATCTTAAGATTCAGGGGAAATAAAGACAGGAAAAAACCACCAGGACAGAGAGCTAATGTTGTATGTGTATGACCAATGTTAAATTATATGATGAACAATTAGTTTATATCAGATGTGTGTCCTCTGAGCAATGCTAACCCTTGAATTTGTCCCCCAAAATTTGTGCTGGAAATTTACCTCAATGTAGCAGTGTTGAGAGATGAGACCTTTAAGAGCCTCTGCCCACATCAATGGGTTAATGCCATTATCAAGGAAGTAGGTTAGTTATCCTGGGAGTGGGCTCCTGATAAAAGGATATGTTTAGCCCCCTTTCCTTTTTCTTCCTTTTCTTTCTCTTGCCCTTCTGCCTTCCACCATGGGATAATGCAGCAAACAGGTCCTCATCTGATGTGGTTTCTCAACCTTGGACTTTGCAGCCTCCAAAACTGTAAGAAATAAATCTCTATTGCTTATAAATTCCCTAGGCTCAGGTATTTTTCTATAGCAGCACAAAACAAACTAAAACAAGCATCTGTTAATATTTTTGAACCAGAAGGAAGTAGTGTTATAAATTAGATCTTTGCTTTAAATAATTTTGGATCAAGTCCCTAAAAGAACAATGTTTTTATGTCGAAAAAATACACAGAAGGGTCAATGATTTAGCTGAAAGTACTATATGACAAAAAATGGCAATATTTTATTATTCAGTATGTGTATGAATATTTGTGTGTGTGCATGTGGCAGTGGAGGTTGTGTGAGTGTGTGTGTGTTAAAGAGAGAAGGGGGAGAGAGAGAAAGAAAGAGTGAGAAGAAAGAAGAACTTGAGATTGAATGTATTGCATCCTTTCTTTGGTCTCTTGAGATAAGTTGAAGCAATAGTTATAAAATCATGTTGTTTACACATTTGGTTTTACTGGTCTGCATTGTTGGTGCTGATGCTTTTTATATCTAATATAGAGTTAAATAAGTATGTGTGTTAGTCTGGGTTCTCCAGAGAAACAGAAACAATAGAATAGATACAGATAATATAGGTATAGATATAGATACATCATAAGGAATTGGTTCATGTGATTAGAGACTAACAAGTCCCAAGGTCTACAGTCAGCAAACTGGAGACTCAGAGGAGCAAATGGTATAGTCCCAGTCTGAGTCCAAAGGCCTGAGAGCCAGGAGAGCTGATGATATTGCTCCAGTCTGAAGGCCTGCAGGTTTGAGACCCAGGAACAGTAGATGTTTCAGTTTCAATCCAAAGGCATGAAAATAAAAATGAAAAATAAAAAAATACCAAGTCCCAGTTCAAGTCATTCAGGCAGGAGAAAATTCCCCCTGAGTCACAGGAGGTCATCCTCTGTGCTCCATTCAGGTCTTCAACTGCTTTGATGGGGCTCACCCCCAGTAGGGAGGCAATCTATTTTACCCAGTCTACTGATTCAAATGTTAATCTCATCTAGAAACACCCTCACAGACACACCCAGAATAATGTTTAATCAAGTGTCTGGACATTCTGTGGGCCAGTCAACTGGACACATAAAATTAACCATCATAGTATGCTTTGCTATCATTAACATTTTGAACATGTCAAAATGTCCACATGCTTCATCTAAACTGCTTGCATATTTGGCCTACTTTCTGCATACTTTCTTTCCTCCTTTCCTCTCTCCCTTCTTCCCTCCCTTTCTTCCAAACCACATACAAATAATTTTAAATATGCATTTATATGATTAATGAAAAAGCTAAATTAGGAGCACTTTGAAACTATTTAGGCTTTGGAGCATACATTTCAGAGCATATACTTACAGACTTCTTCACACTGAATGAAGTAAAAATAGTTCTACAAATTACTTCAGCAAATTTTATTATGGATAATTAAGAGCAATAATATAGGTAATAAAGTTCTGGGTAGCCTTTTTACACTTTTTCTCCAGTTCCAATGTTTCTCAAAAACAAAACCAAATTAATAAAATTAACAAGCGGCAGCATTTCTCTTATAAATTCATAAATACAAACTTATTTTTAGTGGCTTCCAAAGAACCTGGCAAACAGAAAAGACACAAATGTGAACTCAGGACACATTCATCTTAAGGAAATAATACAGAAAGAAAACAATTAGCATTTGGTCCCATAAAGGTTTATTTCTGTCTTGAATCTTCACTCTCAACAACTTTCCATTAAAATGTTGATATGGTTTGTTAAAATTACTCACTAAATGAATTGGACTATTCATTCCCATTCAAATACAGGTTTAAATACAGGATCCTTTTCTCTAGAGTTGTTTAGAGCTGATTATGTAGAAACATCTGCAACCTAGAGTTTTACCAAAAATCAATCAATACTATGTTAAACCATAATAATTGTTTTTATTTCTTATTCTAGATATTTATCTTGATTGGAAGACGAGGACTTGATGAAGCTTCTTATGCTTAACACATAGCAATTCCCTTTAGACCATTTTTTGTTCTATGCAATGTTTTATGTAGAAGAGAATGAACTGCTATAACATGGTGTGACCGTTGTTTTAAAGTCAATGAACATTTTTTGAATGAATGGCCTCCCTTCCTCATTTTTCACTTGGCCAAACCCACCCTACTTTCAAGAAGCACCTATATACTCTCACTTTGGAATGTTATTTCAAGAAGCTAGTGTTTCATTGGGGCATTCCACTTTTTAATACTTTAATAGCCACTGCATTCAGTGTTTAGACCAATGCTGTACAATGTGGAGTGTACTTTGAAATAACCTGGGAAGGTTAAAGAAAGCAATACCTAAGTTTCATACCATACTGAGCACATTAGAATCTTTCTGGGTGGGATTTGGGCATTAGTAACTTTTTTATATTGATGATTTAATTTGAAGTCAAGTTAGGAAATCACTGCCTTATAAGTAGTTGATGATGTATCCTTTGAATTCCCCAAGTAGTTGGAATGTTTGACTTGTGTGGATATTTCATTGCTTGAAAACTGCCAAAAAAACATTTTAGAGCTACTATTGATAAAGAAATAAAGTACAAAATGGGGTAGTGAATTTGATTTTTTATATCATACAAAAATACTCTGGAGATAGCTTCCAAAGAGGAAACTAATAGGCTTTTTCCTATCTAAAATTTTATTATAAAAACCATCAAAAATACAGAAGTAATGAAAGAATGGTAAATAAACACTCATTGACTAAATTCAACAATTGTTAGTGTTTTGCTATAATGGTCGGTCTTTCTTTCTTTCTTTCTTCAAAATAGGTATCTAGGTTTTTTGACAATATCCTTATAGTAGGAAAGAGTGTACAGCCTTATAAGCATTTATTTTTTGAAAGGAGAAATACACATTTAAATTATTATTTTGCAATCTTTATATGTATATATATAAATATATGTTCATATGCTCATTCAGCTATATTTACACTTTCTTGGATATTTCTCTCTTTAATAAAACATAATATATATGCTATATATAATGTGGTATATAGAAACCAATGTATTAATGTATATGCTATATATAATGTGGTATATAGAAACCAATGTATTAATGTAGCACATATGGAATTATTATTTAGAGAGGTCTGAACTAAAGAACTATATTTACAGTATCAGCTTTGACTCTAACAACAGCCAAAACATATAGTATTATTTTATTGATGAGGAATCTGAGGAGTTACGTAATTTGTAGTCATTTAAGCTCTGCTCTGTGGATGTCCACTATACCATCAGTTCTCAAATTTTAGCCTGTATCAATGTCGCCTGAAGAATTTATGTATTAGACTGGGTTCTCCAGAGAAACAGAACTTGAAATAGAGAAACATACGTATCTATATCTATGTCTATCTATCTATATAGTGATAGTTTTATTATAAGAAATTGACTCATCTAGTGACAGAGGCTGAGAAGTTCCACCTTCTGCTGTCTGTAAGCTGGAAACCCAGAAAGCCAGTAGTGTAGTTCAGTTTGAATGTGAAAGCCTGAGAACGAGGCTGCCAATGAGGTAAGTCTCAGTCCAAGGGCAGGAGATGAGTGATGTCCCAGCCAAAAGCAGTCCTGCAGAAAAAGGGGGCAAATCCCTCCTTCCTTCAACTTTTGTTCTATCCGGGCCCTAGACGGACTGGATGATGCCCACGCACATCAGAAGGACAGTCTGCTTTACTGAGTCCACTGATTCAAATGCTAATCTCATCTGGAAACAACCTCATAGACACACCCAGAAATAATGTTTAGCCAAATGTCTAGGCACCCCTTATCCAGTCAAGTGGACACATCACGACATGTTAAAGTGCAGATTGCTGGTCTCTACCCTCAGAGTCTTCTGCATCAATAGGTCTGGGGTGGAACCCCAAATTTACCATTTCTAACAAATTCCCAGTTGATGCTGACACTGCTGGTCTAGGGTCCACACTTTAAGAACCACATCACTAGAACTTCAAGACTCAGCTCAGAAGTTATTTTTTCCCCCAAGGCCTTCTGTATCCATCCATGTTTCTATACTTTGTTTTCCCCTCACTGTTTAATTTGTTTGAAATGCCCTGCCCACATTTCTGCATTATACTTAAGAATTAGATGCTTATGGTAAAATATAATATTTTAGCTATGAACATCTCAATACTTTCCCCGATAGATATGCACACACATATTACAAAATATGTTTCTAGCTCCTCAGCGAGCTAGAAGGGAAGAAAACATACCCGATTACTCTCAGTAACCAAAGGGCCTATTCAATAAGTTCTACCTGTTAAGTGCTCATTAAAAGTTTATGGGTTAAATAAATAAATGACTTTTTTGAATTGCCATGTTTTACACACAGATGATTGTTATACTAAGGAAACTAAAAATTATCATTATTTTTTAATTGTAGCTGACTTTAAGATCCAGGGAAATTAAAAATTATATCTGGTTACTTTTTACCATGACTCAGCGTAGAGACTGGTATGTGAAGAACATTCAGTGATTATTTTATGGCAGACACAGACACAAGGAAGACTATAGGACTAATCTTCAAATACTTCCTATTCTTTCAAAATATCTTTGAAATGGGGTATGATCCCCATATACACCTCAGATACCTACCCTCAGAAAGCTGTGTGGGAGAAACAAAATGTAGGAATGAGTTTAAAAACTAAAATATGTGGGAAATATGAATGACATGAAGCATGTAAACTGCTGATATCTCTGGAGGATCAAAGCCCATTTATATTAAAAATGAAAGAGCTGGAAATAAAATGCAAACAGTCCATTAACAACCCCGAGTTCCAAATATCATCTCCTCTGTAAAATGGGGATGATTGTGCCAACAACCTCAGAAGTTTATTGTGAAAATTAAGAGAAGTAACACATCCAAAGTATTTCAAGAACTCCCTGAGATTCTGGGACTGAAACTATTATGATCACAATAAAGATATGATATTTATCCCATATGCTGAATGGTCTGATTTTTTTGTATTTATGGGACCCTCCTTTGAAAGTGTTTGTTGAGTTCAGAGAGTAGAAATAATTGCTTCCTGCACTTCATATTTTTCCTACTCCTCACTTTAATTTTGTGAACTGTTGGTTTGATCAGATGGCCCATTTATCATCCTTGGGAATCTGTTTCTTGGGTCTGCTGTTAGAGATCCAAGAATCAGGTTTAGTATATGTATTTTTAAAAGGCTACTTATGACAGTGGAAAATGGCTTTTAAATTCGAACATTTTCAAAATATAAAAGGTTAGAAATGTAAGCATCTATGTACCAATGATGGGCAAGTAAAAAACATGGAACCAAGACATGAAAATTTCAAAACAGCAGGGATCACAGCTTAATATCTCTTTCTCACTTCTGAGTACCATGCTATTATTTATTTTGGCTAATGTGTCATCTTTCTTTTTGAAAGAAAAGAATAGATGAATAATTGATGTGCATATAACTAGGCAACCTTCCTAGTCTTTCTCTCAAATAGAAAATTTTTAAAAAGCCAGGTTAACACTACTTTATATTTTATTAGACTATCATGCTAAAAATTTGGCATAAGACTAAAAACTATTGCTCTATCACACTTCTGACAAGCAAGCTTCCAGACAGGAAGTAAACACTGTTGTTTTTAACTGTATCTTTCTCCTCTAATTAAGCTCAATAAACTTAAACAAGTCACTTAGCTTCTTGGAACCTCAATTTCCTTTATCTGCAAAATGGGGATTATGATCCTGCCCTTCTTCCCAGAGTAATTTCAAGGATCAAAGCACTTTTTGATGACAGAGGTATTACATATCTGGGTGACCATATTGTGAATATTTGACACCAAGACTTCCATTTCCTTTTGAAAAGGAAGGCTGTAGGGATACACTCTCCCATTCCAATCAAGTTAAAGTAAAGTTAATATTTGCAATGGTTATAATACATAGCATATTTATCTGTTATCATGAATAACATTTTAAAGTTGAGGGCAAAGATGAAAATGAAAGAGTAGAGAATAATATGTTATAGTGAAAACAAGGCCATGCTGGGTTGCTGGGATGCCAACCCACTGAGAGATAGGACACTGAATTCCTCTGAACTAGGGGTTCCTGATATAATCCATTAGCCAAGGGCCATGCCAGTGAATACGGTATATAAAAAGCAGAGATGTCATGTTTGAGAACAAGAAAGCTGGTTGTAGTCTAGCATCCCTTCTTTTCCATTTCATTAATTAAATTTGACATCTGCAGTTCTGCTAGAAACTAAGATTGCCAAGTGAACCTGCACTTGGCCTTGGAAATTTCTGTGGGTGATTTATTTCCTAATTTTAGGCCCTATGTTTGTGGATACCTTAGTGCCTTGTTTCCAGCCAATTTCTGATGGCCACATGCACCACAATCACAAAGAGGGAATGGTTCCCTCAAACTCCTAGAACCCCATCCCAGCATACAGGTTGCCTGTCCCTCAACCAAGACATTAAGGAGGATGATACTGCATTTATTGCCTATCAAACTCTATCTTATAGACCATTAATCTTCTTAATAACAAGACATTGGTCATGGGAAAGGATTCAAAATAAAATTTCTGAGTTTACATTCTGCTCTGCCACTTACTATGTGGGCAATTCTCATCTATCTATGAAATGGAAACATAATTCCTCATGAGGTTGTTCAGAAAATTAAGATAAACACAAACACACACACACATGGTTTCTTGTATGGATAATAATAATACTAATAATAGCAATAATAATGGTTTATCTTATGAAATATTTTATACTGCTTTAATATGATGTTATTAGGTTGTTGGCACCTTAGAATATCTTTATTAGAATCTTTAAACCTTAGAATCTTTGTTAGGGATACTTTCACATTCTCTTTTAACGAAAACTAATGCAGAGCTTTGTAAGGGAAAAAATTGAATACTTATAAGAATTGTTTGCCAAAAATACCTCATAATACAATATATCACCTTATTAGTTTTTACAGAAATTTTTAGGTTATAACTCTTACAATTCCCATTTTACGGATGAGGAAACAGACATAAAGGAGGTACTCCAGGACATAAGGCAAGAGACAGAACTAGGATGACAATAACAACAGAGCAGTAGCAAGAACAATGATAATCAACTAACATCTATGGCCAGTTTACTGAGCAGCAAATCTCTTGCTCAGATACTTACATGTATTGTCTAATTGTTTTGTTATTTTCCCACAAGAACAAGAAAAATATTGAGAGCAGTGGTTTTCAACCCTGGCTGCACATTAGAATATTAGAATTATCACAAGCATATTAAAAAATTGATACTCTGCATCCATCCCCAGAGATACTGGTTTAATGGGTCTATGGTGGGGCACAGATATTGGTATCTGTTTTAAAGCTCCCAGGTGATTTTAACTTACAGCTGGAGTAGAAGACTACTGCCTTTGAGAGTCTAAGTAACCTGTTGAAAGTTACTGATATGCACAGAGCTGAGATCCTTCCCCAAACTTGCCACTTAAAAACTCTCAAACTCTCTGTAATTCTAACTCCATATTCTTTTTCACTGTGCCAGTTGCTGTCCCTTCTTTCCCCAGCACATATTGTCTTGGCTTTACTACAGACTTTGGCTTCACACTGAATTCTTTTAACACCTGTTTCCACTCCCTTCCCTCCCCATTGGGCACAGAGAGAAGGGAATAATTCTGCGTTTCAGCAGAGTTATTAGCACCTCCTTGTCAGACCGTATCTCACACTTCCTTGCCTATAATATGTCACTGCTCCTCGACCACAGGGTGCTAGTCTAATACGGAAGCTGGCTGAGAGGAACAAGAGGAGTCGCAAAACATAGCATGCTAAGTGTTTATGGTGATAGCTATTATTAAGCTGGCTTCTCCGTGAACTTCCTAGCCCACAGTAGCAGAGAAAGCAGAGTTATAGCTGGAGGTTTTCTACCTAAAACAGGATCCATGTGACCACCTACATCAGAATCACCTGAAGCCAGGCACAGAAAGATAAATATCACATGTTCTCACTCATATATGGGAGCTAAAAAGGTTGATCTCATGGAAGTAGAGAGTAGAATATTAGTTACCAGAGGCCAGGAAGGGTGTGTTTGTGGGGGAAGAGGAATGCAGAGAGGTTGGTTAATGAGTACAAGCAGTCAGAAAAAATAAGTCCTAGTGTTCAATAAGCACAGGATGGAGACTATAGTTAATAATAATTTATTGTGTATCTCAAAATAGCCAGAAGAGAAAAGTTGAAATGTTCCCAACACAAAGAAATAATATTTGAGGTGAGGAATATTCTAAATACCCTAACGTGATCATTAATTATTGTATATATGTATCAAAACATCACAAGTGCCCTATAAATATGCATACTTATCATACAGAATTACCTGAAGGTGAGAGTCATTGAAAAATGTAGATTTCTGGGATAAATCCAATTCTTCACAATTAGAATTCCCGGTAGAATTATGTGTCAATACAATTTAGAGATGATTCTGATAAACATAAAAATGGAAAAAAAAATTTTTTAAACAGGGTCTACTTATAACCCAGCATGACAGATTAAAACTACGAGATGAGATAGATCAGAGTTTCTCAACAGCAACGCCACTGATATTTTGGATCAGACTATGTTTTGCCATGAGAGGCGATGGCTATTTATTCATTTTGTAGGATAATAAGCAATATCCCTGGCCTCTGCACATTAGAGGTTAATAGCATCCCCATCCTTGTGACAATCAGAAATATTTCTGGGCATTGCCCAATGTCCTCGGGGCTGGGGTAGCAAAATTGTACCCCATTGACAACCATTAATATAGATGAAAAGAGGGAGTTCTGCTATCCCTGAACATTCAGGATCAATTTTTATAGTATAATGATTCTCCCTAAAACCAATTTTTTTACTTTCATATGCATTGTGCACACAGATTTTTACGTTCCTTGTTAATTATATTACACAATTGATTGGATGTCCACTATATGCCAGGAGTGTTACTAGGTAGTAACATCTGTTATCTCACTTAATCTCCTCTGCTCTGCATAAGTACATTGGTCTAACAGTGAAGCTGCAGTCCCAGACTGCCTAGGTACCAGTTATCTCCAATATTTTGCAACTACATAATCTTGAGACTGTTACTAAGTCTCAATTTCAACAACAACAAAAAGAGGGTTAATAATAGTATCTACCTCAGATGTGTACATACAAGGTGCTGATTATCGTGGCTAATGTATAAAATCGACTCCTGTTTACTTTGCTTATTGTTATATTAATCCCATTTTATAGATGAAGGAACAGTGGTGCCTGTATAGTAGGTAACTTTCCCCAATCACACAGCTACAAAGTCTCACAGCTTGGGGAGGCCGAGGCAGGCGGATCGCTCAAGGTCAGGAGTTCAAGACCAGCCTGATCAAGAGTGAGACTCCGCCTCTACTAAAAATAGAAAGAAATTAATTGCCAACTAAAAATATATAGAAAAAATTAGCCGGGCAAATTGGCGCATGCCTGTAGTCCCAGCTACTCGGGAGGCTGAGGCAGAAGGATCGCT
>VBSM01000949.1:4925239-4948006 GCA_008086735.1 Cheirogaleus medius
GCACCATTTAAAGTACCATGTGATACTAACACTGTCACTGACTATAATTCCTGCCAAGAAAAGAGAAGGGTTTTGAAGATGAGACACCACAGAGCAAGGAGCATCAAGAAATTGGGGGAGAAAAAGAACCACGACCTTTTTTGTTCCTCCCAAACCACCAGTGCTTTAAGCAAGGTCAAATCTTCAAAGTTTCCTTGACCATGAGCCATGAATTCCACTTTTACCTAAGCTCATTTGAGATGGTCAATACTTTTTGTTGCAAGTGATAATAAAAAAATGCAATGAGTAAATATATGTTTCTATGTTAGTAAATACTATAAAAACATGGACATGTACTCATGCCTGTCTTTTAGTGCTTGAAAAAACCCCTGGTATAAGGCAAAAGTTTTGAAAATGTTTTTTTCATTGAACTAAACAATCGAGTTAAACTGGAGAAAAATAAAACAAGGAAAAAAAAAAACATTTGAGAAACTTATCTACCATTTCCAAAGTGGAAATAATACCCCTTCACAAATAATAACATCTTGGTGATACAATTTATTGCAGAACAATTATTTCCAGACATATTAGAGATAAAAGAGTAATAGTTTCTTTCAAAGTGTTTGTCAGATATTCTTTTTCTTTGTACTAAGCAAGGATAGAGGACATGGATTTTAATCTACACTCAATTGTACCAGAAATGTATCTGGTTAGCATAAAATTAAGTCCAAGTCATTATTTTCTCTTTCTGGGGTCACTTGAATGGTTTATACAGAATGTTTAGGAAGAGTTTTCAGTCCCCATCACTCACCGCTGATATATGCTCACAATCTACAATAGCATATTTTCCAATGATGGAGGATTCTTCAGATTTTGCTATCTTAAATAATAGAAATCTTATTGATTCTGGGAGACCAATGACCTAAAATTTATTCTCCAAAAATACATCAAAAGTCATTCCTCTCTGAAGTTTTGACCTTCCCAGAGGTTATAGGCAGGAGAAGGTCATAGGTCCTGTTTTTTTGCTGAGCTCCAAACCACTATCTTTATTACAAACTTGGAGAAATCCAAAAGGAGAACCCAAAAGAAGGCAGGGAAAGGAACACTGTTGAGGACTTGCAATATAATTATGTAGCTTCAGAATTAACCTTAGGAGAAGAAGTACGTGCCCAGCCCAGAGCGGCATGAAAGTCATACATTCCGGCTTAGGTTCACCTAACAAACAGGGTTGCTACTAGAAGGCATAACAAAGAGTTTGAGCTTCTGTACGTAAGCAAATGTTTCTCAGCCCCACAGCCCTGGGGGTCTGGAGGCCACTTGATAAACATCTTGCCCTTATGGGTATTGCCTGAGCTCATGGGATGGCTGGTAGTCAATGACAGATAAGATTCCTCAAGGAGGAACAACCTAAGACAGGCACAGCCACAGGGGTCTAGGCTGAAGGGGATGGGAACGGAAAGTTTCCCTTTGTGGCTGCATTGCTTATCGATGCTTATCTCAACCTTGGGTTTATGGCCATTGCCTTAAGCAACCGCATTAAGACCCTGAGTCATGGGACATCTGTGTCCTTAGGCTACGTGTTCCGGAATTTATGGCCATTGCTGCAATGCCGGGGCGGTCACGTATAAGGAAGTAACTTTGATTTTTAGGGTATAAAAATAAAACAACTGGTGCGTTTGGCACTGCAGTCTTATACCATCTTTGTGTGTGTCTATGTCTTTCTTTGTGTGTTTCTTTGTGTTTTGTGTTCATCCCCCGTCCTGCAAACGGGCCACGGCAGAACACAGAGGTAACAACCAGAAAACAAATAATAAAGTGGTAAACCTAAATCCAAACATATGAATAATCAAATGCACATGGTCTAACACTCTAATCAAAAGTCAGAAAATGACTAAGTAGATAGAGAGGGACATGACATAATGATAAGAGTAAGCTCACCAAGAAGACAAAATAAAAATAGATTAAAAAATATGAATAGACACTTCAACAAAGAGCATATATGGATGAAAAATAAGCACATAAAAGATTTTCAACATCATTAGCCATTAAGGTAATATCAGTTAAAAACATGATAGGTACTACTACACAACTATTAGAATAACTAAAAAACAAAAAACAAGCAAATCAATCAAAATCCGAAAATAGCAAGTGCTGGTAAGGATGTGGAGCAACTATAATTCTCACATGTGATTTTTGGGAATGAAAAATAATACTGATGCTCTGGATAACGGTTCATTAGTATCTTGTAAAGCTAAACACACACTTATTAATACTACAGGACCTAGTGATCACACTCCAGAGTATTTACCTAAGAGAAATTAAAACACATTCACATAGAAACTTGTACACCAACTCCTCTATTAAATGGCCCCAACCTGGAAACAGCCCAAATGTTCTTCAACGGGTAAATAAGCAAACTGTGGTATATTCATACAATGGAATACTACTTAGCAATAAAAAGGAACAAATAATTAAGGCATACAAAAGTTTATGTAAATCTCAAAGGGATTATAATAAGTAAAAGAAGCCAATCTCAAAAGGTTTTATACGTTATGATTCCATTTATGTGACATTCTTGAAAAGACAAAGCTAGAGTGATAGAGAATAAATCAGTGGTTGCCAAGGGTTAGGGTCAAGGGATGCTGTGTCTACAAAGGGATAGCATAAAGAAGGTATTTAGGATCTATCCTGTACACAGATCTTGATGGTGGTTACTTGAATCTATACATGCATTAAAATTCCTAGAGCTGTACACACACAAAGAAATTAATTAATAAAAATTTCTTATGTTTTGTTTCTTAAAAAGTGATGATGTGTCAATGTAAGTTCATTGATTTTAACCAATGTACCACTCTGATGTGGGATGTGGATGTGGGGAGTTGGGGGTAAGGCATAGGAGTATATTGAAATGCTATGTACTTTGTGCTAAATTTTGCTGCAAACTAAAGCCACTCTAAAAAAATAAAGTCTATTTAACACATACACACACACACGCAAAGAAGGTATCTCTTTTACTTTACTGTTATATATGGGATACACCAGCATAATTTTCTCAAAACAAAATCATAAATAGGAAATATAGTCCTGTTTGTAAGTTTCTTCTACTTCAAGCCCTGAAACACAAATCCAATTGGGCAAGAGGACACAAGGACTTAGCTACCTCCTATATAAGGAAACTAAATATCAGTGTGTTTGTACTCAAAATATAATTTATGATCTCAGCAAACCATCCTAAAGCTCAAGGCATCAGAATCTTCCCTAAATAGTGGTACTCATGGGCATGTCTTGAATGAAGCCCCTAACACTCAGATTTTCTTGTATCCTAATCATGGCAAAAACCTGTGAGGCAGAGTGCTGCTGTTATATATTTCTTACCACTACTCCTGTGGAGTCACTGAACTTCAGTGCCCAGAAGTTTCCTTAACTAGCATAGTGTCAAAAGCTTTCTTGTTACTCTCAGATTCATTAATAAAAGTCATCCTGCAGTAGCTCAGGATGATAGAATAGAAATCAGACTTTGAAAATACCTGCAATGTGCCAGGCTTCATACAAGATATTTAAAAGGTGTTTCCTTTGATCACTGAATCTACCAAGTGAGGTACTTAGGTTTGAAACCACCAGGGAAGGCAGGAATTTTGCTGCAGTGGAATTCTGGTTTGAGTATGTTTAAATAAGTTGTTTGTGGATGAAGCTGCGTTAGGTGTTAAGACCAAACCTTGCAGAATCCCCTTTTCTCCTCTCTGTGGATTGTGTAGAGCACAGGGAAGCAGTGCACAAAATGAAACACATGCAAACCAAAAAGGTAACCAAAGTTACTTGCCATTTAGAAACATTTCAGTTCAGGTTCATTTCTTTGGTTGATAGTTTTTTCCATCACCATTATAATACAATTACTTCCCCAGTTGGAGGTTAACATCCCATTCACTAGTTAATTTTTTTTAAAACCATAATCTGCATTCTGTCTCTCCCTTTGTCCATGGAATCTAGCCTATAGCTACCTTCTTACTTATGAATTAATTCCAGACTCTTCAAATGAGCCAGAGAATCTTTGGTAATATTCTGCTCAACTGCAAGAATTTAATCAATGTTGTCCTTCTTTGCCAAAATACAGATACATCATCATATTTTCTCCTTTCTATGGTCATTCCTGGTATCACTGACCATCTGGGAAGAGAAGACCTGGTAAGTCTCAAATATCTTTGTGAACAAAGTCTGTTAATAGTTTGAAAACAAAGATGGATGTTGGGGAAATGGCAGTTTGTATTAGACAATTATACCAACGGATATTACCATTTATAAAAAAACTGTCATGTTCAAATCCGACTCTTCAGGTATACTAAGAAAATAGGAGTACTCAATCATTTATTTTACATTTATTTATCCCATATTTATTTTAAATTTTTCTATCTCTTTTTTTCTGTTAACAATCTTGGATTAAAACTTTTCAGGTTTTTAAATATTTTTCCCCTCCCTTTCCCCAGCTCTCACCTCCAATAAATGATTTGATTTAACTTTCCTTAAACCATCCTTCTTTATGTAAATATGACATATTTTTTTCTAAAATGTAATTTTATGCCATAAACTCTCTTTTAAAAATCCTTGCTTTGATCCCTCCTTCAGGTTGAAACCAAATTCCTGAGTCCATTCAGAATTGGTTCTCTTCTCCTATATTTCCAGTCCCATCTCTTTTGGAACTGGCTGACACACTTGCTGCTTCTAACGATATTGAATATCTTGCTAATCTGTTTGTACTTTTTGTTAAGTTTCGTACATCTGCACACATGCTACTTCTTCCCAGAAGGCCCTTCCCTCAATCGACCTGGAGATCTATTTATAACCTTCTCATTTTGGTGGTTTCCTATTGCCTTTCTGGGCCTCCTCAGAAAGAGTTCATAATGCCTTCCTTTATATCCTCACAAAGCTGAACTCATAAAAGAGTGATAGTTCTTATACTCGCATTGTCTCATTTAATATGTGAAGGAGCTTAGGAAATTTCACCCCAAAATATGACTCCTTGGTATAAAGAGTATTTTGAATGAAAGGCCGTTAGATATCAACAGGCCTTGGAAGGAAATTTCCCTCTATCCGCACAAAACCAGATGGACCCATGGAAGAAAACAATTGCCTTTCCTTCCCCTCCCAGTTACCTTACTATATAGCTGGAAAGAAGATCAAGAATGCAGTCAGACCTGGCCCAAATCATTTTAAGTGTAATATCTGTCTCTCAGGTTAATTTAATTTGCAAAGAGAATCATTCAAAAGTCAATCTGTTTCCCCTCATCCATTCATTCTCCCAAGTATCTATTCATTCTCTGGAGTAACCATTTATTGCCTCTAAATAGAGTTACCGATACTCCTCATCTTTCCCTCCGCTCTAAAATAAGGGTATATAAATTTCTGGCCTCCACTGGGATATTGGCTAATCACTCTGTGATTTACCACCCATGCACATGTTAAATTAATCTCTTTCTGTTACCTTACTTATTGTGAGTTGATCTTTCAGTGAACCTTCCTGGCAAAGGGGAAGTTTCCCCTCACCCCCACAGTTTGGCCTGGCCAGCAGGGTTTTCAAAGCAGCTCTGCTCTTCTAAAAGCCACCGTGAGGGGAATCTGTATGGACCAGCCAGCAATGAGGCAAGATGACTTGCCAGTCAGACTCTCTGTGGGCTCCTTCTGTCTATGGACACTGATTGAGTAGACAGTAAAGATCATTCTCTCTTTTGCCTTTCCAAATTTAATATTAATAAGCAAAAAGATTTTTGTAAGTGACTAGTTTTAGTATCACGACTATGATATATTTTTTGGTACTTTATGGTATGAATATTCATACCATACCACTGTCTGATTCCTTTCCTCTGAGAAATAGCCTTTTGTTGTTGTTGTTGCTTGCTTTTGTCGTCATCTCTCTGTGTCGTCCTGTCGTAAAGAGGGTTGCCACATGGTAGGGCACAGGCCTGGAAGCCGGTGTAACCCCGCTGTTCCTGCAGGCCCTGCAGGCTCGCCAGTGGTACTAGTCTGATAAGACCAGCGTCTGTTAAAGACAAACTTTGCTACAGGTCCCTGAGAGAAAAAAAGTCTGAGGTTCCCCTCTCGTCCTGTTTCATGTCCATGAGCTTGTCTTGTAATTGGGTGGACATTTTCTCTGAAGTTTCTGCCATCCTGGGACATGTTTTTTCAGGAACATGCCAGGCGGCCAGTCTGGAAAAGATTGGGGATCAGAGACACGTAAGATTCTAAGTGGCATAATCTGTACCTAACATGTCAAAGTGTAGGAATCTTTTGTCTTAAAAGGTCCCGTCCTATCTTAAGTCTATTTCTGAGAGTGAATTTTTGAGAATCATGGGAACTGCCTCCTCTATACCCTCTCCAGGATCACCTCTTGCTTATATGGTAAAAAACTTACTCTAAACCTGGAAAATTACCTCCTGTGCTTTCTATGAAGAGGTATTGCATTGAGTCATTTTGGGAATGAATATACCATTGAGAATTCTAATTCTTAATGGCCAAAATATGGATCCTTTAAATTAAAAGACATTTATTTTTTTAAAAACATAAATTTTAGAGGTCTATTACTCTAAACAATAAGTAGAATTGCCTTATTCATATTAATAGAGAAATCAGATTAAAAGAAAGACACAAAATGTTGTAGCTAGCCTGAAAAATTCTCTTGACAAAATTGAAAAGTAAATATCTGATGTAAAACAAAGATAAAAATCCTTTGAATATTGCCCCTGGGGAGATAATGGCAGAGGCCATTTGACCTTGTAGTCTAATGGTTAAAGTTCTGCGCTTTCATTTGAGCAGCCTAGGTTTGATTCCCAGGCAAAGAATGAGCATATTTGATGTTTGTGTAACATTTGCCATTTGTTGATTATTTTCTCTTATAAGCACAGCTTTTGATTTCCTATATTCTATGGAGGCATAAAGGGCTTTTAGGCATTTATGTAGAAGTAAATGGTCATCTAAAAAGCTGAGAGTCCTAGAAAATATGACTGGACAAAAAAATATGGGTTACACCTTATTTATAGCTATTAAGACTTTTCTTTCTTTGAACCGTTTTTTTGGCTTCTGTGGATCCCGTGAAAACTGTTTTCCACTTCTTTGGAGACATCTCTTGCTCCCTTGATTAAGTTATAACCTTGGCTAAGCCTTATTGGTTTTACTTAGATGGGTACTTTATTTTAAAAGTTTGAAAGCAAAAATGTCAGCTATTTGTCCCAGCTAAAATCTGCTCCATCCATCTTCACTCCTCCCTCCTCCTTCCTCTTTGCTGATCATGGAGTTTTGGCCAATCAAAGGCAGCCAACTATGCAACCTGTGTTTAAGTAAGGCAAACAAATGCTGAGCCAATCCCTTACTTCCATTTTCTGTACATCACTGTCTCTTTTGTGTCCATGAATCTTCTTCAGCCATGCTGCAGGTTTGGAGTCTCTCTGAACCTGTTCAGGTTCAACTGTCCAATTTGTGATTCACTGTTTGCTCAATTAAACTGTATTAAATTTAATTTGTCAAAAGTGGGTTCCAAAATAGATCTCCTAGAGACCCCCAGGAATACCAAAGTCCAAGTGAGGTACCAAACAGACCTGTTGTGTCCATTGCTCTCTGGCCACAACTGGGGCTTGTGGGAAAGCTCTCTCTCAGATTCCAAAACTCCGTAGATTTGAGGTTTGAGTGTGTTTGAGCAAATTTTTGATCCTAACTGGGTTCAGAAGTTGTGACAGCAACTAAAGCAGGTCTGGGATCAGATTGGATCTGATAGTTAATTAGCTTAGTTACAGTTAGAGGCTTCAAATGCCTGTGTGAGTCAGGCAGGAACTAACAGTAAATGGTAATACTACAAGGGGAGCAAAGTCCAGCCTTCAGGAATTCGCGACGATTTCTATGTTCTATCCCTTTGTTCCTCTTTCTTGTACACTTGGGTAAGGAAAAATCATTGCCTAAGTTGATCATAGAGATCTAAGCGCCAAAGCCAAGATTCAAGGTAAAAATGGATCCTTAATTTCTGAACAACTAAGTATTCTACTTTCTTGCTCTACCTACCTACACATGTATAAGTATTAGGCCCTGGAAGCTGTGAGTGCCTGCAGAAATGGCAAAATCTTACTAAAGGCAAATTGTTGCCTACCTAATAATCACTTAAAACAATAAAGTAGGTAATTAAAAGTTTGATAGTCTGAATCAAAAAAAATTAAGAGCCAGCAAATAAAATTCTTTATAAGAGCTATTAAATCTTCTTCTGTCTGTATGTCTATATGTCTAGGTATTTATATATGTAACAGGTATGTGTTTTTTCACTACCAAAATATATAAAAGACCTTTAATTAATTAGATAAATGCTTAAATCAAATATTTTATCAAGCAGATAAAAACTAACTCAAATACCTTTTAGTTCATGTGACTTTAATACTACAGTAGTTGACCTCTGCTCAACTTTTGTTTTGATTGTGTCACATCCTGATTCATAATTTCATTACGTTCACCTTCAGAGGGAAAAATTGAACATGGACCCAAATACCTCAGAGATACTGTGAGTCTCCTTTAATATTCACTCAAATTCTCAAAGCTGATTTAGACGCTATAACTTTTACTCAAGGATCCACTCTTGTTCACTACTTGTTCAGTACATTGATGATCTTTTGCTCTGTAAGCAAGGTGCCCTCTTAAACTCCCTCATTCTTTTAAAAACTCTAGCTGAATAAGCCATAAAGCCACTAGGTCTGAACTCCAGTGAGTACAGACAATTGTTACTTACTTATGACATAAAATGTTTTAGGGTACTCAAAAGCTCACCCCACAATGTATCAAGTCAATTTTGCCATAGATCTCACTAGAGCTTGCACACTTGCAAAAGGAAAAGCTGCCACTATTTACATCAGACTCCAAGTATGCCTTTAGGGTCTGCCATGCAGTTGGCAGGATTTGGAAATCTCACAGTTTCTTAATTTCTGCTGACACTCCCGTTTGCCAATGGGCCTATAATTGCTGCCCTGTGACAACTTATTCACCTTCCTTCTAAGATTGCTTCTGTTCGTTGCCCAGCCCACACTAGGGAAATGGATACTGTATCCCTAGGAGATAATGGGGCAGGCAGGGCTGCTAAATATGCAGCCAAAAATGGCCCTCCTTATCCTTTTTCCACTCAATTTATTACCCTGTCCTTATCCCTGTCTGATGTTATTGATCATCAGGCTAATGCCCCAATCTGAAAAAGATAAGTGGATACAAAATGGTGCTAAACAATTATCAGACAGATTATATATTGGGCCAAACAGACTTCCTGTAGCCCCTTTTCTTTGAACTTTTTGACTTATACTTATCTTGCATCAGCTGAGATATTAGTGCAATTGGGGGATAATTAAGAAAAAAAAAATATATATATACAGTTGATACTGCCCTGGGATTTACAAAATTTCTGACTGAATTATTTCTTAGTGCACTATTTGTAAATCTCACCAAATTTCTGGAGGAAACCAACACTCTCCAGGAAGCCCACAAGGGCCCTGACTGCCCCTTACGGCACTCCAAGTTGATTTTCTATGAATAGATTTACCTCTACCTTTAGACTTGCCTCACTGTTTGCATGTTTAGCAGATGGACTGAATGCCATCCAACTGTGTGTGCTAACACTACAGTAGTGGTAAAGAAAGTAGTAACTGAGATTGTTCCTCATTTTAGTATTCCTCTATGGATGGAGTCAGATCAAGGGGACTTATTTTAAAGCAGAAATAAACCACTTGCTTGAGAAGGCTCTTGGGTACTTATTAAAATTTCATATCCCATGTTATCTACACTCCTCAGGGCAAATGGGACATAAAAATCTTGACATAAAAAGAAGTCTGGGGAAAGTCTGTCAAGACAGTGGATTTAAATGGCCAGAAGCGTTATCTTTGGCCCTTATAAAAATCCAGGGTACTCCAAATGAGAGACATGGATTAACCCCTTTTGAAATAATTTTTAGTCACCCCATGACTACTGACACCTCTAAGCCTTCTATTCCTGGGCTGACCGAACACTATGGGGATTTAAGTGAACAATTCAATACCATAACTAGCTACATACAGATGCTAACGAACATGGTCAGAGCATGTCTTCAGCAGGTGAAAGGAGCACGGCCTCCGCCAACTGACAAGCCTCGCCGTCCTTTGTGACCAAGAGATCATGTGTACATCAGTTTTCAGAAGAAGACACGCACTGTCACCTCACTGGGAAGGCCCCTGTGAAGAACTGTTATCCACCTATACCACCATCAAAAGAAAAGAAAAATCCTCCTGGATTCACATGGGCCATGCCAAACTACACTGAGACAGTTGGAAGACCACTCTTACAAGTGACCTGAAAGTAAGGATTTCCAGAACCAGTTCCCAAGCCCCTGAAGCAGACATCTTCATGAAGTAGACAGATTTCTCCCAAGATTGTGGATCAAGAAACCCCATTTTTTCATCTAAAATCTTCTTTTTTTCTCTTTTAACCCCCCCCCCTACTAAGGGATCCTTTTTAAACACTTCTTCTTTTAAGCCTCACTCACCCTTGGAGGATTGTGCATTGGAAACTAATTGGAAACTGCCTAAATCTATCCATTCTCTCTTTTAATTTTCTGCTATGACTCTATCTATGCCTTGGTCTTACTAAGCCTTACTGTTTTTCCAGTGGGTCAGGCACAGAAGCAGCATCTCTTTGCACCCTGGCCACATTAACTAATCAATCTAATTACTGGTCATGCCAACATCTGGATCATACAAAAGAACTGAGATCATATTTGTTTCTGCCAATGCGAGTGCCTGGAAGATCCAGTCCAGAAGATGGATGTATGACAATATGTGGCATCCAGAACCAGACTAAAAAACATCATGCTGCCTCTCCTACTGATGAGTCAACTGGACACAGAAAAATCTCTGTGGAAGCTCAAGAACTATCTGTTGTTCAGGTAAAGTCAGTAGAAACAAATTTTTCCCTCTGCATTGAAAACAGGGGTGATACTGAATCTTTTCTGGGTGACAGACTAGGGTAATACTGCAATCAGACCCTACAGTTTGATTGCACAGATGGCGTTCTTGCAAAGATCATAGACGGTGCTGACACTAACCCTCATGATGTCAATGTCAATGCTTGAAAAATCACCAGTGCTATGGTAGCTCACAAGCCAGGCCTGTGCAAATTGAGATAGCTCACTTGCTCTCCTTGTTAAATTGCCGGGCACTAAAGATTATATATGGACAGACCAAAGTCTGAAGACTTGGTTAGGTGACAACACCAAGCCCTATAAATGCCAAAACCAGACCAAAGGCCTTTTATGTCAAATATTTCACAACATATTCTATTCTCAAAGCCTGGCAGGGACACATGGACACTGGAGATGTGGAAGTGCCAATGAGGAAGAAAAGGACAGCACACTCCAGCCTGGGAGGTTACAGGTTCCAACCTGACTCTATATTTAAATAACACTGGTGTTTTCATTGTGTATGGCCATAAAGTATACAAGTAGTTCCCACTTAGATGGTCAGGATGCCGTGAACTTGGTTATCTGACACCCTCTGTTACCAGGTATTCCACTTTAAATGCCAGCCAAATTACAAACTTGGGCTTTTTCACGCATAAGGTGATAACACACTAGATACACTAGATAATGCACTAGATACAACATTATTTTTTTTAAAAAAGCACTTTTATATCTCAATTCTAAGTTCTTTTTGGTGCTCAGGACTCTTTTCCTGGCATTTGGAATTTATGAGATTGAACATGCAGTTTTCCATCTCTCCATGGTAATAGAAGCAGAATTCAATATCACTATGGAAGCATTGGGAGCACTTCAGTTAGAAGTCAACAGCTTAGCCTCTGTTGTATTTGAAAACTGCTGGGTCCTGGATGCATTGACAGCCCACAAAGGAGGAGCTTGTGCAGTTATTGGCAAAAAATGCTGTTTCTACGTAACCACTCAGGGCAAGTAGAGACTGATCTATACCTCTTAAAAGACAAGATAAATATTCTTCATCAGATTAATGAAGCAAAACCATTCTATTGTTCCCAGGAATGGGAGACTGGTTTAATGAGGTGTGGGTAAATGTGCTTAGATCTCTTCTTTTCTACTTATTTATTCTCACTCTAATCTATGTTCTTGTCTCCCTTTTCAGATCTCTTGTTTCTTAACTACAAACCTGATCTTTCTCTCTACAGCCACTGACTCAGCTTTTAATGTGTGAAAGTTCTAGGGAAGTTCCAGACAGGGGGAATGAAGGAGTCCAGGAAATTCCATCTCAAAATATGACTCTTTGGTATAAAGAGTATTTTAATCCTTAGAGATCAATGGGCCTTGGAAGAGACTTTCCCTCTATCTGCACAAAACCAGATGGACTCATCAGAAAGAACAATTGCCTTTCCTTCCTCTCCCTGTTATCTCACAATATTGCTGGAAAGAGGATCAAGAATGCAGCCAGACCTGGCCTAAATCATTTTAAATGGAATACTTGTCTCTCAGGTTAATTTAATTTGCAAAGAGAATCATTTACAAGTCAATCAGTTTCCCTCTATCCATTCATTCTCCCAAGCATCTATTCATCCTCCCTAGTAACCATTTCTTGCCCCTAAACAGAATTACCTATATTCTTCATCTCTCCCTCCTCTATAATATGAGGGTATATAAATTTCTGGACCCCATTGGGATATTGGATTATCACTCTGTGATTCTACTTTCGCACATGGTAAATAAAACTCTTTCTCCTATTAATCTGCATTACTTATTATGAATTGATCTTTCAGCAAAACTTCCGGGGCAAAGGAGAAGCCTCCCTTCACCCACCACATATGATTACTCTTATAAATCACAACCACCTGTATGTCATGTTTCTATAATATTTCCCCACTGAATAAAATTCAGGAAGGAAGAGAAGGTGTGCTAATCTTATGGTAGCCATTTGTGCCACAGTTGGGTATACAGACTCAAACTACAGACAGGGAACAGCATGACCTGTAGCAGGGGATATTAAAAGGTGGTCACGACCCAGCCTCAAGAGTTGGAGCTTTGAGTCCAGCGGATTCCAGATTACATTCCTACTGTGGATTTACCACTGCGGGCGAGGTGGGAGTTAAATATGAGCCTCAGTGTCAGTTCAAGTTAGAAGGCACTTTCTGATGGACACAGAGTTTGGAAAAAGATTCCTTGGGTTGGGGTAGCATTGGTGTACTCAAACAGATGGAGTGCAATGCAAGAGACAGAAAAGGGACAAAAAATACCCATCAACTCTGACAAGGGGGAGAACTATCCATCATAAAGTGGTACTCCTGGTGGGGGTATCCTGGCAGGTTCAGGATACTCACAAAACAGTCTCTTACATACCATAGGATTGAAATTATGTTATCGTCTGCCTCCTATCCCCTGATTTGGCTATGAATTGCTTAAACATAGGTGCTGGAATTAAATATATAAATAAAGTAGTTTCTATAACTTAATATACAACCAGTAAATTTTGAGCTATCTACACTGCATTGGTTCCACAATGGATGGAACCCATATTAAAAAATAACAGGGATTTTTGAATTATCGATGGTTTCACAAAAATTGCTCCAAAAAAGAATTCTAAAGATGATCACAAACCAAAACATGAATTTGAAAGACAGGATGTACCTTCACAACAAAAACAAAAAGAAGAAATGTCAAAGTGAAATGTCAGAGATATCAACTGTCAAAGAACTTAAGGAAATCGCACATTCCATGCTTAGAAACCTACTAATTCTTTGTTGTGACAGGCCGTCCTGTTCACTGCACGATGTAGCAGTGTTTCCAGCCTTTACGCACTAGATATCAGTAGCACCATCAGCATCATGGCCAAAAATCTCTCCAGACAAAACCAGAGGACCCTGGTGGAGCAGTTTCCCTCAGTTGAGAATCAACAATGCTAAAGAATTTTGTGAGAGTAAAATGAGATGAGGTATTTGGAAACACTTTGCTCACAGTTTTATGGTTTTCAGAAATTTGAGAGTTAATTGTGATTTAATTTTAACATAGAAATAAGCTATGATCTGATTTACCAAATAAGAGTTTTTCCTCAATTTGGAGACATTTTTGCTACTTTCAGATACTTTAGTGGAATGGGCACATTCTATTCCTATGCCTGAGAAGGGACATCTGAGGCTTTGAGATGTCAGATAACTTGTCCAAGGTCATAGACTTTGAAGTGAAGATCTGGAATATTAACCCAGGTTACAGGGACCTCAAAGACTATGCTTGATTCAGCTCCACTATATCCTTTGATATTTCATGAATTAATTTACGCTTTTTAAAAAACCATCCCTCTTAAATCTTATATTTCAACAAGTTTTTATATTTTGTCTACATTATATCTAATACAGTGTAGTATGTGTGTGTGTAGGGGGGTTCTCTGTATTATGATTGAATTGAAACTCAATATGAAACTAAGATGTAGGCATCATGATTTGTGTTTGTGTTTCATGTACCCCTTCCTTCCATTCTTCACAGATGGGTGACTCATGGGATTAGAATACCTCCACAGCTCATTTCTCATCCTCATTCTTGCATGATTCGTTGTTAAACACTCTCATATTTAAAATGGCTACAATTTATTGATCACTTTCCTATAAATATTCATGATCATAACTTTCAAACTCCCCTGTGAGGTCAATACTCTTAGTATTTCCAATTTATTGCTACAAAATCTGAGATATTGAGAGTTGAGTACAACTCACACAGCTTGCATATAGGAGCCAGGATTACACTCAGATCTGTTTGATAGGAAAACCCATATTCTTAAACACTACCCTGTACTAATTTTTACACGAATTCAGTCAGCAAAGATACAGATAAAGACCTTAGGGGAAATTTCAAATCCATAATAATCATGCAAAACCAGACTTCAAAATGGAAATAAATAAACAAAAGCAATAACTTTATTTTTATAAGGGAATTAAAATAGATATGACATTGTCATCAAAATATCTATTTTGCCCTATCATTTGATAATTCTCATTTATTTGTATCATAGGGTTCTTCCTTGAGTCAAAGCTTCACTAAGTGTTCTCTGAAGTAAGCAAGACTGCTACACATCTTTGCTGAGTAAAAAAAGAAAAACAGCAACAATAAAACAAAATGGAAGGAAGAGGCTCCAGAGATAGTTGCCAACAAACACAAATATAATTATAACACAAAAGAATAGTGGGCCAGAACAGGGCTTTTGAGCAGAAGCCAATCAGGGAGGATTTGTATGTTTTTCACTTTCAATTTAGAGAACACTTAGATAACATATTGCTGGGGGGATGGTAGAACATATAAGGTTCTTACAGAATTTAAAGAAAAATTTGTCTATTAAAATGAATACAGTATTTAGAATGAAATCATTTTAAAAAAATTATTGATTTACATTTGATATACTTTCTACTTTATGTAGCCACTTTAGTTGAATACCTACTACATGCTGGAATCTGTTCTACATCCCAGAGATTTAGAATAAGTCACAAGAGACAAGAAGACAAAGTGTTAAATTTGATTCCACCCTTTTACCAGGACTTTAGGTTTGAGTGCGGTTTGAACATAACACATCAAATAATTTTAGGGTCATTTGCTAGGTGAATTTGACCTTCAAGAAATGAATGTATGTACTACTAAAGGTCTGTTAGTATATTCTTTGGTCATATCAACAAATGCCTTAGGTCAATGGAGAATTTTAGGAAAATATTTGAACCAGCGATTTAGGGAATAGGTGGTGATTGGGAATGGATAAGGTTAAGTCGTTTCACATAAAAATGGAATTACTGGAATATGAAAATAAAATAGCTTCTTTTCTTTCCTAAGAACATTCCATGAGGAGAAAAATCACCATCGAGAATGCTCTCTTATTTGGTCAACATTTCATATTAATTAATATTTATTTTGACTGCTGATAAATTTCATTCTTAAGATATGTTATCAATGGATTGTATAGTTGATGAAGAAATCCTAATAAACAGAAATTTACACTTCTCTCAAAAAGGCTTTTTGGATTCAATTCTGCTTCCACAGTCGAAAACATTTGCCAAGTTTGTGTCACAAATTAGACATCTGAGAAGCAGGCAGCAAGTTTGTTAATTATTGGGATTAATTTAATGAACTTATTCTCATTAGACTTTATGAGCCATGCTGTACACAGTAACATGTGAAAGTCCACAACCACAACACAGTGATGTCAGTAGGTAATTAAGGGCATTGATGAGGATTTTTGCAGGAAAACAAAGTGAGGCAAATGCTTTGTGCATAACCACGTTATTAGATAGAATTAAGGGTTGATAATTACAGAGAATTAAGTGGAGATAATTTTAGTAGCAGCAAATTAAGAGAGAAGTCAGTTTGGCTCTAAAAACAAATGTTGAATATACACATAAATCATAATGTTTCATAGCTGACACTTTATCCTGGGTGTGATGAGCTATGTAATAGTGTTTTACTGCCACATGATCTGGAAGTAGGCACAGTTTGTCATCAGAAAGAATTTTAAAGTGTTGATCTCTCAGAAAAACAATCTCACACTTCAAATGGCCTCATGATGGAAAACACATGAAACAGATGTCCTTTTTTTAAGTCTATTGGCACTTTGTTGTTATCATGTCTGATATATAAAGAAAAGTGGAGGAGATTGACTATGAATAAAATGTAAAAAATACATGTTCCAACATATATTCCATCTCACCTCCACTTCTCCAGAAAAAGAAAGCCGTGGAGGGTCACAGTGGGTCACAGTTTGGCAAGAAACCAAAAATAGAAACTGTTCACCAAAGTAAATATAAATTTGATGATGTCCTGAAAAAAATCATGTCAACTAAAAGGTCAGATCTGTGCTCATCTCACATCCAGTCTATTAAAGCTATTTGAGTAAAACTTAGCATATTGCCAGTGCAGAATAATAACTTGGCAAATGAGAGTTAAGGACGACTTTAAAAAGATTGAAGTGTCCTTAATATTATCCTATGTATTAAATGTAGCTTATGAACTCCAACTATATACAAAGTTTTCTGCATTTTACATTTTAAAATACATTAAAAATATACAAATTTTCTTGTGACCAAGAGAAATAATAGGCATTTAAATTTTGTTTTATTTTGTTTTGTTTTTTGAGACAGAGTCTCACTGCATGGTCTCTAGTAGAGTACAGTGGAGTCATCATAGCTCACTGCAACCTCCAGCTCCTGGGCTCACGTGATGCTCTTGACTCAGCCTCCTGAGTAGCTGGGACTACAGGCTTGAACTACCACGCCCAGATAATTTTTCTATTTTTACTAGAGACAGGGTCTCACTCTTGCCCAGGCAGGTTTCAAACTCCTGAGCTCGAGAGATCCTCCCGCCTTGGCCTCCCAAAGTGCTAGGATCACAGGTGTGAGTCACAGTGTCCAACCTGGCATTGAAGTTTTTTAAACTCCAACAAGTGATATAAATCAAGAGAGTTGATGATGATAATGATGATGATGTGATTGTTATTATTGTTTTCAAATGGACCCCCAAATTAGACATGTATTAAGAAATGGGTCTTTTCTTTATCACTCTCCATGACCTTGATAATGATCACCTAATATTAATAATTTAATTTTGTTTCATACATACATGTGTGAAAGAAGAATAATGTGTCCTTCCTTTTCAACTTCAGGATTATTGCTTTTCTCTCTCCTATGCTTGAACAGGAAGATCTGGCTTAATGCCAGAGCTGATTACTATGTAAGGAAGTAAGTTTCAGGGAGTGTCGTAAGGTAAATTTTTTTTTTTGTTGCTGTGGATGTTCCAATATGGCCTGCAGAGGAATCTGTATGCATATGCACACATCACATTATATAGTACAGTAATTCCTTTATGCAGTTCTGCTTTATAATTTAAAATAAATTAAAAACTTAAAAGTTTTAGTCTACTAATTAGATGGCTCCTGTCCTATGTCTTTCGTAGTCTCTATGAGTTTGCTAACTTGCCATTGGGTTCGATCTTGTGAGGTTGTGTATGTTTGTGTATGGGTGTATTTTCTGTGTTTATGTTCTTGTCTTCTATGTTTGGTTGGGAGTGATAATATTCAGAATGAGTTTCTTAATTAAACTTAAAGATACTGATACCCCGAGGCTAAAAAGATGCATCCAGCTAATAAATTAGATATCAATAAATAATAATAAAGAAGCATGACATTTAAATAGCAGGCTTATAAATTTCATGTGAAATAGCTGCACTGCACAGCTGAAAGCTTCAGTAGGATTAAGGCAATTTAATTAGTGCTATTTCAAAACGAAATTTCCAGGCCCATGTGACTTTCCTTAATGAAATGCTCGCCTCAAATATCTAGTTTATTCACAGGTGGAATGATACGAAGAAGACAAGAGAGTTCTTCAAGACATTCTTAAAGATTGCAAATCTCTGGAAATCAATTCCAATCAACACAACTTTATTGCAGAGTGTTTTTGAATGTTGAATGATTAAAAGAACATCTTTGACATTACTAATACTGAGCAAAATGATGCAGAAACAAACTATTTGAAAAGTGTCCACTAGGCCATTATTAGTTCATTGGAAGTGCACACCCTGAATGCTCATGGTTGTGATCAAATTTGTGGAAAGTATATCCCACACTAGGCATTCAGGTAAACATTATTTTATTTTATTTATTTTATTTTATTATTTTGTTTTATTTTATTTTATAACCTTGGATCTAGGCCTCCATGAAGCCTACTTTGTATAATGCTGATCTACTTACTGGGTAGATAAGCACATAGGCAATGAAATGGAATTACTTAAATAGATGTATGCAGGCATAAATGGAACATGGGGAAAAGAAGATTGAAGTTCTCCTTGGAGACTTCAGACCAGCCTCATAGAGGAATTGTCAGTTGAGACGAGTTTTGATGAAAGAGTGGGGATAGAAAAAGAAGGTGATTGCTTGAGGCTCTGCCTCGAGGGGGGAGGGGTGCATGGGCAATATACATAACTGTAATATTTGTACCCCCATAATATGCTGAAATAAAAAAAAAAAGAAAAAGAAAAACAAGGTGATGTATACTGGACCATTTTGGAGATGAGAATGAATAGTGGATAGACTCTGGAGTTGATTTGACAAGTTACTTAAATTATCTTAGTTTTATTAACCTTATTTATAAAATGCAGATGATAATAGAATGGTGAAAATGATATGAGAAAATCCACAAAACATACTGACCTAGTGTCTGGCAGTTAGTAAATACTTAATAAACGTCTGCTGTAAAATAACTTTTTTTTTTTTTGTCTCAAGTATGGGGTTTTGATGGTATGTGTGTGTTTTGTTTGCTATTATTGGCGTGTGACAATCTCTCATTAGTAGTCAGAGATGGGCCTGGGTGGAGCGAGAGTGGATAGAGAAGGGTTTCATATAGAATCTGGATGTCCTCTTAAAAACAATGAAAAACCCATTGAAGCATTTCAACGTGGAATCAAAATATATTACTCACACCTTAAAGGTGGTGAGCAAAGAAGTTTGGGTAAAAGGGATAAGCTCAGGTAACTTCTGGAAGGATGGTGGTATTCTTCATAAAGAAGAAAATGAGAAAGATCAGGTTTATAAGGTGAACATAATGGTTAGTGTTCGAAAATGTGTATATCTAAACACAAAGGATATGTCTGAGGTGGTAGAGGTGCATGTATTCTTTCATTTTCTAGTCAATGACCCCTTTTGTGTGTCAGGTATGATGATGATTACTAAGAATGCAATAAACAACAAAACAGATGCATTTCCTGCCTTCTTAGATGTGGAGCAGGCAGCAGGTTGTGGGATGTGCCTTACAGGAATATTCTGAGGATTAAATAATTTGTCAGAAAATATAGAACAGGAATAAAATATGGGAACAAAATTACTGGGCTAACTTTTATCAGCTTCATTGATTTTTTCCTCTTCTACCGCTAGGTGTGAGGATTGAAATGAGGGAAAACTTCTCTTCCGATCTCTTGCATGTTTCTAGGAGGAAAAAATAAAACTCCTGCACACAAGATATCTTCTTCATCCCTGATGTTAATCGTGAATTCACCATAGGTTGTTCATACTTAAAGTGACTGAATTCTAGATGTCATTTGACATAGCTTCAAATCTTCCATTTTGGCCTATGAAATCCATTAAGGTCCCATTGTCACATGTTGGATGTCATGGAAAGTAAACTCTGAGGCAAAGATGAGCATCCAGGAGGCATATCAGGGAGTGGTCTGGGATTGCCACCTGTGGAAGAGAAGGGGAGAGGCAGAATTAGGCAAAGGGAAAAATGTGACGGTGATGAAATCTCAAGGATGACCTCAGACAACACCACAAGGAGTTCCACAATGGAATGGCTCTCTGAATTGTCCCAAGCTCGGTGTCAGGAGACTTGGGCTTTATGTGTATGTGTTTCCTGGTCACTGGGCACAGGCTGCCCTGGGCAGAGGCATGACCTCAGGCAGGATGGCTCTCCTCAGCTGTTTTAATGGGCAACCTTAAAATCCAAATAGCTCTTCTGGGTTTTTCTGAGCTGGGGTGAGGCTGCCTGTGCTGTTATTTGCACATGTTGCCCAGCCATTGAATATGGGCTGAAGGTGGATGGGTGTGTGACCTTGGGCTGGTCCATTGTCTTCATCCGAGGTAACTGGCGAGGGCTGATAGCAGAGTGCTGTCTGCTAGCAGCACCCCCAGCCCTTCAATCCTGAAAGGAGTATCATTGTCACATCACAGCATTTTCTACATGGAATAAAAAAAGGAAAAAGGTAACAAAACAATTTCACCTGAACATATTTTTCTTTCGTGATACCTCCTGAACTCTCTCTTTGCAGCTCAACTTCTTTCAAAAGTCCACTCTTCTCCTGCCTCTGCTTCTTGTAAACACGGTCCCAAACTCAGAATGGACAAGTTTTCACCACAGTCTGCCCTCTCCAAGATCTCCAAACACATTCTGATTTCAGTCACCTCAATCCAGTATTTATTATATCTTCTATTTTTCAAACCTATCTTTTGCATTGTTAACACCATTAGCTACTGTATTTATTTTGCAAGTCTCTTTTCTGCTCTTCAATATTACATAGTTAGGCTTTTACCTACATCTACAATTCTATTTTAATTCTTTCTCTCCACTTCCTATTCTTCTTCCTGAGATTTAATTGTAGACACTGTACATATTGGTCTACACATTCTTTTCCTTATAAACCTCTACTTGTGCAGTGCAATCTTAACCTTTACCTTAGGTTTGGTAGAACTCGGAAGTGTAGCCATCTGGTCCAGGACTTTTCCTTTTTGGAAGGTTCTTAATTACTGCTCCAATTTCTGTGCTTGATATTGGTCTGTTCAGGAATTCTCTTTCCTCCTGAGTGAACTTAGGGAGGTTGTATGTTTCCAAGAATTTGTCCATTTCCTCCACATTATGTAGTTTTGGGGCATATAGGTTTTTATAGTAGTCAAAGATAATGTTTTGTATTTCCGTGGTGTCTGTTGTGACCTCTCCTTTTTCATTTCTAATTGAGTTTATTAGAGTCCTTTCCCTTCGAGTTCTTGTCAATCTGGCAAGAGGGCTATCAATTTTAACTATCTTTTCAAAAAACCAGTTTTTGATTTTGTTGAACTTCTATATAATTCTTTTATTCTCAATTTCATTTAGTTCTGCTTTGATCTTAGTTATTTCTTTTCTTCTGGTAGGTTTGGAATTGATTTGCTCTTCCCTTTCCAATTCCTTGAGATTGTTTATTAGATTGTTGATTTTTGAGCTTTCTGGTTTTTTGATGTGAGCATTTAAAACTATTAGTTTTCCTCTCAGGAATACTTTTGCTGTATCCCACAGATTTTAATAACTTGTGTCCCTGTTATCATTTAGTTTGAAGAATCTTTTGATATCTCTCTGTATTTCCTCTTTGACCCAACAGTTATTCAACAATAGATTGTTTAATTTCCATGACTTTGTGAAATGGTGAGTATTTCTGTTGGAATCAAACTCTAATTTTACACTACTATAATCTGAGAAGATACACAGTATAATTTCTATTTTTGAATTTATTGAGGTCTGATTTGTGGCCTAGTATGTGATAAATTTTGGAGAAAGTTCCATGAGCTAATGAGAAGAATGTATATTTAGCTTTATTTGTGTGGAATGTTCTGTAGAGGTCTGTCAGACCCTTTTGTTCTAGAGCTCTGTTTAAGTCCATTATTTCTTTGCTTATTTTCTATTTAGAAGATCTTTCCAGTTCATTCAGTGGGGTGTTGAAGTCCCAGCTACTATGGTGTTATTATTTATCATGCTATTTAGATCAAACAGGGTTTGCTTTATATATATGGGTGCTCCTGAGTTGGGTGCATAAATATTAAGAATTTTTAATTCTTCTTGTTGGATCTTCCCTTTTACCATTATATAGTGGCCATCTTTGTCCTTTCTTACTTTTGCTATTCTAATGCTTATGTTATCTGAAATAAGTATAGCTACTCCTGCTTTCTTTTGACTTCCATTTGCCTGGAGGATTGTTTTCTGTCCCTTGACGTTGAGCCTGAAAGAATCTTTGTTAGATGTGTTTCCTGTAGACAGCAGATACTAGGCTTATGGATTTTTTTCCCACTCTGCTAGTCTAAGTCTCTTCAGAAGACAATTTAAGCCATTCATATTTATTGAGAGGATTGATATTTGAGGTAGATTTCCATGCATACTGTTGGGTGAATTCCTGTTGTTTTGTTTTACTCCTTGAGCCATTGTGGAGTCCAGGTTCTAGACTTTAACTCTTGAGTGATTTTACTTTGGAGAGTGCCATGGCCCATATGCAGGACAGGGGATGAACACAAAACACAAAGAAACACACAAAGAAAGACACGG
>VBSM01000949.1:4948106-5001839 GCA_008086735.1 Cheirogaleus medius
TTAAGCAAGGCAGCCACAGGGGGCACTTTCCATCCCCAGTTCCTCTTGGCTGGATCCCCGGCAGCTGTGCTTGTCTTAGGTTGTTCCTCCTTGAAGAATCTTACCCATCTCTGGCTATCCAGCCATCTTACAGGGCCAAGCACCAATAATAGGAACAATGTGCTTATCATGTGGCCTCCAGGCCCCTATTAATGTGGGTCTGGGCAGCTTTTGCCTATTTGCAGAAACTCAGACCCTTTGTTATCCCTTCAAGCAGCAACCCTGTTTGTTAGGAGAAACTTGGCCGGAATGTATGACTCTCACACCGCTCTGGGCTGGGCACGTACTCCTTCTCTTAAGATTAATTCTTAAGCTGCACGATTATATGGCAAGCCCTCAATAGGAGAGTGTCCAATGCTCTGTTCAGTGTGTAATGCAGGTCTGAGTACTTCCTGTAGGGCTGGTCTGGTCTTCACAAATTCCATCAGTGATTGCTTGTCTGGGTGGCCTGGGTGCCAAGGGCAAGTCCTAGTGTTCTTATCAGATGATCAAAACCAGCCCACTGGACTGAATCAATAGTCTGTCCTCTTTTGCTTAGCTCCAAGGTCCCACAGATTCACGCCAATCACACAGAGAAAGCAACTTTTCTGACTTTCTCCCTGCCTCCAAGAGTGGAGTCTGCCCTTCCGGGATGTGGGAGGGACGTTCCCTGAGACCCCCACATGTTCCAGCCCAGAAAATGTCTTCTCTCATTTTTCCCCTCTTCCAAGGGCAAAGTTTGTCTGGTCGGTGCAAAATACAAGCAGCTGGCCGGTGGGGAAGAGCTGCCCAACACCACCGGTGGCCTCAGTCTGGAAAGCAGCCTCCCACACTACTCCACCCTTCCAAGGGCAGGGTTTGTCCCTGCAGTGTGAAACCTCTGCTGCCATGCTGGAGGTGTAGGGCACCTGAGGCTGCTGTGAGTCTCAGTCCAGAAAGAGGCTTCTCTCATTACTCTGCCCCTTCAAGGGAGGGATTTGACCTGCTGGCGGCAAGAGGCCAGCTGGGGGAGGAATGTTCAGAAAGTGGCTTCTCTCTTTACTCCCCTCCTCCAAGGGCAGGGCCTGTCTTGCCAGGCAGGGGCAGTGGTGCCACCTGAGACCCCTGCCTGGGATTGCCCTGCTGGGCTGGAGAAGGGGTGGTGCCCAGGTGGGCAATGCACCACAGTGTTTTTGGGCTATGGACCCCAAAATGGCGGCTGCCCACCCACAGAGAGCGAGCACTGGAGGCGACTGCTGGCGGGGGCAGTGGGTGCTGGGCTTGGCAGGCTGTCTCAATGAGCCGCCAGCTGTCCCCACTGTTTCCCTGACACACTGACTCACCTCAGTCAAGTAGGCGGGATCTGTACTCTCTGTCCCACCTTGTGCCAGCCAAATCTTCATCAGTTCCCAAGGGCAGGGCCTCCCTTCCTGCGTTCACCTCCCTTGTTCTGGTCCCGGGAGCTGC
Organism: Cheirogaleus medius; assembly: GCA_008086735.1. NCBI lineage: Eukaryota > Metazoa > Chordata > Mammalia > Primates > Cheirogaleidae > Cheirogaleus > Cheirogaleus medius. The sequence continues at coordinate 4,949,571 of VBSM01000949.1, forward strand.
CAGAGGCAAGAAACCTGTCTCCAAACTCCCTCCTGTGGACCTGGGAAGAGTCCACTCAGATGTGTCCCTCCCCCACCCAGTGTGGACCTAGCACAGAGCACTGGAGAGTTCAAAATGTTTCCTGCTTTTGTCTTTTCTCCTCACAGCCTCTCAGCCCGTGCTACAACTTCTTACTGACTTTAGGCATTTCCCTGCCTGAGTGGACGTGGAGGTCAGTGGAGGAAGAGGCGTCCTGTGGGTCAGATCACACTGCCCTAGCCAGCCAGTGGGCGCGGCTGTCCCATGCTCTATTCCCTGTTGTATATCTCCCACTCTCTGGACTTTGTGGTTGATTCTTCAATTCACCCTTTTTTTCCCAGCGCTGCTCGTCCCAACTGCTTCTCTGCAAATTCATGATGCTGTTCCTGTGGGAGAGCCATTCACTCACGTGTAGCTGCCTGCGTTCTTCACCTCCTACTCTGGAAGCAGAGAGCCAGGAGGTCACCACCAATCTGCCATTTTTCCCCTCTGCATCTTATAATTCTTTCAGAAAGGTAAGAGGATAATTAAAATTGGAATCAGAAAGGTTTACCTACAAGAATTCTATGGTACAGGAAAGGGAAGGAAATCAATATGTCTTCAGTACTGAGATAATTCCAAATGCTTTATTCCATTAAATCTTAGCACAAGAATGTGAGGTGGGTTTTACTATCCCTGTTTTATAGATGAGCATGCAGGATAAGTAACTTGGTTAAGTTTATGCAACTGGTATTCTAGTCAGGACTTTTCTTGTTTCCAGACACATAAACATACCAAAACTCATTCAAATGATAAAGGGATACCAAATTAGAGTCCCTCCTTATCAGCAAGGCTGCTCTGTGTGGTCTTGTAGACTGTACCACCACACTATTCCGGGGAGAGTTGTGCATCACAGAGGCCTGAAACCTGGGCAGTCTTGCTTTTGGAAATAAGTATATGGTTATCTCTGCTGGTCTCTGCCATTATTATTGTTGTTGCCGCAGTTACTACTGCTGCTGCTACTCCTGTTGTTGTTGCTGATGCTGCTGTTAATCTTGTTATTCTTTGTTTAGAATTTTCATAAGTTTAGCTGGCCCTTGGACAATAATGTTCTCCCTGCCTATATCAGCGTGATTTTTCGCATTCCTGTACTACGGCTGTCAGCTTCCTTCTGTGTCTCTTAATTTGAGTTTCTGAGAGAAACAATCTGATAGACCAGTTTATCTCTGGTTCAAGTGTTTTATACTAGGCTATGACTTATGCTTCTTATCAGCCAAGGAAAGTACTATTCCCTCTAGGTCTGGTTTCTAATATGGGTGGAGTTGACTGAGGCCTAGGGTGAGGGCTAGGAGGAAATGTGGGTGGGCATTCACCAGAAACAGCCCCAGGTGTTTTGGTTCAATTATGCTTGATACATATATATTAATGGAAGTTAAACAATAAAAATGATTTATCATAAAGGCACATTTAATTCTCTTCAATTACTGATATGGGTAGGATATCAATTTTTATGTGTATTATGTTTAAAATGGCAAATATGAAAGTTTACATAAAATAGATCATAGGGTTAATTGTGAAACTTAACACTGATTATTCCTATATGAATCTACAGAAGTCACCTATTTTTTTCTTTCATTTTTTCTTTTCTTTTTTTTTTTTTTTTGAGAGACGGGGTCTCACTGTGCTCAGGATGTGCTCAGGCTGGTGTCAAACCCCTGAAGCAGCAGCTATCCGCCCGCCTCAGCCTCCCAGAAAGCTAGGACGACAGGCGTGAGCCACCGCGCCCGGCCTTTTTCTTTCATTTTTAAAAATAGTTTTAAAAAATTCATAATGATAATGATAAATTATAATTACATTAGGGGCCAAAAATTTTGTAAATTTTATATAGTTTATATATTTAATGTTGTCTATATTATATATTATTACATTTTATATTGTTATTATTTTAAATTTTATGTATCTTTTTTATTTTCCACAATCCCTTTTATTTTGTATTTCTGACAGTAAATAAGGTATTCTTATGAAATGCTAACATCTTAAATTATGTAATACTAAATATTGCATATCTAATATTAAGGGTGATTTGCAGTTCTTGAACTAATACAAATTAATCAAACCATCACTTTTCAATATTTGTAGCATTTAATAAAAATATGTATATTTATTCAATATGACTAAATTACTTTAAAAAACAATCTCATCAACAACTAAACTCTTCAAAAGGATTTGGCATTTCATTATTTATTTTTGGGAAAAAAAATGAATTATTCCAGTGGCAATATCTGTGAGTTTTTAGTGTCCAGCTCTGATTTGAGTACTCTCTAACCTCCTTCCCAGCAAGTACAGGTTCATCTTCCTGGAGTCCCAGCATGGAGCAAGATGCAGGCTGTAGGTTCTTCTCACCATCATCATCACCATCATTACCAAAATTATAGAATATACATGATCATGGGACCTGAAAAATTCCATGTTATGTGTTGAACTCAATTCACACAGTCTGTAGAAAGTCATATCAAATGTTTCTTATATTCTTTTATAGAATTCTTTTTTTTAACAAAAATAATCTCTTTTTAGAAATTTGGATTAGCTAGAATTTATGACAATTTCTGGGGAAGAAACTTCCAAAATAGGAAAAACAATGCTTGTTCTATTTGCACAATAGAGTGATAATTTTGTTGGGTGTTGCTATGCGGTTGGAAATCATTTTAAATAGCAATTTATAGGCATTATTCCCTTGCAATTGTGAAGTCTGATACCAATTGAAACTTGAGTATTTCTAAGTAACCTATTTCTTTCTTTATGGCAAGTTTTCAGAACTAGTTACATTAATATAGGTTTTTAAAAATTCATTTTGGTACTCAGAGGTCCCTTTAACCTGGAAACTAATGTTCTTTAGTTATGGTAAATATTTTTATATTATTTCACCCATCCATGTATCTGTTATCTCTTGTAGTTATTCTTATTAATTGGAAAAATTTAATGAATAAAATGACCAATCTATGAATTACCACATTCATTGCTCTTCTATTTGTTTACTTTCTGAAACATTGAATGAGTCACATTTATCTTCCAATATTCTCGCCATTTTGAGGCCAACAATCACAATATTTTTTGATATTTCCTTTTATTCCCATTGTTGCCTGTTTCCTATAGTCTTCATTTCTCCTTTTCATATTGGTTTTATTTACATTGGCAACTTTCATTTTAAAGGGTTTTTTTTTTCAATGTCCGGTGACTATTCGCTGTTCAGTTCTCTTAAAAGCGGGGCATTAGAAAGTTAATACAAAGATAGGACTTTACAGCTGGTAGGCCTCATGTTAGTGTTTAAAAGTGCAACTGGCCTTTTAAAAGTAGAAATTATAACTGTCAGTATCTAAGGTTATTTCTCTGTACTAATTATTTTGTCCAGAGAAGAAACCTTTCATTGAGGAGTCTAGTAGGAAAAGGGGATTGTGAATCTTACATAACATTAGGTAGACTTTCAAGTGAAAGTTATAGTACTATAATCTTAATGTTGTATAAGGTGATATCAAATATTAAATTAATATTTTATTATATTATTTTACTGCTATCCTCGGGAAGTGTCAGGTTTCTGCTGGGACTGGGGAGACCTGGCTTCCTGGTTGTATGAGATTGCTCCATAATATACTGGCAAGTATTCATCCTGTTTTAGCCCATCTTCCGTTCCCATCTTCAGAGATAATGTGTGCTTTTAATTCCAGAGACTTTCTAGGCATTTCTGTTGTAAACGCCTTTGCTTATTGTGCTAGTCTGGGTCTTCCAAGAAGCAGACACCAAGATAGAATTTAACATGCAAAGATTTCTTTAAAGAACTATGTGAGATAAAATAGGAAAGAATCAGAGAGCCTTCAGCCCATGATGAAATTCTGTCCTTGAACGGAGGAGAAAACTAGGGAAGAGTGGATTGAAGCATCTTAGATTGCTGTGCATCTTAAAGTAAAGGTTTGGTGAGGCAATCGGGGTGTCTATTAGCCAAAGTGAGAGCTGTCAAATGAGTTCTGTTTTTCCTTGAAATGGACCTGTCTTCGTATAGATCTGCTTTCTTTTTTTTTTTTAAATAATAAGAGCTTTATAAATATATATATATATACACACACACATATATATATATATATATATATATATGCCACATGGTCCCTGTAGGCATGGAAGAATTAGCCCATCCTTCTAATACCTCATCCAAACAACATCTTCCTACAAGTGATCTTTACTCCAGGCATCTGTAAGCAAATAGACTATCATGTGACTTCATTTCCATATTGCTGCTAAGCCAGGCTAGCTCCCCAATCCCTTCCCCACCCCCCTTTTTTTCTTAGCACAAGCAGGAAAAAATATCAAACAATCTGTTAATGAGCATTTGGTGAAGTGTAATGAATACAGTCTAATTCACTAATTGAGGCTCATTCCACAACTCTCTGCTAATAAGCATCTTAATGTGCTTAACTGCAAGTGTCCAAAATAGTTATTGAGATATGTGGAAATTTCCCATTCTGTTTGTGAAAATTTTGATAATGTTGCAGCTTGATTAATTGAGAGAAAATGTTTCACTAACAATGAAGAAAATGTAAAAGCAGGAAAATCATGCAATTCCATCTTCTAAAACGAACTGACAAATAACATGATCCAAATAAATAAAGAAATTTTTTGAAAGAACTTTTACTGCATTGGGACCCTGATTTTGGTTTCCACACGATGCCAAGTGAAGCTGACATTGAGAATTTTTCTGATTAGACTTGTTTATGAGCATACAACAAATAGATTAGTTAATATTTGATTAATTATAAAAGTCAGAAAAGATAAATTTAGGCTTTTCAAACAAATTTATTTTCTTCACTTTAAAAGACTACTATTAAAGTTGAAATGTGGATAGTAAACAGATCATTCATTTTATGAAAACCTTCTTCTGTCTCCCTGTCTGTCTCTTCCCTTCCCATCTGCTGCCCTTCCTCCTTTTCAGGCTTCATATCTACAGGAGTAAGAATAATTTCTCAAAGTGATGCCCCTCTGTCACTACCTTGAGAGCCACCCTTAGATACTTCCAGCTTTAGGCATGAAAAGCAGTCTTTTTTCTGTGGTCCTAACTTGAAAGTGTCCTAAACTTGGCTTTGATGACCTTTGGCCCTGACTAGGTGATATCTTAACTAACTATTCTGGAAAAATGAATGCAATGCTCTGATTGTACAGGTCTAGGTCATGTGCCCACCATTACAGCTGGGTCAGATTCACCAAACTACAAGACTAGGGGTGGGTAGGTCCCATAAGTGGCATGCCTACTGAATTGGCATAAATAAGGGACATCAACTGTAGCCAATGAACAGGAAATTTGCACTTCAAAAACTCTACTTAGACAATCATCATATTCTCCTTTCAAAACAAAGGTAGGATTTGGGGGAAGCAAGACAATGAATCATGTGATATAGCTAAAAATATATCCCTAGGGATGTCAGAATATTCTTTTTGTCTCACCTGGTTATGCTGCTTTAAGAAATTATGTCCAGGTTCCCCTAAATTATGTAGTACAGCTTTCTTCAACCATGAACTGCAAGTAATGTTCTCTTCCCAATACTATCTATAAAATATATTGTTACAGCCTATGGAAAAACAGTTATATTACTATTAACCACAAATATTTTTACATAGTGGTAACATCCTCATCACAACAAAGGTAAATCCATCTTTTTGTACTCACTTTGTTCTCTTTTGAGTATATTTTTTCTAGAATAACCCAGTCCCTGGCAAGAACTAAGAAAATCTACTTCAACTCTACTTCCTGCCCCAAGATTTTCTCAGCTTTAGTTCAAACTTCCCTATCACTGGTTAATATCTAATATCTCAGCCTTATTTTGTCATATCTGCAACATAAAGGTTTTAAAATCAGAGTTTGTTCTCATTTCTATTGACTTTAACATTTTTCCCATGTTGTAGGGGTTCCATGGAATATTTCATTTAATTTCATTATTTCTTAAAATTTTGTCTTCTACTTTTCCCCATTCCTTCTTGACACTGAATTTGAAAACTTGTTTTCCATTTCTTCTTGATATTAGAACTGAAATATAAGAAATTCTAAAATTCCCAAATTGCTAAGAAACAATTTTGATGTGGCAAAATTTATTATGGTAATAGAAGATTTTTGAAATGTTGGCTCAATCCAAGAAGACATTCAAAGAAGTGAAAGATAACAAGCCCTACTGTTCATGGGATGGGCATTGGTCACAGTCTATGGAGGCCACAAGAGTATCTACAATAGGCAAAGATCTGCCAAGACAAAAAATAAGGCTCATCTCCTATGTTTTCCTCTCAAAACTGACAGCTAGAACAAACTGGATGGGGAAGAAAATGGATGACTAGGCACATAAGACTTTATCTATTAAGAAATTAGATTATTAATATATTTCTAGAGAAATGGATTTCTAACCAAATCTGAATGAGCTGCTTCTCTTGGCGATGAACAGCAATCTTTCAACACGCAAGTAAATATTGAAGTATTATTCAGGAAGGCAGTTGGAAGGGATGGAGAAAATCATTGGCATCGGACCCTTTGGGTAGAATTCTGGCACTCACATTCACTAGCTGGGTAAACTTGACTAACTTAGGCATTCTAAGTTCAAGTTTCCTTCTCTGTAAAATGTGAAAAATAATTACTAATTCCCAGGGTTTTTATAATGATTAAATTGAATTATGTAAGATAATGTATGCAAAGTGCTCAGCTTATGAAAGGCAGTCAATATATTTTAGTAGTTTCTCCCTCTGTAGTTTATGGGAAGAGAGTCCTCTCAGATTATATGATCTTCAAAGTATAAAATAATCCAATGCTATATGAAATATATACTAATATCACAAAAGTTTATATATATATATATATATGCCTTGGCAGAACTTTATAAAGAATTTATGTGTGTGTGGCTTCAAGGTTTGTGTACCCTCAAAGATTAGAGGTTAAAGCCCTAACCACCAATGAGATCATATTTAGAGAGAGAGCCTTTTGGAGATATTAGGTTTCGATTAGTATGTGAGGATAGGACCTTCATAATGGGATTAGTGGCTTTAATAAGAAGAGGAAAAGAGACATCTCTCTATGCCCTGAGGAAAGGACATAGTGAGAAAGCAGGGGCCATCTGTAAGCCTGGAAGAGTGCCCTCCCTAGGAACTAAATCAGCTGACACCTTGACTTTGGATTTCCCAGCCTCTAGAAATGTGAAATATAAATGCAGTTGTTTAATTTATCTAGTCTATAGTGTTTTGTTATAGCAGCCTGAGCAGACTAATACAAAAAGAATAATACACCTTTTTGCAAGAAGCCTGTAACATATATGTTAGAAAGTACATCATGAAAACATTTCTAGAATATGACAATCATCTGTGAGTTTTCTCTTAATGGTAACTTCTGAGTGAGTCCAGAAAAAACAATATTTTTAACAATTCAGAACCAGTGGGAATTAATACTATTTCAAACTTCTCAATGATTGGAGTTTCTTTTTTCTTCTTGGTATCTTCACTACTTGATACTAACCTACTACATAGCAGGTGCCCAATAAATGTCTGTTGAATGAACAAATACATTAAAAAATTCAAGTCACCTTTAGAGAATTCTTTAACAAGTATGCAAATTACTTTTAAAAAATCCAGGAAATTCTCTTTATTATTTGTTAGGCAGATAGGATCTCTGACTCTTTGGACAAGGGTTCCTGTTTTGGTGCTGTTTTGAGCAATTGCTCCACCTGGGAAGAAGGAAAAGGGTGGATACTCCATCTCGGTGTTGCCCCACCCTTAATCCAATCCAAAGCAACTGCTACACCTGGGGAAGGAGTGAATGTTTTATCAATCTAGGAATTCCCCAGCCCAGGCATAATAAGATTTAGAGAGTGACCTAGAAATCTAAGGGTAATTAATATGCCATTAGCTTGAATCTGCATTGAAGTTCACCCTCCTAGGTGGGCTTTCTTAGAGAGAGCTCATATACACATATGGAATTTTGAGGACACCTGTTGATTATTTGATAACATCCTATGCCTCTCAAGAGCCCTCCTCCAGACTGGGCTTATCAAAGGAAACAATCCGAGAAGTCAGGAGTGAGTGAGTGGGTCAGTGAGTGAGTGAGTTGTTCTGTCTCTCTCTACTCTGGGAGACAGACCTGTTTTATTCTATAATGAAAAGCTGCACTTGTGAAACTGCTCCCTGCCTGAGGTTACTCCCTCATATTGGCCTTGCTGGTGATTTTTCCAAGAAAGGAGTCAGAGGACCGGGATAATAGTATGGACTTGACACTTTGGTGTGTCTGGCATTTCTTCAGCTGAGAGCACACCAAGAACTGAGGGCAGATTCCCACCCCGACAACTTTGGTGTGGTGACTTGGATTCTGACATTATTCAGTCTATTCCAAAATGTCTTTTTATTACAAGTAAAACACATTATAGACATTTTGGTCCATGCACACACACACACATTGCTCCTGGTAGAAAACTTTGTGTGACCTTTCAAGCCCAATGATAGGCAATACAAAGGCTTTACCTGGCAGTCCTCATGGGGGGAAGCTGCCTTCTCACATCAGACTTGGTGCACAGCCAATGCATTTGTCTTCAAGGGGAGTTGGGATCAAGGACTCAAGCTCCTTTGACTGGCCACTCTCTTACATATGCATATTTGCATTCCTACCCAGGGCACCTTATTCCTAGGTCCCTTTATCAAAGGCCTTCAGCCAAGGTCTTCTTCAGATGCCTCTGCCAAGGTCTCCTTATTGGAGGAGAATGGGGAAAGCTTGAAGAAACTTTTTTCCACATTCAGTACTCAGAGTTTTCCCACTCCTCGAATTTCCTCCTTGACCTCTCCCCAGCCCTTAGGTCCATAAAATTGTAGAGGCCCTCTAAGCAGGGCTCCCACAGCAGTAAGACAGCTTCCACATCTGGGCTGATCTGCCTGACCCTCCACTGTCATGCTGCCCCATGAGGGAGACTGTTGCTTTTGTTTTTTGTCTTGTAACTTGAATTAACTACTCTGACACCTGGCACCTCTGCTCTCTCTAGATCAGCTGGGCTCCTCTCTCCCAGATATACACACACAAACACGCAAGACGGGTAGCCCTTGGATATTCATCACTTTAAGAAAATTGGCTTCCCTAGAACTTTTAAACATTCCATTAGAGAATATGGATTTTATATACTGACCTTTTAGCTTTCCATAAATGGAATTAAATTTCAGGAAATCATGAGATCTTGACTTGACAAAGACAATTTCTTTATGACTTTTTTAAATAGAATATCACATATATAACATGAAAAGAAGACTTTTCACTAAAAGTGAGTCCAAGCTAACTGTGTTCCATAATTGATTTTGAGTAGGTAGCTTCTGTGAAATACATAGAGTAAGTTTAAGCAAAATGTCAGGCCTGGCAAAATGACAAGTTGGAGTGGAAGTTGGAAATCAAGTAATATGACAGGAAAAAAAAAAAAACCCAACAAATCATGACGTCTTATGGAATTGCTGTAATTAAGTTGCAAATTTGGTCTGATTTTCCTGGCAGCCCAAGTGAAACCAGGGCTATGATCGATTACTTAGCTCTTCCTTTCCACATGCAAAAACCGTGCTGAATGTCCAGGGTGAGTCTGTCATTTCTCAAAATTTCTCTCTTAAATAAAATTCTCACATGGTGCTTTACAAAGGGATGTGAAGGGATGGATACTCTCTATAAGGGAAGAAGACCTCACATGTAGAAATAAAAGAATGATAAAAACACACATCAGGGTTTACATATACCGGCTGAGAAAGGCCAAAGAAAATGACTTTGAAAATGTTGTGTTTTTAGATCTTTTTGGTAATTCCTTCCATTTGTGGGATTTTACCTCTTACTATTACTCTTCCCTGGATGGAATTATTTTAAAGAAGTGGCTCCCAGAGTTTAGTCCGAGAACCAGCACCATCGACATCATCTGGAAATTTGTTAGAGATGCAAATTCTCAAGCCTACCCTGTGAGTCAGAAATTCTAGAGGTAGGGTCTATTCATCTGATTTCAAAAGCCTCCATGTGGCTCTGACATACACTCCAGTCTGAAAACCACTATTCTACAGCATTATTTCTTGGCTTTTGCCCAAGGTTCCTTCACTTTAGGATTATGTACTAAAGTGCTCAGAAGTCCAAACATAGGACTGTCTACTTACTGTCTCAAAGGACTCTTCTCGCTGTCTCAGTTAGAGCCTGCTTGGTGTGGCTTCTTGGGAAAATCCCATTTTACCAATAAAAAATAATGATCTCTAACTTACATAATGACGTTTATCAATCATTTTTAACAACCTCAGCAAAAGGTTATTTTGGCAATTTATCTGTATCTGCTGCTTCTCACTGTGACCCAGACATTTAGAGACGCAGTTGCAAATGTGAGATTAGATCAATTTGGAATAGAGTGATTAACAAGGGAATACAGTTGTCTGCTGAGCTGAAGATAAGGAAGCAGGGTAGTTTGTTGCAGCATGGGGCCTAGAATATTTTACAGTAGAACATTATCTGTAATATCCTCTAGGACAAAACATAATCCTAAAGTCCAAGAGCAGTAGGGCACTTATGGGTTCCAGGTATTTCAACAAATAGGAATATATGTATCTCAAGGAGCTTTCATGTGTTAAAATGTATTTTTGATTGTGTATATATATGCACCAGTGTAAGGTAAGAGCATCTGTCCAAACTAGAGTACAATCCCAAGTTCACAATGGCTGCCTTGTCAAAGCAGTCTGGTATAGTAGAAAGTTGAGGAACTATGTCAGAATTTAAACTTAAATTTTTCAGTTACTCTTATGTGATTAAGAAAGAATTACTAAATCTTTCACAGTCGGTGTTTATTCATCTAGAAAATTAGACTTGTGATACCTACTTCATTGAGGTTCTATGATTATGTAAAATATTTGTACAACATGGGCTTAACGTTTGCCTTTTTCTTTCTCTGCATTCCTTTCCTGGCTACAAAATACCTCTATAATTTGATTATTAAGATTTAGAGCTTTGGCTAGGCGCGGTGGCTCACGCTTGTAATCCTAGCACTCTGGGAGGCCCAGGTGGGAGGATCGCTCAAGATTAGGAGTTCAAAACCATCTTGAGCAAGAGAGAGACCCCATCTCTACTAAAAATAGAAAGAAATTAATTGGACAACTAAAAATATATAGAAAAAGTTAGCCGGGTATGGTGGCACATGCCTGTAGTCCCAGCTACTTGAGAGGCTGAGGCAGAAGGAGTGCTTGAGCCTAGGAGTTTGAGGTTGCTGTGAGCTAGGCTAACACCACGGCACTCTAGTCAGGGCAACAGAGTGAGACTCTGTCTCAAAAAAAAAAAAAAAAAAAGATTTAGAGCCTTATATCTGAGTTAAAAGAAAGAGCTAGGGATTTCACTGGTGCATACTTTATATCCACGATATTGCTAGATACTATAGGGAAATGCATTTCTCCTCAACTACATTTTATTAAGGATTAAAAAAAAGAAATACTTATAATGTAAATAGTCTGTAGTTAACACACACACACACAAGAAATTCCTTGCCATATAGGATAAAAGTTGTCATGATCCAAATGGGCTTCATAAATTAGTTGTGTACTGAGCTAGAACCCTGAAAAATTGATGATGAAGTATAAAAAGACAGATGGTAAGGGAAGAAATAGGTGACTTGACTTAGTATCTCCTAATCTTGTGTAGGGGGGAATCTATTAATAATTAAATTCATATCAGTAGTTCAGTAAACATATAGGACCAGAAACCCTACTCAGTGATTGCAGTGGATAGATAAAACCACCACCTCTGTCCTCTTGGGGATTGGAATCTATGATGGAAGACAAGGGCAATCCACTAGGGGTAATTACTAGTTAATCAATATTTTCTTGTAAGCTCTTGCTTGAATAGAAGTTTATACTACTTAGGCTAATTAGGAAGAACGTTCTCCAAAATTTTCAAGTATGTGACTCTCAGCCCCTGAGAGATCATTTTAGGGTCGGTAGTAGACAACTTACCTACTGGACGCGTTGACTAAGTATTTGGATTGGCCTTTTCTGTGCTTGATAGTTTTAGAACCAGAAGGGCTCAAATTTATTTCTCAGATTTCAATGGAGACATTTTGTTTTTTAATTCTTAAAATCTTTGAGCTGGTTTCATCATTTGTAGAAGCATCTGTAGCAGAGCTCGAAAGTTTGGCAAGAGTTTTTACTGCCAACAATGTAGTTGATGACATCAAATTTTCCCATTATTGGTTTTGCAAAATCACATAGTGTCTCTTAGATTTTTTCATTCCAAGATACCTTTTTTTTTTTAAACTTAAGAGTTATACTGTAGGGTCTTATACTTTGAGAAGTTTACAATTAAGGGGGTTTGGCATGAGGTTATAAGCATGTGAACTTTTTTATTGTCTTTTTTACATAAATTTATCTAATTTTCATTTTGCATCTTTCTCATGTTTGGCCATTTCTCTTCTGAGTTTATGAATCACTGACTCTAGGTGTTTTATTTTCTACTTGAAAGACTTACTGAAATATATTTAAGTTGAGATCTTAGAGTCCACTTGTGCTTTGAGGTTGAACATTTTTGGGGAAAGCATTTTCTCATCAACTAAAATATTTTTAATGTTTGGTTTTCTTATACTAAAGTGATATATCTGATTAGACATATTTTATTAAATGTTAAATGTCTTATACTGTCTTGGACAAGTAATAATAGATGATTTTCTACTGACAAAGTTAAGAGTCTGGGTGGCTTAGTAAATTTCTTAGTTTAAGAGTACTTCTTTCCAGGAAGTGCATGCAGATACTTTAAGAAATGACACCCTTTGAAGGAGGGCTGAATGTATCTTCTAATTCTATGATTTTCTCTCTCTCTCTCTCTCTCTCTCATTCTCCACCATCAAGTCTAGAAATAGTCCTCCCCCTTCCAAGTCCACTTCTTACCAAAAAGCTCTGTCTTCCTAATACTGTTTATTCTATTCTCACACATATTCAGGTTACTTTCTTCCAATTTCACAATATCAAGTGCCACAGACCACCAGATCTCGGATATGCTTTCATTATTTCTTCAATTCGTGCGGAACTTTTCTTTCTTAAGGTAATTTTTATCTGTGTTCTGCAGTGATGGGCATCTGCTGACTTCTCCTATTTTTATAGTGTTCCTACCTGCCTTTGTTTCAATGTGAGCTCTGGAACAGGATCTGCTGGTTTTCTCTGTATTTCCCTACTTCTTATAACTTAAAGACTGTAGAATTCTCTGTACCGTAGTTATGTGGCAGGTGTGAGTGATAAGTTATCTTACATGTTGCTCTCCTTGTTGATTGGTATAGTTTTTGGAGGAAAGATAGGGAGAGGGTCTAATTTAGGAAGCTTCTGTTACCCTACAGTTTCTAAGAAGTCCATTATTCTATTTAACTTTTGCCACAATCAGCCCAATGATGGAGCTAGAACTGTGGGGACAAGAATACCTTTTTCTGTGTGTGAAATCAGCACATAATCATGGAATCATGTATGTGGATCTAGCACTCTAGTCCATGCCTGGAGGACTGAGCCCATCTCACTATGGTAGACAGATTGACCACTAGCTAACGTATCATTAACACAGGGCTCTAATGAGCAGAAAAGCCACAGTTGAATCAGCGAAGCATTCACAAATAAGGACTCAGGCTTATGGGTGTTTGATGTATTAGAACATATATTACTATAGCCAATCATAAAACACACAAGCAAAATCTGAGAGATCATTTGCAGTATGGCTTTCAGATCATTTTTTATTTCAGTTAACAAAGAAATTTTCTCAATGTCCAACTATGTCCAAGTCTATAATTATCAGTACTCTCTCCTTCTAATTCATTACTGAATTAACAAACATAAATAGATTTTTTTTTTTTTTGGTAGAGACAAGGTCTCATTATGTTGCTCAGGCTGGTCTTGAACTCTTGGCCTCAAGCAATCCTCCCACCCTGGCCTCCCAAAGTGCTGGGATTACAGGCCTTAGCTACCATGCTTGGCCAATAAACATAAATATCTTTCTATCGCTTTAAATAAATAGCAATGGCTTAGAGTTTAAATACTATTATCCATTATTCTTCCTCAGTGATGGCTTTCTTTGAATTCTTTTCAACCCTCTACCCCCATCCTCACCCAAAAAAACCAAAAAACATGATTATAGACTTAACTCCTGTCCATTTCCAGCCATACACCACCACTGATTTAAAGAGTTCTAATAAATTCATTCAAAGCTAAGTGATTTAAGTTGTCAGATATATGAATTTTCTCTCCCTAAGCACAACCAGATGGGACAATGCATATATCCACAGCCTCAGTACTGAACTATTTGCCTAAGTATTGTTGTTTTGGTTTGTTTGTTTGTTTGTTTGCAATGTCACTTTCATTCCGCCTTTTGATATGATTCTGTTCCCTCTGGACTCAAAGTGCCTTTCACATTCTTTTCTGAGTGCTGTCTTACTGGTTAAAGCCTGTGTCTCCTCACTCTCCATCATGACTTGGGTTTTTCTCTGGCTAACCTGTCTTAATATATCTTTGATAGATTCTATGTATGCTTAAATCTGGACAAATATGCATCTACCTCACAGAGATGAACTGTCACTGAGATCATTCTCTGTGTGCCAGTGGGAACTGAAAAGTAATTGATGGCTTCAAAATTCATTAAACATTTAGTGACTACCTGCCATGTTACAGACAATGTATTAGTGGTACACTGGTATAGTGGCAAACAAGAGTGATATAGAGGATTCAGTTTCATAAGATAAAGGAGCAAGTCACCAGGTTTCTAAGTAAAATGAGTAATGTTATAGAAAGGAAGTTCAGTTAACTAGGGGGAAATGAGTGTATATAAAATAAGATGAGAGGGGATCATTATCCAGCTAGAGAGAATATCAATTGCAACCAAAAGATGAGCTTACATTGTAAGGTTGGCTCTTATCGAGCTGTCTCAGCCATCCCCAGCTAACTGAGCCACCCCAGATGAGGGTTCAAGTAATTGCAAAGCATAGGAAAGTCATTATAACTGTGCACTACCCAAATTCCTGATCAAAAAAATTTTTTTTTTTTTTTTTTTTTTTGAGACTGAGTCTCACTCTGTTGCCTGGGCTACAGTGCTGTGGCATCAGCCTAGCTCACAGCAACCTCATACTCCTGGGCTCAAGCGATCCTCCTGCCTCAGCCTCCAGAGTAGCTGGGACTACAGGCACACGCCACCGCGCCCGGCTAATTTTTTCTATTTTTAGTTGTTTGGCTAATTTCTTTCTATTTATAGTAAAGACGGTCTTGCTCAGGCTGGTCTCAAACTCCTGAACTCAAGCCGTTCTCCCACCTCGGCCTCCCAAAATGCTAGGATTACAAGTGTGAGCCACTGGGCCTGGCTCAAAACAAATTTATGAGCATAACAAAACTGTGGTTGCACTATGCATTAATTTGGGGGTACTTTGTAACACGGCAATAGTTGACCACTAAAAAAAATGTGTTATGTAGAAATGGTATGCCACCATGACAAAAATTGAAAACAAGTAGCATTGACTTTGAAATGGTAGATGCAAGCTAGAAATTTCTTAACACTGTTGAGGAGGGCCTGAAGAACAATGAGGAAATGTTATGGAGATTAGAGAAAAGGAGATGATTGTTATGCAGAGGCAGAATGTTTGGCAACACTGATGCATGAGGAAATGTGGAAAATAGAAAGCTAATTTAATTGACTCACAGTTCTGGCTAGGAGATTTTTAGGTAAAACATTGAAAATGGTAATAGGCTCCTTTAAGCTTACTATGTTAAAATATAACAAGAGAAAATTGAGCCAAAGAGGAAAATGTTGAGTTTTTGAAGATAATATAGCAGAATCATAAAGAAGTAAAACTTGCTTGATTCTAAAATAAAATTGCTTTTCTCTCCTGTCTCACCCAACAAAAGATTCACAAAGTGAAAAACAGTTTCAGTGCAAAAATGTTGTCCAGTGTAGGCTGTGATCCCCTTTGTTAAGACTTCAGAAATGTGTAAGGTAGTGTATTCCAGAAACTTTCAGCTATACAAAAACCTTCTAAATAAGCATTTTAGGGAAGTAATTGATAGATCCTGTTATGACACAGTTTTTAAGAATCTAAATGCCTTTGTTCCATATTAGCTTTACATAGGCTGAAGGTAGAGAATATCCTGTCTCAAAGACATGAGTGGGTGTAGCTGGTATCTAAGAGTGTGAACCACAATAATATTCATAGGAAACCTACAAGAATTAAGAGAATCACACTAGGGGAAGCATTATCATTTTTGGATTATAAGGAACAGAGACAGTAAACAATAAAAATAGACTTTTGGACTCCCAAATTTTCTAAGAGCAACAAGCAAGCTTAAAAAAAACAAATATGAGCTATTTCTTGTAGGAACAGAAGGATGACTCACAAGGAAGAATGAAGTACACAGAGAGCAGAGGAAAGAATCATGGAAAATAATTACTGTTGTATCATCTTTTTGTGTTGGGTTTATGTAGGATATAAAATAAGTTTCTTTAGTTCAAAGATCTTCAGAACAGGAGAAATCATCTTGATGAATCTCATGTGAAGAGAGTCATCTAAACCTGGACCTGATTTCCATGACAAGATCCTGAACTTTGCTCAACACTAGAAAGGGATGAAATTTGTGGAGATTTGGAAGGGATAATTGCATTTTTCATTAGGAGTAAATAATTTATCACAAGAGGATGATCTTTATAGTTGAAAGATGGCTTCAAGTTCTTTGTTAACCTTCCCAGTGGAAGTACAAACCTAATTTCCTATCTTTTGAATTTGTCCTGGACTTATTGTGTTACTCAACCCAGAGAATGTGGCAGATATGATATTCCAGGACATTGGTAAAGTCATTCTGGGGTACCCCAGCTGCCAAGTAGAAAATATAAGTATCCTGAGACTGTTATGCTATGTGAAGAGGGAGAGAGAGAGGAAGAGAGAGAGAGAGAGAGAGGAGATTGAGAAATTATTCCATGTATGTGTGCATGTATTGAATGTTCCAAACCTAGTAAAAATGGCAGGAACAAGAACCAAGTAATCCAATTGACAGCCAGAACTGAAGGCACAAATATATGGACCTAGTTAATCAAAACAAGCCATCTCCAGGAATTTGAGTCACCCTAGTTGAAAACTCTTTTCACTCTGGGATACAGATGATATACCTCTTCTGGAATCTGCTTATATTCTCAACTCACAAAACCATAAATACACTAAACTTGTTATTTTATGCCACTAAGTTTTGGAGTGGTTTTAAATGCAACAACATACAACAACAGTACACTTGTATCAAATATCTCCAAGTGTATATTATTATATGAGCCTAAAGATCTATGGAAAGCATTATGCCAGAAATATAGATGTGGAAGTCATTGAAACATAAATAGTAATTGAAGCAATGGAGGTAGATGAAACAGCTCAGGGAGTGGAAAAAGTGGAAAAAGAGAGTAGAAATGATGCTAGAAATGACTATAAGAGACAGACAATTAAATAGTAATATACAAACATTTTACCTACTCTACTAGAAAGATTTATAGATATTGTAGCTGTAAGGAAGAGGCAATGTCTTATCTTATCTTGGAAGATCACAGATGACTGTAAAGAGAAATAATGCCTGAGAGTAGTTTGAAGGTTGAGTGTGAATTCACCAAACGAAATGGAATAGAGTAATGAAGCAGCATGCTCTATAGGAATGATGTGGAAAAGATGGTTGATTTTGCGGCAGAATGTGTGCTTCCTCTTTTATAATCTGGAATTATCACTGGGAGAAGGTTACCCAGCAACAAACTTTAGTTCTCAGACACATGTCTTGTGACTTAGTTCTTATCAACGGAAAGTGAACTTAAGTGATGTATGTCACTTCTGGGCCAGCATTTTAAGAAGTGCGTTTTTATTGTCCATTGTTTATATCTCAGGTAGCAGCAAAATCTGAAAGCCTGGAGATTGAGATCAGCCTAGGATCTGAATCACCATGTGGAGATAAATAATTTGCTGACCAGGAACGTCCTCCTTTTACGGTTTCACGAATAAAAATAATATTGTATTTTGTTAAGCCACTGAAATGTTGAGGCTTATTTGTAACGGCACCTAGCATGATCCTCTTCCACAGCTGTACTAAACTGTTTTAAATTAGGGTATTAAATAAATGTGGCAAAGAGGGATTGAGAGTTTGCAGGGATCAGATGTGGAGGGTCTTCTGTGTTCTTGATTGAATTTAACAAATTTCCTTAAAGACAAATGGTAGTGTCTTGGCATGATCCAAATTTTCTTTTGAGATGTATGCATGGAAAATAATTTGATTGTCTTTGATCTCAGCTTACCTCCCCCATGAACACAGAATATCATTATAATTTAGGTTTTTTTTTTTTTTTGGTGCGCTCCCCTAATTTGAGTATTTTTGCATACATTTGCAATTCACATCTATGTCTATTATCCTTTTGCAGAGAGTGCATGTACAGGAGAGAGTGAGTCTAAAAGAGAACTATCATTTTTAACACACAAGAAAACATACAGTGAACTTCTAATAACCTCCCAAATTCATAGGCTTATATGCCGCAGAAGTCGGATTCACTGAATAGTAAAATAATCGTTCTTTTTTTTCCCCCACTGAACTTATTAGTATGTGTCTCACATTGTGGAGAAAAAAGTAATGAGTGAAATGTAACCATTTGATATCTCTATTGGCTGTGTGTTGATGTGTGTAGAGGAAGAAGGGAGAAGAACTTCAAGTATCTTAGTTATATTTTCTACAATGGGACATATTACATAACTACTTCTTGTTGAACTGTAATTATAACAGAGCCACCTTTATAAACACGAATGCAGGGGAAACTAATTAGGTGCTGACAATAAGCATATATTATTCTCTTAATTAGATCTTCTTCTATTGGAAATTCTGCTTTGTTCCCGCTACTTCAGTGTGAATGACATTTGAATCATAACAGTGTCTCACAGATCAGTCTTTCAGGGATAAAAAAAGACAGGCGCAATGTCACAGTCAATGAATACCTTTTCAAATCTTTGCTAATCTGAAGTCAATAAAATGCAGTCACCAAAACAGCTGCTTTTGCTGATTTGTATACCCGCATAATTAGAGCTGAAACTGTTCAGACTGCACATTTTTCGTATTCATATACTTGGATAGTTCTTTTGTCACATATTATTTTTTACATAGCTGCTTACTATGTTGTTGTTAGAATGCCCAACTTGGATTAGGATGAGGACTCTGGAAGGCAACTTTACTTTGACGGTCTATCAATTCCAGACCTCCTATCCTCAAAAGTCAATCTCTTCCTCTCTATTTCTCACTAATCCTCAAAAGTCAGTTAATATCTCTCCCTCTCTCCCTCTTACACTCCCTCTCTCCCTCTGTCTCCCTCTCCTTCCTGCTTTCTCAACTGCCTCTATTCAGCACATATATTTTAAAAGACATGAAAGAAGAGAAAGACCTGCTGAGAAGGTCGTATTTTGTGTGAGGTGAAGCAATAGGGAGAGAGAGCAGAATATATCTTTATGGAGATAACTCTCTCACTAGAAACCTCTAACTGTTGAAACAGCCTCTGAGACACACGCTGAGACAGTTGCAGTAGACGTGTGAGGGTAAAGGCCACGCTGCTTGCATAATAAACACTCATGTCATTGTGGGGCTAGAAGCAGAATTACACGGTCCATTGGATTAAAATTTGATCAAAAAGGCATGTATGAAGAAGCAGCTGAGGTCTTGTAGGAGTAAACTTATGATAAACAATGTTAAAACAAGATTTTCTATCTTAGCGGATAAGAAACACTGGTGATTTGTACCTAATATTCATAGTATTGGAAAGTACATTTTATATGAATTTATACTTGTGCCTCAGATCTCAGAAAACATGTGAAAGTGTTATTCTAAAATTCAAAAAAATGATTCCTACTTTTGCTTCAATTCAGTAGTGTTTGATTTCATTCAATGAGGATGTAACTAGCAAGCTTCAATGGTAGAAATAGAATAAGTTTGGGAGTAAGATAAAAACCACTAACTTAGTAATTATCTAAAAAATACAATTTAAAAGATATTTACTAAAATATTTTGAGCTACATGATTATTATCTATAAAATTGTTGTAATAAAACTTCAGATAGTTGTACTGATGATTAAATGGCATAATGTGTAAAATGTGAGGTGAGTTTTCTAGTTTGCCCTAAACATGTTTTTTTTCTTAATTAGGCATTATTCTAGGGTTTGTGATAGATTTAAAAACGAGTAGGAGATAGTAAAGATGAACTATTAAAGTTATTGATATTTCATAATTTTGACCTGAAAATGCCAGATTTTAATAGCTCAACCTAAAATCTACCCTCAAAAGGCTGACAATCTAGTAGAATTAAGAACATCATTTATAGATATATAGATTATTAACATATAGATGGTAATAAATATTATAAGAGAGTAAAATATACAGTGGGAATATAGAGGTAGGACGGATTAAATCTGTCTGGGATTAGGTTGGATTTGGGAAGTGTCTTATAAAAGGGCTTTCAATTTGGCAAAGAGTTTGTCAGGTAGAAGAGACAGAGAGAAGGAAACATAGAGAATCATTTGCAAATTGTTCACAAATTATACAGACGGGCACACTAGGACCTTTATTGGAGCCCCACTTTTGAATATTTGGTTAGGCTGCATACTATAAAGTAATAAAAAAGGGGTTCAAATTTTGGTGATGCTACATTCTATCATTTTGTATTTGGGCGTACATTTAACATATCTGAATCTGTTTCCCAATCTTTAGTGCTGATAACCATCTCTCTAGCTGGGTTTTTATAAGAAGTAAATGCGTTAATGTATCTAAAACACTTAATTGAATGCCTGGAAGAGGTACCATCAATAAATCACAATTCATCTCTGCCTCACTGTAGGTAGAAAGGCTGTTTCCTTTTGGGACTGAGATATTCAATTTTTCCACTAATGTTTGACAAATAATACTTGTTTTAGTGTCAGAAAAGCATCCTTGCCATCTTTGAAGAGCACTGCAGGGCATTTTGTTGTTGTTGTTGTTCTCTTAGTCTTTATGTGGTTTTGAAGGAAAAAAAAAATCAGCATTTTTCAGGTGCTCAACTGGTGGCCTTAAGAGAAAAAAAAATCATTCTGGGTTCTTTATGAAATCTATGAATAAGTAGCTTAATTATAATCATTGACAGGCTCTTCTTACCCTTAATAAGTGTGTATGCTTCTTTCTAATACTTAAAAAAATCATCTAGGATCTTTAAATGTGTATGGAACAATGATTTTCAAAAGGTTAAAGGACAGGAAGAGAAAGATATGACCACAGCATGGTACAAGGCTCAGAGCAGGTGTTGTCAGAGGTCAGATCAGAGAAGACTTATATTTACTGGGCTCCTACTAGGTGCCGGGAAGGACCTGTAATTTCTATCATGAGTATTTATTTCTCAAGTATTCAAGGATATTATTATTACCCCAATTTCAGTGATGTAGAAAGTAAGGCTCAGGAAATAGGTATTACTTGATCACAGGCACAAAAGGTAGAAGCAGAAGTCAGAGACTGTATAGATATAGCTTCTTACTCACACTGGCACCATGATCAGTTTCCGTAACTCCATTTCTGAAGTTCAGTGGCTGTGGGGAAGCTGTGGATTGTTAGTTTGACTTTTTACCAGTGGAAATAACTTGGGTGCTCTTGGCAAAGAATACAGAACCTGCTGACAACTGAGTGAGGAGCCTCATGCAGATCTCACTCAAGAGTTCAGGGGACTTCTGATACCTTCTAAGCATGAGATGATTTTGGAAGGGACTATTAACATCCTCAAAATAGACTGCCAAGAAAGATGGCTATATGCACGGATTGCTTTTCCCCCAGTGGCAAGTCCTGCAATCATTTAGTGCAGATGTTATTTGAAAAAAATATATATAAAAGCTTTAAACAGGTGTAATGTATATCACCCAAGTCATCAACATAGCTATAGACATTATTCCAGACCTGTATGCTTGTGGGAGAAAGGACGGATACAGGAGGTGATAAGTTCTAAGTAGGCCGTATGTACTACATGAGGTGCTCTATGTATGTGTATGCATATAAACATAGATATGTGTATATGAATATATGTATACACACACCCATATATATAACCTATTTGATTTCCTCCACAGATGAGGAAACCGAGGCTCACATATTTACAGAAGTTTCACAAAACATGAGGTGATAAGGGAAGAATAGAGAAGCTGTCTGACTCTAAACCCATGTGTTTTCAATTGGTATATGTTGTTGAAATAGCCTTTTTAAAAAAATATGACATGAATAGCATTCATTCATTCTTTCAACAGATATTTACTCAGCATCTGCCCTAAGCCAAGTACTTTTCTATAAATACATGTGAATAAACCCAAATCCTCACTTCTTAGGCACTCACAATCTACTAGGCATGAAACATAAACATATCTTAAAATTGATATGAAAACAAAACAGAACACAGAAACAAGACTGATTCATGTGGTGGTGTCAGGTGTTGTTTGAGCTGGGTCTTGGAGGCTCATATGAATATTCCAAGTGACAAGGACATTCCAGTCAAGGCACACCAGCCTGGTAAGGAAGAACACGGAGCCAAAACTGGCCTGGGAGACATAAGGTTGGGATATAAATGCTGCCTGTCTCCGCTCTCAGCAGGCCTTCCCACTGCCGCCTGCTGCTCTCATCTATTTTCTTGCTTTGCAATTCCCCTGCACTCCCAAACCTACTATTACATTCCCATTCCCCCTCCTCCACCTCCTCACCTCATGTCCAAAACACATGGGTATGTGAGATAAGCCAGTGAGCAAGTTGCAAATGGGTAGGGGAGGGGTGGTGTGCAGAAGCAGCACACAGGGTGAAGGGCACAGGAATGACAAGAATCCGGGCATGGAAACCCAGTGATCGCTGTCCTTCACCTTGAAACCTTTCTTGCTGTTCCATGGCCAACATCGTCCTTTGCCAAATGATTTTGACTGATAGCGTCCTTAGTGCTGATGCAAAGGTAAAACATAAAGCAGATTGTCAAGTTCCACAAATGAGAGAATGCAAAAAAAAAAAAAAAATCACAGATTATTTACAAAGGAAAAAGAAAATGTTTGAAAAGAGATCTTGAACAGTCATCCAATCAAGAGCTTAATTCATAGGCTCTCCTTAAGCAATCACCACCAGGTGATGCTAATTAGCCTGAACAGTTCACAGGTGTTACCCTGCAAGGGAAATAAATAAATTAAAAAAAAAAAAAAACTAAATAAAATGTAGCTTCTACATCACTGCCTGTATCTCTCCTAATTGTCTCCAAATATACCACTTTTAAGTGTGCTTTATGTAATGTCTAATGTGGTAGTTATGAAAACCATTATGGTTGCCTGGAAAATGCTCTTTCCTCTCTAAATATAAATACCTGAAGAGTCATCCATTCATCCATTCATGTACCAGACACTGTGCCTGGCATGAGAAATATAGCAGTAGAATATAAAAAATATTGATC
Organism: Cheirogaleus medius; assembly: GCA_008086735.1. Taxonomy (NCBI): domain Eukaryota; kingdom Metazoa; phylum Chordata; class Mammalia; order Primates; family Cheirogaleidae; genus Cheirogaleus; species Cheirogaleus medius. The sequence goes on from VBSM01000949.1 coordinate 4,973,053, forward strand.
TTACTTTTATGGGCTTATAGACTATTAGGAAAGACATGTTAATTATGTTATGTAATTAAGTGACTGCAGTTTAATGTCTACAAGGTAGGAAATGTGTAGGGTAGTATAAAAATACATAAACACGGAGATCTAACCTAGTCTATGCCACCAGGGACTGTTTTCCTAAAGTAGTAAGAGCTGAGATCTAGTTGATATATAACATAGAAATAGAAGACTTCTGCTGCAAGGAAAAACAAAAACAATAGTAGTAAGGCTTGCAGGACTAGAACTCAGAGCAAGCAGACAATAATGCTTATATGAGATTGGAGAGAGAATGGGTCTTAAACAGTTAAAGAGCTGATATTTGAATTCTTCCCAAAGTATTTTAAGCAAAAGTGCGTTATCGGAGGAGTTTCCTGACTGGACAAGAGAAGATCCTTGTCATATGTGATAGAAAAGGCATGTAGAGTGGTTAACCCAAAAACTCTATCAAAATTTGATAATTTAAACTTTGGTAAAGTTGCAGAATTTTCTCTCCAGGATAAGAGTCCCTTAGAGCTGTGGTCCCCATCCCCTGGGCCACAGACTAGTACCAGACTGTGGCCTGTTAGGAAACAGGCCTCACAGCAGGAAGTGAATGGCACTCAAGGGATCAAAGCTTCATCTATATTTACAGCTGCTCCCCATGGCTCACATCACTGCCTGAGCTCCCCCTCCCCCTAACCCTAGCCGTGGAAAAACTGTCTTCCTTGAAATTGGTCCCTGGTGCCAAAAAGGGGGACCGCTGCATCAGAGTATGGGCATCTGTGCTCTAAACAACTTTAGTGTGGTGAACGTGAATCTTAGCACAGAATCTTAGCGCACAGTGAAAATTCATTCATGAAAACTTTGTAATATAGGACATTAAAAAGATTAAAGGCAGCTCAATGCAAACTGAAATCAACAGCGCTTTCAACAGTCCAGGCATTAGTAAGTTGGAGAAGGAGACCCTTACTGATTGCATAAAATTCCATCTAAATCATGTGTGTGTGTATGTGTGTGTGTGTGTGGTATATGTGTGAGAGTGAGGGAGAGAGATACACAGAGACACACACACACACAGACATACACACAGAGAGAGATAGAGACAGAGACAGAGGTCCAAAGAGAGAGGAGAGAGGGGAGAGTCTGACCGACTTTGCACAAGGACTTACTGACTTACTGGTATAAACTTAATGTCCACAGTAAATTAATGGGTTTTAGATTTTCTGTAAATTGTTATTTTCAAGTTAATTATTTAAGAAATTATCTCCATATTTATCACATAATTTAACAAGTTAAATTGTAGGCTGTAATATAGGCTGCTAAAAAACTGAAGGGAGGCAAAGTCATTGTAGAGATTAAAGAAGGTTTTACATAGGAAGACATTGCACCTGTCACATCAGAGATATGAGTAGAAGAGAGTTTATGTTGCTTGCAACTTCTTCATAAATTAGTTTAACTTTGTCAGTGTTTATCAATGTTCATACATCACCTTGCCTATTTTATTTGTTAGTTTAAGTAGATATTAGGTCCAGAAGTTAGCTGGTTATACAAAAACTTTAGCATGCATCCATGGAGTGGGAGATTGATCTATAGTGATCCGGATGGCAGAATTAGCAATTGTTTTCCTAACTGGAGGTGTGTAGTTTGAACCAGCCACTCACTGGCTCCCCTAATGAACTTTATCTGAAAAGTTGAATACTGTGTTTTCCAAAGTGTGAGCGGAAGAAGTTATAATTTAGATGGAAGACCATTTTGGTGCATAGATACAGCATTAAGTAATGTTAAATCATATAGTGAATTATTCTCATTTCAATTAATTTTTACTCTTGATTAGAAGATCATGTCAATGATAACAACATGTCTGATATGGTTTGGATATTTGGCCTCTCCAGATCTCATACTGAAATTCAATCCCCGGTGTTGGAGGTGGGGCCTGGTGGGGGATGTTCTAGTCATGGGGGTGGATACCTTATGAATGGTTTGGTGCCTTCCCGGAGATAATGAATGAGTTCTACTTTGTTAGTTCACAAGAAAGCTGGTTATTTAAAGGAGCCTCCTCCTCCCTCTCTTGCTCCCTTTCTGGCCATGTGACACACCTGCTCCTCCTTCGACTTCCACCTTAATTGGAAGCTCCCTGAAGCCCTCACCAGAAGCAGATGTTGGCACCATACTTGTACAGTCTGCAGAACCATGAGCCAAATAAACCTCTTATCTTTATAAATTACCAAGCCTCAGATATTCCTTCATAGCAGTGCAAAACAGACTTACGCAACATCTCTCACACCTGACATTTTCTAAACTACTTTATATAAACCTATATCTTGATAACAAGTGTCAAGTTTAGGACTTGCCCACAGGCAACAATATCTCATCATAATACAATCACATTGTTTTCTTGTATTGAATTAATGTTTATAATATCTATATTTCTGGAAAATAATACTAGTTTTACATCTGTGGTAGTAACACAGTATTCAAAATTAATTTTATGTTAATTTAATCTATTATGTAATTTAGAAATATGATATTGGTCAGTAGATGTAACATATATATGAAGAGGTAAAGAAGTAATAAAGGTTGATAAAAATTTGTTTTAATAGAAAAAAAATATGACCTTTGGAGTTTTAAACTTGATTTTATCATTTACTAATTGCGTTACCCTGCGCAAGTCACTTAACCTTTCTGAATCTCAGTTTTCACCTCTGCATTAAGAGAATTATAATGATTCTAACCTCATGAGTTCAGTATGAGGGTAAATAAGTCTAGCATGTAATCAAAACATAGTAAAGGTCATCACAATTGAAAACAGAAAGATAATAAAGTTACAGAAGGAACACAGCCTATATAACAAAGATAAATGCTGCAATGAATCCTTTGGCCTTATCCAAGGCACATAATACAAAAGAGGAAAATATTTTGGAAAAAAACAGAGTCAGCACCAGATGCAACACAATTAAACTGAACAGTCCCTAGTGCTTACAAGAAAATTCTCACTCACAATTACCCAAACAAATCTATTCACTTAGAAACCCAGAGGGCTTTAAACCAAAGCACACATCTCTTTAGGGCCTCCTAAACTATTTTTATAGCTATCTAAATTTTATACACCCAGCAACACCAGCAATACTCATCGGCAAGACTGCTATCAGAAGTTAAGATTGTTCCTACAATCTACCAACTATTCCATTCAATTCCATTCTGTTTGATTCATTCTAGCAATCATTTGAGTAATGGATGTATACTACATCCTGTATAAGTCAGTAAAGGAGAACCCAAGAGGGTTGTCAGCCCATGTCTTCACAGACATTTATATTTTCTAGCAGCATTTATTTGGTTAAGTTCTAAGCATTCTGTGATCAAGAGAATCCTAGTTAATTTTCAAGGCCACCTAATTATTCTCTTTGTTCCTTGAATGGATTAGTGAACAATTATGTATTGAACAAACAGTAGGTACATACTTTGTGGCAGACAGATCGAGAGGCATAGGAGTGAAAGGATGAGCGGGTTGAATTCTGGAAGGAAACCTGGCTGGGTCCTTTCAAAATTGAAAATACAATGTCATGGAAACAAAGGTAAGTAAGGGATTAATTCCCATCTTTCCAGCACACATCACTGTCAGTGTATGTACTTCTGGGTCTGGCTTCCCTCTTAAATGAAGTGTTCTCTTTAACAAAAGTCTGAGGCAAGACTTAGACCTTCAGAGTTGAATAAAATATTAATTTCATAAAATAATTGCTGTAAGAATTAGACATAGAACGTATCATCTTGTCTTGGCACAACTGAGAAGACAACTCCATCTACCGTTATGTAAAGAAGGCATCAGCTTTTACGCTCAGCCACGGACAGAACAGTGGCCCTTTTTAGGGCATCAAGACACAGAGAAGGGATTAGGGGTAATTTTATATATCATTTTGTACCTTGAAAATGGCAGCAAGATGTTGTCTTCATCTCCAATACCAGAAATATTTTACTTTCCATATGTATAAATATTCATTTTAAAATCTGACCTGATACTATACACTGATTTTCCAAATATATCTTCATCATCTTTAGAATTAATTGGCCCAGAATAATTTATTCTAATTTAGTAAATTCTTAAAATTTGCTCCCTTTGGCTTAAAGTGGTGATGAGTGTTCTTTTGCATAAAATCAAATGTTTTTCTCCCAAAACGTCTCCAGTACTGCTTTCTCCTCTTCATCCCATTTCCTCTAATTAAGTCAAGGTCTCGCTATATTTGTCTTGGAAGTTTGTAATGGCCTCTTGAATGGTTGTTTCCTCCTTGCTTTCATTCAATCCTTCCTCTAACTGACAGTGCTGATTATCTTTTCAAAGCTCAATTCTTCTTTGGCCGCTCACTACCTAGAAACTCCTTAATATGAACCTATTTATTTTATAAAATAGCCAGTCTTTAATGCCACTTTCCTCAAGGCATTTAAAGACGACTATAATCCAACATCATTTTGCTTTTGTACATTTATCCCATATGAAAAAAAATGTAATACATTTATCCGCTGCCACCTTTCTGTGGGCTACTTTTAGAAGATAATTTCCATGTGGGTTGCTGTATTATATTATTTAATATAACTACAAAATGAAGCTTAAATGAAAGATTGACCATCTATAAACATATGAAATATCTTTTTTTTTTATTTCAGCATATTACGGGAGTACAAATGTTTAGGTTACATATACTGCCTTTGCCCTGCCCAAGTCAAAGCTTCAAGTGTGTCCATTCCCAAGGCAGTGCGCACCATACCCATTAGGCGGGAATTTACCCATCCTCCCTCCCCCCCACCAGCCCAAAACCTGATGAATGTTAATACTGTATGTGCACATAAGTGTTGATCAATTAATATCAATTTGATGGTGAGTACATGTGGTGTTTGTTTTTTCATTCTTGTGATACTTTAATATGTCAATATATAAATATTATATTAATATAGAATACTGAATATTTATAAAACAGCTCTATTATGCACAGTTTTAAGACATTCAAATCAATGAACAGACAATAGAATTCAGAATTGTCAGGACAACACTTTGAATCTTCCTGCAAATTCCTTTTCCAAACTTGCTTTTCCTCTCTGCCTAGACAGACAAATAATTCCCTGTATTTATAGGATACTTGTGAAGCACTTAAAACAGAACAGTATGTAAATTCACACTAAATAATGCATAATGCTTACAGGAATCCGTTTCCCAACTTGCTGCAGCCATCATCACGTAGAAGCAAAAAGAGAAGGACAACTAGAAGCAAAAAGCAGCTGAGTGTTTTTTAAAAGCTAAGAGAGAATAATGTGCATTTTTAATGTTGTAGACTTGTACACTATAGCTAGAGGCTGTATTTATTTCATTTAACCCACTTAATTCATGTCTATATGGAGGGCAAGTTAAAGTTTTAGAGGAAGAATAATCCATTTAATGGGTTCTTGGTTAATATGTTTTTTTAAAAAAAAATGTGGAGGGGAATTGTGTTGATCAGGATATGTTTTTGATATACAATCTGATAAGGGCTTATGGATAGTTCTGTGATGCTATTGAAACCTGACCTCTCACCTCTGGTCTGAGGTGCACAGGGGGCTTGAGCTTTGGGAGCCACATTAGGAACATATTGTGATGATAACAATCTTAAATGTGCATTATGTCATTTTAATCCATGCAACTTCCTCACAAGGGAGTACATTTCAAAATGTCTACATTTCCACAGCTTGGTATTAAATCTTCTCTGCCTGTTTCTACCTCTGTGATGCAAACTTAGGACCCTCTGACTTTAATTTTCTCTTAAGAATATTAGTAGTAACTTCCAGAGTGGCTGTAAGGATTGAATAAGTTAATATATGTAAATTACATAGCAATCTGACAACTAGCGAGCATTCAACAAACATTTATTGAGTGAATAAGATAATGAATTAATAAATGAATCGATGGTTTGCGTGTGTGTGTGTGTGTGTGTGTGTGAGAGAGAGAGAGAGAGTGCGATTGTTTAGTTGTAAGTGAGAATTCCTGCGGGCCTACTGAAATGTAGTGGTTGTGAATTGGGAATCAATTTGTGCACCAGGAATTTGGAAGTCCTGAATTCCAAGCCTGACCCAGTAACAATCTATATGAGATTATGCTAACCTCTGTGAACTTCATTTCTTTCATCTGAGAAATGAAGATATCAATCTGTACTCTGACCCCTGATTGGATTATTTTAGGGATTAAGTGATGGTTGCAATTTTTCTAATTTCTTACCAGCAAAACCTCAATAACATGACTGGAATTCTTATGAACATCATTATTAACATAAGTGTTATTTTAAAGGAACATCTCATTTGACTGAAATGTTTTTCCAAATCTTTAGCATTCTAGTTCAGACATTGTCCTCTCTTGTTCATAAACTGTTACTAAGACTCTCTGTGTCTGCTGTGAATAATGGTCCCACCCATAAGGAAGTGAAAATACATTTGTTTTTCTCATAAAAGTATGAGTCATTCACTCTGAGGTTGTGTATTGTGCATACACTATCATTTTCAGTTTCTGCACTGCCAGTCTCTTGTGCTGATATTTCTAACCACACCCATAGATATCATTTTGAAGGCCTTTAAAAATGACACAGAATAGGTACCTTCCAAGAAAAGAAATCTCTCTCCTACAATTTCCCTTTTGTTGTCTTTTGGGAGCTCCAAGTGTTGACATCTGAGAGCTGAAACATGCACTTAGGGAGGCTGTGACTATGCCTTTCAATCCTGCTCATGAGACTGCAAAGGCAGATGGCATAAATCTCTGGTGTCTAAATTGTATTTCATAGCATCCATACTTTGTCAATTGCAAACAAGATGAGGTGGGGAAAAATTGCAGCGCTCGAAATAAAGAAGCAATCTATTCAATTCAGGGTCCTAAAATTAATAGATTTTGAACATGGGGCAGATAATTTCTTCTCATTGGGTATTCACTGTCATCATTTGTACAATATAATTCTGGAAAGGCCCATAAAGATTGCCAGGTTTATAACCCAATAATCTGTGCCTCTGACTCTGGTTCATTCCAGTGGGATGAATGAGTTGATGTATGAAGAAAAGCCTGAACACTGAAATCTGGTATATTAGAGTCCCAGTCCCAAATTTCCAATTGTGAAATTTGGAGTATGACACCATATTTATTTGAAGATTAAAAAAATTGAAGCTTCAAGTGGTGACAATTTACCCATCTCATAGAACTTTTCAGAGGGCTACATGAAAAATAATATGTCAAATAACACCAGAATCTGGCAGGAGAGCCGACTAAGTTAACCTAAATCCCTCCAGAAATAAATCTTTAGATATGGTAAATGATAAGTAGCAACAATCAAAAATGTGAATGCATAACTGAATTCAGTAGGAAATTAAATCCTTAGGAGGTAAGAAGTAAAAATGGAAGTTAAGGAAAGTATTAACCACATGAATTTGCATCATAGCTACCCTTGGAGAGGTCTATCAGTACAAGAAAAAACAGCAACAACAACAAAAACAAAAAGAAAGAAAGAAAGAAAGAAAGAAAGAAAGAAAGAAAAGAAAAGAAAAGAAAATGAAGACAATGTCTCGAGCCAGAAAGTTTAAAGAAATTGTAACATGTAGTAGTAACATTCATCAGGTGTCTAGAGGGCGGGGGTGGGGTGGGGGGGAGGAAGAGATGGATATAGTCACACCGAATGGGTGCAGTATGCATCGTCTGGGGGATGGACATGCTTGAATCGCTGACTCGGGTGGGGCAAAGGCAATATATGTAACCTAAACATTTGTACCCCCTTAATATGCTGAAATAAAAAAAAGGAAAAAAAAGAAATTGTAACTAAATATATACGTAATGTTGAGAATTTCCAATTGCTTTACTTAGTGAAAGGAAAAATTCCGCCTAACATACAAGGAGATGACAAGCAACTTGTCTGTTTCTACCTGGGCTCTAGGAAAACACATACATGTGCACACACACGCATGCACACACACACACTTCACTTCAGGAACAGTGCCTCATTCTTCACAAAGGCCAAATATATACTACCCAGGATACAGAAGTTAAGAATTAACATACAGCTTAATCTTGGAATGGGGATAATTTTAGGATGCCTGCAAAGCAAATGTAACCCTCACTTGAAGATCACTCCTATACAAAAAGTTAGATTATTCTCATAGAAAAAGCTCTGTGTATTTGAGCACACAATCTATCACTGAAAAACAAATGAGATAACCATCTGCCATAAATGAGAATAAATGAACATAACATATTAGAAGATTAGAATCTCTAGAATATCCCATAATAATAATATCTTTAACAACACAGGACTATAAAATAGTATGCATAACTTAATTTTTAAAATAACTAAATAAAAATTATAAAAATGATTCTATAAAAAGGCAAATAATTTATGGAAAGTAAAGATTAAATGCACAAAAATTAAGCCACAGGATAGACTCAGCTGAAGATAAAAATAATAATATAGGATGTACATGCAAGTAAATTATATAAAATACAGTACAATGAAATAAAAGAAAGAAAAGATAAATATTATCAAAGGAAATGGAAGAAAGAATGAAAAAGTTGGATATTGCAACTAAAATGGAATTCCATAATGGGTGAATAGAGAAAATGATATAAACATGATTATTTCAAGTATAATAGCTCATAGTTTTCCAGTACTAATCAAATATATGAATCCTCAGGCTTAGAAACACCAGAAATCCCAATTGGAATTTTAAAAAAAAATCACAAGGCACATCATAGCAAAATTGCAAGGAAGCAGAGAATATATATCCTTTTTCTCTTGCTGCTTTTATGATTACCTAAGAAAAATGTTTAGATATTAGAAATAAAAGTTATCTTCTTAATGAGGGAACATACAAAGTTAACAGAAAAACTAACCACCCACCTGGAATGTTTTTACCCAGGTAAACTATTATGCAAGAGTGAGGGTAAAATGAAATATTTTTCGGTAATAAATGAAAAGTTTAACATTCATATATCATTGATGAAAGAAATGGTGAAAGATTTACTTTAGAAAAATGGAAAGAAAACCTAGAAACAAGAATTGGGATGTGAAAAACAGTAAGATCTAATAAAAATACACCAAAATGTTATCATCTATTTTATTGGTCAATAGGTACATGAATGTTATATTATTTTTATTCCATATGTATTTTTAAAGATAAATTATGAAACATATTAATAAGGTAAGCTTCTTTCCCACACAGATATTTTCTCAGATATTAAAAATGAATTATATTTTAAATTCAAGTTCATCCGTTAAAAATATAAAATAAATCTTTAAGTTCTAGGTATATTAAGTCTCTTTGGATGGAGCCATGTGGAGACATGGGCAATAGAATGTGCTTATTGATATTGATTAAAACATATGTCAGAAAGCAAAAGATATAGGGAGATGTTTAGAGACGATGAAAAGAAAAATACAAAGAGATTTGTAGAGCATTGGCAAAAGTCTGAGAACATACATGACTTAATCAGGATTTTTTTCCAAACAAAATCACAGAAAGTACTTAACAATGATATTTGAACATGAGACCCAGCTGGCTGATCTTAGAGAGTCAGAATTTAAAAGTATGACTAAAAATTTTGGTTCTTGCTTAAATCTGAAGAGTTTAAAGCATTTGCAACCAAAAGATTTGTATCTCAAAGTAGATTAAACAAGTAAAAAGACAAGTGAAGAGACTCACTGGCTTGCCTAACTGATCCCAAATTTGGGGTTTCCTGATTTCTTTCTTCGCAGCTCTGTCTTTTATTTCATCCATAATACGACTTCATGGAGACCATAATAGCAACATAATTTCTGACTTTGTGTTTCCATACTCCTGTTTCTGAGTGAGCAACAGTATTCTTTCCAATATCTCCAGAAGAGAGAAGAAACTTCTATTTCTAAAGCACCAGCGAACATCATCTCATGTACTAATGTTCCAAATTCGACCATGTGTTCCATCCATGTGGAATCCACCACTGTAAACAGGGAATGGACTCCGCCAGCTGAGCTGCACTGTTCAAGTCAGGCTCTTCCTAACCACATGATGATGTGTCACAGAGGGGCAGCCCTTAGAGCAAAAGGTAGTGCTATTCATGGGGAAAAAAGTAAACCAATGCACCTGAAAAATATTTAGCACAATATTAGCTTGAGGAAATGGAAAAGTTGTAATTTTTTTTCCCCACATGAAGCTAAAATAATCTTGGTAGTCAATTCACCAAAAGCTCATTCTATAAGCCAAGCCCCATTACAATGATCATGAGGTCAGAAGGAGAGGTGCCTTGGAATTCAGGGCTAGAAGGACACTTGGAGAGAAAAGTGAGACTGAAAATGAGAATTCTTTGTAAGAGTAGCTAGAGGACCACATCTATTGATTTGATATTTAACCATGTTTTGTTTGTTGAGAAAGGGAAGGCACACCAGCTTAGGAGTCTGGAGAACAAATATGGAAACCTATCTGTATAATAATTAATTTTAGACAATCTTTTAGATTAGATAGTAATATGATATAGAACAGGAAATAAAACAAATGCTGCATGGTAATCCCACTGAGAGGCCCAGCAGATAGCCATGTATGCAGGTTTCTTACTCCCCACATGGGGGCTGGCTGGTTGCTGCAGACTAGAGTCAAAGTCAAAGTGCATGTGGTTGGCCTTGACCCCAAGTTGCGACAGCCACAGTGTCCTACCTGTCCTTTATATTATTCTAGTCATGCACGCCCAAGGCCTGAAGGTCAAGTCACAGTTCCCCTCTTGCCGATGTCATCCAACTGATCAGGGGCTTTACAATAAACCAGACATGCATGATTTCACATTTTAAAATGAAAATGCATGATTCCACATTTATCTTAACTTCATAAGTTCCAAGGATTCCAAGTTTGTATGTACTGTGAGAGGAAAGACCCAAGGTCATTTTTCCATGTACATCAAGGTCAACTCAGTCCTGATGTTTATCTTTGCTTTTAAAACTCATACGTGCACAAGATGCATTAAGGGCAACTGGGCCTATACTTTGGTTATGGCTTATTATGTTTAATTATACATATTTATTTGCATAGAAAACAATTACATTCCATATAATTCCAATGCAATAGTATGGCTTTAATAATCCTTGCCAATCTCTTTCTTGTCTTATGAATTTCTAAATTCCAGGACTGAAAATAGTCTGCAATATGTAACAGGAATGGGTACATGTTATTGTATAATGAATCTGCATAAGGGTAATAACTCGTATTTCTCATTTACACCTCTATTCCTAACACCCAGCTGAATGCCAAAGCCACATTGGGTGTCTGATATCTGTTACATAAGTGACCTATGTGTATAACACTTTATGCGCCTTGAATCTGGTGGGGGCAAAAGATCAAATGAGGTAATATTCCTATTGAAAACAGCCAGCTAAGACCTGGCACATAGTAGATATATTATTTACCTAGTGCTGCTGTAACAAGATATCACAAATTTGGGTGCTTAACAAAACAGAAATGCATTCTTTCCCAGTTCAGGAACACAGAGGTCCAAAATTAAGGTGTCAGAAGTGCTGTTCCTTCTTGAAGTCTCAGAGGGAAGATCCGTTCCATGTCTCTCTCCCAGTTTCTCCTGGTGTCAGGCAATCCTTAGAATACCCTGCCTTACAAATGCATAACTCTAACCTCTACCTCCACACCAATGTGTGTGCCTATGTCTCTGCGTCTCTTTGTTTTCTTATAAGGACACCAGTTGTATTGGAATAAGGGCCCATCCTGCTCCAGTATGACACCATATTCACTTAAATAATTACATCTGCAACTGCCCTAAATCTAAGTGAGGTCACATTCTAAGGTTCTGAGAAGGATATGAATTTTGGGGGAAGTGTTATTTAACCCAGTGCAGTACATGATCAACAGTCTTGAAATTAATGTCACTTGATAATTAAATATATGTCTTTAAAACAAATCATGGTTAAATACTGAATTGATAAAAAAAAATTGAATTGCTAGACACCATGCTTTCTATGCAAATCTGCAGAACAAGATGAAGTGATGAAATTCAAATGTGAGTTTTCAGTCTTGCTGGGTCTTTCTCCATCACCTCTGGTAGAGTTCGGTATTTTTATTTGCCTGGGCCCCTTTAAGAACAGACACAGGCTCAGTTCTAACCGCAGTCCTTCTGCTCTATCAGAGACCAGTGGAGATCTTCTCATTGTGTAAACCTACTGGCCCTAAAGTAACTCAGAGCAATGCTTGCTCTGTTTCTATGTCGTGGGAAGAAGAGCGGATGGGAGAAAGCAAGTAGGTAATTATATGTACTTCTAAAGAATAAGAGAATTTTCTTCCCATACTAAATGGTAATTCCATTATCTTAAATGTCAAAGAAAATTAAAGAACATCATGTCAGTTTTGCTCTTTCTCTCTCTCCCCACAGATACCCATCTCCATATTTATACTGTTTGCCATGGAGGATATTTCTCCAAATAGCTCCATGGCCCACATCCGTCAATTCACTTAGATACCTGCTCTAATATCACATTATCAGGTAGAAATACTTTCCATATTATCATGCGTTTATCTTAATTTGGCATTCTTTATTTCTTATTCATTTTTGAAATCTGAAACCTTGTGTGTGCTTATTTATATATTATACATTATTTATTCATTACTTGTCAGCTCCACAAGAATGCAAACATAAACACATACAAATATTACATGCTAACAAATATTAAGCACTTTATAGACCTTTCCTTGAAGGCCCAGAAATTAATACACAAATACTGCTTTCTAGATATTTCTGTAAGTTACATATGGGCTATATAGTTTGACTGCAAAATAAAAACACTGCAACTTGTTTATACATTCATTTGGATATTACAGAATTTTCAGAGTCATGGCAGATATGGTTTCATTAGGCCAAAATAATGTCTTAGGATATAGGCTCAGTTATGTATTTATTATGAGTATAAACTATTAATACAGAGGATTTCCTTGTAAAATTTATTTAATCTATCTCATAGTAATTATTTGCCATTTTAATTAACCAATCATTCTGACTCCATTATGGATCAGAGCAAGGTAGAAACTTACACTTAGAACAAGTGTAGGAAATTCAAACTATAAAATAGGTCGGTCTGTGCAACAAGAGTTGTGTGCTGGATTATAAATGCCTAAATGTATTTTTCTCCCCCTTTGAGACTGAAGTTTTAAGATAACTTAATACAGGTGTATGAGCTTAAAAAATAATTTCAGTGTTTTCCACCTGTGATCACCTGCCAGGCACTTAGGAAAGCAGTGGGAGCCCCAGCAAGCATCCAAAGCAAGTGGAGGCAGCTGGGCTGCAGCATTTGGACAATTTGGGGAGGTGATGCTGTGTAAATAATCAGGTCACTTCTATGACGTTTAAACATAAGGAATATTAATAGCTGGGGGTATGCAAGGAAAGAGGAGAACATGATTTTTGGTTTTGACACACCCCTGGCTGCTAATAGTGTCATGTTTATGTGAAGAAGGCATTTTCTCAGGTGGAGGAGGAGTGAGATAGAGTGATTGGAGTGATTCAAATATACCCTCCTCTTGAATTGCCTTGTCTGGTTTTGTTCATTTGACCCTGGTCAAGTCATTTAACTTCATAAGTATGCCAAACAGTGGCCATTTACCTAATTTTGAGGTAGGCAAATTAAGTCTCAGAGGAATGCAATATGAATCTATTTAAATATTTTAAAAAGAAGGAGATATATATATACACACACACACCCAACATATTGATGTTTACCCCATATACATCTCCATATATGTGTGTGTGTGTGTGTGTGTGTCAAAGCAATGTACCTAATTTATAGACTCATGGAATGTATTATTTGAAGAAAGATCAAAAGAAAGTGGTCAATTATACTGGCTTTGAATTCAGGTAGTCCCATATTGGAATACTAGCCTCACCACTTACTACCTCTGTCATTGGCTCATGTTCTTAAGCCTCTCTGAAGCTTACTTAATCTTCACAACAACCCTGTGGGGGTGGTATTGAGATTATTCCTGTTTTTCAAATGAATAAATCAATACAATTGCATTTAGATTACTTAGCACATGGCCAAAAAAAAAAAAAAAATCAGCAAATGCTCATTGAACACATACCATGGAATATATATAATTTATATATATATATGCTATATATATATATAATTAGGTACAGGATTTACCAAGATTAATAGAATATAATTTCTATCCTGGAGAAGCTAACAATCTAGGGTAGAAAACAAATATTATGTCATTAAATATGAAATATCCGATTTCAAATCAAAAGTTTAGTTTATTATATCTCAAACAAGAAGCAGTAAAATTAATCAAAGTATGCACCTAAACTATAACACAATTTTGCCATCTTAATGGTAGCTTGTTTATGTTAGCAGTGAAGAAGCCTGGAGATCAAGTGGTGATGAAATCACGAAAGACGTTTTCCACAGCTTGTTGAGGATTGAATATTTTTCCTTGCAAGAAGTGGACCAAAGCCTGGAAAAAGTGGTAGTAAATTGGTGCAAGGTTTGGTGAATATGGTGGATGACAGAGTTTCCAAGTCCAGCTTCTTCTGTAATTTGAGCAGTGTTCATGCAACATGTGGTTGAGCGTTGTCTTGCAAGAGAATTGTACTGGCTCTATTGACCTATTTCGGCTGCTTCATCACAAGCATCCTCATTATTTCATCCAACTGGTTGCAGTAGACATCCACTGTAATTGACTGACCAAGGTTTCATGAAGCTGTAGTGTATAATACCAGTGCTGGTCCACCAAACAGAAACCATTAGATTTTTTTTTTCTGTCGGATATTTGGTTTTGGACTGTGTTTTGGCACATCATCTTTATCTAACCACTGTGTGGAATGCTTGGGATTGTTAAAAAGAATCCATTCTTCATCACACGTAACAATACAGTGTAGAAATGGTTCGCCTTTATGTCATGACAGCAAAGAAAGGCAAGCTTCAAGACAATTTCTCTTCTGACACTCATTTAATTCATGTGGAACCCATCTATCCAGCTTCTTTACCTTGCCAATTTGTTTCAAAAGATCCAATGTGTTGGAATAGTAACGTCAAACCTTGCTGCTAATTCACGCATAGGTTGAGATAGATTCGCTTCCACTATAGCTTTCAGCGCATCATTATCCACCTTGGTCTCAGGTCGCCCACATGGGCCATTTTCAAGATTAAATTCTCAAACCATTGACATGCTATGCATTTATTAGCCACATCCTTCCCAAACACTACTTTGATATTTTGACCTGTCTGCACTGAATTAGTGCCACAAGAGAATTCATATTTGAAAATAACACAAATTTTTGACTCATCCATGGTTTCACAAAAATTGCTCTAAAAAAATTGAAAGATAATCACAAGCCAAAATGTGAGTTTGAAAGACTGAGGATGTATCTTCACAATAAAAATAAAACTAGAAGTGTCAAAGTGAAATGTCAGAGATATCAACTGTCAAACTTAGTGCTGAAGGAAATCGGACATTTCATACTTAATAATGTAATATAAGGAGATAATGTACCAAATGGCAACTCTACCAAGTGTTAGGAACACAAGTTAGCATCCTAACCAAGCCTGGGACTTCATGAAGACTCCCCAGTAGAGGTGACATGAGCTAAACATTGAAGAATGTGTAAAGTTTGGCCATATTAGGTGCTGTCTCGAGCATTAGCTTACTTCTACAAATCTCTGGTTTTTTTTAAAAAAATTAAATCTGAAGTTCCAATGAAAAAAAGCATTAGGAGGAAAATAGTCATAAAATAGAACCAAGGGATGGCTTTTTATGCGATTAATACACGGGATGGTGCAAAATGCCAGACAGGAGAGCTGTAAGGCACCCTACACCCTTAACAAGAAGCCACAGGCAAGCTTTCTGCGCAAATCCTCTAATCCTATTGATCCTGCCTGAAAAGCAGCGAGGCTGGTCGGCAACGCAGAAGGGTGGCGATCAGCAGCAAGTGCACACGGCAGGCGCTGCACGCTTCGGGAAACTTAATCATATAACCCTCTTCATTACTCACGAAATCACTCGCTGTCAATACTCCAGCCACGGCCTCCCTGACTACTGCTGTTTAAGATCCTGTCAATCTTTTCCTGCGATTTTGCCAACCAAATTCACTCAGAGCTATTTACAGGCGGTATTATCTCAGCTGATAACATTACCCTATTCGTGTGGCACAGAAATAGGAAAATAAAACTCATTCCAGCCCTTTCGTTCTGGCACTCTTTTTGCAAAAGGTAAAGCCCCCCCTCGACCCTTGCAATGAATAGGGATGGAGTAGAAATGCAGTCCTGTACTATTGTTAATAGCCAGAAGAATTGACATTTATTATTCCAAGGAAAATTTTGGGTTTAGCAGCAAAATCACATCATTATAATCCTGACATTAAAAAAGCACCATTATTGACTATCTCACTGTGCATCAGGCCCTATATATATTATCACGGATCCTCATAGCAACCTTCTAAATTCATTATGCTTCTTATGCTAGGATGAAGACAATATGTTCAGAGAAGTTAAGAAATGTACCCAAGCAGTCACACCTAGTGACAGACAGAGAAGCACAATTCAAACCCAGGTTTGCCTGTTGCCATAGCCCTTTTAGTTTACACTTATATGTGTATAGTCGATCAATTCTCAGATGGTCATTATTGACATGGTGATAAAATCTCTGCTTAGTTACTGATTTTCAGAATCAGAGATAAAAATTGACCCAGCCAGCATAACTCTCCTGAAATAGTGATTAATTAACTTTAGAGAATCCTTAGAAAAGATGAATGTTCTGCCATCATACTTAAAGAAGAGTTTGAGACTTAAAGCACCTACAGAATCTATTTTGCTCTTGGATAGGTTAATTGAATTTTCACATATATGCTAATTTCTGCATATGTTCAGTTTTAAGCACCAACTCTTTGGAGTGCCTGGTTTGATAGCTGCATGCTAGTTAGATTATTTTTGATGTCCTAAGGCCATTGCAAATACAAGTTCCTATGAAACTATTTCCTTTCCTCAGGTGTAGCACACTTCTCTTCATTTATTATAAACTTTGGGTTAGTAATCCCATATATCCCACTGACCACACAAATACTCAAGGTAGAATCCTAATCATCATTATTCTCTCTCACTTCCATGATTAACTAGTTACCATTTGTCATCATTTCTATACTCTCAATAACTCTCAAATGTAGATTCTTGTGTTCGCCATTCCAGAGCTTTAATTCATTTCCTCTGCATTGCCCTCTCAGACTGTTTAAAAAGACTTAAAACCAATTTTTCAGCTTCTATATTTACCCTCTTACAATCTACTGTGAAATTAATTGTTGTGAAATGAAAGACTTTATGCTAGCTTGTTTAAAATGATTCAAAGTCTCCCTCTTCATCTCAGAATAAAGTCTAAGTTCCTTAGCAAATCAGTGTGGTCATGGTCTTCCCTTTCTCCTTGTCACTTCCAAACATGAACACACAACTCCAGGCATGCCTGACACACTTGCAATTCCTGGAAGGTGTAATACTCTCCCTCCTAAGTCTATGCTATTGAACACTGCTCCTTCAGCCTGGAAATACTTCTCCTTTGTACAGTTTCTAGTTTAAAGTAACTTATTTTTTACAGAAGATCACCCATTTCCTTTTGCATGAAGCCTTCTTTTCTTTCAGAGTTAGGATAAGGTGCTCCTTTTCTGTGTCCTCATAGCACTATTGAGTCACTCAGCCATTCATTCAATCAAGAGATATTTAAAGTGAATGCATTACATGCCAGTCATTGTTCCATATATTGGTGTCTTCATGGTCAGTAAGATAAATTCCCTACTCTCAAATAGATAAGTAAACAAATGGACAGAAAAACAGAAAAATAAATATGATAGTGTTTATATCAAGTGCTTCAAAAGCAATAAAACAAAGGAATCATATAGGATAATTGAGGGAAGAGGCAGAAGTTTGTGGCCAGAAACTCTTCTCTTGAGATAAGATTTGCACTGAGACCTGAATATAAGCAAAGAGCCTGCTGTGTTAAGAGCTCAGGAATAGTGTTCCAAACAGAGGGGACAGAAAATGCAAAGGCCCTGATATAAGAATGAATTTCACAGGTTAAGGAAACTGATAGAAGAACAGCATAGACTCCTTCTGTTAGTATACAACACATTGTGATAGTTTCATTATGTATGAATTCATACTTTAAGCTCCACAAGGCTCTGTTAAGCCTCTAATCCTCAGTAGCCAGTATCCTACATGCCTATAATTGATTAGGTACATAAAAATATTTGTTGAAACAGTGCAATGAATGTTTACTTGTTCATATTCCCTTCCACATGAACTCCTTGAGGTCAGGAGCCATCTTTATATATGTGTCATTGGTGGCTGTCACCAAACTTGACCCAAAGAAGGCACATGGTAAATACATTTAAAAATAAATGAATGGATGAATGAGTTAATTAATTAATTAATGATATAGACATAACTCAAACATTAAATCTTATTGGCACTTATGTTATGGTTTTAACTATAAGCTAATTTCTAAGCCATGTCATATGTCCTTAACCTGGCTTTGCATTAGGACAGACGGGGAATACATTGTGGAAGAGACTAGATGCTGTGGTCATCATCTTTTGTCCTGTTCTCACCTCATTGACCAAGGATGTGTTCTCCTACTCTAGGGAGCAGGTTGTTTGTGATTATTCGTACTACCAGGTGGCACTGCCAAAAGCCCTGGGGGGGAGGAGTGCTGTACTACTTACTGGTTAATGGCTAATTTCAGGTTTCTTTTGCTGCCCTTGAGATAAATGGTGCAGGCTGAGAACCAGATCAGGAATGAAGCAAGTTTTCAGCAGGGGGCAAAAGAAAACTTATGTTGTATGTGGTCTTTACTAAATCCCCAGAGTTTGTGTGTGGATTTGCTTTAAGAGAAAATGGAAATGGGAGTTTCATATTCATAATTCTAATGGTAAATTGTTATTATTTAATATATGGAAGATACATTTATAATCATTTAATAGAGTGAAAAAATTATTCATTTTAAATCACTTGTTTCTTTTTCTCCCTATTCTTCCTTTTCACATGATCCCAGTTCTGCTCCTATATATAGTCTCATCTAGTGATAGATCAGAATGAATACTTTAAGAGATGCAAATTTTATTTTTCTTCCAGTTACAGATGGGAATAATGAAACCCAGAGAGAGGCATGGACATAACCAAGGTTACCTAATGACTGGAAAGAATGATGGAATTCCTATTCCACCATGCTGCCTCCTGTGTTTTCAAGGGCATTACCTGAGATTCAGTTTCTTTTTCTGTAAATGGGGGTACTTGCATAACTTGCAAACGTTTTGTGAAGACTTAATTAGATATTATTTTTATTCTCCTGGAACTAGAATCCAGAAAGATCAATAGAATACACCTTTTGCCAATTTAATTGTGTGGTGCTGAAGAATTCCCTACTCAAAACTTCTTCCACTAGACCCCTATATAGTAACCAGCCTCACTCTTAACGGTTTCTGGGAAATCTAATCACAGGCCACTGGAGTTTGGCAATTTGGTACCAAATGAACACAACTGCTGATATTGCTGTTATAACCCAATTCTCTAATGATACTAGCCATAAATTTGAGATGCAATCTCATCATTCCTACCCTTATCTCAGAGACTACATGAGGGACATTGTTTCCCTCAAATGCTAAGGCAGAATTCTATTCTTGTGTAATTCTTCTAGTCTATATTTCTCAGACTTGGAAGTCTGCTTTTGAACTCTTGACCTGATCAGGTGCTAATGTTAAAAAGTTCTATTCACTTTCCAAGACATCGATTTCTTGATGCCATTACCTCCCTGAATATCTAAAAAGGATGAATAGGAAAGAGATGATGGTTGGAGAAAAAAAATGTGGTTAGATTTTCACTGTATTCCAGCCACTCGATAAGACAAATTATTTGAATATTGTTGTGTGTTTTAAATAAAAATTGTTATATAATCTAAGTTAAACTGAGAGACTTAAGGCTCAATAAAAGCTAACTATCATTCGCAAAGTAAGACATCTTTTTAAGTGTCAAAGCTGCTGCACCAAGCTGCCTACTTAATGCATTGTTGAATGTATTTAATGGTCTTTGGATTATTGAAAACAACTGATAAAAAATACCAAATAATTGAAAAAGATAGACAAGAATGTCATTTTTTTTTTTTTTTTTTTTAGAGACGGGGTCTCGCTCTTGGTCAGGCTGGTTTCGAACTCCTGACCTTGAGCTATCCACCCGCCTCGGCCTCCCAGAGTGCTAGGATTACAGGCGTGAGCCACCGCGCCCGGCCAAGAATGTCATTTTAATGTGTTTTCTTTTCTAAAAGTTTTAGCCTCTCTGCAACATTTGTCATTTACTATTGGGTAATAAGTTACAAGTCTGAAATACCTTCATATAACAACACTATATTTTTTAGTAAATGTGTGCCACCATTAATATTTTATAATTTCCCATTCACTTTATTGGTTTTTAACCTTAAAATACTCCTTTTACTATTTGTTAACCTTCTTTAGGTTGCTCTGATGGGTAACCTATGTTAATGTTCTGTTTCACTCTTCGAAGAAAAATAAATTTTTGGGTGTCTTACATAGAGTAAAATAATCTTCATAGCAAGTAAATGCTAAAAAACTTGAAAGGATGAAGTCTTGGCAGATAGCATGAGGAATAAAATCTGGGAGAGTTTGAAGATTGTTCAGTCTCGGAATTCTACCATTCGCCCATTTCTTACAGGTCCCATATATACATGCTTGATATTGCTATCAAACATGTATGGAACATTCATTATGTTCCAGGTCCTAACAATGTAGTATAGAAGTGAATTAGACATATCTCTTGCCATTGAGGAGTGCATCATATAGTAGGAGAAAAATGAAAGCCTACAAACTCAATAAATGAATTAACAAAAGCTTTTCTTTTTACTTACCATATTGGCTTTGATAAAATTAGCTGAATGCATAATAACAGATTTAAATGAGTAGAACATCTATGGGTCAGACATATCTTGAAACCAAGAATGTGAGATCTGGAAGGGACATTTAAGACAGCCAAGTACTTGGAATGCATGTATATTTTATGTAGCATACCAAGGTCCATAAATTAAGAGTGACTGCTTGAAGAGTTGTGTGCCTTTAAGTACTGCTAAGAAAGAAAGAGTGCAGTATGTGATTAACAATGTCTGCTCTGCGTAGAAGAAGGGAAAGCAGGAGCATTAGTTTGATGTAATGGCCTTTCTTCATTCTCGCCTTATACTTTCATTTTAAAGATTTTAAAATACAGTCATCTTTCTGTCAATGACAGACCTCATATGGGACAGTGATCCCACAAGATTACGATGGAGCCAAAAACCTTCTATTGCCTAGTATTTATTATATTATACTTTTTATCAGTATTTTAGTATGTACTCCATATATATACACACATATATATGGAGTTCACACTAAAATATGTGTATATTTATATATACACACACATATATATATATATATGTGTGTGTGTGTGTGTTATATATAAATTAACTGTAAAACAGCCTCAGGCAGGTCCTTCAGGAGGTATTGCAGAAGAAAGCATTGTTGTCATAGGAGATGACGGCTCCATGCATGTTATTGCCCCTGAAGACTTTCCAGTAGAAATAAAAGGTGCAGGTGGAAGGCAGTGATCTTGATGATATGACCCTGTGTAAGTGTTGCCTAATATGTGTGCTTGTGCCTTAGTTTTCAACAAAAAAAATGTCAAAAGTAAAAAAAAAAAATCAAATTCTAAAAATAGAAAAACGTTCATAGAATAAGGATATAATGAAAAAAAAATTTTTTTGTACAGCTATACAATGTGTCTGTGTTTTAAGCTAAGTGTTGATACAAGAATCAAAATGTTAAAAAATTTAAAAGTTTAAAAAGTAAAAAAGTTACAATAAACTACATTTATTATTGAAGAAAACCTTTTGAAATAAATTTAGGGTAGCCTAAGTTTTCAGTGGTTATAAAGTCTACAGTGGTATACAATAATTTCCTATGCCTTCAACTTCATTCCCCAGTCACACACTGGGCTCACTTGTGCAACTTCCTATCCTGCAAGTTCCATTCATGGAAAGTGCCCTATATAGGTGTACCACTTTTTAGCTTTTATACTGTATTTTTACTATACCTTGTCTATGTTTAGATATGTTTCAATACACAAATAGTTGCCATTGTGTTAAAATTGCTTGCAGTATTTAAAACAGAAACATGCTGTACAGGTTTGTAGCCTAGGAGCAATACCATATAGACTTGTTGTAGGTTATACCATCCAGATTTGTCTATGTGTACTTTATGGTGTTCCTACAAAGATGAAATAGGGTAAGGAAGCATTTTTCAGAATATATGCTCATCCTTAAGCAACACATGACTGTAATATGATTATTTGCCTGAGTTCATGTAATCATTAAGGGCATGGATTAGAAACTAGGTGCTTTTGGTTTTTATTTTTACTCTTTCTTTTTAAATCTAAATAAGGAGTTTTAGAAGGAAATAAAAATGAGATAAGGGTGTCTACTTAGCAGAATTGTGGTCATACTGGACATAATGATTGTAAACAAACTGAGATCACATTGGAACTTAATGGCCGCCATTATCGGAAATGAAGAAACAACTTCAGCTGTAAGGATCTTCTAAGTCAGAAAAGAATAGTTGATATGAAATCAAGTGAGATGAACTGTATCAATTTTTTTCAGGGCCGTTGGACAAGAACTGCTTGTATTTCCAGAGTAGAATCTTGGCTAAGATATGCTGGAAAAAGTGCCATCTGCTTGTCCATTGTCTGCATATAGAAAAAGGACTTTAGTTAAAACTCATTTGAAACAGAACAGCTGAGGAGGTTTGTTGCTACAGAGCCTGGCAAAACTGAGGGGAACAAAAAGCCTGGACTGCTTCCCTGAATTTGGCCTGAGGGTTGCATCCTAACCCTAATGACCAAGCCTAACTACAGGGAGTCTGGTCACAGCCAGATTACATATATATTTTGGAGAAATCTGTTAACTGATATGAATATTTCTCTTTCTTGTCTTACTGAGAAGGTATTCTAACTATGCTTCCGTGGTGGTTTAAAATCTGTAACCAAACTCATCAATGCCTATTGCTAGTGGAGGAAATAATCTAGTTGAACTAAGAGCTACACTGAGCATGAAGAAAGAAAATAAGTGCTTAGCTTTAGATGAGGCTAAGCCATGCATGGCGGCAGGCACTCCGAAGATATTGATGTCTGCACTGTATCAAATCAGAGGGTGCCTAAAATAGTGTACTCTTCCTCCTTCCATGTCCCATTCTAGTCATCTGGAGGGCTCATTTTATCCGTAGAATATCACATTTAATATCCTCAGTCATGGGGATAAATTGACCATAATAAATTGGAAAAAATCTATTATCAATGGATGCTATATTTCAGAGGCTACTGATGGCATAGGGTTAAAGTGTTTGCTTTGTCCAGGGGCTAAATATAAAAGGAAGGCAATCAATGTACTATTGAACTCCCTAATTTTTTTTTCCCTTTTGGCATCAGAGGAAATACAATGCATGTATTTAAAATTGGGAGGATCTTCCTTAATTAAAATATCTATAATTTATGTTGATCGTTTCTTGATTTCCAAAGTTACTCAGACTTTTGTTTGAGTCTAGTTTTTCTATGTACCATGTAAAAGAAAGATGTTTCAACTAGCAAAACTTCAGTTTCCACATTTTGCAAACGAGGTTACCATTATCTGTCCTGACTTATTCACAGAACATTTGCAGAGGCATGTGAGATCGTGCATGTAAAAATAATTTGTGGACTGGAAAGTCCAAGTTTCCAGATAATTCTTTATAGGTTAAGGTTTAACATTTTAATGTCTATACCTCTATCTATCTGTCTACCCATCTCTATTTAATACACATCTGTTCCATACCAGGCTCCTCCATAACCTCTATACACAAACATTTGGTTAATTCTCTAATAATTGTCTAAGATACATTTTTTATTAAAGTCAGGAGATGCTCACATTTAGTTTTTCCAAATGTTAATCTGGGATTTGAACTCATATCTTCCAATGCAAAGTCAGACACATTTCTCTTTCAGGAATCCAGATTAGAATATATTTGGTGTGGTAACTAACTGATGTCGATGATTGAGATTTCCTTTGCGAGTGCCACAGGAATTATTCCCCTATAACTTTACAATATAAATTTTCAACCTAGGGGTCTTGTCAAAAACCTACTCTTTTTATCCACCTTAGTGATACTTGGGAGCCATGATTTATCTCTAAAACAAAACTACAAATCAAGTGTGCACTGTAAAATAGATCAGAGATAAAGATGTTTAGAAGTGATTTTCTAAGTTGTCATGTAGAATGCAGTGCTTCAGTATTTTATTTTTTCCATTTCAGAGCCAGTGTTTATACACAAAAATCTTAGAATACTCTTGTTTTCATTTCATCTGTTGCAGCTTTTCTAGGAGCACCACTGTCTTCCAAAAACATGTAAAATGCTAAGATTACATTAATTTGCATCACATTACATAACCTGTTGAAAGGACAATTTTTATAAATTTTTATGATTATATCATAAGTACAATCGCCTACACACCAAATCTAAGTGATTTTCCAGGAAATGAACTTTATGCTACCAAAGCCCCTGATTTGGATAGATCTGCAACCTTACCCCCAACCACATGTTCTGCAAGGGGATCCACCCTATATCCCGAAGTGGAACATGTGACTCAGTCCTAGCCAATCAGAGCATTGCAACCTCCTAACCACAGTGATTGGTTTAGATGTGAGCATGTGATCCAATGACAGTCAAAGAAATTCACTGAAACTCTCCCTTGAATTTGATAGGAATGATTCTCACAGTTTCTACTCCAATTACCTGAAAACATCTAGGCCAGTATTACTATAAACTCTTTTGACACCCTAAGGAGAGCCAAAGGAGAGAAACCAGAAACATTTCCACAACATTTTACCATGCAAACATTCATATATACAAAACAAATGAAGCTATTTTATAGTGATCACCCGATTGCCCACCACCTGGATTCTAAAGCTAATATTATACTTTTGTTGGTTTATCATAAACCTATTTCACCTCTTTGTCCATTCATCAATCCATTTAAAAATTTTTGATGCATTATCAAAGTAAGTCACAAACTATTTTTGTGCAATTTCCAGAGCCTTTATATCTATAATGGAAAGCAGAACGTCTGCTGGAATTCCAGTTATAGTAATCAATAAATTCCCCCCTTTGCTGAAGCTAGTTTGATGCCAATGGCAGAGTGAGTTTTTAAATTAACATAGTGAGTTTTTTTAAGTGGCACAGGGAGTTTTTAAATTAATAGTTGTACATAATTGTTATTTGGTTGTTTTCCTCCTTTCTTCCCCCATTCATAGAAAGTATAAATAAAGAAGATTATCAGATAAAAATGATTCCAACATTCTATGATTTCTTGCAGTGACCTCACTGTACATTCCCATAAGTCACTCCTAAAATATAAAAATTTATTTTTAAATACCTCTCCATTTGCTTGAATTTGTTTTCATGAGCTGGTACTTTGTCATAACACAATAAGAAATATTTGTTGTAAATGTTTTTAGTGAGCGTTCCTGCAGAACATTTTCCAAATTACTGAAAAGTATATTTTGGAATTGCAGCAGTTACCAGAGCCTGCTAATGAGGATAGAGTTTACGCAGTAAAATTTTCAAAGCCTACAAATCATAATTGGATCATGAAGAGATCGTGAAATATCAAATATTATTTTAAGTGACTTCTAACAATAAAATTACTGCCTGGGGATTTTTTTCCAGTACGCAACTTTGAAAACTTTTTTGCTAAAATCCTGGCCATAGAGCTTCTATAAATATTGTTTAATATTTTAAGCCAATATTTTAATGTTTTAAATACTTCTATATTTCTAAATAAGTATTTTATGGACTTTCACCACTGATGCTTTTCAAGCATATGAAAAACCTGCATTGTAATTAGGATAGCACCCTCAATGAAAAAATGGGTTATTTTAAATAGTGCAGATACTGTACAAGCTATCAAAGTAAAATCAGAGTAAAGTATAGAATCTTCAAATCTTCATTAAGATTACTGGATATAAATAGCTGGCAGTCAGAGGTCATTCATGCAATCTTTCCTATTTCTTTATCTCTAACTTAATTTCAGCAAATAAAATGTTAATGGGCCTTTGTTCATGACCTAATAATTTCATTCATATACGTAGGTGTTTCGACCTACCGAACCATGGCTGGAGTCACTCCAAAAGCAGTGGCAGGGGAGTTCCCACAAGGGAGTGCCCCAAATCTGGCACTTCCTTGTAGGAGTGCTGGGCGGGATTCCGAAGAAAGAAGCATTAGATGCCAGGGTGATCTGTCCAAAGAGTATTAGGGGAACTTACAGAGCTGCCATAGGGTATCCTTGCAGTGGACAGCAAGAGAAAAGGGTGTTCTCCTTAGGTATGTCCGCAGCAAAGGGGCAGGGTATGGAGCTCTTTTAAAGGCTTAAGGAATTTGGCTGAAAGCTAGGGCCAGTTTCTTTCAGTGATTTGGGCAGCTATATACCTTTATCAGTGCCTGCAAAAGTTCAAGATCCCAGTTTAGGTTCACACCTGCAGCTGCCTCTGGCACACAGCAGTCAAGGCACTCTGTGATCTTTGGTCAGGACAAAGAAAGAAAGTGAGGGGGAATGAGAGGACCCTACAGTGGGTGTTAGTATCATCTCAGATCTTTTATTCATAAACTGTTTCTTTCCATGAAGCCTAATGATACATTATGCTGTATTGACAGAAATAATACATTTTCACATAAATATTATTTATAATAATACATTTATTGTGTATTATTAATAATATAATAATATAATATTAATAATATAACAATATTATGTATTGTTAATAATACATTTTCACATAAATATTATTTATCACTGCTAACTCTGTATCAGGCAGTATTTTAAGTACATGCTATATTTTATTACAGTCCCCTTTTTACTACTATCTACTTTAGAAGTAATTACTAATACCTCCATTTTGTAGATGGGAAAACAGGTAAAAAAAAATCTAAATAACTTGGCTAAGATCACACATGTAAAAATTGTGACCTATTTGACCCCAAAGACAATGAATGGTCTTTGCAACTGTATTTTTCAAATAGGAAAGCTTGAGGACCATCAAGAAGATATAAACACCCCAGATCCCAAAGTCACTCAGTGCAAAAGATACTTTATTTGGTTTTTAAAGCCAGACTCTCTCCGTCTAAGATCACATCAGTCTACTGCAGGCAGTGATGTGAGTGGCAGAGGCTGGTTGTAATGTGCTCGTCCAGAAGACTCCGATAGTCCTTAAAGTAAAACTAATGTCCTCTAATAGTAATCCACACATTATATGTAGAACTGGAGGAGTCCTTTAAATATAGATACAAACACTTAGGAACCTACAGACTGCAGTTTGAAAATATGTTAGAAACAACTATTGTGAAGGTCAGAATAAAAATGCAAAGGTTCCTGCACATTATACGACATCCTCAATAGATGGGAGATAATCACTTTTAGTGTTTTAATAATAGCAGCCAATAACCAGAAACATACTTTTTTCCTAAGGGCTAGTTAAAGTTGGCCAGTCTTTTGAGCCAGACATTTGACAGGCTGACATGATTACAATGTCTTCTTCCCTACCTTTGTAAACTTATCTCCCAGATGCACTAACTTTGTGACCTTGAGGTGTGGGGAGAGGATTAGTATAAGCTTGGAACTGGTAATGGAAAAAACACTCCTTTTTAGGAAGGTAAGGTGCTCAACAAATGAATGGACTTGTCAGTTCTTTAGAAAACCCCATAGTTGACAACAGAAACAACATGGAAATAGAAACATATTCCTGGGTTCTGTTTCCTTGCCCTCTTACTGGTTTATACAGCATTTACTTTGTATTATCACTCCAGATGCATCAATGCTATAAGGCATGTTTTACGTTTTGCTTTATTGGTTTGTTTGTCTTAAATATACTCCAGGCTTACAAATTAGTTTAATTATTGCCTCTGTCAAGAAAAGCCAGTGTGAAATAGATTCTAGTACAATGTCCCTTCAGAAGAAGTCCTGAGTAATCCAGTGGCTCCACAATATGTTTATTAAGCACCTACTATGTGCTAAGAATTGACTAATCTCTATGGATACAACATAGAACCAAAAGAGACACATCCCATGCTGGCATAAAATTTATAGTCTAATGTATACAAGGACAGTACATAAATGTTGCTTGTTCTTTGGCCAAACTTTCTTTCTAAATCTAAAATAAATTGTTTTATTCAAGAGTAAAGGTAAGTACATCATAGACATTTAGAATATTAAATTTGAAAGAGAGTTAAACTCTGGGATGGCAAACACCTACCAGGCAAGATGCCACTGCTTCACCTGTGCCCACGGTAGACATCACTAATTGATCCTTGCAGTCTTCCCCACTGGATTTCCATGTGGACTCAAACTCTATCTCAACATGGCTTTCTAAATAGTCACTATCAATTCTTAGGAAAAAAACATATAATATTTGTTCCTTTTGCTATTCACTTTTGCTAGTTGCCATTTGCCAAATGTTGATACCTCTAAAGCTCAAATCAGCCACCCTAGGTGGCTCAGTTTAATAGAATCTGGATTTGGATTCCCAAATCTCGATATAATCCTCTCTTCTATGACATCATGCATCCTCATGTCACTCCCACAGAGCACCTCAGACATGGAGCATATCAGAAATATATGGGTCTGGGTGCGGTGGCTCACGCCTGTAATCCTAGCACTCTGGGAGGCCAAGGCAGG
>VBSM01000949.1:5001939-5104221 GCA_008086735.1 Cheirogaleus medius
AAAAAAAAAAAGAAAAAAGAAAAAAGAAATAAAGAAAATATATGTTGTTGAGAAGGAAAGTGAAAATGTGGAAGAATAATCTCATTTTTCTTTTCTTTCTTTATTTTTTTAAGAATATGCTGCTTTATCTCAATTGCTTTTTTTTCTAGGTGCTATGAGAAAAGAGGCCCTGTCTATGCCCAGAGTAGAATTTCAGGATCTACTCTTTAGTGTCAAGTCTTAGAATCATGATTAATTACCTCTAATTCTCAAGCTTAGGGCCTGATGTCATAGGTAAGCAGATTAGGTGAATTTGGTTCTTGTATGACACAGGATATTTCTTATGGTTGGAATTATTTCCATTCTCACTTAGGACTCTAACTTGAATATTATAATCTAAATAGAAGTAAAATAAGCTTCCTATCCTCATTAGTGCTGTGTAATTAAAGAAAATAAAATGAATATTTATATATTGTGATTGTACCTTTCAAAAATTCTTCCAAAACATAGTCCCAACCCACCACAAATGTCTTAGCAGCCACACTTAGAAGATTCCTTAGAGAGCTAAAACAATTGTCTTCCAGAACCCAAGAAACCATTGTCAAAAGTACTGAATAACTTATTAATTCATTTTATCCAAAACTGCACTGTGACTTCTCATCCTCATCTCAGTGACACTAAATAATTATAATAAATGATATTTAGTATTAGAGGAATCCCGTAATCAATTTGGTCAACAAGGATGCCTGGCACAAGGACAAAACAATTTTACCCCATTTTAATCTTATCTGTACCTTCACTTTTACATCCATATAATGTATACACACAGCATAAGGCCACCAAAAGTGTAAATGCCAGCAATGAGTCCGAATTACGCTATTTTCTATTTTGTGCCTAGGAAGAAGAAAGTTTGTCTTCCTTTTTTTCTTCCATTGTTCAGGCAAATATTATAGGGCCTTGGGTTTGCTATATAGACTAATAAATATTATGCTTATTAGTTAAACAAGAAAGCCACAATGTACAACATGTCAGAATCTGATTCAAATGAGGTCTTTCTCTACCATGTACACAAGTATCATTCAATGTCCAATGTTCACATTATAAAGAAAACAAAAAGCTATTACAAATTGTTTTTAAACACACTCTAAAGTAGCTCCTTTGACCTTTACCTCCTGATGTTCATGGCTTGTGTAATCCCTTCCCCTAGACTCTGAGTAGGACCTATGACTTGCTTGTAGCAAAAACAAAACAAAGCAAATAAAACAAAAAAACCACAAAACAAAGGTGGTGAGATGTCACTTCTGTGACAATGTTCCATAATATTTACCCTGTGTTGCTAACAGACTTTCTGTTGTCAGCCTTGAAAAAATAAACAGCCACACAGGGAGGGCCCATGTAGCAAATGATGTGGGTACAGGGCAGCCAACAGCATGCAAGAAACTGAGACCATCAACACAACAGCCTACAAGGAACTGAATGCTACGAACAACCATGAGAGCTTGGAAGTGGATCCTACCCCAGTTGACCCTCAGATGAGACTGCAGCTTTGGCCAACACCTTAACGATAAACTTGTGAGATTCTATGAAGAAGACCTAGATAAGCTGTGCCCTGACTCCTGGCACACAAAAAAGTATGAGATACTGTATGCCTCTTTGAACTATTAAATTTGTAATAATATTGTTATGTAGCAATACATAAGCAATACACATTCCAAACATAATTTTTTAATAGATGAGAAAAGTGACAAAAAAACTCATGAAATAGGAAACATAGCTAGAGAAAGAGAGAGAGTTTCACAGGCAAACTCAGGCAAAATTGCGTAGGACTCAGAGAGTACTATTGAGTATTAATCAAAGAAGTACATATTTTTCAAGGGCTATTTTCAGAATTATAAACAGATAACTTGATTAGTGATCAAATCTAAACTTCCAGTGCTCAGGGTTATATCTGGGCCACTCTTGGCATCCGCAGAAAATACCTGGTTATCCATTGAGCCTGTAGGAGGTTTCTAAGACTGCACTCAGACCCATGCTTATACATTCCATGCAGCATGGTCTGCTCTATCACACATTTAGGTACATAAAAACCTATCTGCAGTTTGCCATCTTTTAATGCAAAAAAAGGAGGAAGCAGATAATAGGTTTTAAGTTAGACTCACTTGTTATGTGATGTTAAATATGATACTTAACCTCTCTACAAGACTGGTTAAATAAAGAGTCTCATATATAACTGGAGAAAACTTAAATTGTTCCACTAAGGTGGAATTTGCTCAACTATAGTATGTTTAAACTATTGAATTAATGGGATGATATTATTGTTTTCTTATTATCTTTTTATTTCAAAATATTATAGTGGTACAAATGTTTTTAATTACACGGGCCACCTTTGTTTTGTTTCAGTCAGGGTTGTAAGTGTGCTCATCACCCAGATAGTGTTCATTGTATAGGTTAGGTTAGGTTTTCACCCATCCCCTTTTCCTGCCTCTGCCCTGCTTAATTTCTAATGAGTTTTACTTCCCTCTGTGCACATATTTGCTCATTGGTTTTAATTTAATAGCAAGTATATGTAGTGTTTGTTTTGTCATTCTTTAGATATTTCACTTAGGATAATCATCTCCAGTTCCACCCAAATTGTTGCAAAAGGCATTAATTCGTTCTTCATTGTGGCTGAGTAGTATTCCATAGTGTACATATGCCACATTTTGTTACATTTTGTTAATCCACTCATGAATTGATGGGCACTTGGGTTGATTACACATCTTTGCAATTATGAACTGTGCTGCAATAAACATTTGAGTGCAGATGTCTTTTTGATAAAATGACTTCTTTTCCTTTAGGTAGATACCCAGTAGTAGGAATACTAGATCGAATGGCAGTTCTACTTTTAGTTCTTTGAGGATCTCCATACTATTTTCCATAGAGGTTGTACTAATTTACAGTCCTACCAACAGCATTCCTTTCTCTCTGCATCCATGACAGCATCTATTGCTTTTGGACTTTACAAAATACCAAGGAAAGAAATCATAGATGACACAAACAAATGGAAAAATATATCATGCTCATGAATTGGTAGAAACAACATTGTTAAAATGTCCATACTACCCAAAGTGGCTTACAGATTCAATGCAATCCCCATCAAAATACCAAAGTTATATTTTACAGATCTAGAAAAAGTAATTCTATGCTTCATTTGGAACCAAAAAAGAGCCCAAATAGCCAAAGCAATCTTAAGCAAAAAGAATAAGTCTGAGGCATCACATTACTAAACTTCAAACTATCCTATGGGCTATGGTAACCAAAACAGAGACAGACCAATGGAACAGAACAGAGAACCCAAATATAAAACCATCTACTTACAGCCAACTGATCTTTGACAAAGCAGACAACAATTTACAATGGATAAAAGAAATCCTATTCAAGAAATGGTTTTGGGAGAATTGGATAGCCACATGCAGAAGAATGATACAGGATCTATATCTCTCACCACTCACAAAAATTAATTCAAGATGGATAAAAGATTTAAATGTAAAGCATAAAACTGTAAGAATTCTAGAAGAAAATTTTGGAAAAAATCTTCTAGGTATTGGACTAGGCAAGGAATTTATGAAGAAGACCCTGATGGCAATCACATCAACAACAAAAATTAATAAATGGGACTTAAATTAAAAATATTCTGCACAGCTAAGGAAATAATCAACAGAGCAAATGGACAACCTACAGAATGGGAGAAAATATTTGCAAGCCATATATTTGATAAAGGGCTAATAACCAGAATCTACAAAGAACACAAGCAAAGCAGCAACAATTAGATTCAGAGGAATGGGGTAAGCAAAGGGAAAAGTATTGAACGTCTCCCTAGTATCTAGCTAAGAAGACTGAACAGATAATAAAAGCAACAGAAATGAAAATTAACTTTATAGTGTAACATCTGAATTCTACAATTTTTAAGTTATTAAAATTATAGAGCATCTCCCTCCCTCCGTACTTCCCTGTCTTCCTTCCTTCCTTCTTTCATGTTTTTCATCTACAATCAAGAATCCTATGTAAGGAAGACAGCCAAATGGGATAATAATGGACTGGTGGGATTAGGGGATGAGCAAGGAAGGAAAATGGGTAGGATTATGATTTGTCAGGGTGAGGAGACTGGTTTTATATAGAGAGATTTCAAAAATAAATATATTGACAATATTATGGGCAGATTTCTCACTAGCAAAAAATGGTGCTACAAATGTAGGTAGAGGAAAAGCTAAAATGAACTCTCTTTTGGATTGCATGTGGAATTTGTATTAGAAGTATTGATGTTACATATGGTTTGATTGATTTATACATAAGTATAAGTATGATTTTTACATACGTG
The DNA here is from genome assembly GCA_008086735.1 of Cheirogaleus medius. Classification (NCBI taxonomy): domain Eukaryota; kingdom Metazoa; phylum Chordata; class Mammalia; order Primates; family Cheirogaleidae; genus Cheirogaleus; species Cheirogaleus medius. Next base: position 5,006,276 of record VBSM01000949.1, read on the forward strand.
TATGTATTTATGTACATAATATTTCCAAGTTCTGTTGATTGACAGGGTCAGGGATAAGTGATTCTCTAATAACAATAAAATCTTAAGCCAAAGTCTTGGCTTCTAAATACCTTTTTTTAAATTGTTGTTACTAAAAGGAACAAAGGCATTTGGAGAAATGTCTGATGCTAGGAATGGGCAGAGAAAGCACCGGAAGAACCTATAACACCTTCTTGTGCCAGAAAGCAAGAATGTACTCCAAGAAAAATGATGACGTGTCAAAAGGACACCAAACCCAACTTCAAAGGACCCCTCTGGCTAAATCTGCACCAATTTGAACACTAAAGTAAATAATGAGTTCCTAGTTATACAAATACACGAATGAATACATAAATGAGAAAAATAGCTCATCTTTACAGTAGAACGCCAGCTAATGAATGAGCAGAAACGGTGTAATTTGGAAGGTCTCCATTCAGCATCCATCAGAGTAATGGTTGATTTAAGTAGGTAGCTCAGTGAGTAGTAGTGGTTGTGAATTGATATAGATTATATTTACATGGTCTCAAATTATCTCCTCACCACTTTCCCTTGGGAAAAATAAAATAAATATTGAATGCAAGGGAAAAAAATTTCAACTGGACATTGGGAAATGTGGTGGTGGTTACCACCTAAATCAAGTGATTGAGGTTAGTTGAACCAGTAAAGTGACATTTAGGAATTGGGTTTCACCTGATAGGATGCAATGAGAAAATCATGATGGCAATCTGGTGATACTGATGCTTAAGAAGCACACCCTGAAGCTAATCATGATGAAATATAAGTCAGAGTGGGGTTTATTCTGAAAGATACCTGGCCTGTAATATTCAGTGATGGCAGAAATATAAAAATCAAAAGAATACTTGAGGCACTCTTCCAGATTGAAGGAGCCTAGGGAGGCATGACAACTAGATGCCACGTGTGATCCTGTGTTGGGTCCTTTTGCCATGAAAATCATGGGGAGATAATTGGTGGATCTTGAATGAGATGTGGACTGTGGACTGTTTGGTAGTAACACATGAATATTAATTTGATGATTTGTTGTTTGTGATGTTGTTGTGTCTTAGGGAAACCTTATTTGTGAGAGATGTACTTTGTGGTATTGAGGGTAGTGGTATATCAGATCTGTTGTTTGCACTTTGGTGGCTCTGAAAAAAAAGTTAATATTTTTACTATTCTGACAATCATTCTGCAAGCTTTAAATTATGTCCAAAAAAATAGGCTCATGTTTATGGGTGCCCTAGTTTCACTGGGTATTTCCCACATGTATTCTTCTAAGCAAATTGCATATGTTTGTGAATTTAATCGCCACAACAACTTCACTAAGCAAATACTTTTATTAGCCCTATTATATGGATAAGGAAACTGAGGCACAGAGAAGTTACAAATGTTGTTTATGGTTGCTCAACTGGTTACTATCAGAAAAAGGAATCTAACCCAGGCCCAGTGTTCTTGAATGCTGTATTTGGTCATAGACTGAATAGAAGCCACAAATCCTGTGATTACAACAATGTAGCTATAGCTCAAGGCCTTGAAGAGCTCACATTTATGAATTTAGATTCATAATGAATTCAAAATGAATTTAGATTCATTTCATTCTGGTCACCTAATGCTACCAGATACTTTGTGGTAGGCATTATTTTTGGTGTTAGATGGGATTCAAAAGGTATTTTAAAATATTTAAACATAAGATCTAATATATAAAGACAAAAAGAATATTCAGGAAATCATTAAAAGAGTAGGAAAAACAAGAAGGAATAGGAGTTATAGATTGGGGTAATAAAATCAGTAATGATAACCCCAGGTTATAGTTATGATTTGGGACTTGGTATTCTTTGATTCCTTGCCAAGCTCTATGTTTCACTAGTGTAGTCATTGAGCAAGTAGGTAAGGCCTTCTGAGCCTGTATCTTTATTTGGAAATGGGATAATAATGCTAAGCCAGAGCATGTGTAAAAAGATCAAGTATTAATTTACTGAGCACCAATACAGATATATAGTAAATATCATTTTATCAATTTTGCTTGATGAACTTTCCTAAAATTTTGAAGAGATAGTTCTTCCCTTTGTAGGGAAGACAAAAGGAAAAACTGAGCATCATGTTGTTTTCAAAATTGGGAATTTATTATTTCTATAAGATATTTTTACATCCCTCCCCATAATATTTCCTTTCCTGGGATATTTTCTGGAATTTGGTATGACAATGACTTAGAACCTCATTTGCAAAGGTCAAAGTGGATAGAGGAGGACGGGAGTAGTGTGTGAGGCTGTTAATGGTAAGTCAAGGAGAATGTGCCGATCAATGTGCATAGGAGCATTGGTCACCCTTTGCCTGCTTCTCTTCCTGGTGTGGCATGCTCTGCCACAAGTACGCAATTCTTTGGTTGCTGGAATTAGACAATGGTATTAAGCCACTTTGCAATCTTAGCCAGTCCTTGTGAGGAGTGGTCCCAAAATTCCGAGCTATTTTTACTAGCTGGGTTTTAAAAACCTAAGGCTTGTGAGTTGATTATAATTTAAGAATAACGAGTAGAGCACCTTTCTTCTTTGGTTACTTCCCTCTCTGTGTCTCAATGTCATTCCCAGCTCTGAGTATTTAACTCTAATTTCTCACTCAGTGACAAAACTCCAGATTTGTTGGAGCAATTTTGGCATTTAAAATGAAACAGCCTTCTTATATTACTGTGAACAAGGTACCCAGAAGCCTCTATGAATTTCCTATTTCCATATGTACCAGATTTTCACATTCTGAAATGTTTCTTATGGGAACACGAGAAAACAGTTATAATTAAACTTAAGTAGAGAAACTATATTTAACACACTCTCTGGGATATATTCTGGAGAAGAAGCTTGAAGGCAAATCCTACATTAGCACGCACCTGGAGGTCTCAGAGTCAAAGAGGTCTCACTCCCTTCACCCATAGGCTTAATCTTATATCTTTAGTAAATGGAAGGGAAAAATGCTTATTTGGGGCAAGGACAAAGAAACAAGGACCTTCATTTTTCCCATGCCCATATTTGACTTTCAAGCAATGCATACATTTTCCTGGCTGAGACAGAAGTAGATTTGCATTCATTTATAAAAATGCCATCTTATTCAGGAATTAAAGCAGAAAAAAAAAATCCTGAAGAATCATCTGCTACTTGCTTTGTGGAAGAAGGTAAAATAGTCATCAGATTCTGAGAAGGAAAAGATTTATCTTTTGTCCACCCCCTTCACTCTGATTTTTTTCCTGCATCCAGGAAAAGGGCTTTCTTGTTAGTCAATTATCCTACACCTGTTGTATTAGTTTCCTATTCTTGCTATAACCAATGACCACAAAGTTAATGGCTTAAAACAACACAAACTTATTACCTTTCACTTATAGGAATCAAAAATCAAAAATGAGTCTCACTGGACTAAAATCAAGGAGCCAGTCAGGATGTATTCCTTTTAGAGTTCTTAGGGGAAAATCCTTTTTCTTTTGTTTGTTTGGTTTTTTTTTTTTTTCTTTTCCCCTTCCTGGTCTTCAAAGCCAGCAGCATAAACTCTTCAAATATCTCTCTGACTCTGACCTCCTCTGCTGCTTCCCTCTTCCATCTGTAAGGGCCTTTGTGGTGATGATATTGGGCCTCCTTGAACATCCAGGATAATCTTCCCATCTCAAGGCCAACTAATTATCAACCTTATTTCTATCTACAACCTTAATTCCCCATGCCATGGAATGTGACATCTTCATTGGTTCTGGCCTTTGAAAGTAGTCATCTTTTGGTGGCCATTACTTAGCCTACTGTATCTATTAACCCCCAATGATTGGATTTCAGTTTCATGAGTCTAGTCAATGGCATGCCTAGGACTGTGCTGAAACACAAGAATGATGTCGGAGAGAAACATATGTTCGCCTTTTGGTGAGTGTAATTTAAATTCATTGAATCTGATTTCTCATATACTACAACTCCCATGAGAAATATGAGCATGGGTGAGGTTGAATGCCCCTGGGACAAAGAGACTTGGATTTTTACCTTATTTTCACCATCCACTGAATCAATGTCCTTACACAAACAATTTATATTTCCCTTGGCTCTCTTCGCTTAACTGACAATGAAGGGAAACATGTTTTGATTGTAAAAGTATTTTATGATCTATAATAATTTTTGCTTTACCTAACAATTCTGCAAAGTAAGTAGGAAAAGTAACATTCAAACATAAAACTATCTTTTAGCAGAAGATGGCTTATCTGAAAAGGAGGGGGCATGGCTCTAAGTGAACCATATTTCCAGAATTTAGATATTTTAACTCTTTAACAACACAATGATCATAAAAATGTAGTTTGGCCTCTACTGTATAGGTTATAAGGAATAATAAATAAATTTGCCTTATGTTTTATTTTGAACAGGAATTTAAAATAATTGACTCATGCCTGCATCCACGTCACAACAAAAAATACGGCGATGAGAATCCAACAATATACAACCACACTGAGAAATATGAGGCATTTCAGAAACATGATATTTAGTTAAGCCAGACACAAATAATTCTATATTAAAAATAGGATTATATGTTGTATGACTATTTTTATAAAATACAAAAGAAGTTAGGGTGGTCTTTTGAAGGGTTTAGAGCTTGGAAACAAGCACATGAGGAGAAGATTCTGGGTACTGGTCGTGTTCTGTTTCTCGATCTTAGTGCTGATTGCATGAGTGTGTTTAGTTAGTGAAAATCTATTGTGCTGTGTACTTATAATATGTGTACTTTTCTGTAAGTATATTATACTTTCATACAATTTTTAAAAATGGGTTTACTTAAAGATGGGAAAATATATAAATTTACCATTGTATAAACCACAAATATAAAACACTATACACACTTTAGTAATCAGTTACACCAAGAATTTATCATTTACAACCATTTCCTTAAAATATATTTTAAAAAAGCATCCTATAGCAACTTTAATTGATTTTTTATATATTGAGAAATGTTTGTAAATATGTGAGAGACTTATGAAAAAAAATCACCTATCAATAATATTTGTAAAAATAATATCTTGAGAAACTGAAGGGCTAAATAGTGATCCCATCCTTTTTTTAATTTTAGTTTTTAATTGAAAAATAATAATTATACATATTCATGGGGTATATAGTGATGTTTCAGTACATATATATAGTAAACAGGGTACTTAGCATATCCATCATATCAAACATTTATCATTTCTTGTTGAGAACATTCAAAATTCTTTTTCTAGCTATTTGAAATTATGTGATATATTATTGTTAACTATAGTCATCCTACAGCACTATAGAACACTAGAGTCTATACCTCCTATCTAGCTATAATTTTATATCCTTTAACAAATCTCAGCATTGTTAATTCCATTTATTCTTCTATCATTCCTTTTCCAAATTTCTCTCCCGAGTTGAACTGGGATATCACTAAGAACAAGTCATCTTTTTCCTTGAAATCAATGAAATTTTCATAACAAGCACTGATTTCTGAAAGAGCTGTGTCTGCCCCAGGGACAACTCACCCTGCCCTGCTCTAACTGTGTGCAACAGGCTACTGTGAGACCACAGGTGAGCCACTGGCAGCCCAGCACACCATGCAACCTGGGCACACTATCACGAAGATCAAAAATACTTTCTTTTAAAACAATCCAAGTGTGTAGATGATTAAGTAGACACCCATGTAAATGATCTCCTGTTCTGTTATGAGTATAGTGTAACATACATATTTTACCATGGATTATTGCTTAAAATAATGCTTATTTTGTGGACTAACCCAGTTAAATGACTCTTTAGAGGAGTATCAGACTAGCTTCAAGGAGGCAGATATACTCTTGTGGAAGGCTAGTCCTTTATATGTAGGGAGGTGAAAAAAGAACTTGATAGGATCTGAGACTTAGTGGATGTTAGCTGTGAGTCCTAAACTGAGTTATAAAGTGAGAAGGCTAAATAACGTGAGTTTATGTTACTTACACATTTGTGAACATGACCTTAAGTTTTTGAATTTTGAAAGAGTATCAGAGTAGTTCACACTGCCTCTTTCTGCAATAAAGATTATGAGGGCAAATAACACATATCCATAAAATTCAATAACATGAAGGAATATTTCCTAGACCACAAAACCAAGGCATCATTGTGGTTATTAACAAATGAAAGAGAGAATCTCACGTATTTGTCAAATCCTAATGCAGCCCAAATGTCACAGTATCCATGGGGACTCACAGGGCAGCTATGACCATTCTTGTTTTTGAATCATCCCTTTACCTCTAGTTGCAAAGCATTTGTTGAGATTCACCATGTTCAAAAAATAAATGTATAGATAACAAAGATTTGAAGGTAACCAAATCCCTACTCTTTAGAGTATCTAGTATAGTGTTTAATCAAAGTCATCTTCTCCTAAGGACCTACTGTGGGTGAGAACTTTTCACAGATATGAGGATTCAAATACAAATATGTTGCCATCCTTGTATTGGAAACTTTCTGCCTGACAATCACATGGTGTTGACCACACGCTTCCATCAAACACGACTGAGTGGCTCTGGCCTTCCCAGCAAAAAATCTCAATTTGGCCTTGAATATCAGCCATAACTATTCTCAGCTTCAACTTGCCCTCTTCCTTCTGGTGGTCTGGCAATATATATTTAGCAAATGTAGCAGAATCCAAGGACAACCCTTAAATCTTTGGAAAAGCTCCAGTGGCTTACCAGAAAGAATAGTTTCCTAAAATGGACAGTCCTTGGCAGGCATGGGTTCTGACCACTTTTTCTTGCTTTTCTGCCTGGTCCTCAGCTAAAAAGAAGGGGAGAAGCCTTAATATAGTCTCAAGAGAGAGTATGTGCAACTCGGAACAATTGGGTTGGCTAAAATTCTTATCTAAGCAGTCAGCCAAAGCCAAGTGAGCCTGAGTAGTGGTTATAGGTCATGTGCTAGAGTTGATCTTAAGCACAGAGTCCAGGAAGACATACTTGAGCAGAGTTATATTAGAAAGAAAGCTCAGCTGACCCTTAGAAAAAAAGTTAAATCGCTCACTGGTTTGGCTAAGTGCATACTTCCATGAATAACACAGATAGCTTAACAATCAGTTCTGAAAGTAGACCTGAATTACCAGTGAAAAAAATGCATTTGACCTCAAGAATTTAATGCTGTTGTGAATTTGTATCTTAACTTTGAAAAAATATCAGATGTTTAGCTCATATTTTGGAGCAGCAGAAAAGTTGTTGGCTTAGGCTTTGCAGGCAAGAATAAGTGGATTTATGTTCTGCTACATTTTCTGATGATGGGCATTTGGGGGCATTACAAAATTGTTTCCAGGTTTCCTCAACTATAAAATTAAAGTGTGAATTTTATGTACCTAGTAAGATTGCTGTAATGACATTAAGACATTAAGATGAGAATTTAGTTATTCTTGTATTATTTTCATATGAATGGTGGGGATGTTTTGGATTGGGGAAATTGCATGGAATTTGAAGACATCGTGTCGTGGATGTGAATTCTGGACACATCATCTACTAAGTTGTTATGCATGATTCAGTTTCCACATCTCTAAAATGACAAAAAAGGGCCCTGTTTTCTGGGATATGAAGGAAATATAATAACATAACACAAATTATTGAATGCAGACCCTAACTCATTCTAGGCATTCAAAATGCCTGGGCCAATTTTTCCTAATTATGCCTCAGAGTTTTTTTCTTTCATTTTGCTTTTTAAAATTAAGCTTGGATCTAGCAATCTAAACTGCATTATTGGCTTTATGGTATTTATACTGAGAGATACACTTCTGAGAGAGACTTCTACTAAAAATTTGATCTGATGGTTTCAATCCTTTCCGTAAGCACCAGGAGCAAGTATGAGTAGCTACAAATGGCAAGTACCCAAAGTCACAAACACCAGAAAGACATATCATCCTTCTGGAAGTAGTTCTGACAAATTTAACCCAAAAACAAAGGCATAACTATGTCCCAGAGGGATTGAATATTAATATATTAATAGTCATTCTTTTAAAGCCTATAATCTATTCAGTCCTTCACAAATGAGAATATGTTCCTGTGAGGATTGGAATGGATTAGTAGTACAACATTGATGATTTTCCAGAACAAGAAGTTGATTGGCATGAGAGAGGTAGGATAGGGTAGCAAAGATCACAAGCTTTAAAATAGTTATGACCTTGGTTTGAATAATATGAGACCACTTATATGACCCTGGGTGACAGTCTTAAACTTTGTTGTCATGTTTCTTCATTTATAACATTGGGAATATATATTACATTTTAGATTTCTTTTTTGCTTGTTCACCCAAGAGGGAAGTGTTAACCTGGTTAATATTCTTACCTGACAAGCCATACTGAAGGATACTGTTTAGGATTGTCAGTCTATAAATTGAACTGATTTCTGTAGAAAATGCCCCCAGTTGCCATTACTATGTTTCTGCAATTTCAGTTATGAGGCCCCTTGAGATGAGAAAAGGGCCGAACAGGTGATGGGAAATATAGGGTAAAACTTAAAGGAAATACTTAGTCTATTTCACATACTGCCTGGGGTTTGCTTGTGGATGCTGATGCTTCTGGTGTAGTCCATGAGGCTGATTGCAAAACAGGGGTTTCTGTTTCCTTCCTATTCTCTTACTTCCCATTAGCCATGATAAAACCCAGTACAGAGTAGTGACACATTACATCCTCGGGCTCCTGGCTTGCCACAGAATATTAACTGCCATTTGCAAGATGTATTTATACATATTTGGAAGAAGTTATGATGTTTTCTAGGGACGTATTTTATCTCATGGCAATGTTGTTCTTTTGTGATTTGGCCTCTATCCATCTCTCCAGCAAAATCTTCTATTCTTTTCTCTCCATAGTTATAATATATTCCTTATTCTCTATTCATAACGATTGTTTGACTGCATTCAGAAGTTTTTAATTCACACACACACACACACACACATGAATGCACATGTGTGCACGCACATACATACCTGCAATTTCCTGTTCTGATTTAGAATGCCCTTCCCTTCAGTGCCTTTGACAGTCTGGTGACTTTTATCCTATATTTCTTAAACTTGTTTCAACTCCTCAATTGCCTTTCTATCTTGCAATGATCAATTTAAATATTTCTTCTTCTTGGAATTTTTTAAGAAGCCTCCAGGGTATGTTAGATTCTCTTGTGTTCCTTTCTCCCTTGCTTTATTAAAGTATAATTGATAATTAAAAATTGTACCTTTTTAACGTGTATAACTTGATGGATGACTTGATGTATGTATACAGTGTGAAATAATCACCCCAACCAAGCTAATTAGCATATTCATCACCTCATGTAGTTAACCATTTCTATTTATTTATTTATTGTTTATGGCGAGAATACTTAAGCTTCACCCTCTTAGCAAATTTCAAATATACAATACAGTATGGTTAACTATATTCACAGTGTATATTCACATTAGATCTCTAGAATTTATTAGTCTTGCACAACTCACAACTGAAACCTTGTAGGTTGCCTTTTCACCCTGTTAATTCTTTTCTTTGAGTTGCAAAAGTTTTTTAGTTTGATGTAGTTACATATGTCTACTTTTGTTTTGAGATTTTTTTTGCCTGCATTTTTAGTGTCATATCCAAAAATCATTGCCCAGTTAAATGTCTAGAAGCTTTTTTCCTATGTATTCTTCTAGTAGTTTCACATGTTTAGGTTTTACACTTAAGTCTTTAATCCATTTTGAGTTGGTTTTTGTACTGTATATAGTGTGAGATAATGGTCCTTAGTGGTGAAGGCTGCTGTGGTCTTGCTGCTCTTCTTTTCTCCTACAAAGGGAGGTCACAACTGAGGGAATCCCTCTTGGCACCCAGTTGTGCCACACTGGGGCTGAGATGATGCGGGTTAAATGCTTTCTACGTGTTTTTGTGTGGCCACTCTCAGTCTCTGTGCTGCACCGGATTGCTGCAGCCTCATCGTTGCTCACTGGAGTTCTTCCAGAGGTGTTTTTGTTGGCAGGGGATTGTTTAATCATTCCTGGAGGAGATGAGTGTTGGGACCTCCTTGTACACCCTCTTGTTGACATCGCTCTTCTCTTTTGTGTTCATTTATATGGCATGATGTCCTTCCCTTCTTTATAATTATTCTTCCTGCTATCTCTTTTTGAGCTTGTATTTCAGGTAAGATAAACATTGAAGTGAAGGAGGACACGTATCTCAGTTACAACTCCATCCACAGCGCCCAGCACAATTGCCATAAGAGGTAGATACTGTGTATAAATTTGCAGAAAGATAGAAAATTCTATGCTCCTGTAACTGTTTTCCATCTACTTCTGCGTATAATGAGATATACTCAAAATCAGTGCAATACTAAGCTGTTATTTGATCCCAGATAAACTGACAGTGGAGATTGTCAATTTAAGCTACTGCTATAGCCCTGGCTTATATTTTAACTAAAATCTCTTGACAGACTCTTAACAATAACCACCCAGCAAAATCTCTTCCATATTCCAGAACTCTGGAAACTAAAAAAGAGAATAAATATCTGTTGTTTTAATCTACTGAGTTTGGGGATAATTCCTTATACAGCAAAATTAACTCATACAATTCTGAACCCAAATTTTGGCTTTTGATCATATTTAACATAATCCAACATTATTATTTTTTCCTCTCTACATTTTTTTTCTTGCTTTTTTACTTAATTCTATTCCTCATTCTTTACTATGTAGAGAATGGTTGGTTCTCACACTCTTTGAAATACCAAACTTTCTGTTTTTTTCCCCAAACCATGTGATATTTCAAAATATAATAGCACCTTGATATGCTGATGATTGTTAAAATACAGTGGCCAGGACCAAAATGATTCTGACTTGCAAAGAAGAGTTCATTAAGAACAAAAAATAAACTGCTTTCATGATCTTATATGATTTCCATTGCAAGCAACAGTGGAAATCAAAGGATGATGTTGATTTGTTCAGCTCTAGAAAACTGTGGAAAAAAATGTTATTAAAGAAGCTTGTAATATATTAACACATGATTTGATAACTCCTACTTTAAAAAGAATTATTGGTTATAGTATAAAGCTTTCTGTTCATTTTTTCTAGCTGTAGAATGTGTTACAATCTACAAAGAAAAAACCCTTTTAGGTTTATTTTTCTTCTTTCTTTTTAAAATTATTTTCTTTTATTTTTCTGAGACAGGGTCTCACTCTGTTGCCTGGCTAGAGTGCAGTGGCATCATCATAGCTCAATGCAACCTCAAAATCCTGGCTTAAACAACCCTCCTGCCTCAGCCTCCTGAGTAGCTGAGACTACAGTCACATGCCACCATGCCTGGCTAATTTTTCTAGTTTTGGAGAGATGGCAACTAGCCATGTTGCTTAGGCTTCTTTCTATTTTAAAGTAGATTTGTTGATGTACCATTTTATAGCACCAATGAATAGATAGCAAAAATGTACATTGACAGGCATATCTTCTCTAAAATTGACCACACTTTCCATTTAATCTATCCCGTTTTGTTCCTTTGAAAAGGGGATGAAGTGAGGTTGATCTGTAAAGAATAAACTCCTTAGTGGATGGCATAGCTTATTCCCATACCTCCAACTAATACATTCTATGATCATTTTATGTATCTTTACAAAAACTGCCATTGTGCAAACCCAAATAGACCCTGTGTTACACTGCATTTGGATTCATGCCTTAAGAGCTCAGGCTCCATTATGAGGAAAATCTGTGTCTATATCCCTCTGTGTGACAATGTAAAAGCTGTGTTACCTCTCTGAGTCTTGATTTTCTCAGAAGTTGAAGTATGAACTATTATTTTTCTCACTTTACAGTTGTTGAGAGGACTGAGATAATATCTTGTAACGGGTTGAGTGCTCTGCTTGCTAACTAGGAAAGCACAAAATACGCATTAGCTTTCCATTACTAAGAAACACAGTGGAAATTATTTGGTTTTGGAACTTTCCCCAAGTTACTTCATTTATTTCTTCATTCATTCTCACTGAACCTTTTTACATGCAATACAGTTAATCATCAATTTCCCCTACTTTGATGAGCTTATGGAGGTCATGGCCTTTTCTTAATCACCTTTGGGCCTAGAACATCTCGTATAGTACCTGCTGCCTAACTACAATGATAAATGATCTAACAGATGTTTGGAATCATTTCTCCTTAAAAATAGAAGCCATTGATTCTATCTGATGGCTTGGCTTGGGTAAAGAATAGGAAGGAATATCAGAGAAGCGTTCCAAAGGATATGACACTTGACCTGGGTCTAAAGTAGACAGCGTTTGAAGCTTCACAATGCTATGACTCTTGGCTGTGATTGAGTGGCCCTTTCTCCCTTAATCAGGGTTATATATTTCTTAGGAATTGACAACATAGCACAGAATGAAAGGGGCTAAAGGTTATTCTTTAGAATGTTGACTTTAACTAAACGCATGTGTATGGCCAAAGATGAATTTATGTGAGAGCTAGTACAATGGAAAAGGGCAGCAATTCTCATTTATCTTATGTATACCTAGCATATCATTCAATATAGAACTGTTAATTAAAATCATTGACAGAAGCCAAAGAAGCAGACAAACTGAGCCAGGTTGTAGCAAGGGAGTTCCTCCTAAATATTTCTCCACGCTATTTTGGGCCACCTAATTAAGTTGAAACCCAAAGAAGAGGTCTAATTACCAAACTTCCTTTGTCCTATAATTGGAACTATATATTGCTGTGAGTATTTAACACATGAGTTTAGGTTACCATTTGAAAATCAAACTAACAGAGTTAAAATCATTAACACTTATGAAAAAAATTGTTGACCAAAGTAATTCCCAGTGTTAATTGGTAGATGTGAAAATATCTTAAAGTCATTCTGGTGAACACAGTTTTGCTAGAAAGGGAAGAGTGAATGGTTATTATTGAGAAATTTGCCTGGATGTTTCCCAATATATTCATTTCCTTTAAAACCCCTGCTCAGGCTGGGCACGGTGGCTCACGCCTGTAATCCTAGCACTCTGGGAGGCCCAGGTGGGTGGATTGCTCAAGGTCAGGAGTTTGAAACCAGCCTGAGCAAGAGCAAGACCCCGTCTCTACTCAAAATAGAAAGAAATTAATTAGCCAACTAAAAATATACAGAAAAAATTAGCTGGGCATGGTGGCGCATGCCTGTGGTTCCAGCTACTCGGGAGGCTGAGGCAGAAGGATTGCTTGAGCCCAGGAGTTTGAGGTTGCTGTGAGCTAGGCTGATGCCACAGCACTCTAGTCTAGTGAGACTCTGTCCTCCCTCCCCCCTCCAAAAAAACAAAACTCTTGCTCAATATTTATGTCATATCAATTTTAATAATAGCGGTATTTAATGTCAGGGAAATAAAGGTACTTGCTCAAGGCTACTGAAATTGGGATTTGAAATAAAATCTATCTGATTTCTCCATATACAATGGCTATGGCTACAAGAAAACATTCTCTTCTAGTCATATTCTTTAAACATCTCTCCTGATTTCTCCCCCCTCTGATATCTTTGTATTCTCATCATTAAGAGGAGAACAAAGAAAGGAGAGAAAAAAACTCACAGCATAGGTGCTTTGCCTCTTTCCTTACTCCACTGATGCTGATGAGACAGGACAACCAATTATTCGCAGACACACTGAGATTGCATTTTTAAAAAAGGAGCAGGGGCAGTGTGGGATTGCATGCTGGCTACCCAGCATGTCAATCAGTAGGATTAACCCCTGAGTCTTCAGGCCGTATTTACGGTGACAGCCATGAATAAAAGAACCCTTCTCCATTAAAGTCCTCAGCACACAAGACAAATCATTGTATTTGATGATTAAAGTTAAAAAAAAAACCCATAAGGCTAAGAAGAAATGGAGCAATTGGACAGTTAAAAAGATCATTAAAAGAATTAAAGTTTGGAAACCTGTAAAGACTGTGAAGTCATCGGAATACATACAAATTAGAAGCCATGAAATAGTAGCATTTTCTAATTAGTGTTTATCAAAGTGTAGTTCAAGGTCAATCTACTTCAGAATCATTCAGAATGCTCTATAAAAAATACAGATTCCCAGTGTTACCACAAAATACTCTGCTCCAGAAGGTGTGGAATATCCTCTGGGAATATAACATTTTCAAGTTCTTAGGGTAATTATTAACCACATGAAAGTATAAGAACCACAACTACAAATGGAACGTCATGTTTGGAAGTCAAAATTATAGCAAGACCTGCTAGCAACAATGGAAACTTGGGCCAAATGCTGTACTTTATCATCCATTAATATTGTGTTCGATTTGAGATGGAGTGAACATATAATTCTATAGTGGCCGGTAAAATATATTCTCTTTTGAACTTGCACATAAAAATCTGAAACCAAATTGATATTTGACCATGCCACAGGCCACAGCTGGGTGTCTGCAGTCTGAGTGATGCTTCAGTAAAACACCACACAAAATATTTGATAAAATTTTATTAAAGTGTAGCTGAGATCAGTGCTTTTTCTGCACACAAAGATGCAGAAGTGAGGTTATTCAAGCTTTTGGCTAAATTCTAAAGGTCAAAAAACACTTCCGTGTTTAAATGAATGCAATTTTCTTCGGCAATTCTCCATCTAGTTTCGGATGATGCCTTTGTTTCACATCATCATGTCACTCAGAAATTGTCCTTCCCACGTAAGATTTTGGAAACAACACCCCTGTGAACAATGCCAGATGTAGCTTTTATCCCCCTCCTGTGATTAATTTTGCTGTTGTTTTTTATGTTACTTGACACAAAAGTTTGGGTGTCTAGGACATAGTATTTTCTTTTTAATGTGTAGAGAAACAAGAAAACATCAAGCTCTCTTTTCAGCCCTAGAAAAAAGCACAGCCCAGAATAATACATTCATTGTTTTACAAAGGGAAAGTATTTGGTAGTGTCTGAGGAATACAGAGTGCTGGAATGAAAATGAGGCTGCAAAGGAAATGGAATGAGAAATAGGTTTGTTTTTGGTCACCCAGAAGCAAAACCTATCACACATTCGCACAAACGTACCTAAAACCTAGCAGCTACTTCATACGATTCTTGACACCAAAATAAAATAAAGATGGAACTTCAGGGGAATAAGACAAAGAGAAGGAGTGGAAATGAAGCTGCCAAGAAAAACAGAACTGATTTTGCAAAGGTCAGTGCAATATAGGATTAGTTTGGACTAAGCCCATACTCCAGTGTAATTTGCAATATATTTCAACACTTCAGAACAAGTATTTCTAGCTACTTTTAATACCAGCTCTGAGCCATGACTATCTAAATAGACAGTGGGCATTAAAGTTCACAGGGCTTGATATTGCCTGTAAAAATGGAGCCCAGCAGTATTTGATTTTATTACCCCCCTTTTATTAGGCCCATAGCCAATGGCGATTAAAGTGTTATGCCATATCTGTCAGCATGCATGGATGCATGGGGATTATTTGTAACAGAATTTAAGTCTGGGAGCCAAGTTCCTTAGCCATAAGTCTAGAATACTAATTCTTTCTTTTTCATTCCTCTATCAGACCTACGGCACTCACAGTATCATCGGAAGAACTGAGACAAGAATTCAGACTTTTTCATCTAAAACAATAGGGCTTTATGAGCAATCAAAGGGTCAAACCTACAGAGGTAGGACCAGGGGATTACGTGGACATTTGTTGTTTCTTTATCCTTTCAGAATCCAATTTTCTCTTCCTAATACTACCCTGATTTCCCTTTAGGGAGCCACTATACTGAATCTAATTTTGGTTGGAGGTATTTTCAATGTCTACTTAAAAATTCCAAGATATCATGCTCTCCCTGAAACTATTTATGTGCATCCATAGTGGGGGGACACATCCATGCTCAGCACTTTGGATGAGGTCTTTCAGGACTTTGAATCTCAAGTGAGAAACATGGGGCAGGGGTTGAAGTTAGAAGAAGGTCTTATTCATTTCAGTGGTTGCAGAGCCTTGGACTAGAAAGTCCTGCTACCTGAGTTTTGAAGCGTTTACTGCTGCCTGTATTCTACATTGCTTCATTACTGGCCTGTTTTATTGGCCTGCTCCGTAAGCTCTGTTTTGTCTCTTCATCTATTTCTCAGCTTGAAGCTGATATTTGTTCCCCTGAATTGTGGTTCTGTTACTTGCCTCTGTTCTGTTATGGTATACCACTATCTGACCAAGTCCATTACTAAAACAGCCTTTGGAGGCACATTCATAATTTACTCAATACCTAATTTAGCCCATTCACCCCCCTAGCCATCAATACTGACTCTGGTTTCTCTAGACAAGTTGAACATCTGCCCAACTACAACCTCTCAGCTTTCATTGATTGGAATCTACCTCTGTTGGGATTCCATTTGGCAGCAAGTAAGAACACAAAACTCTACTGCAATTCCTTAAACAAGTAAAGGATTTATTTATTGCATACAACAATGAATCCTAAAGTACAAAGTCTAGAGCAGGGATGGTGATTCAATGATGTCAATAAAAGCTAGGGTACTTCTATTTTCCTCTACATCCTTAGCATATATCTTTCCTCCCAGTGCTTACTGGTTGCCTGACATCCACTCAGGCATCCTGTTCATTTTTAATGTGAGGAGAAGAAAAAAGTGACTCCCAGATAATTGAGGTGAGAAAGCACTATAACCTGGGAACATTATTATTTTGAAAAAAGAAAAACAAACAAAAAGTTTAAGAAAATTAGGAGATAGTAAAGGGTATGTTCCTTACAGATTTTGATTGGCAGTTCTGCCCCGCCCCATTCTATCTATATATGAAGTGACAGACTTGTAAGGAATGTTCCTCTGGCATAGCCCTGATGCCCCATTCCTCAACCTCCCCCACTACCCATACATATTTCCTGCTAGAGCCTCTTCTGATTTTCATTCTTGCAGTGACCATCTGGTGGACATAAGCAATAGGTCAGTCACTGTGCTAACTTGTGACTAAGTAGCCTTCAGCTTGAGCCACACACAGAAACTTCCAACAGCCTACTAATATTTCTAGTAACTATACGATTACCATATATTTTGTGTGATTCAGGGAGTTTCCTGTACGGTTAAGTGCATGGGCCTTAGAGTTCAACAGATCTAGTGTAAACTTAAGGCAGAGCTATGTGAAGTTGTGTAAATTATTGAACCTCCTTGAGGCATCATTTTTGCACCTGTAAAATGGGGCAAATATTTCCTACCATCAAGGGATGTTGTGAAATATAAATATACTGTGGCATGTGCAACATCTAGCACAATATTCAATACGGACTGGGTTCTAAATACATTCTTTATTACACATTGTATATTTGTATCAAATCATCATGTGGTACATTTTGAATATATACAATCTTTATTTGTCCATTAAATATTTTAAATTAAAAAAAAAGAAAAGAGGAAGAAACAACTTCCTCCGAGTCATATGATGATTCATATATGCAAAAACTTTCCTCCACTTAAGTTAGTTTCATCTGGCTAAATTCTACTAATGTATAAAGATTTAAATCTTCTATCATAGTCCACAGAAAGCATTTCTTGGCTTCCTGTGGAGCCATTTGTGTCTGCACTTGAAAATAAGTCTTTGTATTTCTAGCTCCAGAACAAGACTTTGTGCCTTGTATAGACACATTATTCACCCACAGCATTTAACATAATGTCTGGTACATTGTGGTTATTCCACAAATGTCAGTTTGACTGAACATAAACAAACTATTCACAAATATTTTGTTAATAATAATACATTAAGCCTCAGTTTATTCATTTATAAATGAATAAGAAAAAAGTCCTATAGTAGTGTTGTGAGGATTACATAAAAACAAACCGCAATGTAAAATTTGAAATACAGTGTCTGGACCTCACTTAATGGCTGCTTTCTTTTAACTTTAATTTTTAAGTCAATATACCAAATTCATTAAATTTATAAACACATTTTAACCATTTAACCTTCCTACTTAAATGTTAAAGCATGTCACTTATAAAATAAATTCATTGACCAATGTGTATGGCTCTAAAATACCCAACACTAATGATGTGGATACTTTTAGAGGTATCAGGATCACAAATTCTTAAAATATGCCTTCCACATAATCCTGTAAAAAATCTGCATCAAATAGGTTGGCCACTGATAGGCCCGTTCATTCCTGCAAAACTTCACAAGATCTAAAATTAGTGACATAGGAAGGTTAACCTTGTTAAATTCGACTTCAATTTTAAAGAACTTGAAAATTTTAAACATAACTCAAAATACACGTGAACAAATGTGCAAGATATTTCAAATGACCTTTTTCTTCATGGCTCCTCTAAAATTTTAGGATAAAAACTTTGGAACTTATTAATTCCTTAGATCTCCTTCCAAGTACAAGTAATTAATTTAGTTAAGGTTATTTAGTCCATTCCTTTTATCTTTCAAAGTTTTTTTTTTTTTGAAAATTTTACCTTCCAGACTTGTATAATAATAAAAATCTAGTAGGTCATGTGGTATTGGCAAATTCTGACTTTTTTCCCCACTTTAAAATACTTACATTTTAACCCAATAATTCCATATCTAAGAATTGATTCTAAGTAAAGCATCACAGATACATACACAGATGTATATTTGAAAACTTCCTCTGTAAATGATTTTGGTTGTGTTGATTTCTCCCACTACAATATATACATAACATTTAAATAATTGTTGAGTAATTTATGGCGAAAGCACAAGTTAATCACTATGCAAACATTTAAATTTATACTTGTAAATATTGTTTATATGACTTGGCAAAAGCTTTATAAGATATTAACATAAAAAAACAAGATAGAAATTTTAGATAGTTTCAATTATACTGTATATTCCATTTTGATTGTATAGGAAAAATATTACATGGACATATTCTATAATGTCAACAGTGATTATAATTGGTTAGTTGATAGGATTATGGTTGCTATTAATTTTTATATGCATTTTTTATTTTCTGCAATGGACATGTGTTACTTTTATGATAAAAAACATTTTTAATGACACTAACTGGTTAGTTTGGTAAGGAAAATATTGAAATAAATTTTCTTTTTTCCATAAAGGCCTTTTAGAAAATATAGAGTGCTAATAGAAGTTTCTCTTTTAGAGTCTGATGAAAGTTCAAATAATGAAATTTAAACTATCTTTAGATGTAATACGATTTAGACCGAAATTCCATGATTATTTTCCCCAACGAGGCTTCCAAAAAGTTTCTGATTGCTTAGCCTTGGCATGCTCATGTATTAGATAAACCATGTTTTGTTTTTGTTGTTATTACTATGTTAAAGATTATCTATTAGGATGTGTATATTTTATACTTAACAGTACCAGAGATCATTGTCTGTTTGTGGAAGTCAATTGCTATTTTTATGTCGATAACTGAAGCAGTGCCTAACCTGCAGAGATCTTTAATTGCTCTTGAGTTTTTTACAACCCTTCCTCTCACACAAGGTTTGGATTTCATTTTCATGCTGGAGTTTTGTTGTGCAATCTCAAGTGGCCTTTTGCCATGGCCGTTACTTTCCACTTTTACTCATCTCTCTATTTCTGATTTTATTCCTTCTAGACTTGATTTCTTGCTGCTCCTGACACCTGCTCCAGCCTGATAAACTGACAGCTCCAATTGTAAATCTTGCCCCGATGCTTTCTTTTCCCTGCGATGGAAAATTGCGTGTTCCAATAACACTTTAGCAAACATCAGGAATCCTGTCCTTTCTACTTTGGAACTCTGTTGTTTATAAATAGACATGTTGCTCCCTCTCTCTGCTAAGCCTTGCCCTGTGTGCCCCTACCCCTTTTAAGCTGGCTGACTTATACCTCTCCAACAAGCTCACTTCAGGTGACATCTCCTTAAGGTAACTGCCTGGCCACCTCCTCGGTAATATTCCTAGACCTCTGCAAAGGCCAGGTTGTGTGGTCAGCTCTGTGTTCTTATCAGTCCCTGTGCTCCTTTCCCTCAGGGCCCTACCCTAGCTATAATTACTTTTCCTTATTTGTGTGTGGCACAGTGTTTTTCACGCTTCACAACTGTTTTCTCTTTTTAGCCACTTCATACGCAGCAAATTCTCAGTAAGTACTTATTGAGTAAATGGCCAATGAATGAAATCAGCTTAATAGGCAAAGAAAAAGGGAAACTGATCTCAGGAGGTTTACTCTTAGAAAAAGTAAAGGACTCAAATTTGATAAGGCAAAATCTAATTTTGAATACTAAAAAAAAAAATTTAAAAAAAGCAGTCATGCAAATGAAATGTCTAAAAGTGTGTCTGTGTGTATGCAGATCTCTGTGCACTTCCTGTACACAGCGACATCCTCCTTGGCAGAAGCACCTGCATTGGACTCTGACATTGCCCATGAATATTCTGATTATAAAATTCCGGCTTTTAGAAACCAGATGTCCTTAGCAGATTTTACTCAATTTAAGTTTTCGATTTAGTTCTCCTTTGAAAGTTTCAGTGCTGAATTATCATGGATATTTCTAGCTAGGGGTATTCGAGGTCTATAATTTATTTGGGAATGGAAGGACACCATTTGGTATACAGAGGAAGTTCTTGATTCTAAGTTTTATAAAACGTTATTACCTGTTTCTTTGTTTCCCTCCTTTTCCCTTATGATCAAGACAAATGTTCAAATGAGTCTGACATTTTTTTCTCTTTTTTCTTCTTGCCACACAATTCTTTTTTTTCCCCCTGAAAACCAGCTTTCTCTTCAATAATGTGCATGTGGCAGGCTTATATATTAACATGTTTTCTACAGTAAACAGCCGCAGGATGGCTATAACTAGGACTCCATTTCCTAGGTTGTATTGCAGATGAGATTTTCATTTTGCATATGCATCATTTAAAAATAAATATGTGTTTATTTATTATTTTAGAATTAGCACAGGCTTATTAAACACAATTGGCAATATAAAGACAACTAGGAGTGAGTAAAACATACACACTCATAACCCCACAATGCAAATTCAATTATTAATATTTTGAAGTTATTTATTCTCAGTTTTTTATGCAGCTTTATATTCTTGATGTTACATTATACATAAAAATTGGAATTTATTTTACTTATTATTCTACTGCTTGAGTTCAAATTCCAACTTGGCTGCTTGCTAGCCAAATGACTTTATTAATTTTCTTAAGTTCTATTACCTGCGTTTGACCCTGCTTCCTTATCTGTAAAACAGGGATCATAATGACTACCTCACAGATGTTTAAATAGTCTATGAGACAACAGAAGTTAAACATTTAAAATAGACTCTTTATAGGGAAAATGGTAGCAATGATGATGAGATGACGATGGTGATGATGATGACTTAGAACCGTTAATGCTTTTTAAGCGCCAGATACGGCTTTAGATAAATTTTCCTCCTCGGGAGATGGAAGATAATATAATGTTACAGGAAGATTGCTGACTCCCAGGAAAGTAAAATCTGACTTTGGTATTGCTACTTTGAGCTGTCTAACTTAGATCATTCACTTCACTGATTTTCACATCATTTTCCACAACATTTTAATAAGGGTATAAAAAAGATGATTGCTAATGACCTTCCTTGCTCTATGCCCAAACAAATATATCAACTCCTAATCACAATAATTATTATAAATTAAACCCCAAAGGGGAAAGATTGAAGAGAAACAAAAAATAATGATGTTACAGTAGATATGAATCGGTGCTGAGTGAGAGACACATCTAGTTTATAAACACTTGTTTACTGTCTCTGGCTTTGTAAGAGGTTTAATCCCAGTTCATCACTTTGATTTGGCTCACTATTTGGAACCACATATTTGTTTTAAATGTTCATTTTTCTCCCAAAGTCTCCCACTTTAGAATGGTATGCTATTGGTCTCTTTTTAAAAAATACAATATTTCAGAAAAGCCCCTTGCTATAGAGGGAAGAAAAGGCATCATAGTTAAATAGTGGGAGAAAAAGAACAGGAGAAATTCCATAAGTTAGAAATTTAAGGGAAAGAGAGACATGAAATAAGAAGAAAAATAGGCTGAAGCTTTAGTATATTTACATTTACATTATTACAAAAGGGAAGGTGACCAAGAACACAGAGGAAGGTACATGGAGAATATATACAAAAAGGTACAAACAAAAGGTATACCCCTCAAAATATTTTCACAAGATGTATACATTCATGTTACCCATCAGGTTAAGAAAGGGGACATTGCTAGAACTATAGAGGGCCCCACTCAAATGTCCATCATTGTCCTTCATCTCCAAAGGGTAACTATTATTGCAACTAAAACACATAGATTATTTATGCTTGTGTTTTTTTTAACTTAACATAAATGAAAACACATAACATGTTAGTCCATATGTGTTCATGTATGTGGCTTATTTTCTTAATATGACATCTGTGAAATGCATCCTTGTTTTTATGTACAGTTAAAGTTCATTTATTCTCATTATATTGTTTGAATATACCTTAACTGATTTATCTATTCTCCTGCTGATGTAAATAGCTAGATTACTGCCAATGCCGGGCTTTAATGAATCTTGCTTATATTTGCCTTCCTCTCCTATACAAAATTCATATATACTCCTTTTCGGGATCATATAGGTGCATTTCTGTTGAGGATATAGCTAGATGTGTACTTGCTTGGTTATATGGGAATGTACTTATGTCCGATTTTATTAAAAACTTCCAGTCTTCTAATATTAGTATCTCCATTTAAATTCTAACTACCATTGTATGAGTATTCCAGGTACTACACATTCTTGCCAAAACTTGGTATTGTTTTTTTTTCTTTATTTGTATTTATTTGAAAGTTGGTAAAATTAAAGGAACTAAAAAGTGAAAATAACATAAAACTTTTATTATTTTTTGATAAGAAGATTATGTACATAAAAATATTCAAAAGACCCATAATTAAATTATTAGAATTAATAAGTTAATTTAACAAGGTTAATAGATAAAAAAGGTCAACGAACCACAAGCAATTGGAAAACAATATTTTTTTTTTTTTTTTTTTTTTGAGACAGAGTCTCACTCTGTTGCCTGGACTAGAGTGCCATGGCGTCAGCCCAGCTCACAGCAACCTCCAACTCCTGGGCTCTAGCGATCCTTCTGCCTCAGCCTCCCGAGTAGCTGGGACTACAGGCATGCGCCACCATGCCCGGCTAATTTTTTCTATATATTTTTAGTTGGCCAATTAATTTATTTCTATTTTTAGTAGAGACGGGGTCTCACTCTTGCTCAGGCTGGTTTTGAATTCCTGACCTTGAGTGATCCTCCCGCCTCGGCCTCTCAGAGTTCTAGGATTACAGGCGTGAGCCACTGCGCCTGGCCTGGAAAATGAAATTTAAAAATAGGATTTACAATAGCATGAAAAGTATCAACTACCTCTAAAAGTATCAACCATATCTAAAAGCTAGCAAGACCTCTAAGTAGAAAAAAATAAAACAGTACTGAGAAAAATATTTTTAAAAACTAAATAAATGTGTGGATGGTAAAGTGCATGTGCTTAATGCCATGGAACTGTACATGTAAACATGAGTAAAATGGTAAATTTTATATTATGTATAATTTACTACAATTTGAAAAATTATATTGTATAATTAGAGGGAACATATCCCTCTTTGTGAGTCTGTCTTATAAAAATCCAGTAATCTACAAACTGTAATTTCCATGAAATCTCAATTAAGTCTAAAAATATTTTTTGGGTCAGTAATTCTATAATATATAGAAAAATGAAAAGACCAACATAGAATAAATTAAGAGAACTTAACTGGATATTAAAAATAGTGAAAAAGGCATGGTGATATTCAGAATATTTATGGTAATACAATAATTAGGTCACTACAATGCAGGTACAAAGAGAAGTAGATATGTAAAAAATTAGAAAATACGAGCTCAGAGCCTCAGGTTATAGACACTTGACTCTTGAAATATCCAAATGTAGTTGATATTAACAATAATTCCTTGCAAGGATGAATTGTATAGGTAATTGATAGCAAAGTAAGTTTAGTAAATACATAGGAACAAGAAAAATATGGTTACTCATGACTCATGGTAATGTCATTTAAGAAAAGGTGTCTATAAAGGCTTTATTTACAAAAACATTCGGTAAAGTAGACAATCCATTGGATTGGAAATAAATATACCTTATTTGTCCTACTTTGGAAAATTATCTGATATTTGGGTGAATGACTTGATTTCTCTGGAAATCTGTAAATAGATAATTTACATCAAATGATGGACATTAATTATATTTTATCTAAAGATTCCAAACCAGCTTCAAAGAGCCTATGACTTTAAAAATTTCCCTGGAAAGTGAATTTAGATGCAGTCAAAATATTTGGCCTCATGAAGATTCTATAAGTATGCAAGGTTTATATAGGTTGCTGACTTTGGATCAAATTTAAAAAACGAGTTGAAGAAGATCTTAAAGGTAAATAATCAAGTTCAACTATTAACTCATTATGGAAAGAAATTCTTCAACATTGTGTTGCCATGAACAATCAAGATGCCCGCCACAAATAGCCATTCAATTACTAGTTACAAATAACTCAATCCAGTCTAACCACTCAGTATGAAAGCCTCAGATCTAGTATTTCTGACATGTAGTTTTCCTTCTCAATAACTATGATCAAAGTTTGAAAGCCAATGCATAGAAATGCATCCGTGAACTTGAAAACATCATATAGTTGGTGAATATACAGTTAATTAATATGATATATATCAGTGTGCATATTAAATGTATATTTCATATTTTTGTTTAAAAGTACACCCTCTTCAAGAAAACTTGGACAGTTTTGATATAGAATTGCTCAATAAAGAAAAGAAAGAATATATTTGCATTGAAATCATATTTCCAACATGCATAAAAATCATCTTGTGTCTATATTGTTTTTATCTCATTTTTAGTGGCTCAGAATTCTTTAATTATTGGCAGACACTCCTGTTCTGTTGGTATGAATAGAGCTGTTAAGATTGTTATAGAAGTCATCTTGCAGGGATTGAATTTTTAAAGCCCTGCCTATATGAGTAACATGGGATGATACACTATGGCTGATGTTCTTTCTACCACTGTGGAAAAAGGTAAATGAGTCTTCTTCAAGTAACTGTCAGAGAGAACTACAGAGTGTTTTTTATGGTTGTTGTTATTTTCTATTTTTCCATCACATGCTGAAAATAAATTTAAAAAATCCAATCTTTGCTCATTTAAATGTATCTCAAATGATTACTTATCCCATAAGAACATAAAGATTATGTTAAAAAAAGTTGGAAAAGACAAAAAACAAATTCAGAAAGTCATATGAATAATATAACTACATCTGTGTTTTATCAATAAAACTTGATGAGGCAGAAATTGTATTTTCTCCCGGAGGCACTGAAACTGGTATACTCATAATGCTATGATTGTATTCCTGGTGTCATGAATGAGGTTAAAAACTATATCTATAGCATTATTCTCAGCATCCAGAATACTAATGTACCAGCAGGGGGGTATCTCTTCTCTGTCTGCAAGGATTGAATTTGGGAAAATGAGAAGAATGTGGGATAATTAATCTAATTCAGACACCTGAAAACTTTTATAAACTAAACACTACCTACGTAAACTTTCTTCTTTTCTCCTAGAGAAAGTTTAATCTTTTCTTTAAGGTTGATAATGCTTGCTCAGTCTGATCTACAGATACATATCGGCAAGTGTTAAATTGTGGTTCAAGGACAACCTATATCAGAATCTTCAGAAAGCTAATTAAAAATGCAGATTCCCTAGCCACACTCTTAAAGGTAATGACTCAGAATTTCTGGAAAGGGCCTAGATATTTGCAATTTTAACTAATTTCTATGGTGAATCTGCTATACTTTAAAAAAGGTAAAATATTTCTCAAACTTTACCAGGCACTAGAATTACCTGAAAGTCTGGGCTGGTTAAAATGCAGATTGCTGGTCCCACCCCAGAGTTTCTGATTTGTCCTGTCTTGGGTGAAGTCTGGAAATTGGCATATCAAACAAATTCAA
The DNA here is from genome assembly GCA_008086735.1 of Cheirogaleus medius. NCBI lineage: Eukaryota > Metazoa > Chordata > Mammalia > Primates > Cheirogaleidae > Cheirogaleus > Cheirogaleus medius. Next base: position 5,032,155 of record VBSM01000949.1, read on the forward strand.
TTTTCAGTATCAGGTGAGGCTTATGCTACAGCTAGAAAAAAAAAAATTCATCCGGAGATTTTTGTTAAAACAAAGATTCCAAGACCCTACCTGTAAATATTCAGTAGGTCTGGAGTGTTGCTTGATAATTTACATTTCTAACAAGTTTCCAAATGTTGGCCTCAGCTGCTTGTTTGAGGTCCACACCTTGAGGAAAACCAATTTAAACAATCCTGAATCTTATTAAGCATTTGAACTATAGGATTGCATCAATTACTTTTTCCCTAATTTGTCCATAAGTTTCCAGTTCACCAAAGAAAATGAAAAATACTAAGAGAAAAAGTTTGCCTTTAATTCTATTAATAGCAGATAAGTAATGAACAAATTCTGTTCTGTAGGGCAGTGCCAGGGTTAGCCATCTCAGAAGCCCCCTCACCATACAACCAGAAAACTTAATCTCTTTCAACTCTTCCTTCCTAATTACTAGTCCTATAGTCTAATTGTGATTGTATGATTTGACACTCCAATTTTTGGTATTGGCAGAAAGAGTGCCAGTTTAATCAAGTGCCTATTGTTTCAGTTACTAATACAGATTAAAGCTGTGATATGGGAGACTGACCAGTGGGATGTATGATGTGGTTGACCTTAGGCCTTACTGAGAAACTATGAGTTAGATCATTTTTCTGTAATGAGTTTTTGTTGTCATTTTTCACTAGCAAGACCATCCTTTCAGTTGCTATCACAGATTTAACTAGATGTGATATGGGAGACTGACAAGTGGGATGCATAATGTGGGTTGGGAAATTTAAAACAAAACAAATTAAAATAAAATATATCCAAATCATGACTGCTGCCAGTAAGGTATAAATATGTGATTAAAATATTACATAATTCAAGGTAAACAAACTAAGCAATATTTTATTTTGTTGAAAATAACCTCTTCTTCTGCATTTAAAATAACAATAATCAAGAGCAAACTGAAAGCAAGTAATAAGCAATTAAGAAACATTTCGAGAGAAAACGTTTCACAAATTAAGTAGTTTAAATATTAATCACAGAAAGATACTTTAAGATATGTTCCTAAATGTTTCTTGCTTAAATGTGAAAGCTGGTCAATGATGAAAAATGAAAAGTAAATGATAGAGTACATGATAAATATATTGTTTCTGAAATTTTAGCAACTAAAAGAAGCTATCAGTAATAATAAAATAATAAGATTATACAAGTAATAAAACTAAGTGCTATTGAAGATGATATATTATCTGTGTGGAATGCAATGTGTGTGTGTGTATATGTGTGTATATACACATGTATTGTATGTACCACATACAATTTCCATCTTTAGTATTTCTTTTCCCTTCTTAGTCACTCCCCAGCCCATTAAGCATACACTGTTAGGATCAACCTGGTTGTCAACATTATTTTTATTTCTATTTTCAGTTATTGCATGTGAAATAAACCCAAAGTTGGCCTAAGATTTTTTTTTTTAACATGATTTAGGAAATGTACCATGGACCAAAATAACTTTTTAATTCTTTAGTTATGCCACTTCTCAAAACTGAGTTAATATGATTCTGGTCACTAATAAATAATATTGTTTGTATCTTTTTTTCTAGAGGTTTTCAGCTTAAAAAGAATATCTTACCACCCCTACTGCCCCCCTACACCCATAGCAAACATGGAAGTGCAGCTGTTGTTTTATAAGGAATTTCAATGAGGAAGATAGAGAGATACAAATATATTTATGCAAAATGACAATGAACAAAACATACTTTGTGACAGGTTAACCTAGTTTCAGTTGTAAACAAGACAGAAAAATTTTTATATGAGGTACAATTTGAAATTTTATTTAACCATCAGAACAAGTTTCAAGAAATTCATTTTGAACATACCATGGAAGACTTGCAGGCTAATATTTGGATCATCTGGTAGCTTATTACAGGAATTATGACTGGTCCTTAATGTATTTTACCTAATTTCAGTTTCAGAATGATAATCTACAAAATGAACCCCTGGGAAGCTGAAGTAATTCTATTTCTTAATTTGGAGAAATGTCTACTTCAAAGGTTTTAAGAGTATTAAAGGAGCCTGCCATAGAAGAGGTGTGTGATATATGCATGTTAATAGCATTATAAATAAAATTTTGACTGACTTCCCTCCTCCTCCTCCTCCTCCTTTTTCTTCTTCTCTCTCTCTATATATGTACATACATACTTTGTAATTTATATGCAGAGGTACTGTTTATAACATATAGGATATCAGAGTTACATTTCTGTACTTTTAATGAGAGCAATTTAATAGAGAGGATAGCGATTAAAGAAATTCTAATTCATGGGCTTTGAAAAGGTATTTCTGAAATTATACAGATATGGACAATTATTCTCTTTGCATAAAATATTGCATTTATAGCAGTAATTATCCTTTGTCCATCTCTAAATTGATTTTGAATAATACTTTCCCTGTCATAGTTGATATAAATGTGTATCTATTAGATGAATGGGATAGGTTTAAAACTGCATCAAAAACTTCTAAACACATAGCATGGAACTGGCAGTAATTACATGACTGTAAATATATTTGCCAGCACACATGTTTTAATTATATTAAAACAAATGTTACTGATGACATTGATTATCTGAATTCAAGTAAACATAGAGATGCATGAAATAGATACTAGGATATTTCAATTTCATTGCCAATTCTGTATATTAACATGAAATGGCATTGGTTTTCAGGGAACTGTCATAGTTATGGAATATTTTCCTGAAATGCATCATAAATCTTCTAAGGGATGAATAAACTGGAAAAGAAAAAAAAAAAGCAATCATGAAACCTGGTGACTAAAGATGTGTTTTCAAATGCCAATAGTCAGAGATAAAATTTTAGGAGATTATGATAATATTGATCAGTTGCTTTGAGATAATGTTCTGCATCAATAACAATAAAAGATGTGTGAGGAATGATTAGATACTCCATGACAGGAGACTGTCTTGGGAAATATGTATACAGATCCATTTTTAATTTTGGAGATTCTATAATCCATTTTCATTTCAGCTCATGATATGCTGATAGTGGTTGGAAGGAAAAATGCTATTAAGATTACTTGTTTATACAATTTTCTGCAGTAAATGAATTGATCTTTCCACTTATTTGATTTGTGATGATGACATTTGTCATATTTCCTTAGGACTGTAATCCAAATTTTAAGAAACCTCTGGCATGAGGAGTGACAGGAAAAATAATAAAAACTTGTTTTCGGGGCACTTCTTGATGAATGTTATCATTATTTCACTTTTATTTACTTAAAGGCTTTATTGAGGCATGCTTTTTTAAAAACATTTTTCCAACTAGGGGAAAAATGTTTTTGGACAACTAAGATATTAAGTAGTCCTTATTGCATAGATAACCTAGTAATACTCCTGCTTTATTTTTATGAATATGAAAATTTCCAGAAGATACAATGTAGGTTATTCATATCAAGAATCAGCTTACTTCATATTTTGCACCAGGTTAATCCAAATAGACTAAAGTAAAAAGTGAGTTAAGGCATGGATGGGCTGGTGGGGAGAAAATCTAGTCAAATCTCTTTGAGAGATATATAACAAATATAAAGGAAAAAGAAACGCTGACTCTGGCTATGGAAGGCAAGTCTCAAAGTTGAGGGTGGGCTAATTGGACCAATGGAAGCCTATCTACCTTGACAATGTGGTTGTTTTTGGAGGCAGAATTCTTAGGTGCAATCCAAGCTGTGCCATCTCTTGGCTTCTTGACTCTGGCGAAGTGACTTCATTTCTCTGTGTTTCAGGTTAATGATCTCTAAAATTAGGGTAATAATGTCCTGAAATATAGTAGTTTGTTATGATGATTAGCAGTGATGATGCTGATGACAATAGTGATGACATCAGAGGCTATTATGAATCTTTCTCTTGGAAAGTAGGATGCATCACTAGTGAAGAAAACAACATTGTAAGCAATTAACATCAATCTGACACATCTGTTAGTATCTTCTGGAAAATAATACATCTTTTTTTTTTCTTATCCCAATTGTCTTTCTGGATTTCTCCAAATTCTGTGACTTTCCTGTGTTTGCTCAGGTAGCTGCTTCCTATTTTGTGTGATGGGAAGTGCTTTGCTAGTGAATGTTAAACGCCTCCTCTTTAGGGGAGAGAAAGGAAGGGAACTTTCCCTGTAAAGCAGTTCCCGGTGTCTGTGTTGTTACTACTCTGACATGGCCAATTCCAAGCTACCATTGGTTTAACAATCGGTTGACAAAATACTTGAAAATTTAACAATTGGCTTTCAAGAGTCACTGTGGACTGGCTGTCCATACTACTCTCAGATTATTAAATTTTTAATCTTTGCTGGCTTTTTAGGTCACCTTTCAGAATCTACACCCATATCCACAGCAGTGTTTGTGTGACAGCTTTTTCTAGTGATTGGTCTTTGCTGCCTAAGTATATTTGCTCCTTTTATCATTTTTAAAATAACAACACAAAATGTTTATTGAAATAACAGGTTGGTTTCCTTTAAAAATACCTGAAACTAAAAGATTCATGAAAACATCCAACTATTCAAATTTATATATATATATAAATATATGCACATTTAATATATTAAATTTATATTTATATAAATATATATAAAATACATAAATATATGACTCTGGAGATGCAATGGCTAGCAAAACAGACAAGATTTCTGACTTCATGTAGCTTATATTCTATTGGAGAAAAAAATTAATGAAAATATACAAAGAAAATATAAAAAATCAACTGCCTATGTGCTTTAAAAGAGATTTAGATGGTCAAAAAATTCAGCAAGAGCAAAGAAGCCTGCTTAGGAAGTAAGATTTGAGCTGAAATTGGAAGAAAATAAGGGAAGTAACCAGGAAAAAGGGAGGGGAAGGAGCATTTCAGGCATAAGGATAATGTAGGTAAGTAGCAGAGGTTTGTATCATCCCACAGATGGCAACGAACATTGGATTTTAAAGAGAATGACAAAGTATCATCAGGTATGATTTTAAGAACTCTGATATTTCGAGGCTTCTCCATTACCATACTGTAGAACATAATGCAATTTGACTGTGTAAGTCATTGCCAGGTGTACATGCCAGTTAGTGACCTAACTAGAATTAGAATTTGTTTTTTTATTATCATTTAGTGTATGTTTTTAGTATTAAAACTCAACTAAAATAGCCCTTCAAAAACAAACATCAAACTATGAATCAATAACCATAGGGTGATTTTTGATAAAAATAAATGGTAAGAAAAAAATTTCTCCTTAAAAATTTAAATAGGAAATACTTAAGAAAAATGAATTTGATTAAATATTGAAAGAACTTTGAAACACATGTCAAAGACCTATGTGACTAAGTCTACTTCCACCTACGACTTGCTTCAACTTCCCCCAAGAAAGTAATGGCCAAAGCAAAGCATTCCTTCCCTTTTCCCCTGATTATAGTTAATTTGTATTATATTATATTATTTGTTAGCTAATGTTAAAAAAATAATATCTTCTTCGTTCTCTTATAGATAATGTGGTTAATTATTAAAAAGGAGAATGAAATTACGTGACGAAATACAGAGCTATCCAAGTGAAGCCATGTTTTCTCTAAAACTGTATTGTTATTTAGTTTTCCCTTGTTAATTCCTAGTCATAAACACACAAATCCATTTATGAACATACATCCAGAGACATATATTAATATATACTTATACACCAAATGATAGAAACTAATATTAATGGAGATCTGACCATGTGACCAACAAGGCTCTAAGCATCTATAAATATCTCATAGTAAATACAGAATCATTAACTCTGTCTACAGCTTAAAAAAATCTAAGAATACATGGGGCAAAGAGAAATATTTCAGAAATTAGGACAATAGATGAGGAAGATTCCCAGTTGGGAGTCCGGAACTATGATATTGCACTATTGTAAGAAATGTATTTGGCCTCATTTTCTAAAACCCTTGAAATCTCCGAAGTGGTAAGTGTCTTTTTGTATACTGAGATGACTGGTGGTTGGGAGCTCCTGGATATGTCATGATGGGGGCTTGCTCCCTGACTTCCAGGAAGAGGGAAGGGGCTGGAGGTGGAATTGGTCACCATGGCCAATGACTTAATCAATCATGCCTCCCTAATGACACCTCCATAAAAACCTAAGGAAGCAGGTTTTGGAAAACTTCTGTGTTGCTGAACATGGGGAGGTTCCTGGAGGATTGTGCTCCTGGAGAGGGCAAGGAAGCTCTATATCACTTCCCTAGACCTTGACCTATGATTCTCTTCCATCTGGTTGTTCCTGAGTTATAACTTTTGTAATAAACCAGACATCTAGTAAGTAATCTGTTTCTCTGAGTTCTGTGAGGGGGCGCCCTAGCAAATGATCCTTCTGTGTGTAGCCAAGTTGGATAGAAGTTGTGAGTAACCTGAGGACCCACTACTTTCACTTGGCATTTGAAGTAAGGGGCAGTCTTGTGAGACCAAGCCCTTAACCTTTGAGATTTCATGCTATCTCTAGGTAGCTAGTGTCTGAATTGAATTGAATTGTAGGACACTCAACTGGTGTCAGAGAATTGATTGGTAGGGGAAAAGTCTACACATCTGGTTACAGAAGTGTTTTGTGTTGTGCTGAGAATCATGTAGGAGAAAATTGTTTGTTTTTTTTTCCTACCATACAGAGCAAATCCCAAAATTTTATAACAGATAGAACAGGAAATCAATTTGAGTCTGTTTAATTAGAGATAAAACAACCTTTGAGTGAAGAAATAAAAATCAAGAACAGATAACCATACTTGTAGACTTAGTTTGAAAATAGAAAAGATATTAAAGAGGGAGATTGTGGGGATTTTTTAATTTAATTTTTTGTAGTTGAGCAAGATAATGAAGTCATCTGGCAGAGGAGAATTAGTTATTCAAATATTCAAGAGAAGGTAAAGTTTAGAATCAAGTTTCTAAACTGAAGATAAAGCAAAAAGTTGCATATAGCGCTGGTGGTAAATAGATCCTAGTTTGACAGATCTCAGTAGATACCTTCTCCTAGGACATATAATAATCAAAAATTACATGCAGTTTCCCTTGCTTGGGTTTTCTTGTTTACATTAACTACTGGGACTCTTTAGAGCTTAAATACTACAAGGAGACCAGAGTCTTGCTGACTATACTAACATAATGTATGCACAGCAACTTTTTTAAGAAGTGTAATAGTTTTAGCAAAGGAGCCTTGGGCATATTATCAAGATGCTATTAGAAGTCATGCTGTTTTTATGCTTATTGATTCTCATATGTATCTAGCAAGGGATGAGCATCCATACTTATTTATTTATTGACATTATGTCATAAATATCTTTGAATTGTACACATAGCTAACTCCAGCTATAAAAAAGAGAGAGCTAATTCCCTCCAAATGTGACTATCCATGTATCTATGGGGAATGATTTCAAGGTAATGAAACTAAATGCTTAACAAATATTTGAGAATATGTCATTATCTTCGGAGTTGTCTCTTTGAAAGCATCCTAAATTTATATCAATAGACTCTTTCGCAAAGTAATTTTTGGAAATAATATTAAGAATTCTCATCATACAATCATAAATATACAAAGTATAAATTAAGTCATTCATAATAATTTATTTCTCTTCCTTTGTACTACCCTTGGAGGAGGTGGCTATCTCTCATCTGAAATAATGGCTAGATTTAAGTCAATTTTTAAATCTAAGGTCATATAAAGGACAGAAAGTACATGTAACATCAGTCAGATCAATATGTTAGAATTAGGCATTGCTAAAAGCATGCAGGGGAAAAATCAAGGGCCAGATTTTAAAGTCCAGTGTTGATGATGAAAATGACACAATGAGGAAAAAGACATGTGTCCAGCAGCTCCTAGCAGTTGCTGGTACCAAGAATAAATAACAAGAAATGTGGCTAATGTGAAACATTTTTTTACTAGGGAAAATATCATGGACCATTTCCTCCAAGACCAATAAAATCATTTTGGAAAAAAAGCAACTAAGCTAGTCATCAAGATTGTCAAGCCTGACTCTGGAGAGCTAAGCTAGGAAAATAAAATTATAAACTCTGTTTTCTTAGAATCTAGTAGAACTCTTAGATAAAATAAATGTACAATACACAATTTTCTGTAAAAAAGACAAGTAAGGCATAACTCTTGTGTGTACTGCCTAGAAATTATACTGCCTGCAGTCAAATATTTACTCCTTAGAAGTAAATTGTTGGAAATGACTAAAATAATTTATAATTAGAACTATGAAGATTGACTTATTGGGGGTATTCTTTTATGTTCTTGGCATCATACATTACTTTATAGCAAAGTAGATTTGCTTACATGGCTTATAAGCTTGTTTGGTATTTGATAGAAATAAAAAATAATAATGAATGAACGGTGCTAGGCTCAGGCAGAGATATAATAATAATAATGATAAATAAGGTATGACTTGGACTATAAGGAACTTCACTATAGTGAAGGAGAAAAAAACTATCTACCTAGTAATTATAAAACATAGAATAAGCATTGGCATATAGTTTCAAATGTTTTTATAGTAACTGAAGATGTGACTAATTTATTTAAGCATAGGGAATTTGTGTACACTTAATGGAATGAGTATTTGAGGACATCTTAAGGAATAACTGCTATCAACAGGGAGCATGAGAAATTAGGTTCTCTGGTAATGTATGAAGAAATGGCATGATCAGATTTCTAGCCATATGAAAATATAAGCTATATTCATGGTGAGAAATATAATTAAATTAACACAGGATACACCAATTCCTTTTTGGAAGAAATGGGGATAAAATGTCATGGTAGAGACTGCTAATATCCTTTCTTCTTTGAATACTAAAAGAAACACCTATTTTTCTATGGATAATAATATGCCCAGGTAACACTGTATCAATTTTGAGCCTTGCTAGCTAATTGGCATGGCCAATGAGGGGTAATAGGAACTCATTAAACTAGAAGTTCTACAAAATCTCTTTAAACGAGAACTCAATTGGAAGGCCTCTTTTGTCCCTCCTTTTTCTTCCTTCTTCATTCCATAAACATTAATTTAATGATTGCTGCTCCAGCAGCCACATTTCAGCATAAGGATAAGGGTCAAATGTTAGGGACAACAGAGTTAAAGACTCTTCACAGTGAAACTGAGGACCTACCACATCAGGTTTAGACAGCCTACCTCTGTGCTTTTAGTTATGTGAGAGAAAAATGAAGTCGTATCTTCTTTAGCTCAATATTTCTTAATTTGTAAGTTACAAAAGTTACAAAAGATGTATCTTGGGGCTCACCAATTATATGCATATAGCAATAAGTTGAATTGCTGATATAGAGGAGGCATTTAATATTTGTAGCTATTATTAATGAAAACAATAAAAACCAGACGATTTCAGCAGGATTCCACATTTTCACAGATTCTCATAATCTGAGAAAGAAATTTCTCAAAAAGTCTTTTCAGGTATGGGGTATGCATTGATATTATTATCAGAAAACTTGGGGAGCCTCGTTTAGATGCTTAAGATCAAGCTTTCTCTTAGAAAAGCAAGACTAGTTATTTTTCATAGTCATGTTTGTGAGGAAATTTGTTTTAGGATAATTCCAAATTTCTAATATGCAAGAACTTTTAGAAGATTTTACATTTAGGAAATGCAAGCCCAACTTATAGTATCATCGACTTTGAGATTTCCGAACATCTTACTGATAGAGGATCAAAAGACACAAAGCCTGTTGAATATGAAAGTCCGTAAGTATCTGCCAGAATCTCTCACTTGTTCAAACATGGTCCAACGGCCTGGGTCTGGGGCTCTGCTCTAACCAATATGCCCATCCTGTGCCTATTTTCAGTTCTTCCTTTCTGTTGTTCCAGACTTGCCAAGGTCTGGGCTTGTAACACAGAGGATTTCCAAATGAATTGCTAAAATTATTAAAAATCTGTGTGAACATTTGTTGGGATTTTTTACAAACTACCTATTCAAAGAGGACACAAAGTGGAGCCCATATTGAGGAAAATGAAACAGATGGTTAAAAACAAGCAATCTAACACTCCCGGACAATTTACAATGTTCATGTGAGTGAAAGAGAGGAGAAGGTATTTTTTTTTCTTTTCCCAACAGAACATCATATTATATTAATAGTTATCAAATAACATTTTATGTTTATGGACTAATTTTATCCCAACATTATCTTATAAAAAGGAAAGCAAAAAATGCTATTCCCGATTGTTATTTTTTTTAACAAATGAGAAAATTGAGGCTCGAAGAAGTGAAATAACTTGTTTCAATCAATGCAGGTAATAAGTGCTTTATTTTCTTAATGGAATTTATTATTATCAAGAAATTAACTTTTGAATAGATATTTATCCCCCAATAAAAGGTAAGCTCAATAAAGTCAGGTTTTTGCAGCTTACTTCACCTCTGTACCACCTATGACTAAACAGTGATTGGCTCTTAGTGGATCATAAAAATATAACATGTGTAATTGTGCATATGTGCACACACACAATGTCAGAAGAAAGAACTGAAACTATATCTGTGTGACTTTACAAACTACTTTATATACTTCACCATGTCATGGTTCATGAGTCATTTCTATTAACATGATGTTATCATTGCAAGAATTAGAACACCTGAATCTATTGTGCAATTGAGTTCTCTTTCCCTTAAAAAGGAGGATGTGCAACAAACGAGAGCAGAAAATAAGTAAATAATGAAAATAAAAGGTCTACTTTATTCATAGATGTCTAAATGGCTGATATCCCAATTTAAACCCTGATTAAAAAGTCCGCATAGAAACACTGATCAGAAACAAAGCTTAATTAGAAACTTTTTCTCTCATCGGTCTGAATAATTGAAAGTAATATGCTTAGGTATAGATGGAGGAGAGTATGAAGCAAGAGGAGCAGAGTAGGAGAGAGAGAAAGGCTCACTCTAGAATAAGTCTGAGCTCAAATACACTCTGGGAAGTGTCATTTACACTCTGGAAAAGAGAATTGGCCAGTGTGCTCTGTTGGTTCAAGACATAAGATGATTACTTACCAAATGGATGAGAAAAGAATGAAGCCCATTAAACAATGGAAGAGGAGTCTGGCTTTTTTCCCTTTTGAGTTGCAATAATTCCACTCATTAATAACTGTGGCCAAAAGCTCTGACCAGAGGATACAAATGGAAGGGGAGGTTCATGAAAGAATTGAATGGAGTGGCAAAAAGAAGTCTGACTTGAGCAAAGGAGGGAACATTTTAGTGACCTCTCTCTATCATTTTCTCTTATTCACCCTATAACCAGTACCTACAGGTCAGGCATTTCCTCTGCTTTACTGTTCTTAGATGCTGAAAGTACAAAAGAAAGAACTGGTTCCGGAGATCAAAATTAAAAATATCAGTGTCCGAAATTCGCATCAAACAATATTCTCTCAGTGCTCCCACATTGTGTTTTAATGTGCTACATATGAAGTTCACTTGATGGTATCTCTCCCTTCTGTAAACTAAAAATCAAACAGTGGTATTGAGAAAATATCAATGGCAATATGACATAAAATTGTAGAATTGAGCAAGTTATTGGCAAGGACCTTGGAGGTTTTCATAAAATGTAGAGTTGGTGGTTTTATGAAATGCCATTTTACCATGCCATCATGTTATTTGTACAAAATATGAGCAAAAGAGAGACAAAATGAGTTATCCAAGGCCACACATCTTAATTAATGGCAAGGATGGTCCAGAATATGGATGAACTGAACCAGAAATTTTGCATCTTATATATTCACACAAGTAACATCCTGTTCAATGTTTTGATTTATTGTGTTTCATCCATGTGTTAGCATTTTCATAGTGGCTTACCTCCATTATTTTCTTCCAATGGTTGCAACCAAAATGCACACTTAAAATGTAGTGGTAGAGACCAGTAATTATAATTTACTCTCTTAAGAATTGTAGCTGAATGTCCCTGTGCCTGGTCCAATATATAATTCAGACATCTCTCAAATATGGTAAGACAATGATACTTCAAAAATTAACCTATATCCTTTTTCTTGGCTGCTGATATAAGAATTTTCCTTTACTCCTTATATCCTCCTTCACATACTTCTTTGTGTTTACCCTACTATCTTATGTTAAAATATGAAAAGGGAATAAAGTAGGAAAAAGATATAATAACTACCAATGAGCTACCATGTTTCCCCAAAGATAAGACAGGGTCTTATATTTATTTTTCCTCAAAGAAGACACCCTAGGGCTTATTTTCAGGGGATGTGTTATTTTTTTAAGTACAGTACAACAATCTACATTTATTCAAATATAGTTAAGTCGTCTTCTTCTGGAACATCATCATAACTCTCCAAACCCCGAATTCCATCCTGAATTTCTTGCGACTCTATTTCCTTTAGAACCATTGGCCCCAATCTCTCATTTCAAGCAATAGAGCTCTCATGGGGCAGATGAGAAGGGCTGCTCGTCTTCTTTACCGCTCCACGACGAAATGCATGGGTTGTGCAGATATGCTGCGTAGCTACGCCCATCACTAGGTCTTATTTTCGGGGTAGGGCTTCTATTGTACAAATGCTTAAAAATCCTGCTAGAGCTTATTTTATGGGAGGGTCTTATTTTTAGGGAAACACGGTATATGGAAGTGGTAAATCTCACAAAATACCTATATCTTCCTCCTTCTCTCTCTCTGAAGATGAGGTATAATATGTTACTAATCCTACCTGTTTATCAGAAACAGAGTCTAAATTTAAAAAAAAAATTAAAAGAGGAATAAAGTAGGAAAGATGGAAAAAAAGGAAATAAATAAATTTCTAGATTTTGCACTTTGAATGCCATAGCTCTTAGGAATACAATGAACCCTGGGTCATAGACAAAATTATTGCAAGAAAATAAATAAATAAGTAGATAATCAGTAAGTCTCCTCTCACCTCCCCACACCCCCTTTCCTGGATTGTGTAAAACAGTATTTTTTCTGTTAAGGTAGTATGGAAAAAATGATCAGAGCAGAGTCATCAATAAGTCCTGCATGGAGAAGCAAAAAAGGCCTCTTTCCTGCTTTCAAGATAGAGTCTTGAGATGACAGTAAGTGTTCCTTCAGAAAGGGAGAGCTTGCTTGGCCAGGCTAGGTAAATTGGAACAAAGTTACCCAGATGGAAACACTTGAGTCCTATTAGGCCACAGAAGCAGTACAGTATTCTAGTGCCTCCCAGTGGGAAACTCATGTAGTGAAGAAAGCATTCAGAACTGAAAGGTGAGGAAGATTCTGGCATATCTGAATGAGATTCTATGTGCACAAACTGGAGAATAAAAGCCATCTGTCTTCCCAACCCTAAACTAAGCTATGCATAGCTCTCCAGAGCTGAAACTCAGACAACCAATATGCCTGCCAAAAAGAAAAAATATCCCCAAATTGACTGAAATTAAGTTTCTACCACCATGGCAGAATAATGAATATTTACAATAGAAATAAACTTGGTTTAATTCATCAGAAATATATATATATGTATATATATATGCATTTGTGAACTACTTACACACCTGCCACCGAGCAACAGTCTTAAGATCCAACTCTCTTTGACAACATTTATCTAGATGAATTCTGCAATAAAAAGTTATCAATCACACACTTCCAAATATTTGTTGTATGTTGTAGAAGAAAGTGGGTTTACCATCAAACAGATTGACATTAACGATCATAGGATGATGACAACGACCAAGATGTTCTCTGAGTATACACATGCATATTATGGTCTGTTAAAAAAGAAGGAAGAAAAAAGTACATATGCCAATATATTCTGTAATTTCCATGCCACTTTTCTTTTAAATGCTCACATCATTATTATTCTACTTTTTGATGAACTGGGTGGACCTGCTTTTTGTATTTAGCACATACAGTTTTTTAATTCTCTCAGGCTCCTACCTGATCCTGGATGCCCTACGTCTGTCAACATTACTTTTTCTGGAAGAGGATGGCAGAAAGCAGAATTCTGTAAATCTGAACGCTTCTGGTATCAGCAAACAGTACGAGTTCAGTCATGCGTTTATCATAGAGGTTGACAGATATTTACCCTAAATAGGAAATGCAGCCAAACAGAGAGTGTAAGAACCCAACACTGAATTTCTTGGTGGAATCAACATGTGGGAAATGCAAATTATGTTTTTATGACTCCTCTTTCTAAACCACATTACCCACCTTTAGGTAATCTCAGGACTCTGTATAATCCTTTAGGGAATGCCATGTATTTTGCAATCCCATTTTTTATAGTTTGCTTGTTTTTTTTAAGTCTGACCTACTAATTAAACATCAAACTCTGCAAAGATAATGACTGTGACTATTTTCTTTGCCTTAGAATCCCAGAAATTATGATAGTACATGATGCAAAGTCAGTGCCAAACAAATAATTTTTTAATGAATTTGTTTAAATGGACATAGAACATTATGTGTTTTTGTCATGCACAACATTATGTTTTGAAGTACATATACATTGTTTAAGGGTTAAATCTAATTAACAAATTCATTACCTCACATAGTTATCTTTTTTGTGGAAAGAGTATAGCATCGACTCCTTTTATATTTTTCAAGATTATAATATATTATCATTAACTACAGTCACCTTACTGGACAATAGAGCTCTTGACATTTTTGCCTCCAATCTAACTCTATTTATGTATCATTTTACCAATATCGCCCTTTTTCTTCTTCTCCTCTAACTACCCCAGCCTCTGGTAACCACCATTCTACTCTCTAGTTATATGTGATCAACTTTCTTAGATTCCATATACGAGTGAGATTATGTGATATTTATCTTTCTATGCCTGGCTTATTTCACCTAACATAATGTCCTTCAGGTACATCCATGTTGACACAAATGACAGAATTTCATTCCTTTTAATTGCTAAATAGTATTCCATGGTGTATATATATGCCACATTTTCTTTATCCATTCAATTAATGGACACTTGGGTTAATTCCATATTTGGCTATTGTGACTATGCTGTAATAAACATGGATGTGAAAATGTCTTTTTGACATTTTGATTTCAATTCCTTTAGATATATAACCAGTGGTGGAATTACTGGATTAAATGGTATTTCTATTTTAAGTTTATTGAGGAATCTCCATACTGTTTTCCATAATGGCTGTACTAATTTACATTCCCACCAACAGTGTACAAGGGTTCCTATTTCTCCACATTTTTGTCAGCACTTGTTATCTTCTGTCATTTTGATACTGGCCATCCTACCTGAGCTGAGGTGATGCCACATTGTGATTTTGATTTGTATTTTCCTCATGATTAGCAGCAGAAGAACAAAGTCTATACAGATAACAACTATAACTCTGGACAAACACACACACACATAAATAAACTACTTCAGGGCTCTGCAGAGTGAACAAAAGTTATGCAGACTTTGGAGCAAAAACCTGAAGGAAGAATCCAACACAGGGAGAGTACCCTATCTTTGCAGGTTTGGATTAAGGATGGGCCACAATCCTAGAGTGGTACAGACAGCTGAATCTCTGTTTAAATGAATTATCTTTTGGACTGAGGGAGACGGATGAAGAGATAGGGCTTCCAAGTTCCTATAAAGGAGAGGGATGAAGAGGTAGGGCTTCCAAGTTCTGTATGTAAACCCTGCCCAAGTGAACTATAAACTATGTGTAAACTCTGCCCAAGTCCCCCATTGACTCCTGAACCATATGTTGATACTTTGAAAAGACCAACCAAATTAAAATACTCCTAACCCGATCAAGAAAGTAAAATTATTCCTACAGTTTCCTCAAAGATTGAAATGAGAATAAGACAGTATTTTGAACAAATTGATGTTGAGTTTGACAACTTAGATAAGAGGGACAAAGTTCTTTAAAAATTCAACTTATAAAATTGATACAAGATGAAACAGAAAATTCGAGTAGGTCTATGTGTATTAAATACATTGAATATGCTATTAAAAAATTGTTACTGAGAAAGAAAAATGCCAGACAGATGCTTTCACTGATTAATTTCATCAAACATTCAAAAAATAAATAACCCCTATCTTCCACATAAGCATTCAGCATAGAGAGAAGGGACTGCCAATTTCATTTTATGAAGACAGCATAACACCGATATCCAACACTTGACAAAAACATTTTTATAAAATTATAGATAATGTGTCTCAAAAACATATGTGTAAAAATCTTTAAGCAAGGGCTAGCCAACTAAGTATAACACTATATTAAGATAAAATATCATGATCAAATAACATTTGTCCCAATAAAGCAAACTTGGTGTAACATTTGAAAATCAATCAAAATAATTCATGATCTAAACAGAAGAGTAACCAGAGAATCATGTCAATAGATACAGAAAAAGCATTTGATACCTATCAACACTTAAAATATTGAAAACAAAACATTGAAATCACATTGAAAATAAATACTTTCAACAAATTAGGAATAGAAGAAACTTATTCTGTTGGCTAAAGAGTCATGTTTTACAAAATACCACTTATAACAGCAGAGTTAATACCTTAATAATTAATATCTTTCAGTAATATAAGAAACAAGACAAAGATGTCTACTTTCATAAATTTTGTTCAATAATTTCTTGTACTCCTTACAATATCCATTAAGGTACACAAAGATTGGAAAGGAAATTACTTTTACTTGTAGATAACATGGCTGTTTACATAGAAAATCTTAAAGACTCTACAAAACAACTACTAGAATTAAGTACATTTAGCTACTTCAAAAGATGTAAGAATAATGAATTATAAGAGTCAGTATTACTTAGATATCAATTCTCTTCAAATTGATGTATAGAGTCAACAGAATCTTAATCATAATTCTAATGGGCTTTTTATTTTGAATACACTATCAAATTTTAAATTGATAAAGGAATATAAATAATCTAGACTTACCAAGGAAAGTTAAAAAAGAAGGAATAAAATTGGAGGAATTACAATCCCTGAACTCAAGACTTGCTAACTTTTATAAAGCTACAATAAATAAGATAGCAAAAAGCTAACCACATAGATCTGTTTAAGAGAAGGTGTATGTGTGAGTACAACTGGTTTTTAACAAAGTTGTCAAAGTAATTTATTAGAGAAAGAAAGTTTATTCAACAAACTCTAGCCAAAGAATTGAATATCCATGTAGAATAAAGAATAGTTATCTAATTCTTACTTCACACCATACACAAAAACTAACTAAAAATGGATTGTGGGCCAAATATAAAAGTTAAAATTATAAATCTTCTAGAAGAAAACATTGGAGAAAAATCGTCATGAATATGGAATAGGACATTTTTTTAGACAGTACACATTTTTTAAAAGTGCAATTTAGAATTAATCAAAATAAAAAAATGTTTTTAAATGTATTTTTTAATGTTGTTTTTCTCAAAACACCATTAAAATAATTAAAAGGCAAGCCCTAGAATGAGATAACATATTTGGAAAATATTTCCAAAAAAGGAATTGTATCCAGAATAGACCAAAAACCCAATTTTCAAAATAGACAAATGATTTAAATAGACACTGCACAAGTAAAGATAAAGGATGGCCAGAAAGGACATAAAAAGATGTTCAACATCATTAAGCATCAAGAAAATACAAATTAAAATCACAATGATATGTCCCTACATACCTATTAGAAGGGCTAAAATAAAAAGGACTGATGGTACCAAGTGTTAGCAAGAATATTGGAAAGAGCTCTCATAAATGCCAGTAGAAATATAAAATGGTACAATAGCTTCTGAAAACTATTTGGCGGTTTCTTAAAAATGTTAAGCACACACTCACAATATAACACATAGTTACTAAAAAGAAATAAAGATGTATGTATATACATGGCGGGGCTCAGTGGCTCACGCCTGTAATCTTAGCACTCTGGGAGGCCAAGGTGGGAGGATCATCTTGAGGTCAGGAATTTGAGGTTGTAGTGGGCTGTGCTGATGCCACTGCACTCTAACTGGGGTGACACAGCAAGACTGCCTCAAAAAAAAAAAGTACACATAAAGTCTTGTACATGTTGATACCAGCAGCTTTATATTCAACAACTAAAAACCCTAGACAACACAAATGTCATCCAAGTTGAATGGACAACCTTCAGTATGTTCTCTCAGGGGAAAAAAAGGAAGGAAGGAAGGGAGGAAGGAAAGAACTACTAACACATGTAACATCAGATGCATCTCAAAAACATTATGTGGAGTGAGAGAAATGATATAGAAAAGAACATGTGTCATTTAAAATTTAAAAGTTTTAAAATTTGTAAAGAAAGCTTATTTGATATTTTCAATAAATGGTATTGAACCAATTAGGTATCCATATAAGAAAAAAAAACACCCTTACC
Organism: Cheirogaleus medius; assembly: GCA_008086735.1. Classification (NCBI taxonomy): domain Eukaryota; kingdom Metazoa; phylum Chordata; class Mammalia; order Primates; family Cheirogaleidae; genus Cheirogaleus; species Cheirogaleus medius. Next base: position 5,050,446 of record VBSM01000949.1, read on the forward strand.
CTCTTGCCATACTCAAAAATCAATGACTGATGGGTTGCATATCTAAATATGAAAGATAAAACAGTAAAGTTTCTAGAGGAAAATACAGGAGAATATAAGTATGAATTGATGTAGATATATTAAAAAATATATTCACCATAAGACATATGCTAAAATATTTAAAGTAACACTATTCACACTAGCCAAGAATGGGAAACTTATGAGATGAGTTAATGATCTGATTCTTGGTCTACATGAGGATTACAAGGATATGTCCTATTTGTAAAACTTCAGCAAGTTGAAAACCAAAGATATATGCATGTTTACACATACCTAACATAGTTCAATAAAAAGATACAATACTTACCACAGAGATAAAATACTTATGTGTATCTGGCACATAGTAACTAGTCAATGAATGGTATGTATCATTATCGGAATTATTATAATTGCCATCACAAATGATGATCCAAAAATGTTTATTAGTCTCTATTTGTACTACTTCATAATTTGTTTTCATAAATGCATTATCTTAAAAATTGCCATTTGTGTAATGTTTCTTTTCTCTTCTTCATTGTGAGTTCCTTAAGACAGGAACTATGACTTACATTTTTAAAAATTTATCCACCACCTCTAAACACCAATATTATTGAAAGAATACATGTATACACACACACACACACACACACACACTCATATAAAGAGCCCTCCCATTCTTTTTTCTTTCTTTTTTTTTTTTTTTTTTTTGAGATAGAGTCTCACTCTGTTGCCCCGACTAGAGTGCCTTGGGGTCAGCCTAGCTCACAGCAACCTCAAACTCCTGGGTTCAAGCCATCCTTCTGCCTCAGCCTCCTGGGTAGCTGGGACTACAGGCATGCACCACCACGCCTGGCTATTTTTTTTAATTTTTAGTAGAGATGGGGTCTTGATCTTGCTCAGGCTGGTCTCCAACTCCTGACCTCAAGGGATCCTCCCACCTCCACCTCCCAGAGTTCTGGGATTACAGGCTTAAACCACCGAGCTCAGCCCATTCCTTTTAATTCTGAATGCAGGTAGGAATTTTAAAAAGATACACGGTAAGAATGATCATTACTCTCTTCTATAGTGCTTTGACACTTATGTGGTACTAATATAATCATAAAAAATAACACAACCATTATTAAGTCATTATCGGTTTATTCATTTTACATTCATTGGTTGAAATTTGCACCATGTGCATGTTAAGTATTCCGTTAGAGACTTAGGTGCACAACATTTTATTCCCAGAAGTAAAACTGAAGCACCCAGTGAAGCTAGAGTAATTATTGAATATTTTAAAAGTGCATGTGTGCAAGCACTTATGTTTCCCCTGATTCTCTTATTACATGATTTAGCCTTGTTTCTTCTTTTTTTAAAAAAAATTTCACATGAGCTAAGGAGTATTTCTGTGCAGACAGATAAAGCATAGCACACAGAGAGAATTCTAAGCACTGCAAAATGTATTTTTACCCTTATTTATTATTAATGGCAATAGTAAAAATAACTACAATTTATTGATTATCAAACCTACGACCACCATTATGGTAAGAGGTTTATATGATAGCATATTCTTATTCTGGTATTTTTAATATCTAGAGATGCAGAAACTTATGTCCAGGATAATACAACAGTTACTCAAGGTCACATAGTAAGTAAGTGGCAGAACTGAGATTTAAAAACTGACTCTATTGACTTGTTCTCCATTTCAAAGCAAAGACTCTAATCCCAGAATATGTTGCAAATAATTTCTTCCTTCTTGTGGTCTTCATTCCTCTCTTTCTTTCTCTTTCTTCCATCCCTTTCTCTCTTCCTCATGTAAGACATTGTTCCATGTCGGTGGATTCAAAGAATTTATATTGTGGATTTAATAAAGGCTCTGTACTCGGGGCTTTCTGTAGGATCTCAAGAGGAAATAGTTTAAGTTGAGGGAAAATGAAAAGCAGAGCACAGAAGCAAATGTGCCTGGAGGGCAAACGGGAAGAGACAACAGTCCGATTTGGCTTGATGCAAAATGGATTCCAGTGTGTGGGGGTCTGACCATTGTCAAACCACCCATCACTAACTTTAGCCTAAATGCTGGATGTGCACAAAGGTCATGGTTATCATCCCTACTCCTGTTCTTCTTGGAAGTAAGAACAACAAAGTGAAGTAGAACATTTAAAAAATGACATTCTGGCTAGAAAAACAAACCGATAAAAGACTTAGGCTTCACAGTAGACTCTGCACATGCCCGCCAGATAATTTCAAGTGTCATGGACTTCTTCCAGTCATAGATGACTGCCGTTTAGTTGAGATTTGGCTCTCAGGGGTGCAAGGGGAGGGGAACAGGAAGCATATGATAGCAGTGAGAGAAATGGGTTAATGAAAAATGTGGGAGCAATTTTCACCAGCTGCTGTGTTGGTGTGAAAATTCTGGAGAATGGAAACAATGACTAATGAAGATGCTGAAAGATCATTCTGAAAGCTATATGCATAAACTCCCTTGGGTACCTGGTTTTAAGGAAATAAAACCCCACAACTATAATTCAAATTGATATTGACTGATCTTCAGTACTTGTTAAGTTCCATTAGTAATTCCTTTTAATATGAATTCATTAACAACCTGAAAGATGTGAAGCCTGAACATTATCAGGGTTACATAAATGTATTTGCAAATTTTTATTCCCTCTCCTCTTCCCTTTCCCTCTCCCTTCCTTCTTAAGAATATAATCTTGACTGTGACCCTAGTAAGGACAGCAGAAAGATGAGATGGTAACGACTGGAGGTAGATATCAGAAATTCTGGTTTAAAGTTTCAAATATGCTGCTCCATTTTTTTTCTGTGCCTTAGGTAATATCTTAGAATTCAGCATGTCTTAGTTTCCTCTATCAATGAAGGCAGATGAATTTCCATCATCTTTCTGTCACCATGTATTACCTCAGTCCTCACCAAAATTCTTTAAGGTAAGGACCATCATTTCCCCCATCTTCCGAAAGAGGAAATTGAGAGTAGTGAGGACATAGTACCTCAAGGTAGCACATTCAGGATGTTAAAAAAAGTTGTTGCCTTAAATTGCATATTCCAATCAGAAAGTTGGAATAAGGCAATTATAAAATGGAGTTGTCTTGGAATCACACAAACCTTGGCATTACCAAATCTCTGGTGTACCGAGGCAATTTTTTGAAATATACTACACTGATTATTTCCTACCCATTAAATAGTATATTTAAGGAAAATACTCTATGATGTCAATCTAAAATAATCAAAAGACTCAGGATCCAGTTTTAAAAAGTTTGTTCAACCCAAAGCGTGAAGGCGGCCATCTGGGAAACACGGACAACAAAGAATGGTAATCAGTGTTTCCAGATTGGGGGAAGGTGGGGATCGTTTATATAGGCAAAAAAGGGGTGCTAAAATTTTGGAAGATCCTGGTATTTTATTTTATTTTCATAATTATTTGTCAGCCACTGTGATAAATGGAAATATAAAATGCCAGTTGTTTTTCAAGTACTTTAAGGTACTTCAAAGTTTCCAGGAGCCGACCTGATTGAAATAGTTGGAGAAAAAAAAAACAAACAGAATTTGATGGCTATTTCTTTATTCTGTTAATTCTGTTCAGACACAAACGATCACTTTCTATTCAATTAATTGTGGACTTGCCAAGCTTTTTGTCTTCATGGACACGGTAAGCAGAAAGCTTCACTGTCAAAACAAAGCTACTAGCTGTCTCCTCCGCTTACCCATGTTCTTAACACTAGCCATTTCAAAAGAAATCTGCACAGTGGCTAGAAAAATGCCTGTTGGGAAGCCAGAGGCAAAAATCACCTCTCCTTAAATGAGAAAATATGTGACAAATACACCACTTAAAATTATAAATTAAAATGCCTTTGACAAGTCTGCAAGTAAAATACCAAAGCTGTATTTCTGACACCAAGTGCATAATATTTATTTAGAGTTAGAGGTTTTAAATGTGTGCAAAAGAGATGGTAATGGAAATTTGTTGAGAACAAACAATGCATGAGATAGTAAAATGAGCTAAACTTTATTGATACTTACTGAGTCCTGTTTTATTTTTCCGGTCCATACTAATACAAAACTGTTTCAACATTGATATCTTTTAGGGTTATCTTCATAATATCCTTATGAAAAAGGAGCCTACATCATACCCATTTTACATAAGGTAAAACTAAAGAATATAAACGACCATAAATTTGCTCAAGTCACACAATGAATCATTGGGGACAAACCATATTCAAACCCACTGGAGCCTGTGCAATTACATATTATACCACAATGTCTCTCAGAAAAGGGGCTTTGGAATTATTCTTTCATTTAACATTCATAATAATCCTATTAAGTATGTATGATCAATATTACCATGTGGTGTGTATAATCATCTCCATTAAAGCTATAAGGAAGCAACTTGGCTTTCTCAAGTGACATAACTATTACATGTCAGAGAAATATACTGACCCAGGAAGAAATTTTTTCTCACTAATTCTGATTATTCTGAATCACTGCACTTTGAGTCGTTGTTAGGAAACAACTATTCCTCTCTGAAATTCATGTTATGAAAACCTATGCCTAATCCTTCATGGAAGGTTGCTAAAATGTTTATGCTAGCAGGAAGTTTAATCCCTCATAGTTTCCAATTACCTTAACAATTGCAACGCCTCCCCTAAAGAACTTTCTACTGCATTTACATTCTCTTTCAAAGAAACCTCTCATGTAATTAGTGCTTTGTCCTCAAATGACAAGTTGCAAATGAGGCATTTTCCTTTAAAACGTTTCTAAGGCAGGGAAATAATTTATCCAAGCAGGGGATCTTCTTCCTTGACCCCAACACCTGGAAACCACAGAACCTGATACCAAGCTATGCTTTTTTGCAATTCAAAGAAATACCATGAAGAAAATTAGCATTGCAAGATTTCTACCGGCAATACAGAGGAAGGAAATGTTTTTATTCTGAAGCTTTAGTATCTGCTTAGCCTCTAAAGCTTGAGTACAGGTGATACAATACCTCTGGCATTTACATCCCCTGGACTTGTATGCAGATGTTGAATTAAAAATTATATTCCTGTTATTTATTGCATCTTAACCTTAATGAAAATGTTAGACCATGAGGTGACAGGCATTGGTGGTGAAATTGATGCAATCTTGCCACCTGACTACTTGAATATCACATTTGAAATTAATTTGTCACCTACACAACCCTTTTCATGGTGATGGTTATAAGTATGCACATCATCTGTAACATCTAGCAGAGAAATGTCACTTTGTAGAAGTTGAGTTTTGCATGTATGTATTCCCCTCTCCAGAATGCATACAAGCCTGTGAGAAAGAAAAACATTTTAACTAGGAATGTGAGCCCAGTTAAATTATCAGGTCCAGAGAGGTATTGAAACGTGACAGCAGTCATGCCTCACTTCCCATTTGAGCTAAGTAATCACCACTGGAAGCCACTTGCTATGTGGGTCCTCAATTAACATCAAGCAGCCATAAAATTAACCTAACAATGCCAAATGCTAGACACCATAACTCATATCCTATAGTTCAACAATGTATATAGCCAATCACCAACCAACGTTACTTCTGTAAACCAGTGGGAATTCCTCTCAAACAACTTTGTATCAGTCCACTCCGTATCCCCCTTTTGTCTTTAATTTTATTATTATTACTTCAAAATATTATAGGAGCAAAAATGTTTTTGGTTATGTGGATCAAATTTGTTACGCTTGAATTAGGGTTGTAAGTGTGCCCATCACCCAGAGAGCATTCACTGTACTCGTTAGTAAGGTTTTCACCCTACCCCTCCACCGCCCTTCACCCAGTTTGATTTCCAATGAGTTTTACTTCCCTCTGTGCACATGTATACACATTGGTTAGTTCTGATTTAATAGCGAATAAACATCTGGTGTTGCTTTTTCCATTCTTTAGATACTTCCCTTAGAATAATGGTCTCCAGTTCCATCCAAATTGTTCCAAAGGCCTTAATTCACCTTTCTTCATGGCTAAGTCGTATTCCATAGTATACATATGCCACATTTTGTTAATCCACTTGTGAATTGATGGGCACTTGGGTTGCTTCCATATCTTTGCAATTGTGAACTGTGCTGCAATAAACATTTGAGTGCAGGTGTCTTTTTGATAAAATGACTTCTTTTCCTCTGGGTAAATACCCAGTAGTGGGATTGCTGGATCAAATGGGTCTGCTTTTAGTACTTTGAGGAATTTCCATACTGTTTTCCATAGAGGTTGTACTAATTTGCAATGCCACCAACAGTGGAGAAGCATTCCTTTCCCTCTGCATTCATGCCAACATCTATTGTTTTGGGACTTTTAAATAAAAACAATTCTAAGTGGGGTAAGGTGATATCTCACTGTGGCTTTAATTTGCATTTACTTGATGAATACTGACGTGGAGCATTTTTTATATGTTTATTGGCCACTTGTCTATCTTATTTTGAAAAGCTTCTGTTCATGTCTTGTGCCCAATTTTTGATGGGCTTGTGTGATTTTTTTCTTGCTGATTTGCTTGAGTTCTTCGTAGATTCTGATTACAGCCCATTATCAGATGTATAGCTTGTAATGTTTTCTCCCATTCTGTAGGTTATCTATTTCCTCTGTTGATTGTTTCCTTAGCTGTGCAGAAGATTTTTAATTTAATCAAATCCCATTTGTTTATGTTTGTTATTGCTGTGTTGCTATTGGGATCTTCTTCATAAATTCTTTGCCTAGGTCTGTATCTAGAAGAGATTTTCCAACATTTTATTCCAGGATTCTTATGGTTTCATGTCCTACATTTAAGCCTTTTATCCATCTTGAATTAGCTTTTGTGGATGGTGAGAGATATGGATCCTGTTTTATTCTTCTGCATGTGGCTATCCAATTTTCCCAGCACCATTTATTGAATAGGGCTTCTTTTCCCCAGTGTATACTGTTGTCTGCCTTGTCAAAGATCAGTTGGCTGTAGGTAGATGGTTTTATATGGTGGTTCTCTGTTCTGTTTTTTGGTTTATGTCTCTATTTTTGTGCCAATATCATGATGTTTTCATTATTATAGCTTTGCAGTATACTATGAAGTCTGATAATGTGGTGCCTCCAGATTTGTTCTTTTTTGCTTAAGATTGTTAAGGCTCTTTTCTGGTTCCAAACAAAGCATAGAATTATTTTTCCTAGATCTGTGAACTAGGACATTGGTATTTTGATGGGGATTGCATTGAATCTGTAAATCACTTTGGGTAGTATGGAGATTTTAACAATGTTGATTCTACGATCCATGAGCATGATATATTTTTCCATTTCTTTGTGTCATCTGAGATTTCTTTCCTCAGTGTTTCATCGTTCTCTTTGTAGAGATCTTTCACCTCCTTGGTTAAGTATATTCCTAGGTATTTCATTTTCTTTGTGGCTATTGTGAATAGCACTGAGTCTTCCATTTGACTCTCAGCTTGACTGTTATTGGTGTACAGAAATGCTACTGATTTGTGTACATTGATTTTATAACCTGAGACTTTTCTGTATTTTTCAATTCCATGTGTCTCTTGGATATAAGATCTTTGGCATATAAGATCATACCATAAAGAAAAAGCAATGGTTTTACCTCCTGTTTCCCAATTTGGATACCCTTTATTTCTTTCTCTTGCCTGATTGCTCTGGCTAAGACTTACAGCATGACGTTGAATAGATGTGGTGACATTGGGCATCCTTGTCTTCCTCCGGTTCTTAGTTGAAATGCTTCCAACTTTTCCCCATTCAGTATGATGTTGGCTGTGGGTTTGTCATATATGGCTTTAAAATTTTTAAAGTTTCCATTGATCTCAGATAACTATTGTATTTCATTGGCATACTATTGTTTATATTTCAAAAATGTATACTGTTGGGACCTCGAAAATGATACCCCAAAGTACGGCCTTTGCCGTGGTGAGCACTTTGAACCGAAGGCATTGGAAAGGCCTCAGAAGCAAGGTCTCCCTGACCTTCTCCTACCCTCCTGTCTCCCACCCCATAGTCTCCCTGGAAAGGAGTCAGAGAAATCCAAATTCCTCTTACGCAGCCCAGGTCATAGAAGCTAGAACAACCCTCTGCCAAAGTAAGCCATAAAACCTAAAAGGTCACTCTCTCCATTCTTCCTTCTCCTTTTAAGACCCTCATTCCGGAGGTGTCCCATCCCATACTCTGGAGAAAAGGATGCTACACAGAGAGGCTGAGAAAAATCTGAACAGACAGGTCTTACTGAATCCCGCCCCTCCACACACTCCAGTCTACTACCCCTAGATCATACCCTTTTGTCCAATCACATTTCTACAATACTGTGTGTTTTTCATCCAGCCTAGGCATAAAAACAGACAGTTTTCCCTGTATCTTTGGATCTTTATTTCTGAAGACTGTGTCACATAAGACTTTGATTACATAACTTTGTTATGCTTTTCTCTTGTTAACTTGTCTTTTGTTATAGGTGTGTCGGCTATAACCCTTATGATGTGTGAGGAATGGCATCACAACTTTCTGCCTCTACAATACTCTCCAATTCATAGATATGAATTTAAAAACTTTAAAACATCAGCAGAAATTGGAGGGAAATGCTAATTTCTGTTAATCTTCAAGGGAGACTGAACTCCTGGCCCACCCAATGTGTACCATACTGTGCTCCCCTTCCGAATTGATGTGGCAGATGAGCTCTTTCAAGTCAAGAGTCTCTTGGACATGGCCAATTGCAGTGATCTATTAAATTCATTATTTTTTAAAAATGAACTCACCTAATTTTATAAAGCTATTGGCAGGACTCTGAGCTCTCTAGACCTAGATGTGGATATAGCCTTATAGTTTCATACGGTTGCAGATGTAGAGGATCTAATTCAATCATACCCTAATAGCATTCCAGCTGAAAGCAAGACGTTGATTTCTAACTGATCAACGTATTTACACTTCAGTGACGTACAGTCTTTTATTAAAAAAAGACCCAGAGAAATTCATATCATGTACTACTGTCCTTGAATTTTAAACTGCCAGTCAGTTATATGTCTTTAATTTGTATTATTTATTTGTATATCCTCCAAATTGTTGAAAGTGATAGCGTAACATTACTTAACTCTTAGAAGTAGGAGAAGAGAATAGGAACAATGTGTGAAAACAAAAAAGAAAGAAAATAGAAAAATAAACCACAAGAGAATCCTACAGATTTAAATTCCAGAATTTAAAAATACAGAATTAAAGGGAAACATCTATTATTAAAATCAAAAAATAAATACATCTCTTAAAATATAAGATTATCTATCTAGATATGATTTCCTAGAGAGGACAAAAACAGTGAATGAAAATAAGTATAATACTCTACATTTTTCTATGTTTATATATAGTAAAATGTAAACCGTGTACACACAGAGAACATATAGACACACATATACGAAGATCAGGACATGCAACTTAGATGACAAAGCTTTTCGGGGAGGTTTAATTTTATTTTATCATAATTTCACAAATAAGCATGTTGAAAATATGAAAAAAATGAACATGAACTCTTTTGGTTCAAATTTGACATTTTATAAACATATGCTGAGTGCACAGAGCTAAAAGTCAGAGTCCACTTTTACTAGGAACAAAAAAAGTTTACAGAGTTGAAATCTAAACTCGAGTCAAAAACGTTTTTAAAAGTTCCCCCACAGCATTGGTGAAAGTCATAGCATCACATAAATGCTGACTGCATCTCCAAGTGCTGTCGATTTTTACCTTAAAAATAGATTTGAATTCATTTACTACGGGGCACAGAGGAAAGGAGAATGAATCAGGAGGATCTCAAAGTGAAGATGCTTAGACACAAGAGACAGAAGACATGCAGGAGGTAAAATGTAATTTTGAGGGAAAAAATCATAAGATAAGATTGGATTTTTTCAGTATAATTTTTCTGAAAATGCAATTTGTAACAAGTTATATTGTCTGTAAAAGAATCCCTACTGCACTTCTAATGTGCTTTTTTAGTATCTGAAACATAAAAGCACATCAGAATACATCATGTGCAAACCATGGCATTAAACAGATTAGAAAAACTAAATGTCATACGGTAACATGGTCGGTTCTTGTGCAGTTAATTTAGTAGAAAGGCAGAAAATCGCTGCAGGAAACACTTTCTCTACTTATGCACCCTGCAGCTAAAATACCTTGTATACCTTTTTTTGAAGGAATAATAACTTTGCTGAAGTGATAAATTTAAAGCTTATGTGGTTTTAGGATGGCACCTAGGCTAAATTATTCCTGAATTGGGTTGTGCATTGAGAGACACGGATGTTAGAATGGATAAGCCAGGTCCTCTGCTCCTCTGTCTCCTAGAGTCCTCCTGCCTTAATAGCTTGTTAGTGAGCCTCACTGGGTGTTGTCTATTCCAATGAAATTAATACCTTGAGTAGAACTACCTTCTTGTCACTGACTTCTCACTCCACATAGTATATGTTTTTTATGGCTTAATTATCATTATTAATTACACATCTCATAATTTATGTACAATTGTAGCAAATATAAAAATCAAAGTTCCCCATAATCTTTTGTTCCTTATAAAATATGCTTTCTGCTCCTATTTTTTAATAAAGACATTGAATTGGCAAATAATAATTGTATATGTTTAAGCCATACAACATGATGATTTGCTATATATGTATGCATTGTCTACTGATTACCACAGTCAAATTAATCAGCATATCCATCAACACCCATAGTTACCATGTGTATATGTGCGTTTTGGGGGGATGAGGGGTGAGAATACGTACAATCTGCTCTCTTATCAAGTTTCGAGTAAGCAATAAAATATTATTAATTACAGTCACCATGCTGTACATTAGATCCCCAGAATTTATTTGTCTTATAACTGAAAATTTGTACCCTTTAACCAACATCTCCCCATCCTCTCACCCCTACCAGTAGCAAGCGCTATTCTACTTTCTATGTCTATGCTTCGTGTATTTTTAAAGGGTCCTTGGTTTTTATACAGACTTATGGTTAATGCACCACCCCCTAAAAGAACATTTTTCTACCTTCACTTAAAAAATAATACATTGCAACTTGACATTATCTGGCTACCAGGTCAAGAAAGTTAAATTGAGCATCATGTGTTTTTCCAGAGGTCTTAAAGCAAAGTCCATCACTCCTGTTAATTAGAGCTTTTCATGTGGGTTCTGACTAAAATCACCTTGGTTGCTTTCTTCAGCTCTCACCTGATTCTAATTAGTCCCCTTGGAACATTAACCCAGCTCCCTCCTCCCAACCCCATCTCTACCTCATGATTCATCTCATTAGAAAAACTGATAAGTGGGCTACTAATATGTGCTAGGTAAGATGTACCATTGTGAGCTCCCCCACTAAGTAGTTTGCTAATGATAAAGGATGGCCTTCCTTACGGCAAGCATTATAGAGTATCATTGCCTAATGCCCTTTAACGTGGGTAATTAAACACATCAACAGTAGAGATAATTTTTTCACAGTGGGGGTTAAAGAGAAACTGGAACAGAAAATATACCTTGCCCTGGCAGAGCTGACATCTCTATAAAGCATCGAAGCAGACTTAATGAAGGTGCTTTCCATATCGGCGACTAAGCAGTAAGTACACTCTTGGCCTCCTAAATTCAAAACAAAATGCACATACAGGAATTTTTAAACTTGAGCAATGATATGTGGGAGGCAGAATAACGTCCCCTCCCTAAGTTGTGCATACCCTAATGTCTGAAGCATGTGAAATATATTATATTACCTTACATGGCCAAAGGGATATTAAAGATGTGATTAAAGATATGGACCTTGAGATGGGAGATCATCTTCGATTATCTGAGTGAATCAAACAGAATCGCAAGAACTTTTAAAGGCTATGTTCAGGGAGAGACATAAGCAAAGAATGGCCTGAGGGGTGCAAAGTCCCTGGCTTGAAGATGGTCAAAAAGGAGACAAGAAATGTGGTAGTCTCTAGAAGGTAGGAAAGTCAAGGAAACAGATTCTATTCTGGAGCCTCCAGAAAGAATGTAGCCCTGCCAACAACTTGACTTTGGCTTGGTGAGACTCAGTGTTGGACTTCTGTTGGACAGACCCACAAGATTATGATTTTGTACTGTCTTAAGCCAGTAGGGTTGTAATAATTTGTTACAGTAACAACAGAAAACTAATAAAGACAGGGATTCAGGAGAAAAACACCCTCAGTGGAGTGGCCATGAGGGGCTTGTTCAAGGTTATATTCATGGCACCCATCAGTGGCTGGTACATAATAGAATCTCAGTGATTATTTGTTGAGTTGATCAATATGTATTGATAACCTACTAAGTGTCAGTGACTTTGTTTTATTTATTTATTTTTTTTTTGAGACAGAGTCTCACTCTGTTGCCCTGGCTAGAGTGAGTGCCGTGGCGTCAGCCTAGCTCACAGCAACCTCAAACTCCTGGGCTCGAGCAATCCTCCTGCCTCAGCCTCCCGAGTAGCTGGGACTACAGGCATGCGCCACCATGCCCGGCTCATTTTTTCTATATATTTTTAGTTGGCCAATTAATTGCTTTCTATTTATAGTAGAGACAGGGTCTCGCTCTTGCTCAGGCTGGTTTCGAACTCCTGAGCTCGAGTGATCCGCCCGCCTCGGCCTCCCAGAGAGCTAGGATTACAGGCGTGAGCCACCGCGCCCGGCCAGTGACTTTGTATAGTTACTATGATGAGTACTATGATGAGTTTATTTATTCAGGTGAATTACTAGTTTAGGCCACATAGCTATATGAAAGAAACTGAAAATCCAAATCAGTTTGTTTGATATGCTAAGATCTGAGGTCAGGAAACATTTCTAATTTCTTTAACTGTCAAATAGCCTTCTAAATAATTCTCTTAACATTGTTGTTTTAGTTATTTGAGCTTCCTCCAGATTCTTGAAAGTGATAACTGAACTTTTCCCATCTCGTATAAATAGGGGAAAAGAATGTCAATAATATAAAAAAAGAATACTTGACATTCCCAAAAGATAACTAAGATAAAAATAAGGTATTTATTAATGAGAGCTAACATATACATTACACTATGTACCAGCCAAAGATCTAAAAGCGTTGCCTTTTTTATACATTTATTCTTCAAAATAACAACAAAAGGTAGGCACTCTTGGTAACCTCACCTTGGATAGGAGTGAGAGGTAAAGAAATGAAGTAGCTTGCTAAAGATCGTGTTTTATGAATATCATAAGCAGAATATTAATCCATGGAGTCTGACACCACAGGTCACATACTTCACTACCCTAAACAGCCCTTACCAAAAGCAGCCCCAAAACACATCCTCTTGTCAGGATCTTTAGCTTTTTTTGCAAAAGAGATCTTTGTAAAATCTGATGAAAACTATGAGTCCTTTTCTTGGCAGAAGCATAATTTGGACATGCAAATTTTTACAGAGTGCTTTAGAAAATCATGGTCCTAAGGATAGTCACCCTGGAAATATATATGGCAGAAAAAAATTGGGATCTCAAATGCAAGATCACAATCAAATTGCTATTCTAGTCGAATTTTGGTTTGATATAGAGAGACTGATGACTTTTCACACAACCAGTTAAATATTTCATTTTTTCTTCTCTTATTCAGTTCTTGACCTTCACCACAAAGTCACACTAATGATTTCTCTCTCTATTTAATTCTCAAATTTTGAAAAAAAGTTGCTGTATATTTAAGGATTTTGCTGGCAAAACAACAATGAAAAAAGGCATAAAATATACATTTAATCTCAGAACATTTTTTTGAGCTTCAATTCAGTAGCAATATTAGCCTATACTGGAAAGGGTCAATTGTGCTATTGTGACATTAAAGAATTTTGAAACATTATGAATTGTTGAGAACCAGTGATCCATCAGACAGGTTCTGCAAATATTTGGATACAATGAGATGTTATTGCAAAGGCATAGTTTAAGCAGCATTTGACTTACATTATGATAACATATTTGAATACCAGTGTCATTGGGTGATTGTTGGCAGGGGTCTCTCTGTTTGTCTGTATTCTTTCATCCAACAATCACCCACAGAAAGCCTTCTTTTTTTCCATGTGTGAATGATTTCTCTGTTTTCAGATGGATCCTAGGCTAGGAAAAATGAAAACCCAGATTTGCATGGCAAGTGATTTCAAATATAACATTGTACATGAAACGATGAACTAATTCTCTCTGTCTCCCCAACCTGTCTCATAACATAACAGTGTAATATATAAATTCAATTCTTTAAGTCTGATTTCTAATAATTGATAAAAGAGAAACCTTGGTGGAGAGTATTCCTTCTATGAAGATAGGTACCACTTATTCATCAAATGGTCATCTGCTTCCGTATAATTGTGAAGCAGACAGAACTTTCTTAATTGCAGGTCTTTAGTAAGGGATTGAAAAAAGAGATAGCTGTAGACATGTGTTGGCAGACAGAGGCATTTGTGAACCTATAAGGAAGGAATAAATGTGGTTTAAAAATGGAAAGCAAATGATAGCATTTTGACATTCTGAAAGAAAGATTGTCGCCTATCACACTGTGAACATCCTGAGTGTTCAGCCTTCATTATTTGTCAGTGGGCACTATGGGCTGAACACTGGAGTGGAGAACAACACACATTTTTTTTTTGTCAGGACCTTTATTATTGAAGAATTTGCATTGGCACCAAGTTGAGATTACTGGCTATGAACATTTCACTCATTAATAAAAATAAGAAAAAATAAATAAAAGAAGGCAACTCTTCATAGGCCATTATGGCGGGGACTACATTTATGCAAGAAATTGTGAATCATAAAATCCACAATATGTGAATTTAATTTTGAAGACAATTACATTAGAAATTCCAAAATACAGTAAAAAAGGTTAGGTGTATTATCTGCAAGTAAACTTTGAGGAGTCTCAGCATTGTGGAGACTTCTCCATTTCCCAGTACCCTTCTGTGCTTACTTATGAATAGGCATAATTTATAATTCCCTAAGGGCAATCTGCTTTTACTGTGCTCTTTGCACAAGAGGAGACAAACTGTATAGAAGCAGACTCATTCTCACACAGGGAATTGACATATATCCCTGAATTTGACTTCAAATAATTGTCTTTTCTAAAAAACCTCACAGGCAATATCCATAGGCATTTGTGTGTGGTCAGATGTGGGCTGGGGAACTAGGCAGAGCTTTCCTAATATATGTAGAAGAGATAGAAGGATTAATGCTGGCTGTGGAGAGCTGATCGCTGGTATTCATGACTGTGTGCACAAAGCAATAAGCTATTGTGCCGCTAACCTAATGCATGAAATACAAAGATACATATGTTCTCTCAGGCAAAGGTAAGAAAGAAATTTGCCTCTTCTTTTTTGTGTTTTTTGCCAAATTAACTTTTGTCAGTTTTTCTTTTGTTTGTTTGTTACATTATATGTTTTCCTCCCCATAAATGGTATAATGAGTTTGGGGGGAGATTCTTGCTAAGCCTCTTGGTGGATGATGTGCTTATAGAATATTCTGTTTTATAGGATAGTCTGATAAGTCCATAGGGAGTTCTTGATGAAAAACTATACTGATAGGAAGTAAAGTTTATCTAAGCTTATCCTGGGAGATTACAAGAAATTCAGAAACATGAATTTCCTTCTGGTACCAAGGAAACTGATCATCTTTGTGCAAATAAGGATTTGATTTATGTTGCATGTGCTACAGCATGGCAGGAGATAGCAAAAACCTTATGGAGAGTCAAATGAGTTTATTTAAATTGAAGTGGAGGGTGTCTTAAAGGAGGAGGGCATGATATCTCTTGAAAATTTGGGAAGGACTGGAAGTATCTTTCCTGACATTTAAATGCAGCTTCTCAACACATTTGGGACAAAACAAAAAGTCTCATTTGGGAAGGTTGACTAGGATCCACCTCCAGTCGACTGACTACTTTGCACTTTCATGTTCTCATATATCAGTCCTTAAGATTCGTAGGTCTGTAGTTGGATTCGTTTGTTTCTATCTTATTCTGTCATTCTTAATTTCAGCAAAACAAGCTTCACTTCATTATCTGGCCCATTGAGATCTGCTTGCTATGAGATTTTCAGCAATGCAGGCTCCGTGGTTACCTGTGTGCCACTTCCATCACACTGAAAAGCCTCACCAGCAGCTAGGCACAGACTACTCAGTAAAGAAGAGGAATTGGAGAGTTTCCTTGTAAATGGGGAAAAGTCATGCCCCATGTTAGGAGTAGACAGATCAGTGACAATTACAGGTGGGAGTGGAGGGAATCTCTGCTCTATAAGTAAGATGATATTTTATAGCAGCCAACACCATTGCCTAGTCTTACTATTTGTGTAACTTTTAGATAAGCACTAATTTTTGTGACCCTCTATTTTTCCATCTATATAATGAAGATAGCTGTATCTAATCATAGCACTCTTATTAAAATCAAACCATATAATTCATGTAAATATTTTAGCTCTGTGCCATAATAAAATCGATATATTCTTTTGTTATCTACTACTTAAAATAAACAATCTCAAATACATATACAACATAATACAACATATTTTTGGCGTAATACAATAATTTGTTTTCATTTCTAAGAGTTCTGATGAATCTTTGCACTCAGGAATGATTTTTAGGGGTCTCTTGCAATTGCAGTTGGATGGCAGCTCTGGATGGAACCACCAGAGCTTGACTAAGCTATACCTTTAAGAGACTTCTTCCCTTGCATGCTGAGTAGTTTATGGTGACCGTCAGCTCAGAGGTCAGCTCATGCTGTCAACCAGAGTGCACATGCCTGGCCTCTCTATGTGGCTTGGACTTCTCATTGCACGGTATCTGGGTTCTAGGAGGGAATGTCACAATTTTGATCCAGAAAGAAGGTGCTTATATGTATTTTACAAACCTAGCCTCAGAATTCCCAAAGCATCCTGTTTGATGCATTCCACTGGACAGGCAAGCTATTAAAGCCAGTCCATATTCAAAGGGAGGGGAATTTGAGTTTATATCTTGGTATGAGCAGCAAATGTAAACAGGGAGAAGGCAAGTATTGATAGCTGCCATCTTTTGAGGATATCTATAAAAATAACATATAAATAATAACAAAACATATTGCTGTTAGTAGGAATGCTACTAATAGTTATTAATCTCTGAATCTCAGTTTTTTCATCTTTAAAATGAGATTTTAATGAGATCCTTTACATAAAGTACTTGAGATGTTTCCTAGAATATAAGGTAGAAGTGTTCTGTAAATGGTGTTGAGTATTTTAAAGAACATTCTTACTTACATAGTTTTTTACCTTACTAGTAATTTCCAATCATATATAACTAAGAAGTGATAACTTTATGGATAAATTAATTTTTTTTTGCTTTTTATCGAACTTTGTATTTCCTTACTGCATCTTTATCACTGGACTTTGAAAATCAATTGGTTCAACACATCAGTCCCAACTTTTTGAAGGGTACAAACCACCTAATGTAATTTAGGTATTATAATAACCTGAAACATATTTATTTATAACATACTTTTCAAAACATTGAAAAACATCATTTGATAATGTTAAAGAAAAAAACACATCTCATTTTTCTGTACATGGTGGTAAGATACCATGTTATAGTATGCAATGCATACCTAACTGTGACATTTCACAGTAATTCTGCTTAGATTCAAGATTTTTGTATTCTTTATATTTCAAAATGCTTTAATAATGAGCCATGCATATGCCAGATCTGATAGTTTTGGATTCCAGGGAAGTGATAGCTATTTTATTTCTGTTTTTTTAAGGTTCTGTTTATTTTGATCAAAAACTTTTACCTTCAACTGTCCTTTTATGTAAATTCTCACTATCCTACACATCAATGCAATGTCCCTGTGAAAACCCATCACCACCACAAGAAGGGGAATGGAAAATGGTTTGGCTGAGCTGACATTGTTATAGACCCTTTTGGAAGAATGTGTAGAGGGCACTAATAAATAGGAGAGAAAGGCAGCCCTATTACTTTTGGCCATTTGGTGCAGAGTCAACCTTTTAACCAGTCTAACAGGCTTTTAGTTTGATTAACACTTTAATTTTGCATCAAAGAAATTACAAATTGAAAATATTTGTTAGGTCATCTAGCTTGGCACTTCCACATTACAATATTTATTATGACATGTAATTATCATCTGGGAGAAGAAACGTAGAAAATTTGACCTCTGCCATCCACCATGACATGTCCCAATTTTCTTTGGTTGATAAAGCCATCATAAAAACATTCTTTTAGATTTTTTACTCCTCTTTTCCCCATGGTGTATGTTAATTTCCTATAAGTCTTGGCTCATAAACTTAAAGAGGATGCATCTCAAAACATAAGTAGCATTAGCCTGGTATTGGCAGCTTTCTGTAACTCAGGTCCACCCACAGACTATTACAGTAATAATAATATATATAATAATTGCAGTAATAATTATATATCATAAATATAATAATTACAGTAATAATTATTCCTGTTTAGACTCTGTGTTTCTCATGGCCCTGTTTTCTTATTATGGCAGTTCACGTCTCTCAATACAAACGTCTGGTCCTCGTCCAGGTTTGCATCTTACCCCAGGACATTTGCGTTAGAACAGAAACAATTTTTCTTTTTATTAATATTGGTCTCATTGAGTCTATCCTTTACATTGACACTAGGGTTAAGTGTATAAAATACAAATACAGAAAAATTTAAAGAAACAGAATTAAGGTCATCCTTGACTCATTTTCCATCTCTTTTTGCTGCACGCATACAGCTCCTACATTTTGCCCATGGTCTTTATTTTCCTGAAAAGCATTTCCCCTTCATGGCTGACTCCTTGTCATCATTCTGTTGTCAGTTGAAATGTTATTTCCTTAGAGTCAGTCTTTTTAGAGTAGTGTGTCTTCTTATTACATCACCTTGATTTATTCTTCATAGTCTCATAGCATCATTGAGTCCTTATATTTATTTGCTTGATTATTTTTTAATTGTTTGAGTCCTCAAGTAGAATGTGTATTCCAAAGCATTGGTACCTTTTCTGAGTTTTTTATTTTTTTATTTGTTTGTTTGTTCATTTTACTATCAGTGCCTAGAATTGTACTAGATATAACTCAAGATGGATATAATGAATTTATGAATGAATAGATGAAGTAATGTTGGTTGAGATAGCAACACCTACAAGAAACTTAAACCATTCACTCATTTGGAACAGAATGGAAGTGGATACAATAGTTCTTAACTTGGCTATTGGGCCTTGTGGATATGATGACAACCCACATGCTATGGGCTTTTTGAGCCCCACCCAACTTTTCAGTAAGACCTGTAATCTATTTCCAAATAAAACAGTAAAAAAAACCTGTTTCTGCATTAGTATTTCTCAGATATGCTTTTATATGGCCAATAAAAATAAAAATTATTTTCTTAGTAACTTGTGTCAATAAAATAAGAAATCTAATTAGAAAGGTATGTAGTATGCCATGAGATTCAAAAAAACCACTCTACCAGAGAGAGCATGAGAAAGCGCCAAGAATAGAGTCAAGTCAGGGTTCAAATTGCAGTTCTTTCACTTCTTAAAGTGGCTTAGTTACTACAAGCTGCAGTTTTCTCATTTGTATATTCTCACAGGATTTTTTGTAAGGATTTCATGGAACAGGTTAACCTAATTCTTAGAAGGGACTCAGTAGATATCAATTCCCTTCCTCTTCCCTTCAATATTTATGCTATAGGTTGAATTGCGTCCCTCCCCTCCACCCACCCAATATGTTGAGGTCCTACCCCCCAGTACTTCAGAATATGATCTTATTTGGAAACAAGGTTATCACTGATATAATTGTTAAAATAAAGTCATATTAGAACAGGATCAGCCTTTAACATACATGACCAGTGTTGTCCTTATAAGAAGATGACGTGAAGACACATGCAGAGAAAATGTCATGTGACAACAGAGGCAAAGATTGGAGTTATGCAGCCGCATGCTCAGTAATGTCAAGAATGGCTGGTGACACCTGAAGCTAAGAGAAAGGCATGGGACAAATTGTCCCCTAGAGTCTTGTCTTAGAGAGCATGGCCCTGCCGACACCTTGATTTTGGACTTTTAAGCTCCAGAACTATGAGACAATAAATTTCTGTTGTTTTAAGCCAACCAGTTTGTTTTATAATACTTTGGTGCAGCAACCCTAGGGCACTAATACATCCAGGAAGAAAGCTGCTGGGATATGTTCCCAGGCAAAAGTGTCTCCAATCTCTCAATTCTGTCCTATTACACTTTTTTATATCCTTTTAATCATCTCAAAAAATTTCCTATTTCTTAGTATTTGTAACCTTCAGATACTGGACAGTTACACACGTTAGTTTTTCTTCATAGCATATATTTAATTGCTTGAATATCTCATCATAAATCAATCTCTCAAGTCCTTAAAACATTCGAAATGCCAGTTGCACCTTGATTTCTTATTGCAGGGAGGTGGTAATTAATTGCCTTCCACAGAAAAATGTCACCAAGCTCCAGTCTCTGATATATTTAGACAGGTATCACTGTCTCCCTGCTATATATCATAAAGTACACCTGAAAAGGATGCACATTGCATTTCTTCTTCTCCTTTTTTTTCTCTCGCTAGTTTGATGTGTGTTAGACATGTTCTTCATAGAATGGAATCCAGTTTATAGACAGTGTGATTTGCAATGTATTTATCTTTATGGGGATACAAGTTTTTCTGCCAATAGTGTTACACACTGATTTGTTACTCTTAATTCTCAAAGGCTATTTGAGGAGCTAGATGAGGATCTTTTTTCATAGTTCTTGTGCAATCCTTGACTTGAATTTCTTTTGCAGCCATTTGATGTCACTTAGAAATTTCCATAAGATGATGTTTTATTGTTGTTCCACTGAAAAATTCAGATAGATTCATATTTCAAACTGATTTATCCTGGAGTTCAGGCCAGCATTGCCTGAAAAGAAGTTATCCTCCCTTTCTGACAATGTGACATGCCTACCAATGGTCTCTGAGACTAGCCAGGCAACAACAAAGGTATGATGCTAGGGCTCAACATCCTCTATGAAGACAGCTATGAACCTTCCTTGATAGCTCTTCACTGTTTAATCAGGAAAGGAAACAATAAATGCATAACTGGTAGCATAAGAATTTCATGACAGAAATGTTTATAGAGAACACAAAATAGAACACCCCAACCAACATTTGCTCAGTCGAAGGAGATTTGTTTGAGTAAATGATGTTTAAACTGAGTGATCAGGTTAAATGATTATTAATCAGGTAATAGAATTCTCATAACTTGTGCAGTATATATCTGTATCAATTCTTTATTTTTATTTTCAAATGAGAAAACACAGACACATAATATAAATTCTGAAAGGTAGTGGCAGAACTAGAGCTCCTAGGGGGCCTGTAACTCTAAAGGCTGTGAACTTGACCACTATACCGTGTCCATATGCTGCCTGCTAACTGGAATGCCTTGTGTTTATTTTTACTAAAAGATCACATCAAATGACATAATTAGTAACACCTTCCCTCATCATGAAATTCCCCAAATTATATTGCCTGATCTTCCTTCTGCAAAATTCAGAGGTCTTTTTTATGAATATTATTTTTAATTGACAAATCATAATTGTATATATTTATGGGATACAATGTGATGTTTTCATACATGTGTACAATGTGGAATGATTCAATCATTAATATAACAAACATTACTATCATCTCACTTAACTATAATTTTTTTATGGTGAGAAACTGAAATTTCCTCTTATATTGAAATATACAATACATTATTATTGACTATAGTCACCTTGCTATACAATAGATCTCAAATCTTATTCTTTCTGTGTGCCTGAAACTTTATACTCTTTGATCAGCAATTCCCCTTCCCCTCCTTCCCCATCCCACCCCAATCTCTGGTAACCCTCGTTTTATTCTCTGTTTCTGAATTCAACTCTTTTAGATTTCACATATGAATCTAAAGGTGAGATCATACAGTAATTTTCTCTCTGTGCCTGGCTCATTTCGCTGATGTCCTCCAGATATATATATCCATTTGTGTGCATGCATATGTGCATATGTGTATATATATGTGTATTATAAAAGAGATAAAAAACTATAAATACACACACACGAAATAGTAAATTTATTCTTAGTCTTTTTATTCTTCTAACTAAATCCACATGCTTCTTTCACTATTGAAAAGAGAAAGAAGAAGAGAGAGAGTGAGGGAGAGAGAGAGAGAAAGAGTGCTAGTTCAGAGAGGGGCAGAGAGGGAGATAGGAAGAAAGGAAGGAGAGGGAGGGGAAGGGGGAGGGAAGGAAGGAGGAAAGAAGGAAGGAAGGAAAAAAGAAAGAGAGGAAGAGAGAGGGAGGGAAGAAGGGAGAGAGGAAGGAAGGAGGAAAGAAGAAAGGAAGGAAAAAAGAAAGAGAGGAAGAGAGAGAGGGAGGGAGGAAGGGAGGGAGGAAGGGGTCAATTTCAAAAAGGATGGAAACCAACTTGTGCTTGTATCAACCAAAGTGCCTGACACAGCCTTGTGAATGCAGGCTCTTTTCGGTAAATAACAGCTGACTTGAAAGACACAGATTATTAAGTTTAAACTAAGTAGCCAAATATGGGTATAATGCAACCATGTGGGAATTATCTGGCCTTACATGTTTTGTATGGACTTTTCCCAGACTTTTTTCTTCAAAATATGAACAGACATTACTCAAAAATTTCAACTTATACTTTGCAGAAGGTGCTTATGACTGAGAACAAAACAAAACAAAACAAAAATTTTCTCTCTAGATTTATTAGGTTTTCCCCAATGAAATCTCATCTAACCATCAAGCCCCAATTACTCTCAACATTATTAATTTGAGTTACAAAGATCTCACCTTAAGAACTTTTTTATGTTAAATACAGAGAGAAAGGAGCCCACTCCAAAAATTAATGTGATAAGATGAAAAAATAATTAGAAGTCTAGGGTCAGTAATATCTGACTCTGTAAGAACTAAGTTAATAAAAAAAAAAGCCAAAACAATACTCCTCCATCTTAATAACACTTGCTGATGCTAGAGCATTAGTTTACTCTTGTACTCGCTGAAAAATGTGTATTTACTATAGCCATCTCTGCAAGACATGTAACATATTGCCCTTTAGAGATATGGAGAAAAAAAATGAGGATGAGGTCTCTTAAAACAAACAGCAATTTATTTTTATGGAGCTTTTTCCCATATGGAAGACTAGGATTCGACATCTCTCAATAGTATCATCTCCAACAATCCTGACATCATGTAGAAAGGGAACAAATGATTCTCAAGGGTGCTTTAGCTGAGGCAAATGTTTTTCTGATTTAATAAACTGTTTTTATTCTATTCTATTCTTCATGGGTTGCATGAAGAGATTTAGCCAGAATATGTCCCAGAACAACAAGGACCTGCACTGTCTATGCCTCCCATCTCTTGGACATTATTGTGTGCCTCTCCTCCCCTTTCTCAATTGATCCATGCTTGGTGTCCTCCATTCAAGACTTAGAATATATCACACCTTGTCATTCCATAGACCTTTGGGCTGGCGTTTACTCTTGGTCTAGCATATAGCTCTTTATACTTTCAATCACTGGCATTGTTTGTTTCATTTATAGCTTTATAATTATCTGTATCTTATTTGTCTTGTTTCCTTTATCAATAGTCTTCTCCCATGAGTACGGGGGTGATATCTTGCCCTTGTGCTGTGATCTGGAACAGTACTGAGAGCTTAATACCTACGAGTTGAGTAAATGAAGACACTCCCTTAATTCATTTTTGGTTGAGTCCTCAAACTTATGAGGTTTGATCTCATTGCTGTCTCTCTAGAGAGACATTTTTCAGGGTTCCCCAATTTCTACCCATTTCCAGTTGGTCAATTCTTCATTGTCAACATGACAAATTATCTTACTTTCTCTATGTCTAAAATGTTGTTCTATGTCCCTAGAAGTCTTTGACATTTTTCCATCAAACTATCTGCCACTCATCCATCCAGTGTCAACCCAAGTATCATCTCTTCTTCCTCCTCATTGTTCCTTTAGTTTCTTTGATTCCTGGACCACATAGTCATTTTTTTTTCCTAGGTAAGCCGAGGCCACTCTGATCATACCCCTATCACAACACCTCACCCATTCAAAACATGCTGAAACCTTGGCATATTACAATCCCCACATTAAAATAATTAAATTACACATTTTGTGTCTATCTCTACCCTTTCCATGATTTTAAAATTCTGCTTCTTAAAAAACAACTTGGGGAGCTTGTGAAAATATTCAGATTTGTAGATTCTGATTTGGTAGAATAAAGTGTAGAATCTATCACAGATCTTGAGGAAGACTTATCCTCAAAATTGGCTGGTTTTGTATGTGCAAGATATTTAAGAAGTTCTCTTGGTATTACTGAATTTTTTTTCTTAATAATAACCAAACTGCTATCTTCACCCTGCCATAGAAGCACAATGCCATGTATTTAAGACTGGATTGAGAAATCTCACATCCCACAAGCATATACTTCCACTTGCACAATTGCTTGCCCAGTTTTTTTTTTTAACACATACAATATGTAAAAAATAAAATAAAAAGACTTAGTTTAGTCATTTCTCAACCACAGAACTAAAAACTCTAATGAGCTATTTTTTTTAACCAGGTCACACATGATTTCCTGTTCTCCTTCTCTCCTTTTTCAAAAAGGGTATTTGTGACTCCTCTCCCTTCTTCCCACTCCCTCATACAATAATTAGTGCTACAACACAGCCATTAGTAAAAAGACCAGTACTACTACCACCACTAATCACTACCACCAATTCAAAAATACATTGCAAGTCAAATTAAGAAAATAACACAATGGGTGCCATTTGAACATTTTTTGGGGATGTATTTTGGAAGTATTTGGGAAGATATAGATGGTGGCATAAATAGTGAATCATTATATATCATATTTATATCAAGATATATCTTTCCATACAGTTAAAATATATGCCTTAAAAAAATCATATCATTATGTATTTTGTTCTCTGAAACTTTACTAATAATATGTCCTGAAAAACATATTTCTATGTCAATAAAAAATGTATATCTATACTCTTATTTGTCCATACTTTATTCTATTTTATAAATACCTTTAATTAATTTTGCCCATTTAATATTTTTGGGCTTCCAATGTGTTTTCTGTTTTTCCTATTAGAATGAATATCTTTATTAATACATTTTTGAACATTTAAAGTCTTTTTCCCCAGTGGATTTGCTGGATCTAAACATAATTTAGAATTATGATGCATATTGCTGTATTGTCCCATTTCAATGTTTTAACAAATTTCATGTTCATTGTAAATGTATGAAAATATATATTTTCTGGAACATGAACCAAATATTATGGTAAGCTAAAACAAACTATCATTTTAATATTTGAGTTTATCCAGTTACTAATGAGGTTGAATAACTGTCATTTGCTCTTTTAATTTATTCTTTTGTGAAATCCCTGTTGTGTCCTTTGACATGTGGATTGTTCATCTTTTTTTCTTTAATATGCCAGATTTTTTTTGCTCTTTAATTGTTTTAAGTCAGATTATTTGAGGTATAATTATACACAGTAAAATTCACTCTGTTTAGTTTACTGTTCAATGAGTTTTGACAGACTCATACATTGCTCAAAAACTACCACAATCAAAATATAGATTAGTTTTCTTATCATTTCAAAAAATCTCATATGCCCCTTTTTAATCAACCCCTCCTTCTATCTCTAGCTCATGCAAATGCAAATTTGTTTGTTGTCCGTACAGTTTTGCCCTTACAAGAAGGTCACATAAATGGAATCATAGAGTTTGTCTTTAGAGTCCTCTTCTTTCACTTAGCATAATGCAGTTGAAAATCATTAATGTTAATTTGTGCATCAATACTTCTTTCCTTATTGACTGACTGATCACTGAGTAGTATGCCATTGCAGTATGATTTTAATATATATTATGTGGATGCTATTCAAAAGAGAGATCCTCATTTACAATTGTACCGGAAAAATATGAGAGTTCCTGTTCAACATAACAGAAAAATATGAATAGTTTAACAGGATGCAGTGTAATTTAAGTCAGGAAACACTAAAAATCTGGTACATCTACTTTGCATCACCACTTTTCTTGTTGTAACAGTACAGTTTCCTTTAACTTTTAATTTATGCTGGAAACCTAGTTCACTTGTCTCTTTAGCTATTAAATTCCATTGTTTACACATAAACAACTAATAGAGTTAGATCCATGAGTCATAGCTTTTATTGTCTTTATATACTAATATATTTACCCACTGCATTATTAAACTACTAAATATCTCTTTCACTGAATTGCTGATCATTTAGATTATTTGGAAATTTAAATAGAGAGATTACAAATTTGTCATAAATTTATAGATACTGACATAAAGCTGAGAGATGGTTCTCTTAAGCTTATCTATGAATCATACATATACTTGATATGACAAAATCATGTATATGTAATATAGTATGTAATATCATATGTGTTATATATATGAGAAAGCATATTAGCTGAGCATTAATTATATAGGACCAATAAGAAATATGTTTTTTACAGGGTTCAAACTTAGAGAAAGAGGGATAAAAAGGCAGATGTGCATTAGAATCTAGATACATAAAGAAAAAGCATAAGAAACAATGTAGGGTAAGGATGTTGTTCACCAAGGCAGGTAAACGAAAGCTGGGACCCTGAGAACAAATGCCCTTTGGTGTCACTCATCATTAATCAGATGTTTAAAAGGGATACTAATAGCATAAAATGTCTCTGGCTCTGGGAGATGAAGATTTTACATTTTAACAGGATAAATGTCTTAATTTTAAAGAGTGAACTTCAGGCTTGTTCCCTCTAAGTTGCCCTGTGTAGACCTCTATCGGAGCCTATTTCTCCTCCACTAATTTAGAAAGTTTTCAAGGACAAGAAAAACATCCTTCTTCTGATCTTCTTTCTTCTTCTTTCTTCTTTTTCTTCTTTCTTCTTCTTCATTTTCTTCTTCTCCTTCTCCTCTTTCTTCCTTCTTCCTTCTTCTTCCTCATCTTTGTTGCTAACACCTGTCCTAGGAAAGGGATTCACAGCCAATGAGTACATGATGTTCCTCCTCTACAACTTGAGTTCAGAAACTTTGAAAGTTGACCTTTTCTATAAGAATTTGTAGAAACACTTTTTTCCTAATTTCACTATGCTTCTCACTGTTTTTGTCTCACCCCCTCAGCCCCAAGACATCTCTTTATTTATTCAACAGATATTTATTGAGTGCCTACTGGGTGCCAGATACTGTTTTAGGTATTGGGTTCATTTAAAATATGAGATTTCATGAGATCAGCATGTCCCAAACTTTCATTACTTATGTTCTGCTGTGTTCCTGATATAATTTTTGAAATATTAGAGGGGAGAGCTAATCCTTATTTAGTGCTTTTGTGACAGACAAGAAGAAAATCGCTTTATATATACTTAATCTTTACTTAATAATTTTTAACTATAATATTTATTTACATGTATTTAAAGTAGAACTTTATATTTCTACCTGTTATGAAGTGAATTGTGTCTCACTTAAAAAGTTCATATGTTGAAGGCCTAACATCCAGTTCCTCAGAATGTGATCTTATTTGGAGATAGGGTCTATATAGAACTAACTGAGTTAACATGAGGACATTAGGGTGACCCCTAATCCAATATGACTGAGATCCTAAGAAGAAATTTGAACACAGACACAGAGGGTGATTGGAGCAAAGACACAGGGGTAAAACAAAACAAAACAAAAACATTTATAGCTAAGGAGAGAGGCCTGAGTTGGATCCTTCCCTCGTGACCTCAGAAGGAACTAACTCTGCCAATATTTGTTCCAATACTTCTAGCCTCTGAATTTATTTAGAGAAAAGAAATTTCTGTTGTTTAAACCATTCAGTCTGTGGTACTTTGTACTACACCCCTAACAAACTAATATACTACGATAATTACAAGATCATTTCTACTTGCAATATAAAAAATAATTATTGAAAATAAATATAAATCTAGTAACACTGGAAACAATACCTTGAAAGGCTTTTCAAAAAAATAGTCTCACATCTCAGACAGTACGGACTGGGCTTTGGAACATCGTCTAAGAAAATAAGTGTTTCCACACAGTTGAGACATGCATCAAGGCCACAGTGCCTTTTCCCAAGCAGGTGCTTCTTGTTTTGACATTGCACTCATTCAACTCGGTATATTTGGAATTGTGTCAGGGTCTGCGGTCATTGTATGAAGGACTGAAACATGAGGACGTAGGCAGTGTTTCTAACTGGCACCGTGACACTCTCTCCAAGGACCCTTTCTACAGCCCCTGGGGCTGCTTGCATCCAAGCAGCATTGAGCCAAAGCAGGTCTAGAGTCCCTGCCCACGCCCCTCACTCTTGCCTGCCTCCAGCTTGGGCCTCTGCCTGGACACTCCCAAGTGAGATGTTGAGAAACTGGGCCCCTCGATCCAATTTGAGAAATTGGCTTGAGGCAATAACTGTGTGAAAGAAAGAAGAGACTGGATGGTGAAAAATGATATGTTGAAAATCAAGGACAGCAGGTGGCATCGAGAGGAGAAAACAGCACATTGGTAAAGGACAGGAGATGAATAGAAAGGGGCATCTTGAAAAACGCAATTTGAATGAGAATAGTCAGAGGGAAATAGAAATATATTCTCTACCTTTGAAAAAGGTTGATTGTTTTCCCACAACCTCTCTTTCACATGCTGATCGCTCTTGGCCTCTGCACCATTTGAAGTCCACGGATGCCCTTTGTGTCACTCTCTGCCAGCCAGACATGACAGGTCCTTATCTCTGTGTTGCTGTCTCCTTGTCTTGCTCTACTCTCTAGTGTTATCTAGTAGATGAGGAGTGGAAGCTCAGAGCACTATTTCTGATAACTATTTCTGATATTCTCAAATAATATTTAAATATTTCAAAAGCATTGATTGGCTAAAGCCCATTTAGGATTTCCACGGCTATGTAAAAACGTGCTTCATTTACAGTGAAGATGGCTGAAGTTGGCTTAATGTCAAGTAAGTATGAAAGTGTATGCAGTATCAGCATCTTAATGTCTTCAGGTGTTCATTATTAAAGTGCCCCACCACCACACACCCAACTGCTCTCCTATTTCCTTTCATTTCCGTCCAGTAATATTTAACCTTCACAAAATACATTCTATCAGCATATCTCAGTCTTATCAATGAAAGAATTTTATTGTTTTAGGGAAACATAATGAAAATTGCTTTCATAAAACAAGGCTTTCTGACATTACCACCTTGATTACAAAATGATATACCACTTCTTAAAATGAGCATAGTCCAGAACCAGAGAAGGTATTAGAAATGTATTCTCAGTATGATTTAATTATCCAACATTTCCCCACTAGGGCACACTAAAAAGTTATTTGCATGTAAATTCTGTTGACAGTGTATTATTCTTACTATAGAAACTGCATGAGAAAGGATACTTCCAATTACTTGGAGAAACATAAATAACACTATTTTTAAATGCATTTATTTAAATGCATTTATTTAAATGTTGGTAAGAGAAATATTTCTACAAAACCATAGTAGACTCACTATAACCCTGTGTATGCACTTGTTAACATGTGGTGGCACATTTTAGAGATGTACCTGCTTCCTCTTCTTATTTTTCTTTTTTTATTAATTTAGTTCCTGAAGAAAATGTTGTTATTATCACTTTATAGTTGTCAATTAACAAACATCAACTCTGAGTCAGCCACGAAGGCATTTTTACATTTCATGTACACAATAAACATGTGAGTGGCTATTACATTAATCACTCATGAATATGAAGACAGAAGCATAAAAAGGAGATGTAGTTGGCATTAATGGTAAAAAAAAAAAAAAAAAAGAAAAAAAGAGCTGGTATTCAAACCTACATTTGCTGGCCATAAAACCACACTTTTTTAGCAATACAAAAGAATCTCTCTCTGTCTCTCTCTTTCTTCTTTATATATTCACAATATTATAAAACCATCACCATTATCTAATTCCAGAATATTTCCATCACCCTCAAAAGAAACCAAGTACCTACTATGAGTTAGTCTCAATTACCCTCTCTCTACATACCCTGACAACCACTAATCAACTTTCAGTCTCTATAGATTTGCTTATTTAGGATATTTCATATAAATGTAATTATACAATATGTTTCTGATTTCTTTCACTTAGCAGAATGTTTTCAAGGTTCACCCATCTTGTAGTATATAACAGTGTTTCACTGCTTTCTATAGCTGAATCATATTCATTGTATGGATATACCACATTTGTTTTATCCATTTATCAGTTGATGGACATGTAGGTTATTTTCTCTAACTCACTTTTAATAACATAAACAGATGGGAGTATCCCCAAAACAATAAAGGGTCTGAGATTTCACCTTACTTATCAACTAACAATTTGGCATACTACAGTTTTATGGATGCTGGCAGAAAACATGAGACTTCTGGAACAGAGATACAGGACTTAATTTCTCATGACATAGAAATCATCATGAGAACCACTTTTGCACCAGTTCTCCTTGTCCTACAAGTCCCACAGAGGCAACACTGCAGGGCCCAGGTTAAGCTATGCATAGAGTGGACTTGCATCCTTGCTAAAGAGCCTCAAGATCAGGGAATGCAAATCTTGTATTATATAATAAGCTGTAAGGAAGCCTTCCCAAACACTGGTCAGGAAGGAGACATTACCTTTGTTACACTGGATAGTAAACAAATCTGCCCTTTGCTCTGGATGTGTGTTTCTATTACTTTTCTAGTTTAATGAACAAAGTACTTACCAAATAAAAAAAAGTCTTTAATATTTTATTGCTTATATTTTGCTTTTTCTATCAAATATTTTTTTAATGATTCGGATATGATTTGCTCTTGAAAAAAAAATCAGCTAACATTAAAAGGTCTTGTTGGTCCACTATGAATCACACATTGTATAGAGTTTTTTAGATATATTATTTAATTTAATTTCTATGATGATATATGCCATCATCTGTATTTTTTTCCATCTTACAAACAAGGAAACTGTAGCTCTGAGACATTAGGTGACTGGCATAGATATTCACAGCTGGTAAAGGATAGAATCATGATTTAATGCCAGATTAAATCATGATTTAATCTGATTCAAAAGAATTTTTTCCACTAATTTCTATAATCCAAAGCAGAGTGTGGATATGCTAAAACATATATATGAAAGCTAGTGTTTTCCTATCAAAGGAAGTAGTTTCTTGCAAATAAATAAAAAATAATGTATCCTAAGAGCACAGGGACTGATCAAAATATTGCCTTAGTCCATTTTTTGTGTTACTGTAAAGGAATACTTGAGGCTGGATAATTTATAAAGAAAATAAGTTTATTTGGTTCATAATTCTGCAGGCTGTACAAGAAGCAAGGTACCAACATCTGCTTCCAGTGAGGGCTTCAGGAAGCTTCCAATAATGGAAAAGAGGGAGCGTGCATGTCACATGGCCAGAGAAGGAGCAAGAGATAGAGAGAGAGGAGATGTCAGGCTCTTTTTAACAATCATATCTTGCAATAAGTAATGAGAGAACACTCATTCATTACTGCCAGGATGGCATCAAGTCTTTCGTGAGAGATCCTTCCCATAACCCAAACACCTCCCACGAGAGCCAACCTCCAATACTAGGGATAAAATTTCAACATGAGATTTGGAGGGGACAAAGAAATGTGCCTCTAGTTTGAAGGATTACAGTATTTGGTACAGAACATACTTAGTATGGCTTGAAAGATGATAAAGAAAAGCCATATAGGACCCAAATGGAGGACCTTCAGTAACCTGGACAAGCATGCGTATGTGTGTGTGTGTGTGTGTGTGTGTGTTTGTGTGTGTGTGTGTATGTCCGTGCCTGTATATAAATATTTAATTGCAGGCTGTCATGCTCAAAAGAGATTGAAGATAACAACTATTCCTTAGGAAGATACCAGCAGCACCAGGTCAACATTCTGACTCTTTTTCCTGCTCAAATATAGAAGAATAGATACAGTGAGTGTCCAGGAAGAATAGGAAAGCAACTTCCAGGCTTACTTATGCCATGAGAAGTAAAGATACTTCAGGTTTCAGTTCTCAAGAAATTTGGGTCACAAAGAAAAGGCTGCCAGAGCAGAACATTAAAGTTCTAGCCTGTATTTCTGTTCCATACAAATTCAGACTCTGGGGAAAGGAAAATAAACTCTTTCTATTGTGTGTCCAATATATTGGAAAATATAATATGTTCAAGCTGAATTTATGCTTGTAATCATCTATTCATGTGGCTTTCAAACTGTTTTTGTAATAGCAAAACTTTTATAAATAATGTATTACATGGAATTTCACTACATAAAGGAAGTGGCATGCTAAAATCTATAGAGGTGAATGAAGAACCCAAATTACTGAGCTACCCCCTTCCCCTCTATTGGCTTCTTGAGCACCTTCCAGGAATGTCAGATGTCTGTACATCACAGTGAGAAAGCTACTTACCTAGCTCAATTGCCTATTTTACTGACGGGGAAACTGAGGCTCAAAGAACTGAAGCAGCTTGTGAGTACATTTATGACAGAATTGAGGAAATTTCTAGCTGCATAGATTTAAATTAATGTTTATCTTAAAATTAATCTATAAACAAGAAAAAAATAAAGTAAAATTGTATTTATACATACCTCTTTGTATGTTTCTGAATTATATTCTGTTTAGATATTATTGGAAATCTTCAGAGAATTAAATTGTTTTTCACTTCTTATTCTTCAGAGAATATTGGAGACTATAGTTAACAACAATATATTGTATGAACATTTATCATTTCTTTGTGTTGGGAATACTTCATATTTTTTCTTCTAGTTATTTTGAAATATACAATATATTGTTGTTAACTATAGTTACCGTACTGTGCTATTGAACACAAAAACTTACTCCTTCTATCTAACTGGAGGCTTGTATGCATCAACCAACTTCTTCTCATTCCCCCCACACACTACCCACTTACCCAGCTCTGATCGTTCTAATCTTTACCTCCATGAGATCAAATATTTTAGCTTCTACATATGAGTGAGAACATGCAGTATTTGTCTTTCTGTACCTGGCTTATTTTGCTTAACACAATGATCTCTAGTTACATCCATATTGCTCCAATTGACAGGATTTTGTTCTTTTTATGGCTGAATGGTATTCAGTTGTTTATATATGCCACATTTTCTTTATCCATTTATCCCTTGATGGAAACTTAAGTTGATTTCATATCTTGGCTTTTGTGAATAGTGCTGCAATAAACACTGGGGTGCAGGTATCCCTTTGATATATTGATTGCAATTCTTTTGGATAAATATTCAGTAGTAGTATTGCTGGGTTATATGATAGTTCTAATTTTAGCTTTTTGAGGAAATGCCACACTATTTTTCACAATGCCTGTACTAATTTACATTCTCACAAACAGTGTATGAGTTGGGTTCCAGGTGGCTTGCTCAAGTGGCAACAATGGCCATAGTCACCTGGGTGGCAAGTAGGTCCTCAGGGCCCTGGGGCCATCTATGGCATTGGTGATGGCGCTAGCAGCAATGGGCTAACCCTTAGGCCCCCATGCACCAGTGTTGGTGGCAGTGCTGGGACAGTCCTCAGACCCCCAGGTGGCATGCATGGGTGGGTGCCATCAGTGGTACTGGCAGAGACTGGTTGTTCTCTTCCTAAGGTCTCTGGGAGGAGGGTACAGACACCAGCAGTGGTGGGTAGGGTGGGCCAACCCCTAGGTCCCCAGATGATGTTTGCAATTATTGGAATGCTGGGTGGGTCTTTCCTCAGGACCCTGGAAGGTACGTATATGCACCAGCAGTGGTAGGCTGGGGATGCTGATCACAGGCCCCCAGATGACACACATGGGCACAGGCAGGAGGCAGCTCCAGGCGGGGCAGGCCTGAACTTAACCTGTCCCCCTAACCCCACAATGATGCACAAGGCAGCAGTGAGGCTTAGATTCTATCTGTAAAGTGTGGAAATTAATAGTACTTGACTCCTAGGGTTGTAGTAATTATCTGGTAATATAATGCATGGAGAGTTTCCAGCATGGGGCCTCGAATATGGAAGAAAGTGTTTCATAAGTAAATGCTAATTTCCTGCAGACAGTGGTTTTCTATTTTGACCATACATGGGACTGTGAATCAGGAGACATGTGGTCTAGGTATGTATTTGGCACTTACTAGCTAGGCTTTCTTGGACAAGTTATTAAACCTCTCTTGTCCCTAGTTGGTAAACCCAGAAAAAGGGCTCTGAGTCATTGTTTCCTTCAGTTCACTATCAGCACATATAATTCTATGAAATTTTATGACCTCATATCTGGTAAGAGGTAGCATCCATTTTACTTTTAAAGGTGTCCTTTGGTCAGGTACTTCAACAAAATGTCTTATTTTGGTTATTAAAACCTTTTCACAACTTGTGAATTCAAAGAGAATGAAACCCTCTTTA
The DNA here is from genome assembly GCA_008086735.1 of Cheirogaleus medius. Lineage (NCBI taxonomy): Eukaryota > Metazoa > Chordata > Mammalia > Primates > Cheirogaleidae > Cheirogaleus > Cheirogaleus medius. The sequence goes on from VBSM01000949.1 coordinate 5,084,827, forward strand.
TTCATAAAATCTAAAATATGTGATGAGTGCAAATTCTATATGTCTTAACTCTGTATCAATATTTCCATTACTTAGCATATAAATAAATTTAGTAGTCAATTCTTTATTTATAAAGATATATGATACAAAATCTGAAAGAGACCTTTACTGACATTTTGTAGCCCCATTTCTTGATGACAAAGATCAAGAATTTAATGAAGACTGTGGGAAAAATCTGAAAAAAAATATAAACCTATTTGGACTGAACTAATTCAGATTGTGGTGACTATTTCTTCACATGAGTCTGGTGAAGGGAGTGAAGAAAGAAAGAGAAATGGTTAGTTAAGCTTTAAAGTTGATCACACCAGGCTTAATGTCAGGGTCTTAATCACTTATAGCAATAGTATTTGTGGATGCATAATTGTCTCTCTGCCAACATATAGGGCTCTACACTATAAGTAGAAGCCAAGAAGGTTGTCATGCCATAAATAAAATCATGAAAGGATAAGAGAAGTAATGGAGATTAGATCAAGGTTAACCTATCTAGACTGATATTTTACTTGCACTTTGCTCAGATCATATGTTTGTTGCTTTGTCTTATTTTTTCCTCTAATATTTTTTTTTCTGCAAGATTTACCTATAAGTATGAGGCTTCAAAAACCTTTTAAATGGAAGCATTACGCACAGACTCATATATATCCAAAAATTTCAACCTTTAAATTGTTGCTTCATATCTTACATTCTGACCCTGAGAGGCTGCACACTAAAAGAATTTTAGACACTGACAAAAGTGCAGAGACTTGGAAAAATCTTTCAAATAAGCACCAGTAGTATCAAGTTTACAAGGGATTAATCTACTATGATTGCCAACCCAGGTTCCTAAGGATTGCGTAGGTCATATCTATGCTTGAAGGTGAAACACGACCAAAGACAATTCTTTAAAAAGGCCAACAATGCTAATTTCAATCTCTAGTGTATATTGGCACTTGTCTTTATTATTTGACTTGCTTTTCAAAAATCTATAAAATAGACATCTATTCAACCTGCCTAACAGTGTTTTGAAAGTTTATAATAAAATAATACAAATGAAAAGTACCGTGAAAGAGAAATATGTGAATTTACAAAATACCTTTGAAAAAACAACTATTATTAATATATTTCAAATTTCTTATCTTTATTATCTGCCTTTTTACAAAAAGCCACCCAGAGATGATCACTTGGGACCCTATGAAGAAATAGGTATCACTGGAATTGCACTAATGCACTTCCTTGTAGCTGAAATTCCACTGTTAATTTTCCAGAAGTGATTTCCTATTATTATTCTAGAGCCTAACGCCTTGGCTCTAGATTTGTGTTTTCCCTCAAATATCATTGTCATATCCTGGAATTCATGAATAAATTTCTTCATTCCCTTAAAGTTCAAAGCTTCTACTTTCATCTCATCTTAATGTTTTGTTCTTGTTTGATTTTAATATAGGAGCAAACCCAAGTACAGAGAGAGGATACTCAAAGGATGTTCATAAACAGTGCCTGAGCTTATTCACTCCTTGACAGCTCATTGATTTCCTTTCCACCGGTTTATTCTTAAAACAAATTCTTCTCCTTAGTCTTCAATGTCCACAGGCTCCATTTTGTCCAAGTTGACCCTCTAACCTTCCTAGCACTACCATATCAGACCTCCATCCTCACTCTGATCTCTGTCCTGTGGCTAAGACCTTGGCTCTTCTCCTGGGAATAATTCTCCTGCCAGCTCTGATATATTTGGCATATAGCACCCAAGAGCAGATTTCTTTTTTGTAACTGGCTTTGCTCCAATGAAGAGTTGATTGGAACTAAAATTTACGTTTCCTACTTTACTTCACTGTCACCTACTAACTTATTAGATTATAAGTATAGTGACCCCCTGCATAAAATTGTCCCTAAGTCTTGCAACAGTCATTATCAGACTCCAAACCTACCTATCCTTTCCTACCTCATGGCCTTACTCTTGCAATTAAAAGCAGGCATTTGAAGTTGCCCAAAATAGCTGACACACCTGGCTTGTGTTTAGGTGAAATAACTTCAATTCTCTATGCCTTTGATTCTGAATCAATAAAAATGATAATACAACTTAATAATATATGTAAATAACTAACACTGAGCAAAAGTCAGTAAATGTTACATCGTCATTATCATTATCACTTTCTCATCCCTTCCAAACCCAGAATTTTTATACTACTCAAATATCACATACCTCCAATTCAGGACCATAACTGCAGGATTCCACTTGTCTTCCCAGTAAGAAAGGAGTGTGAGTGAGGCCCAAAGCTGTATAGTAGTATTTTCCAAATAGACTAACTGGAAGAGACTTCAAAAAATTTTGATGCCCAGATTAGACCAAGTAAATAAGAACCCTGGAGGTAGGGCTCAGAAACCAATATTAAAGATCCCTAGGTACTTCTACTCTGCAGCTAAGGTTGAGAATCCTGTTTTAAGAACAGCTAGTGGAACTTTTAGGTCTACTAGAAGCAAGTCAAGAGCTCTCACTGCTTTCTGGAAGACAGTGATTTGCTTCATAGCAGCAGGTTTTCTCAGTAGAACCAAGGGCAAGATCAGAGTTGACCATCTAAGAGCAAGAAGGAGCTGATAGAGTACCTGTGCTTGAAGGTTGATTAAGGTAGATTTAGAGTGTCTGAGTTTGACTCTTTGTTCAGCCTTTTAATAACTGTGTACCCTTGGTCAAATTACTCAGTGTCTATAAGATTCAATCCCTCTTTTTGTAAAGTGAGTATAAAAATAGTTATGAGATCACAAATGTGTGGTGAGGATTAAATGAAATACTTAACATATATCAATTAACTTAAGTCATATAGTATGCACTGATTAAAGTATATAATCATCATTATGCTTATTGTTATTTTTAAGAAAGTAGGGGAGCAGTTTGTCACATCGTCCTCTAATCTTGCCTCTGAGGTCCTGTAAGAACTGAGTAAAAGGATAAAGGATAAGAAAAGTATAAAGCTGTCAAAGGGAAGATGTTACCTCTACCTCTCTTCTCCTCTTTGTTCTTGTAGCCTGGTTGTCTTTCTCTTGACCCTGTCTTTGCATTGCATGGGAAGGATACAACTTTGAGTCACCTCCACCTGGGCAGAGATGTCATATCGGACATTGACTCGAGAGCAATTTTTAATTCATGTTATAAAACCTTATTTGACTTTGTATCACTAGCTTCCATGTTAGGAAAAATCAAACTGAAATCATGACTCGGGACAAAAGACATGCTTTTCCACAAGTGTGTTATCCCAGGCTCCATGCCACAATCAAATTTGCATCACATCTTCTTATCATTGCTCTCAAATCATAGCCTCTTAGAAATGGAAGGCGTTCAAAATATTCAATGCATTTTAGTGGAGGCATATCCTTCCTCAAATTACATGGTCTATATGGCTACACCTACATTCCTGGCACTGTTATAGTTGTCCCAGACTCTAGGGAACTCTAGTCAATGTCAGATATGACATCTGAGCCCAAGTGGAGGTGATTCAAAGTTGTATACTTCCCATGCAATGCAAAGACAGGGTCAAGAGAAAGACAACTAGGCTACAAGAACAAAGAGGAGAAGAGAGGTGGAGGTAACATCTTCCCCTTGACAGCTTTATACTTTTCTTATCATTTTCCTCGTACCCCAGTGCCCTCCCGCCTTCTTTTTCAGCTATTCCTCTGGTGTTGGCAGTGCCATTCAATCTCTCTTGTCAATGTCTCTTTCTTCTGTAAGAGAAAAAGATAAGCACATTTTCAAAAAGGAGCACAAAGGGAGCTTATATGTGTTAGCCGAATAATTATAAGAACTCATAGGCTCTATTTAAAGATTTGGATAAGAGCCCTACACATGGGACTGGAGATAGAAGAGTGGCTTGAAACTCCATCTCCTGCATTGCTACTATTTGCATAACCAACAGGACACTGTGTCAGTTTTGGATGAATTAGATTTTTCACAGTGAAGGTTAAGACAAGAACAAGGGATTATGGTATATTCTAATGAAGTACTGGACCTAGTGATTCTGCATCAATGTAGTTGAATAATTGCCTGCTTGTGGGGGTTTAGATGATTTGCCCAATTATATATGCTTTGTAAAAAAAACTAGAGAGTGTATCAGTGGTGATTGCTATACAGAAATGAGTGAGAAATTGTTCATAAAAGCTTCACATTTTGATAGCTTCTGGCTCTCTGAAGTTTTCTGATTTGAAGCTCTAATCATTCCTGCTTATTCTCAACCATAAGCATATTATTTGAGAAGCTTCAGACATATTTTACTCACCACGAAAATGTACATCTTCCTCCCAAATAAAAGGAAAATACAAATTACTTTCAAATGATAAAATAAAAAGGCTTTAAAATAAAATAACTTGTGCTTGAAACTGGTTCTGAGCTCCATGAGAAATATGGGAAACTTAACAAAAATAAAACAAAACAAAAATTATCAAAGATTTGTCTTTGTTTTAGGTTATGAGTGATTAAAATTTAGAGACCAGATATATTCCCTGTTAAGTAAATCTCATATTAATATTTGATGCTTCCACATTAATAAAATCTAAATTAGTTGACATTAGACAACACTGAATAGTAACTTTTCTGAAAATGTGAGATTGTTTGTGTGCATGTGTTTACATATATATGATAATGCATCATCACCTTCACTATCAGTTTCTTTATAGTTTAGTGAGTATTATCTAAGGATCCCTAGATCTGGGGATATAAGCATGAATGAGACACAGTGCACAACTCTAAAGAACTCACTATCTGGTCTATTTGGGAATACTTTTTCAATTTTGTACGACTTTTGAGAACAGATGCTGCAATATGATAGAGAAGTTGAGGTTTGGTTTAGAGCAAATATCATACACATCATCACTCCAGGCTGAAATATGTCAAGACAATAATTCTTTATACAAATAAAATATTGTAGCCTTATTTAAAGGACTTGAAAATAGTAAAAATAATAAAAATAATTTTACAAATAAAATTTCATCTGATCTTGAAAACATTTTGGAAATCAGATCCAGTATTTCAATGTTGTCATTCCCATTTTACATAGTAGAAATTGTGAGTGGTATTTACCCAAGGTCAAAGCGAATTAGAAGAACCATCTGGTTATCAAACTGTCTAGTCCAAGTTCTAAAGTCTTAACGATATGCCATGCTATGTGCCAAGCACTCCTTGGTGCTTCAAATTTTCTGCTGAAAAGGAAGCATTAACATTTCTCATTCAATTGTTCATTCAAGAAATATTTACCATGTGACTTTTAGATGATAGTCATCACCTATATTAAGCAAACAAAACTGCCTCCCTTCTTGTGGTATACATTCCAATTTTAAGAGACAACGTGATATTAATGAACTCCTCCAATAAGCTAATATTGCTGGGTTTGTTTCCTGAAATTACTATGTAAATATGGTCCTCATATATCACGTGTCTTATGAGGCATCATGTGACTATCCTTGGACTAAAATTGAGATGTCCTGGTTTCTCATTCTGGGATTACCACGTACTATTACTATGTGGCTAGAGCCCTATTACTCTTCCTGTGAACATCAATTTTTGTTTTTGTTGAGACAGGATTTCTCTCTGTTGCCCAGACTGGAGGCTCAAGTGATCCTCCCGCCTCAGCCTCCCAAGTAGCTAGGACTATAGACATATACTACCATGCCTGGCTAATTTTATTTTTCTTTCTTATAGAGACAGGGTCTCACTCTGTTGCCCAAGCTAGAGTACGATGGTGTCATCATAGCTCACTGCAACCTCAAACTCCTGAGTTCAAGTGGTCCTCCTGCCTTAGTATCTAGAACTACAGGCACATGCCACCACCCAGCTAATTGCCCAGGCTGGTCTCAAACTTCTAACCTCAAGCGACTCTCTGATCTTGGCTTCCCAAAGTGCTAAGATTACAGCCATGAGCTACCGTACCCTGCCCAACATCAATATTTGTATGAATAATACATAAACAATGCCCATGAATTATCTTGTAAGACCTATTTTACATTGCTATTGTGAGGGGTTAACAATAATTCTTTAAAGCATTTATGTATGTGTGTGTGTGTGTGTATATATATATGTATGTATATATATATGTGTGTATGTGTGTATATATATATATATATATTTTAAGATATAGAGATGTTGTCCAGGCTGTCATTATGTTGTCCAGGCTGGTATCAAACTCCTTGCCTCAAGCAATCCTTCCACGTGGGTTTCCCAAACTGCTGAGATTATAGGTATGAACCTTTCGGCTGGCCTCTTGAAGCATTTTTTTGTTGAGTAAAGCATTACATTTATATACTATGCTTCCTTCTAATTCTTTCTAGGTTCATAGCTCTTACGATAAACTTTTTTTGTGTGTGTCTCTCTCTTTCTTCATTCTCTTCTCTTCCACTTAACCCAGTGACCACCAAGAACACAGAGATGCAGTAAAACTTTATTGCATCTATTCCATGTTAAATTGTTTTATAAACGTATATCAATATCTAAAGTGTTATGGGAATCATAGTGTTGGTCCCAGGTCCTCCAGATTGGAAATTTTGCCATTTAAACATGTTAATTATTATTCATTTTGCATCAGAACACCAATTCCACCTTAGCGTCTGCTCTATGACGGAAAAATGAAGGAGGTAGGGTACAGAAGCACATCTATAGGAGAATGGTATGTTTTGTGAAACAGTTTCTATGTATTTATTTGTTAAATTCATATTACCTGGGTTACCCAGATATCAGAGGTGAAAATTTTGCACCAGCCAGTTTTTGTTGCCGTTGTTTTTGTTTGTTAATATCTGTAGGGAATTTCAATATACAACATCTCTAAAAGCTCTGTAAGTCTTAGATATTTATTTATCATGTCTCACAAGCAAGACTTCATTAATTATGGCCTTTTTCACATTTCATGTCTTATCAGTTTTTGTCAATGATGTCACTGTTATGTTAGGGTCTTTGAAACTACCACTTACTGAAATATTTCAGGGTTAAATCCCTTCCTAGGTTGCAGCTTGATTTAATCTGGGACTAATTGACCAGACAGAAGAGAAGTTTCCCTAGGGATGGAAGAGACAAGATTTCCCACTGGGTCCAGTTTAATAGGTTCTGCATGTATCTCCAATGTCTGACAAGATTACAGGTCAGGGAAATTTATCTGATTTTGTATAACTCTACTTACCAATACTGCTACTTACTTAGAGAGAGACAAACATCCAACTGATTTGAGCCTCAGTCTCTTCCAGAACATACTTAAGAGAATGGCTCTATTTAATTCCCTGTGAAAGGTTGGAACCAGTCGAAATGGAAATATAATTTTGATTCCTACCCACAGCCACTCTGACAGCATGGTAACTTTCAGCTCACCATCCAAATATTCAACTCTTTTTACAAAGTTTTTCTTGTCTGTGCAGCTTCACTCAAAAAGGATGTAGATAACAGTCCTTTCCAAGCAGCAATTCTTCCATAGTGTTTTCCCATGCTGGTAAGTCAGCGTTAGAGTTCAGAACCCAAGGCATTCTCAGGGCTGGATCATTTAAGGCAGAACAACATATCAATTTGTAGACAAAAGCAACCCAGGAGACAAGTGCTGACCATCGGGACTGAGTATTTCTGCAGTAATAAGGCAGTTGACAAGGCTGCCTTCTCAGCAGGGAAACTGGAAAAGTGGCCACTAATTGCTCTGTTCTAGTAAGCATCCTTTCCTGCCTTAAAAAAATAGATGTTGACATAGCTTCCCACAGATGTGCATGCTAAATCCCCTTCCCTCAAGTTTTCCTTGCTGTCCCTCCGTAATTTCCCAGAGACTTTAACTATTTTTAACTGGGGGGACTGTTCATTTTGAACACATCACCACATTCTAAATGGCAGTGGAGAAAATGAAATATTTTTTCTTTCTTTCTTTTCCATTTTAAATAGCCAGAACAGTATTATATTTTTATATTTTAACACAAAGATTTTTATCAAATATATCTGTACTGAGTGGTTATTTATTTAATTATTTTTACTCAAAGATCATGTGCATAAAATTACATGGAGCTCATGCTGGGGAAATGGCCAAACTCTCAGGGGAGAAAGAACAACATGTTTCATTTTCTCGCACATCTGTTGGAAAAGACACTCTTTGATATCAACGAAAGTTCTTTAATTATTTGTCCTTCCAAAGCTTCTTTTCTTAAGATTTTATAAAACGCTGCTAGAAAACCACTGCCTCCTTACCATGTCACCAGAGGCCAGTCTTTCTTAAATATATTTTTAACATGTTTCATAAATATGAATAGTCCTCTTGAGAGAATAGTGAAAGGCATTGTCTCCACTTAACCCATATAGAGAGTGAATTCTCAATTCACTCAGTTGTTAAGATAGCGATTCTTTCTAAATTACCCTCTAAATTCAATGTGATTTCAATCAAAATTACGTTTTTAATGCAACTGAATGAGTTTACCATGAAATTTAAAGGGAAGACCAAAGGATCACAAATAGCAAGAAGAATATTAAAAAAGAACAATTGGAAATGACTTATTCTACCAGATATTATGCCTAATTGAAAACTATAATAACTAAGAGAAATTAGCTGAGAGGGGAGTAGGGAATAGAGATCAAAACATAGAATATATAAACTAAATGCAAAACCCATAAACAAAAGTAAAAGATATATAAAAACTAGATTAATACTATAAATCTGACTAAAAGAGAGATTCAACATTTAGTGTTAGAATAAATTATTATTTATACGAGGAAAAGTAATTTAGCTCTTTACCTTACAAGCAATTCTAGATAATTTGAACATATAACTGTCAAAATTAAAACCTAAAACTTTTAAAAAATCTGTAAAAATAAATGTCACTACCTTGGTGTACAAAATAGACAGATTTGACAGAAAATAAAAACATAACACATTAAAGATTGAAAATTTTTTTATGTCAAAAATGAGTTTTGTGTAAAATAAAAGACAGATAAAAGACAAGGCACAGACTGGCGTTAAGATACTTGTAACACATGTAACTGATAAATATTTAATGTCGTAAATCTGGAAAAACTTGTAGGAATCTATAGGGAAGAATAAACATCTTATTAGAAACATGGGCAAGAATAATTCATAGAGGAGGAAACCTGAAAGACTAATACATATGAAATAGTAATCAGTCACACTGAAAACCAGTGCAATACAATTAAAACAGAAATTATTATTTTTTTTATTTTTATTTCATCATATTATGGGGATACAAATTTTAAGGTTGCGTGTAATGCCCTTTCCCCCCTCCCCCCTCAAGTCTGAGCTTCAAGCGTGACCATTCCCCAGACGGTGCACATCTCATTCATTATGTATGTACATACCCGTCCCCTCCCCGCCCACCTGCCCGAAACCCGATAAATGTAATTCCTATGTGTCCACTTAGGTGCTGATCAGTAAAACAAAAATTAATACCATTCTTTACATACCCCTCTGCATTGGCAAAAAAAAAAAAAAAAAAAAAAAAAAAAGACGTGAAAACACTAATGTTTCCCAGTATGTAAATATGGGGTGATATGTACTCCCTTTAGGATGATCAGCTACAATACCTAGACAGAAGTTATAGACGAACCAAAATTAGTTGATAACCTTAGTGGATAGTGTAGGTTTTATGCCAACTTTGGAAGCCAATATTGCAATACTTCCCATTTCACATGTTATATTGCTTGTAAAAGAAAAAAAATAACAAATATTCATCAATAGGAGAATGAAGAAATTGTGGTATATTTCCATAATTATATATCATACAATTACCTATATAATAAATCATAATAGTTATTTCCACACTTTTGGTGTGTATGGGAATCACCTATAGAGCTAATAAAATGCACAGAGACCCAGGCTTATTGAAGTAGGATAGGACTTTGTATTTCTTCCATGTTTCTCAGGTGATTTTAATACCCACCAATGTGTGAGAACCTGCAAATTGAGATACATCAATCAAAAAGACAAATTTCAAAACCTAATGTTGGGTATGAGTAGCAAGTTGCAGAATGTGGAATAAACTATGATTTAATGTATGTAAGCTTTTAAATCCTCCAACACAAATCCATTATGTTTATAGATATATAAACATGTATTAAATATTAAAACATGCATGAAAATGATAAACATTAAACTCTTGTTGGTGATTACCTTGGTAGAGGGTAATAGAATCAGAAGCTTTGTATTCAGGGGAACTTCAATTGTATCTCAAATAATGTATTTTTTTAAACAATGGAACTGCAATAAGCATAGCATAATGTTAAGATTCATTGTAGTTGGAAATTGAATATTTGTGTATGTGGTATGTTTCATAAGATAATTTTAATATGAATATATTATGATCTCAATTTTATAAGAACATATTGAATAATTTATATATTTATAGAAGGAGTGGCATGGTCATAGAATATCATTATCTACTGCTATATTTATATCTATTAATTACTGAAAAATCTCTTTGAGCTATGAGTAAAGCAAGGAAATATAATTATAGGTGAGTTTTATTACCTTCTATTTCATTTCTATATTTTCATCAGAAATGCAATTAACACAATAAGTTAATAGCATATGACCACCTAGTTCACAGGAACAGTTTTCAAATTAGTTTAGGTGACTAAAAGTGACTTCTTTTGCTATTTCCTGGTTTCTCATAGATAGCATGATACATACAGTTTATAGAGTATTCTAACAATTGTATTCATTCTTAATAACTAAACTATTAAGTCACTAAAAGATTATGCATGCATACTACCTTCAAATATGAAAGAATTGAAAACAAACTGACCTTTAATCATCATTTCCCTTTGATTAGTATTCTCCTACCTTTGTGGAAATGAGAAAATTGATCAGTATGTGTTGGTATTTATAATTAGAAATATAGCATATTGGACATTACTAAATCAATGGGCTTAATTTTAGAGTAAGTAAAACAGATATAATATGTCCTAATATTGGCTCATCTTTTTTGACTCTAGTGGAGTTTCCTAACAAATGCCACCACTTACAGAAAAGATGACAAGTATAGTTACAAATTAGATTTTTCAGAGTCCCTTGGTATAATCTGGCTACAGTGTGATGTGCATAGTTTAGATAGTTGCAACAAGGACAAAAAGTTTTCATCAATTATTTAGAAAGGTCATTTTAGATGAGTTTTTGCAGGCTGATGTAAAAGATTGCTTTCATTCAACTGTCAGTCTGATATGAAGTTTCAGTAACAGTGAGGGAATTGTATAATCTGTGGCAATTTGTACTATTTTTAATCCTTAAAACAACAACTGTCAATAAGCATAAAAATTATGTTACAACAATTTGATGGCTAATGTAGGAAAACTGATACAGTATCAGAGAGATAAAGGAAGTCTATGTTTTGTTGGTTGGGTTGGTTTTTGGTTTGGGCTTTGGCTTTGACTTTGGCTTGGGTTGAGTTTGGGGTTTGTTTGCTTGTTTGTTTTGCAGATGTCAAGATTTATTACATATGATATAATTATTATGTTCTATATGACCACACACCTCTTTTTAAAATAATGGCATATCTTCTTGGTTCTAGAAGCTATCCTTAATTTAATACACATAAAGCCAGGGACCCTCAAGTTATATGGAATAATTTTTAGGATATAAAAGAAGGAAATTTGTGCTTTTAGGGATCTCAAGTTTAGGATGGAAGCCAAGGCTTACTGGAAAGATCTCTTGTTCTCTCTTCCATGCTCTGTTTGTTAATTTGGGAAATAGACAATTTAGGATAAAGTATTCATCAGAATGATGGGAGGGAAAAATTGGAGATTATTTGCTGGTTTGTTTAAATAAGTGATTTTTGTCTTTTTTTTTTCTCTTCAATATTGTTAAATTTTTCTAGGTTCAAAAGATATGTCTACTTCCTCAAATTAATAACTATATTACTTTCTTTGTTAGTTTGATATGTTTTTTTTTAAATAAAACCTTGCAAATTTTGTGTTCTCAAAGTCTTTGGCAAAAGCTTCAGGTGGAAGGAGTTATTAAAACTTCATTGGAACTCTGGATTTGGTCACAGTGTGAGGGTTAGAGTAACATTCAAACACCACTGGGGACTTTTCTGAAAAAGTAAAAAAGAAGAAATCCTTCTTCCTACCCTCTGTTTTAATTATGTTATCTGATAAAACTGAATGTGTGCCCAGAGTTGAACTTCTCTGTCATTTCCCTTGACTTGTCCAGAAAGAAATATTGGTTGTTTTTATTCAATTATTTAGGCTACATTTTTTTCACCTTTTAGTGGGTTTGGTTCACAGATACTTTTACTAGTAATATTAGATTTATGGCCTTTTCCAAGTACATGTGTTATCCTTAAATGTTTTGACCCTAGTTAACAACATAGAGATGCATATCTGAGCTGAAGAAGAATCTTACACTAAATGGAGTTTTCACTGATGTTTAAGCTATATCTAAGTTAATACTTAACTGCTGGAAAAGATGAGCTGCCCTAATGGATTCCCTGTTAATCAATAAGTAGATGAGCATAGTGGTTCTCAACCTTGGCTGCACATTATAATCACCTGGGGAACATTTTAAATTCCTGAAGTTGAACTCTAGCTCAGACCATGTAAATCAGGATGTTTGGGAGCAGAGTCTATGCATCAGTGCACTTTCAGTGATTCTTATATGACATCCATTCTGACAACTATTGGTATAGAACAGGATTCCCAAATATTCACTCTATCTACCTCCTGCATCACTATCACCTGGGATGCTGATACCAACCTCAATACACTGAATCAAAGTCTGAGTCTGATACCAACCTCAATACACTGATCAAAGTCTCAGTAGTGATTTCACCAAAATGGTGGTATAGGAAGCCTCAGACCCTATTTTTCCTCATGGAAACACTGATTTAACAGTTTGCAGACCAAATCACCTTTCTGAGAACTCTACAAACCAATTAAGAGATTGAAGCACCCCAGGTGAGTACACGGCCAAGAAGAACCTTACCCAAGTGGATAAGAAAGTTTGTTAAATTTACTCACCATAGCCCTTCCCCTAGCACACACATGATTAGCATGCCATGATTAGGAAAGAAGTGCCAACTCATGGTTGCTCTGTTAGGAGAAAAATAGAAGAGTAGAGCATGCATTCAACATTTTGGATTTTCAGGAGGTTTCCCAAGGGACTGGTTTCTCTCTTGTCTGACTTGGAGTGCTGACAGGAACTGGTGTAGTTTAGGTACTTAGGGACTACTGAGAACAAAGGTGAGTGAAGTGGCTTGTTGCAGCACCTGAGAGACTGCAGTACTCTAGAAAGACGCCAGGAAGAGCAAAAGATTATGAAGTACTAAAAAAGAAACAAGGACAAAAGTTTTTAGCTGGGAAATTACATGCACAAGCCTCTAGAAGACACAGGCTTGAGAGTCCCCCATCATCTCTAGATGAATGTCTTCTTTTTTACAATAACAATACGTAAAAGTTGGGAAAGGTGGCTATTTTTTTCACATGCACAAATTTTAATAAAGGATAACCAGGCATACAAAGAAATGGAAAAACATGGCCCAATAATAAGACCAAAATAAGTCCCTGGAAACCAAACTAAAGAATCTCAGATATATAAATTACCTGACAAAGAATTCAAAACAACTGCTTTAAAGATGTGCAGTGAGCTAGAAGAGAACACAGACAACTAAATGAAAGCAGGAAAAATATGCATAAAAAGAATGAGAATATCAATAAAGATAGAATTTATTAATATAAAAAATAACCAAACAGAAATTCTTGAGTTGAAGAATACAGTAACTGAATTAAAAAATTTACTTGAGGGATCAGAATGGCTATGATGAAAAAATTTTAAAAAAAAGATGTTGGCACAGATGAGGTAAATAAGGAACACTTATATACTGTTGGCAGAACTGTAAATGATTACAACTTTTACAGAAACAGCATTGAGATTCCTCAAAGAACTAAAAGCACACCTACCATTCAATCCAGCAATTCCACTACTGGTATCTACCAAAGAAAAAAAGTCATTTTATCAAAAAGACACCTGTACCCCAATGTTTAGTACAGCCCAATGCATAGTTGCAAAGATGTGGAATCAATGTAAGTGCCCATCAATTGACGAATAGAGAAAGAAAATGTATGTGTGTATACACACACACAGACACACACACACACACACACCATGGAGTGCTACTCAGCCATAAAAAGGATGAATAATGGCATTTGCAGCAACTCGGATGGAACTGGAGACCATTATCCTAAGTGATGTGTCTCAGGGATGAAAAAACAAACACCACATGTTGTCACTAATAAGTAGAAACTAAACAAGGGGTACACGTGGTCATAAAGTGGATTAAAGGACATTGGAAACTAAGAAGGGGGAGGGAAGAAGGGTGGTGAGGGATAATAACTTACCTATCAAGTACAATGTAAAGTATTCTGTGACAGGCACACTAAAAGCCCCGACTTCAACATTATATAATTCATACATCTAACAAGAACACTTGTACCTCCTAATATTTTGAAATAGAAATTATAAAAATATTAACTGTAGGGGTTCATAGCAGTCTTGAATAAATAAAAACAAGGGTTATCAAACTTGAAGATAAAGATGGGTGATTAGAAATTATTAAAGCAGAAAAGCAAGCAAAGAAAAAAGACAGAAAAGAAATAAAAGAAACCTAAGAGACTGATGTAACAACATTCAGTAGATTAATATTAATATGTGCATTATGACAGTTGAAGAAATAAATATAAAACCCAAAGAAGCCCACACCAATATATATTACAATCAAGCTGTCAAAAGTCACTAACAAAAAGAGAATTTTGAAAGCAGCAAAAGAGAAAAGTGACTCACCACATACATAGGAGTGTGTATAAGATTGTGAGTGGATTTCTCAGCATAAATTTTGCAGGCCAATTGGAGCAGAATGATATACTGAAAGAAAGAAGGAACTACTGCCAACAAAAATAATATATTGGCAAAATGATGGAGAAATTAAGACTTTGCCAGATAAATAAAAAGTAAGGCAGCTTAGCAACATTAGACCTATCCTATAAAACATGCTCAAGAGAGTACTTCAAGTTGAAATGAAAATATGTGAGATGGCAATACAAAAACATGCAAAAACCAAAGACTTTCTGATAATGGTAAATATATAAACAAATATAGAATCCTGTAATATTAGAACATTGGTGTGTAAATTACTTTTAATTCTGTATATAATTTAAAAGGCAAAAGCACCAGCAAATTAGTATTAACGGATCAACACCTAAGTGGACATATAGGAATACCATTTGTTGGGTGTCAAGCTGGTGGGAGGGGGGAGGAGGGGATGGGTATATACAAACATAATGAGTGAGATGTGCAACGTTTGGGGGATGGTCATGCTAGAGGCTCTGCCTCGAGGGGGGAGGAGGGGCATAGGCAATATACATAACTGTAATATTTGTACCCCCATAATATGCTGAAATAAAAATTAAAAAAAATAAAAATAATAAATAAATAAAAGGCAAAAGCATTAAAAAGATCAATTTATGTTAATGGATACACAGTATAAAAAGATATAATTTGTGACATAAAAAGAGAGAGGCAGAGATGTAAAGGAGTAGAGTTTTTGGATGTAATTGAAGTTAAGTTGTTATCAGTTTAAAATAGATTGCTATAACTTTAATATACTTATGCCATTTCCATGGTAACCACAAAAATGCATATGAAAGATACACACAAAAAAATAAAAAAGGAATCAGTGAAACAAAATCAGTGAAATTCAAAACAGGCAGTAAGACGGGAAATGAGAGACAAAATAGCTTTAAAATTACAGAAAACAAAATGGCAATAGTAAGCCCTTCCCTATCAGTTATTATCTTAAATGTAAATACAAATAATAATTGGAAAATTCAACACTCAACTGTCAGCATTAGACAGATTATCTAGACAGAAAATCAACAAAGAAATATCAGATTTATCTACACCACAGACCAAATGGACCTAACAGGCATTTATAGAACAGCTGCAGAATATACACTTTTTTTTCATAAGCACACAGAACATTATCTGGGATAGACCATATGTTAGGACACAAAACAAGCTTAAAAACATTTTTTTAAAAATTGAAATCATATCAAGTACCTTCTCAGACCACAATAGAATAAAACTAGAAATTAGTAATAAGAATTTTACAAACCATACAAATACACGGAAATTAAACAACATGTTCCTGAGCAATCAATGGATGAAGAATGAAATTAAGAATGAAATGTAGGCCAGGTGCAGTGGTTCATACCTGTAATCCCAGAACTTTGGGAGACCAAGGTGGGAGGATCGCTCGAAGTCAGGAGTTTGAGACCAGCCTGGGCAACATAGTAAGACCCCAGCTCTACAAAAAAATAAAAAAATTAGTTGGGCACGGTGGTGTGTACCTATAGTCCTAGCTACTCAGGAGGCTGAACATCTATTGAGCCCAGGAGTTTGAGGCTGCAGTGAACTAAGATCATACCACTGCACTTTAGCCTCAGCAACACACAGTAGCAAGACTCGGTCTCTAAAAAAATAAATAAAAGTTAAATTTAAAAATTCCTTGAAACAAATGAAAATAGAAACTCAGCATCCCAAAACCTAATTAGACACAGCAAAAGTAGCCTTAAGAGTCAAGGTTATATCAATAAATACCTCCATTGAAAAACTAGAAAGATTTCAAATAAATAACTTAAGATGCATCTCAAGGAACTATGATAGGAAAGGAAACACAAACCAAACTTAAAATAACTAGAAGGAAATAAGTAAACAAGATCTGAGTAGGAGGAAATCAAATTGATACTTAAAAAATACAAAAAAATGAAACAAATAGTTGGATTTTTGAAAATAAAATTAACAAATTGTGAGCTAGACTAAGAAAAAAAGAGAGACGATTGAAATAAATAAAATCAGAAACCAAAAAGGCAACGTCACTACAGATAGCACAGAAATAAGAAGGGTCATTAGAGACTACTATGAACAACCATATGCCAATAAATTCAAAAACCTACAGGAAAAGAATGAATTCCTAGACACATACAATGTACCAAATTGGAATCCAGATATGTTGTAAACCTGAACAGAACAATAACAATTTTTGAGATTGAATTGGTAATAAAAAGTTGCTCAGCAAAGGAAAGCCCAGAACAAGATGGCTTCACCACTGAATTTTACAAAACATTTAAAGAACAAATACCAGCTTCTTTTGAACTATTTCAAAATATTGAAGTGGAAGGAACTCGTTCTAACTCATTCCATGAGGCCAGCGTAATCCTGATAGTAAAATCAGATAAGGACACAACAAAAAAAGAAACTACAAGCCAATATCCCTAATGAATACAGATGCAAAAATCCACAACAAAATGCTAGCAAATGGAATTCAACAATATGTTAAAAAGATAATACACCATGATCAAGTGAGATTTATCCCAGAGATGCAAGGATGGTTCAACATATGCAAATCAATTAAAGTGATACATCACATTAACAGAATAATGGACAAAAACCTTATGATAATCTCAATAGACATAGAAAAAGCATTTGATAAAATTCACCATTGGTTCTTGATAAAAACTCTCAATAAAGGAGACATAGAAAGAATGTACCTCAACACAATAAAGGCCATATATGACAACCTCCAGCTAACATCATACCCAATGGGGAAAAGCTGAAAGCCTTTTCTCTAAGAACTGGAACAAGACATGAATGCCCAATTTTGCCACTCTTACTCAACATAGTAGTGGAAGTCCTAGCCAGAACAATTCGACAAGAGAAAGAAATAAATGGCATCTAAATTGGAAAGGAGAAAGTCAAATTGTACCTATTTGAAGAACACATGATCTTATATATAGAAAAACCTAATGATTCTACAAAAAAAAACTCTTATAATTGATAAATGAATTCACCAAAGTTGCAGGATTAAAAAAATCAGCATACAAAAATCAGTATCATTTCCATACATGAATAATTAACTAGCTGAAATCAAAAAAGCGATCCCATTTACAATAGGTACACAATATATAATACCTAGCAATAAATTTAACCAATGAGGTAAAAGATCTCTACAAGTAAAACTACAAAACACTGATGAAGGAAATTTAAGATACATCCCATTCTCATCAATTTGAAGAATTATTATTGTTAAAATGACAAAACTACCCAAAGAAGTCTATGACAAAACTACCCAAAGAAGCCTATAGATTCATTGCAATCTCCATAAAAATACCAATTAGATTCTTCACAGCAATAGAAAAAGAATCTTAAAATTTGTATAGAAAAAGACCCTGAATATTCAAAGCAATCCTGAACAAAATGAACAAAGCTGGAGACATCACACTACCTGACTTCAAAATATACCATGAAGCTGTAGTAACCAAAAAAGCATGGCACTGGTATAAAAATAGATGCATAGACCAATGGGACATAATAGGGAACTCAGAAATTAATTAAATATTAACAGCCATCTGATTTTTGACAAAGACACCAAGAATGTGCAGTGGGGAAAGGACAGTGTTACAGTGGGGTTTTTTTTTTTGGTTTTGATTTTGTTTTTAATTGGTGGGGTTGGTGTGTATGTTTTTTGTTTGTTTGTTTGTTTGTTTGTTTAAGAGAGAGAGACAGAGTGTTTTTTATATCAGGGTATTATGAGAGTACAAACATTTGGTTACATTTTATATCTTTGCCTCTCCCTAGAGAGGATTAGAGGCATGCCCTTCCCCTCTACAATGCTCACCGTGTCCTTTAATTGTGAGTTTACCCCCCCAACCCCCTAATCCCTGGAGAATATTACTGCCATGTGAGCACCATAGTGTTAATCAGTCAGTACCAATTTGATGATGAGTACAAGTGGAGGCTATACTTCTGATGTTGTGTTATTTCACTTCGGATAATGGGCTCAAGCTCAATCCAGGAAAAATATAAGAGGTGCTAGATCACTGTTGTTTCTTATGATTGAGTAATATTCCATTGTATACATATACCAAATTTTAATGATCCGCTCATGAATTGACAGGTACTTGAGTTGTTTCCACATCTTTGCAATAGTGAATTGTGCTGCCATAAACACTCGGGTGCAGATGTCTTTATTTTAGAATGTCACTTGCTCTTTTGAGTAGATGCCTAATAGTGCTATTGCTGGATCGAATGGTATTTCTATTTTTAGCTCTTTGAGGTATCTCCAAATTCTTTTCCAGAGAGGTTGCACTAATTTGCAGTGCCACTAACAGTGTAAGAGTGTTCCTGTCTCTTCACATCCTCGCCAGCATTTGTTGTTTTGGGATTTTTTTATATAGGCCAATCTCACTAGGGTTAGGTGATATCTCATTGTGGTTTATTTATTTATTTATTTCAGCATATTATTGGGGTACAAATATTACAGTTATGTATATTCCCCATGCCCCCCTTCCCCCTCGAGGCAGAGCCTCAAGCATGACCATCCCCCATA